>OX336377.1:1690460-2303207 GCA_946902895.1 Fragum fragum | reverse complement strand
TTTTTTTTTTTTTCACCAAGATACACAGACACGCACACACATATAAGTTGAATTTAGGAAGATTCACAAAACGGACAATAAAAAAATGCCATTATCTTAGAAACCAAAATTACAACCGTGTTTGTACATCTAATAATTTCATTTTTAGTATCGTCTATTAAATTCGACAGTATGACCGAAAAAAATATATATGACTCAATGAGCAAACTTTGAGCACGCAGCTATTTTGTATGCTTCCACACAACATAGTTCTATAAAAAAAAACATCAAAAACTGTAAAATATTTGCTTATCTGCTCGATATCATTAAATCATAAGAAATGAAGAGATTTTTCTTATAGTTTTGTTTTCATCGAGATATAAAACAAAAAAGCTTATCCTATCACACTTGTATGAATCCGTATTCATACAGTGTGATTAGCTTTTTAGTTTCATACTTCCATGAAAACAAAAAAATACTCTTCATCTCTTAAATGAAGTTGGAGATGACAAGTTTTGGTTGATGGTATTCGTTAAATCTAATTTTATAGGGTGAAAACCCTTTTGAATAATAAATATCAGAAAATTTGAGATATTCTTCATTCTTCATTTATCACAATTTTTCCTAACATTTTTCTCGAAGGGAGCAGGAACTATAAAACAATAATGACGTCATTTAAACATTTGAATTTTCCAACGTCATAAACTAACGTCATTTAGGCAGGTTTTTAAGAGATGAAGAGAATATTTTTTGTTTTTATGGAGGTATGAACCGAAAAGCCTAATCACAATGTATGAATACGCGAAGCGGATTCATACATTGTGTGCTTAGGTTTTTCGGTTCATACCTCCATGGAAACAAAAAAATCTCTTCATTTCTTATAATTTAATATCATCGAGCGAAGAAAGCAAAACCTTTACATATTTTGATACCCTTTTATATGGGACTATTTTGTGCGGAAACATACAAAGTCGCTGAGTGATCAAAATTTTGTTCATGGAGTTATGAATATTTTTTTCGATCAATCAAAACGCTCATTTTTTCTAGACGAAACTAAAGGTCTAGCTAAGAGTGGGTAAAAGCATTTTAAAATCCTTATTTCTCAACGAAATCCAATAGAGACGATTCAAATGAATACCTACAATTTGGTATTTGTGGCAGTATTGATGAAATATTTAAATCTGAAATACGAATAACAGCCTTTATCTGTAGCTCTGCCCTTATGCGCATGCGCCATATTTCTAACAGTCGTCCATGTTTTGACGCTGATTATTTTAGGCTGGCACGCAAACTGAATAATGGATAAGGGCAATTAACATCATCAAAGAACTCTGAAAGACAATAGACGTGTACAAAACTGAGACTAGTAACTAGGGAAAACCGTCGTTTGGAGGGAAATCAAGAAAACCTTAAAATTCGTGTATAAAATAGATTTATATTGGCGCTCTTCTCAATGGATTTGAGATGTTGTCTGATGTCTGGTGTAGACAAGCTCGTCAAATGTATCGATATCAGGTTAGACGTAGTTCATCCAATGAACCCACCAATGAAAGGGGGACTGAGCCTGCTTAGCTACCGGTATCGAATTGTGCTCCTTCATTTTGGGTCGTAAACCCGAACCTCGTCCCAGCATACGATCTTCCCAAATATTACAAAAAAAGCCATTTTTACCAGCATCGATTGTCCTTATCCATTGAGTGAATTATAAGTAGGTCGCTTTAGTTGTTAAGTGACTGGTGGCAAGGATAGATTATAGTGGTTGTTTGATTTTGTTTTGTTTTGTTTGTTTGAATGGGGTTTTACGCCGCTTTCAACAATATTTCAGTTATATCGCGGCGGCTGGAGCACCTAACAATGGAATCCTGGTATTTCTCACACCAGTACTACCATTACATCCTTTCCTAGCCTCCAGCTGCTTTCCCACATAGGTCTACGATTATCGACCCATTGGTGAGAGACAAATAGTCGGAAAGGATGAGTGCCGCCGTCGGGGATCGAACCCGGGACCTCTAGATTGACAGTCCGACGCGCTACCAACTGCGCTATGACGGCGGCCCTATAGTGGTTGTACTTGTGGCAGAAGAAACGGGAAGACATGCTTATGTGTATCAGCTTCTAAAATGTAACTTGCGAAAGTGGGGTTAACCCCACTGCTAACATAGATTGGATGTATCGTCAATAGACAATAAGAATATCAAATGAATTCCACAAAAGCGGGGTTTTTAAAAATGATCTGAATAATAAGTTAAATGGTATCATAAGAAGAAATAGAAACGGAGTAAATACAATATGTTTACTAATTCAGTTTAGGGAACTTCTCGTATCTTGTACAACTCGAGAATTGATCAAATAAGTAGATCGAACAACATTGCATTTGGAAAGGTCGATGTTATATATTATCTGTGAAATATCAAGATGATCTTAACCAATTCCAACTCAACGAAATTTTAGACCGGTCCAAACTGAAAGAAGCTGTAGACGGAAATTTCAAGTTGATATGATTATATCTTTTTATCGTCTTTTTCGATAGAAAACATTGTGGATAATGGAGAATTGGTTGATACAAGCAATTTCTTCATTTTCCACAACTTTTTCCAAAGCTTTTTTTCTTGGAGGGCGTAAAAAAGAGGGATTGTGTGAGAATGTTTTGAATAGCCATATGATATTTCCAAGCGCATTGCATTATCGGAAGACAGATTCGTATTAAGGATAAGTAAGTAAATGTTTCCCGCCACATGTTTTATCATACGAGAATTCAATAAGATCTCCAATAAATGAAAGACGTAAAGAGATCCACATGACTATTGAAAGTTGTTTCGGCTTCCATGTAACATAAACAAACCTCTGGTAAACTTATTCCAAATCCTATCAAGGAAAACAAAGTAAACTGCCAATCAAGAATAATTGGACATGCCACACGCTAATAGTCTTAGCCATATATGAACTGTTTGCTCCCTGGCATCAGAAAGTACGACTTGGTTGGCAAAAAGGGAGTTTATGTTTGATAAACTTTTACGTCTTGTCATTTCTAAGGTGGTCAATCCGATGAAATTCGTACATTTTCGTAAAATGAATGAGCGCATGCGTGATATTTCCAACCATTGCACATGTGCGCCAAGTAAAGACTCAGATCAGCCGGTGCATCCGCACAGTCTGATCTGAGTCTTCACTCTGCGCTCTGTAGATAGATAATGACCAAAATATTCTTTAAACAATCAGCGAATGTTCTAATTGCCCAGAATAGCTGTCCAGGGTGCTCAATGTGTGCGAGTCACTCACATGCCAAATGGTTGGAAATGTCACGCACAGGCTCAAATATGCTCAAATGAATTGGGTTTGACGGCGCATCCAAATCTGAGGTAAATCACCGCGCTATAAACTAATAAAGAATTTGTAGCTCGTGTAAAATTGTAAAAATATATTAGTAATTTTGAGTCGTAGATAAAAGGAAACTAAAAATACTTCCATACGTTTGAATATGGTTAAATGATTGGATCATTGGTAAATGAATTAAGATTTGATTGTTATGAATATTTGTACTAGACTGAAATAATCCAATTTTAGTACGAAGGTACATTGACCCTCTCCAGACCAGGAGCCACACATTGATATAAATACGCTCGAATTTATATTTTCCCAAATTTTTGTTCACTTGCTTCTTTTAATTAGAAATAAAAGGAATCGTCTTTGATTTTTCCCCATAAGGTGTTATATTTGGTGGATATGATCCCTATATGATGATCCCAAAACATTGTATGCGCCCCCGTCCAGAACGCATAAGATTCTGTTTAAAATCTATACTAATGACATCATGGAACTAGCAATATAATAAGGCCAGTGTCAATCTATTTAGAATAGGCCCCTAATATTTGTAAATATTTTTTGAAAAACACTTAATAAATGAAATTAATTTTGTTTTAAAGGCTTAAACAACGGTTTGTAGGAAGTTCAAGGACAGACGAACGTGAACTCTGTAACATAACAAAACTCGTATCTAAAGCTAAGAGGTGTTATTTTAAGTATTTCTGCCTCTAAGGACATCATTTTAACTTGAGTTAAAACTGCATTTTCTGATCGAAGTCACCATCTTTTCAAAGCACAAAGCCAAAACCGACCTTTGCTAGAAGTTTAAGAGTATATACTACACTTTTTCTTGTCAGAAATCTTATTAGCTAGTTCGAGATTCAAAAACATCACTGTATTATCAGCAAGTTCCAGACACTGATGTCGTAAAATATAAAAACAGGAATGGACATATAGACATTTGTTACTAAGATTTAGTCTATTCTTTAGATTTCTTTCTTTCATTTTCTAAACTACATTGATCTATTTTCAAATAGGCCTCAAACTATAGTAACTTTTCAGAAAATATATCGGAAAGTCTCGAAGCACATTGACCCACAAACATATCAATCCCGATGCCCTTATTTGTTTAGATAGATACAAACTATTGATAACTTTATAGATTATTCAGACGTCATTTCATAACCACATCCCTTTGTTCTTTGTCGATCTGACAAAATAGATATATTATCGCGATTCCTTCGAGATTTCTGGATTCTCGCAAATTTTCACTTCTTTATCTATTGTTTATATTTTTCATATTGGCTTAGAGTACAAGTGGCACTTTTCCGAACGATTAAATTCGAAATATATCAGACTCTAGAAATTCTCATTCGGACGCCTTATCCACAAATTACAACAAAATGTATCAAAACTTTTATTTTTTACTTTTATTTTTTACTTTAAAACTATGAAATGTTTTCTTCTATTGGTGAATAATCGTAATGAGCAACTGGAGTCTCGGAAAGGATACAGTTGCTGTAATGATGTGAGAAATACCAGGTTTCCATGGTTAGGTACTCCAGCTGGTAATAAAGTGGAGTTAAACCCCATTCAAACAAACAAAAGTAAATCCACAAAAAATATCAGATTTTTCAGGTCCTTAATAAAGAAAACTTACTTTCCACCCTCTGGTACATTCATATTTGATAGAGTAGGACTGGTATACGTGTTTGGCCTACGAACATACTGCAACCAAGTTGGGGGTCGAACCCGTGACCTCCAGAAATACAGTTCTGGATTTTGAAACTGAAACTTATTTCTTAAAGTACTTAACTAAATAGCTATGTTAATCGGAATTATCTATCATAACGTCGATGGGCAGCAAAATTGTAAAAACAGCTTTATTCAAGCTGTATTTACATTTTGCTCGCCCAGCGACATTAAGTAATCATTGAGTACCAAATCTTTTGATTCCGAATTTCGTTAAATTGTCCCAGAAGTATTCAGAATGCCTACTTTGAATTTGTGTCAGACTAGTTCGAATTTGGGGGTTTACTTGATCAAAACAATTAATTCAGTCAAATCTTTAAAAGAAATATTGTCAGCACTGTGGGAACTATATCTAGGCTTAATATTGAGACAAAACTTTTCACAAAACGTTTAATTGCGTAGGTAGAAAGCATTGCATAGGAATAGAGCGTTTCCTTCCTTTATGATTTTACTTTAAATGCCAACGCTTAGACATCCTGGCCCGTCTGTTTAACAATATCATTCCCTGATTTGCGCTAGCCTTATCAATAAAAGTCAAAGCGCTGAAAGCCTGAGATATGTATACATGAGATATATAACATGGACAGAAAAAGTTTGATGGTCGGATTATCAGAGGTGTCATTTTCTGCCATCTACTGTCGATTATGCGCAGATCTGCCAATTTGTGCGCTAAGGAACACAACCTGCCAACACTAATTTTGTTCCCGCTTTTGAGGTATTGTTACGTATATATCGTTACATATTTTTCACCCGATCAAAATGTTTTAAAGGAATCTGATAAAGGTCAACCAAGGATCCTTCCTGTGAATTTTGGTTGAATTATGTTCAGTACTTTCTGAGAAGAAGATTTTTTAAAGTAAAAGTTGACGGACGACGGACACCACATCATGACAAAAGCCTGTTGGCTTTCAGCCAGTGGAGCTAGAAAGAGAGAGAGAGAGCTAGAGAGTGAGAGAGAGGGGGAATGGAGCGTTTAGCCAGGTTCGAACTAGGAGGCTCTCGCGTGCGATGCAAGTATTCTACAACACAGACCAATGTAAAATCTCCATGTAAAGAGAGCGAGAGAGGGCGGACGGAGGTAAAAATATATAGACACAAAGTCCGAGCACGACCAAACTGTCAGACAGTCCGAATATGATCCTATGAATGACCAATTAATTTGTTTAACAAAACATTCCAATCGTGCGTAAACCCGACAGATTCGCTTATCAGCTTTATACAGTAACTTCGTCTAACAGGGCCGTTTTAACATTCTTACTCTAGAATAAGTAATATTAATTATGTATAAAACAAACACCTTATTTTTCTTAACAATATGATATGATTCTATATGATTAATGATTTCCATATCTCCTTTCTTTCTGTCCATTCACTCATCAAGTTTTGATAATTTTGTAAAATACTGTACATCAAGCGGACAGCTTTCAATGAGTCATATCTCGCCTTTGTCCTTCTCGCCTCAATCGGGCGTATTAATTTATACTCGCAGTCATGTAATTCTCCACGATCTACTTTCCGTGTGGCAGAATATTATATCTATTGCGTTAGATGTTTTTACGTTTTTACATTAAACACTGCGTGGGTTGAAATTTTATCGTGGAACTTTAGCCTCATATTGATATGCAATCTCAGGCTGAAATCAACCCAAAGCACAAATGTTATTATTTCTATAACAGCCAAAACGTGAAAATCATCGGTGAAAAGATGACCTTATATTACAAGTTAAGTTTGTAGATCACATCATGTGGATTGTGTATGAATCGCGTTACAAAATCTTTTTATTATACTTATTATTTGTAATAGGCTGATCGTACATTACGTTAAGGAAAAATGTGATACTTCCTGGCTTTTGTTGTGGGGTAACGGAATGTTTACTGTACTTCCTGTATACATACGTTATTCATAGAATATATTTTGTCGCGAAGCTACAACTATTTTTCTATATAGCTGAGAATAAAACTTCCCATTATAACCTTCAGTCAGCCTTTTGACCAAATTAAAATAGAGCAAGGAAAATGTAAATAGATTGTGAGGGATAGTTTGGTTACTGATGTTAGCGTATTTTCCTAGGTTGTTACCTCTAATCAAATCAACCGTCATACAATGACATTTGTTAAGACATTATTGATAGAGGAATCCTTACCAACATACTCGATACCATAAACTGTAAAGAACATCTTATTTATTTACTTAAAATCTCACAATGATTTTTGCCTGAAACGATGAAAGTCTTCTATTTTCTGAAAAAATCCTTCAGTCTGAAAATTAATCTTTACCAAAATTTCGGATTTTCATTGATAATACGATGGCTTACTTGTTTATGGTTTATTCTAGGTCTAAACAAGAGCCGTCGGAGACGGAGTATGCTCCCCGAATAAGGCTTTTGTCACAAAACTGTTTGTAATAATTGGACAAAAAAGTTCTTATTGAACTATAGTTTGAGTTCGGTTCACAAGAAATTTGGAAGTTTGACAAACATTGAAGAAATCTGTTTGGCTTCACAGGCCCGATTCTAGTAAAACTCAATATCATTGTATGGTAAAGGGCTAAATATTTAACCTTGTCCATCAAAGTTATCAATGAAAAATGTCTACGTACAAAATATGAAGCCTCTAACTTGAGTGGTCTTACAGAAACAATAGACTGGTTTATATAAGAGTAGGCAATATACAAAATGTAAAGCTACATGGCATTAAGCCCCCTTTTAGCATGGTAAGGTTCATTGAGTCAAAAATTAAAATAAACATTACTTGAGGCACTTAATAAACAACATTTACGTAAAGTTTTGGCAATTTGTAAAGGAGATATTTTTGAAAATTAATGACCTTGACAATTTGACCTTGACCAATGACCTCTAACTTAGTACCAACAGAAAGGCCATGTCGTAAGCAATGAACATGTAAAATATGAAGGCTATATCACTTACCATTGTATACTTATGGGCGATATTAAAGTTAACATTTTCGAAATTTTGACCTTGAAAAATGACCTTGATCCTGACAGATGACCCTGAACTTAGTACCACAGGAAGGTCATGTCATAAGCAATGCATGTGTGAAATAAGAAGGCTATATCACTTACAATTGTAAACGTATGGACAAGGGTTTTTTTAAATTTTGACCTTGAGAAACGACCTTGACCTTAACAGCTGACCTTGAACTTAGAACCAATAGAGAGCTTTTGTCATAAATGCAGATGTGATATAAGAAGGCTATATCACTTACCATTGTAAACTTATAGACAATGTCAAAGTTAAGATTTTAGAAATTTTGACCTTTGAAAATGACCTTGATCGTGACAGATGACCTTGAACTTAGTACCAAGAGAAAGGTCATGTCATGAAGACTATATCTTTAACCAATCAAAAGTTATGGACAATATAAGTTTTTGCAGGACAAAAAGAGAGCTTACGCAAAGCTAAAAACATTAAGGCCCCCTTTCCCATGACACGTTTTCTAAACGTAAATTTTAGATAGTTTAAGGTCAAATGGATCTGATTTGCTATTCAAATATGAAAATTCATAAAATTCTGACTACAAGACTAGGAGAAATTGGCAAAAAACTAACTGGTGGCTCGAGTTTCTCAAAAACTTTCAGTAGCATTAAAGGTTGGAATTGATAATACAAATTCTATACAAACCTGAGAGGCTTAAAAATGCCAATTGCTGTTTATATGGCAATATTGACGTTTGAGTATATTTCACAAATTGGTAAGAGCCTGCGGAGTACTTTAAAGGCTTGGCTAAAAAAAATCATCATTCAAGTGCTTGCTGATTTGACTCTTGCCAAGTGAAATTTCGTGAATGATATCAAACATTACAAATGTAAATACTTCTAAAGAACGTTGCTGAATCATTTTCAAAGTTGTGTTCTCCACCTGAGAAGAATAACATGCCGATTATAACGAAAATTGTCCTATATAAACGTGTTGCTGTTTAGATATCAGAAAAATGATTTTTCCCCCGTTTCTCATTTAGAACAAAGAAAATAGTATTCGAAATTTTATGACAAATATATATTTTTAGACGAAAGAAGGCTTCAAGCACATGAATAATACATGCTTACATCCACGTCACTTTACAAAAAACCTGTCGAAGCTATCAGAATTTCCATTCTACCTTGAAGATTTGTTTAAGTGGTAAGTACAAAGGTCCATGTTAAATCATCTGAATCAAACGTACACGCCTTAGACCAATTCCCTTAACCCATTGCCATTCAACTAACTTTGGCACTTGTCCAAATTGAAAGAAGCTGCAAAAGACATTTTTTGGTTGATGGAATTTCATTTCATTTTTTTTTTTTTTTTTTTTTTTTTAATTTATTTGTTTTCGTCATTTGGGATAGAAAACATTGCGGTTAATGAAGAAATTGCTTGTTTTCCAAATTTACCTCTTTTTTCTATGGGGCGAAAAAAAGGAAGGATAGTATGGGAATAGGTGAAATAGATATATTCAAGGTCTATATTCAATTAAACAGCAATGGTATCATTTCACTACGAGAAAAAATACCTTCCTAAAGATCTTGACAAAAAACGCTTTAAATTCACTTTTGACAAAAACTTAACAATTTTACGTTTCTGTTAAAACAGTTCTAAATTCAAAAAATGGAAATTTAAAGGGAGTTATCGGATGTGTTTTTGTTGCTTGTTTGTTTGTGTGTTTATTTGTTTGTTTGTTTGTTTTTCATGTCACATATTTTAACTATCTTATTCCCTCTCATACATTATTTGAATACAATACCAATACCCTGAAAAGTAGGATTTTGTATCGAAAAACTAAATGGTCGAGTATAAAAATAATCAGAATCTGTGACACGAAGAAGACATCGATATCCCCCTTTAAGGACTGCCCCAGCTGTTTCAATGATTACCTTCGTAAAGCTGGAACGGTCAGATTGGCGAATAGACACAATAAATGACATTTTCCAACCGTTTCTTATCTGTCACCACGTGTCATTAATTCTTTGACCTATCTGTACAACCATGGCGATGGATAGAATAGAAAACAAAACAATTTTAAAATCTAAATTGAAAACCTCTTTTTATATTGTATTTCTTGACTTTTTTATAATGGCAAAACAAATAAACATTCGCTTTCGTTCTTTTAGTCAGTGTCAAACATTCTCGTTATTTGTGATGTTTTACGAAAATATGGAGACCGGAAGGCTCTATTTTGTAATTTACTTGATAACTACTTTTTAGATCGCCCGGAACGAATGACTCGGAGGAGCAATTGTCCCACCCTCGACGTCCCACTTGGTTTAAGTTCTTATATGTCTATTATAACTAGTGATAGTGGGGCTAACCCTATCTCACAAAAGCACATATTAGGGTTAAAGATTGACCCTATGACCTCTTAACCTTGAACTTTTAAACCGTTATAAAAACCTTAACCTTCTTTAACTTTTTCTATCTAGGTCAGTTTTCAACCTAGGTAGCTATTTTTTCAGTCACGTATTCATAAGGATATAGGCTTTCATTTGAAACATGACCATGACCCTGTGACCTTGTGCAACCAAAATAGCGAGCTATGTTGATCGCGGACAACCCTTGTCCTGTGTTCTTTTCAATCCCTTATCTGACAATACATTCATTTTTTTATAATTACGTTTTAAAATCGTAAAGTAGTTTTTATGTGTAATGTAAGGCAATGTACAGAAACGGTTTGATCGAACACGCACATGCTTTAAAATTTCACATAAATAGAAAAATTCGTGAGAGCAGAAATATATTGTTAGATTTCATTCAGCCTTATTACCCAGTGTAAATAGAGCGAGGAAAATATAAATAGGTTGTGAAGACTAGTTTCGTTCCTAAACTTAGCGTATTTCCCCGGTTGTTACCACTAATCCAATCAGCCTTACACACAATGACATTTGCCAAGACATTATTGATAGAGGAATCCTTAGTTTGACACTGGATGCTTTAGTTAGGAAACTACTTTTTTTTTTTTTTTTTACGGTTTACCAAAATATATTAAACGTTTTCATCTTAATTTTTCGGATATACTTCAAGTTCAAAGGTTACCAACGGAATATGATTTAATTTTTAGTTTCATCTATCAAAAACAAGCGTTCTGATTGGTCGAAAAAATACTCTATTTTTGTGCACGTTGTAATTTTGTAGGCTTCAAAATAGTCCCATACATATAAATATCAAAATTTGTGAAGTGTTTGTTGAGGGGTTTTTTCCGCTCGATGCTATTAAATTATAAAAATTTGAGAGAATACCTTTTGTTTTCATGTAGGTATGAACCGAAAACCTAATCACACTTACGTATGAATCCGCTTCGCCATACTTTGTGATTAGATTTTTCGGTTCATACCTCCATGAAAACAATACATATTCTCTTCATCTCTTAAATACGAAAGAGTACGATTGCGGTAAATTCCATGGATAACAAAAGTTTTTTATAATACCAGTGCCCACAAAATATTGAAAAATCGTATATTGCTGACGTATGACTTTTAGTACGTTTGATAATCAAGGTTAGAGGGACAGTCGATCAAGATTATTGGACTGACAATGCTCAACTTGTGGGGAGTAACCCAGTTACTTAAATGGACTGGCAATCAAGTAAATTAAGATGCCAGGACGCTGATAATGATTAAATGTTTTAGGTTTAATGGAAATACACAATATGATGCGACTTATAAGTCTGAAAACAATTTGAAAAATTGAGCATTTTTGTTCCTGTTTTTTTATTAGACCTAATATATTTAATATTGAAATGCATTTTTGGTACATATCAATTACAGATGGGAAGTTAATAATTTTTAAAAATATCGTTTACAACCTTGAAATCAATATAAGATATGAAATTATCTATACCCTATAATTGAAAATTTGTTAAACCCATTCCAATGAAACCATTTTTTGACTGGTCCAAATTTAAAGAAGCTGCAGATGACAATTTCAAGTCGAAGTTTCACATTTTTTCATCTTTTTGGGTTGAAAACATTGTGGATGATTAAGTAATTGCTTGATACAAGCAATTTCTATATTTTCCATAATGTTTTCCCAATCTTTTTTCTTTAGGGGCCTTAAAAGGATGGATTGTATTGGAATGGTTAAGAGCTGTCACCATTACTTTCGGTTCAAAGATAGAAATCTTCGATAAAGTGGTAGGAAAGAACCCTGATTATGTACACTGTGCCACAAGAGTTTTGTTCTCTCCCTGTCCATTCGTACAGATATAAAAAAATTAGAATGCTTTCAATTAATTAATTTGAATTAAATCATAACTGAAAAAAAATCTATCATGAACTCTTATTTTTTCATATTATCCCTTCAGCTTCCGTAGTATTTCTCAATTAGGGAATATATTTCAGATGCCCTAATTAAGAAAATGCTTTACGGGAAAGATTAGACTCAACAACAGAAATAAGCTTTTGCCTAAATTGTATCTATGTATTTATGCCATGCAGCCAAAAATGAGCCAAAAGTCAATACCATATTGACAGATTTCACTTGAACTGACAGAGATTGAGATAAAATACCTGGCCGCGATCTAAAATTCGTCCGAATTCTATTAAAATCAGCGTTAATTATATGAAAAATGTTTAAAAATCTGCCGTGACTGCTTCATTGAAGTAGCAAGTAATTTGTCAAGTACCACGTTTTTCCTCATCTGATAGAAATTGAAAGTTCAGGAAAATGTTTTCATTTTTACAAAAAATACGATTTTGATCATTGTGCCCTTAGCATGCTAAAAGTGCACACTCAATTATAAATGAATACCAAATGCCCAGATTCCAACAAGTTCTTTAGACTTCCTATTATAAGGTAGACTAGTATCGATGGCAGGTACCAGGATAAAATACTTCAATACTAAACCCTTTCCTGATTTTTGAAATTTTAGACTGGTTCAAAATCAAAAGTTTTGCAGACGACATTTCAAAGTTGAATTTATTTTAAAAATAATCATTCAGTTGGGTAGAAAATATTGTGGAAAAAGAAGAAATTGCTTGTTACAGGCAATTTCTTCTTTTTCTACGATGTTTCCCCAAGTATAAAAACACAGGGACGTAAAAACCAATGATTATACAGGAACGGATTAAGCCTAAATACGCTGCTGATTATATGATACTGAGATAAGATACATGGTCGCGTTCTAGAATTCGTGGCAGCTCCTTCAAATGTGCCTATTAAAGAATAACAAAATAGTATCAACACAATTTTGTCTATAAATAATTGGCGGCTCGTTCGAATGTGTCTATTAAAGAATTACAGAATGATAATTACACGATAAACTTATTATTTTTCTATAAATGAAACATGAAATATTTTTATTGCGTTTCATTACATTTCTGTAATGATTATTGTGTGAGGTTTTTACAACAGCAGTTCAATTTTACAAATTTTTGTATTGCCATTTAGATTAGCAGTAAGAGCAATACAGTGACAGCTTATTTTGGCATCAAATATATCAACATAAAGCAATACTTCTTCAGTTGGTTTATTTTCATTACAGCAATATCTGGATCAACATTTAGCAGGTTTTTCTTTTCAGTTTGTGTCTTTGAATATCAATATATGTGTTCTACTTAGAGTCGCGGGGTCCTGCGTGGCGTCTGCGTGATCGGAGAGTATTCTGGAGTTGCTGGTTCGAATTCAGACCTCGCCGCTGATCACGTGAGTATGTCCTTGGGTGAGACATTTCAGCACCAAAGCCTACAAGTGATACCAAGTTATCACTTGAATGGTTGAACTTAGCCGTAGAAATGCTGTTCAAAACAGCGGTAAAAGACAAACAAGGAAAAACTTCTTCTAGTAGTTTTCTTTGACGAATGAATTAGTTTTGAAATAGTGTGATAAAAGCAATACCTAAGATTGTTAAAAACACCTTTTTTAGTCGTTTTCTTTATTGAATGAATTAGTTTTGTAATAGTGTGATAAAAACAATACCTAAGACTGTTACGTTTCTTTTGATTTTTATAGAAAAAAAGGAACCTTATTCGTACAAAAATGCTTCATAGTTTTAACGGCACTTTTGATAGTAAAAACATATTTCAAAATTCTATTCAATCTCTCAAGTAATTCCAGATAGAAATCAAAATGTCAGAAGTCTTTTGCACGACGACGCAGGCTATGTGAATGTTATCGCAATACTTTCGCCGAAATCAATCAAGCTAAAATTATGGTTAAAGGAGATTATTGAGCAAAAGCTTCGATTTCGTGTGCCTATAAAAATAAACTCGACGTAGCGAATCCGGGTCTTGATAGACCAAATATTAGAATAAACTTTCTTTACCAGAGACGGTTTTCATTTTGTTACGTTTTAATGGCTCTGGAACTATTCTGTAACTATTAGACCACCTACATTTATGTTAGAAGCCATCCATTACCTCAGAATGAGGAGATAAACGGTCACCATCGATCACTCAAGTTAATCGCTCGAAGGCAGACAGATTGTGATGTGAGATTGACTGTGCAGCCCATTGTTATGTAAATATGGTTATTATTAAAAGTCTTCTATAATTCACAACTCTTTCACTGCATGGTACTCTTTCTCGCAATTTTTTTCTTTGATTGTTTGATGAAATGATATTTGTTCTTTAGAATAAGGCAATTTTATCTATCTATAGATACTATCTATCTATCTATCTATCTATCTATCTATCTATCTATCTATCTATTTATCTATCTATCTATCTATCTATCTATTTATCTATCTATCTATCTATCTATCTATCTACCTATCTATCTATCTATCTATCTATCTATCTATCTATCTATCTATCTATCTATCTATCTATATCTTTTAGAACTTAGTTAAATTGATCATGTGAATTGATTTGGGAAACTGTTAAACTGGGGTGAAATGAGCTTTACCAACGACTTTGTTTATTAACCCTGACCAAACTTCCAAAACCAAGCCAACAAATGGAATATTTTATTGTTTATCAATGTGAATAAATTTGTGGTATGTTTCAAACGATTTGAAAGAGTGGTTTAAATAATTTGAATAGAACAATGAACGAACGATTTGAATGAAACTGTAGCGGATGAGCGTTAATTTCGTGCCTAACAGACAGACAGATAACTTTATTTGTAGACTTGTACTAATTTCGTTATCATATCAAAACTTGAGGATGTTCTTAGATGTACATATTTATCTATATTTGGTTTAGCAATAATACTAGAAATATATGATCTTAAAAGAATCGTAAACGCGTTAAATAATCTTTACTAATAAATCTTTGATTAAAGACGGAACAGAGAAAAACATATAGATCCGTTTTAGATGTAACTTCATGATTATTGTCAAATCACAGTGACCTATATTCGCATTATCTTGTCTGTTATGAAGCCATTGACCAATGAAAGGGACATCAAAGACAATCTTCGAGTAATATCTATAATATCGACGAAGCTAATGAAGCTTACAGCGTTTTATTGCATCCGGAATGATACGAGCCGACAGAGTAGATTTTGCTATCGAATCACCACGCTATAAATGCAAAAAGGGCATTTTAGACCCTGTTGTAGTCTTCCACAACAAGTCGGAATGGTTTATTCCATTCCAAGACGACAAAATTATAGACTTGTCCAAATTCATGGAAGTTGTAGATGATGATTTTATGTTCGTGGAATTTAGAAAATGTTTGCTTTTAAGTGTTATAAACAGTGTGGGTATTCAAAACATTAACAAGCAATTTCTTAATTGTTCACAAAGTTTTCAAAAGTTTTTTTTTTGTTGTTGTTTTCTTTTTCCTGAGGAGCACCAACTAGCGGCATTGTGTGGAGATGGATTAAAAACTGGGTTTAAGCCATGTTATACGTTAAAAACAAAAAATAAATGCATATTCAGCTAAATATGCCCGTGTTTATTTGTAAACGTATACCTTAGTTTAGAACCCTAGTTTGCCACCGTCAAAGCGCAGTCGGTAGCGCATCAAACTCCTTATCTTCAATAATGGGATGTCGTGGCTTCGATCCCCGGCGGCGGCACATATCCTTTCCGATATTTGTCTCTCACCAATGGGTGGATAATCGTTAACCTAATAAGGATAACAGCTAGGGGCTAGGAAAGGATGTAGTGGTAGTACTGGTGCGAGAAATACAAGGAATCCATTGTTAGGTACTCCAGCCGCATCGATATGACTGAAATACTGTTAAAAGTGGCGTTAAACCCAGTTCAATCAATCAATTAAACCCTAGTTTCTTTGACCTTCTTTTTAAACAATAGTTAAGATAAAAGATTAGAAACAAGACAAATCTGAAAAGTAACTGATTATACACTATGGCTTTTCATAGACGATCCGAAACGTCGTTCAAAGATCGCATGATTCTTCTAATACATGTAATAATATATGTCACGCGCTCACGCACTTTACACTTTTTTTCTGATTTCAGGTCGATAAATTTTTTCTACAAGTATATCTAAGCACTTTAATTAATAAGAGTTCGCAACTGTTGGCAGTGAAAATAATGTGGAAGTAGTTTCCTTTTCATCTTCGCCATAGATCCTATTCTAAAGGCGTCTCTCAACTTACGTGAATATAAAAATATGATGTAAAAAACTTGACATATTATCTAACGCATTTATTGAAATAATTTAACAATCAGAGGTTCATCTTTTTTCCTTTCCCATGGTCATTTTCTTCTGAAACAGTAGATGCCATCTGTCCTCTCATAAGTCAGAGATTTCTAGAAGAGAGCTTCAATTGAAAAAAAAATCCCAATACAAGACACTAATTATAAATTCGAAGCCAGTTACCAAACGGGTTCCTGCGTGGCTCATTGGCAAGGGGATGACTTGTGATCTTAAAGAAGTCAACGGTTGTAGGCTCGAATCCCGGCCGCTTCCTGAACTTTGTCATGATAGGACTAAAAGATTTTTGAAAGCGCCGTTAAACCCTTGTACAAACTAGTAACACAAAATTATTTAGATATATATATGTTGATAAAAAATCGTACATCAAAGTAGTCAGTCTCAACCGTGACTTAAACTTAATATTTAGAAGATCGAGTATCATGTGCTTTAGAAATAGTCTATTTTACCACTGTATTGAAATATCTTGACCAAATCTCACAGAACGTCAAAAACTAATTTTCTAACATATCACACCGGGAAGTGTTATGATTTATGATGCAAGACAGTATCGATCCCGGTAGGGTGTAAGATATATTGGTCGGGAGGGTTTGAAATTAGGAAATAAATCTCTTCTGAAGGTAAATAATCCGCCATATCTCAGCAGTAAACTGTCATATACAGCTGGCCTCGGTCACACTGTCCGGATATAGAGACGCGGATATACAGATATTGATACTGACATATAAATGTGCAGAATTATGTCTTAATAGGATTTAGGTCCATTCAATGTTTATTATATGTGTGTCTTAGTCTAGTAATGCATCGTAACAACTCAACTTAACCCAACATATCTTTTATTTACACCCACTTAAAACAAGTGTACAATAAGTGCATGTTGAAAAAATAGATATGGTTATTCTTACTTACGTATCGTTTAGTACGCAAATTTATTATCCTGTTTGTTATCTCATTTTTAGCTAGCAAAGCGTCAGCTTTGATAGCTTAAATTAACAGACAAAATTTTGAGGTCGTCTTAAAGTTCAAACTGCCACTGGAGGCTTAACCACTTAATCCGTTAAAAGGCTACACCATAAAAAGTAGATTTTATGTATTTGAGGATTATTGCAAACTCTGCATGCAAGTTCATCTGGATATTTTAACTCACTTTAGCACATCGTGTTCATATGACTCTGAACAGAGTCTTTAAAGAAGTCGTAGACGACAATTTCAAAGTACTCGGTTACTTTTACCTCGTTTCTGTTTATCATGATAACGTTTGACAAAGAAGATTACTGAACAAAACAAAGCTTTGCTAGCTTATAGTACTTTTCAGTATTTTGATTGGATATAAAGCATAACTTTAAATCAAAGTACTGTAAGCTAGCAAAGCATGGTTGAGTTTAGAGAGTCTTTCCCTTGTTGGGTAGAAGAACGTCCACAATGTTTTCCAAAGTGTTTTTCTTGAGCTACTTAAAAAGCGGAATTGAGTTGGAATTGGTTAAATAGCATGCTTTTGACAGAGTTCTTTGAATAGAGTTTGCAATATTCTCGTAATACATAAGAACTATTTTTATTGCGTAAACATTTAACGGATTTAGTGGTTAAGCCTCCAGTGGCAGTTTGCACTCGTTGAACTTTGAGACGACCTCACAACTTTGTAAACTTAAGCTATCAAAGCTGACGCTTTGCTAGCTAAAAACGAGATGAAAAATAGGACCAGAGTTAAGCATCGAACATATCTGAGAATTAAACGCGGACAAAAAGAATTTGGTTCAGGGTCAAGACTTCAAAGTCAGCTGTTTAAAAATGTCAGTATATCAGCTTGAAGGTATTTATTCTCCTCCGTGTTCTGTCATCCTCTGGAGCGATCGGTCATCCTCTCGGCTTCAATAACGAAACTCTATCAAGCGTTAATAATCTGGTGTGGTTAAAACATCTGCTAGTTTATATCGACTCGCGTATATTTGATGTTAGACGTACTGAATGTGATAATATTAGACAAATCAATGCGAGTTTTTGTGAAAGTTTTGAATGTCTTCCTTCATTCTCAGTCTTTTCCCTATAGACATAATTATAATAGTCATTTTGTATATATATATGCAGAATATATCTATAAGGGGGATACATTACATATATTTTGTAAGAGTTGTGTCATTTACCTTTGTAAGATTGAACTTTTCATGCTGAAAAAAAATCGTTTTTAGAATTGCTGGAAATGAAAGGGCTGAAAGCACTGAAAGTACTAGTTGTGGTTTAAAATTTTGAAATCAAAGTGTATATAAAAAATCCTACAGAAAAGGCAAAAATAGGTGATGTAGCTTAAGGTCAGACTGAACTTATGTGCAGGATAATCTTTGTCTTTACCTCCTGCGAAAACCTGCGAAAACAGGACGAGCTTGGACCCTTTAGGCAGCGACCTTATAAAACGGGTGCTTACTTGTAATCTAATGTTATAATTGTTTTATGAGCATAAACGAAACCTAAGGACAGTTCTTTTCTTCAGTCTCTACAAATTGCGTAAAGAAGAAAGAGTAAAACGTGCCAGACTCCAATATTAGACGATGATCCAATCTAATGAACCAACTGACTGTCTTCTTCATGAAAGTGTCACTCTATTTGATGTCTATATCACATGCGATCGACAATATTGTTTCCCTCAATGTCCAGACAATTAATGTATCTTATAGCTCGATATTACATCAAGCTCTAAACTGAGAGTTGAAAAAGAAACCACATGTTAAAGCGGAAAGAGATCCTTCAACATTACTCTACAGTTATTTTCATAACAAAATAAGTGATTTTATCATATGCTTACAAATATTCTAGTAAAATAAAAAAAAATTCCACACAGAAAAAATCGAACAGAAAAAAATCCATATATGACAGTGTCAAATACAGTCCCTTAGTCTAATACGATGTCGTTTTCATTTTGTATAAGACGTCATAATGCAAATATGAGTAACAAGAATGGTAAAAGAGAAGGCAAAATGCTTGTAGAAATACAGATTTTTTTATTATCATTTTATCGAATTTATTTAATAACAAATATGAATATAATGGTGGAATTTCATAGTACGGTTGCGATACAACACCTTGTACTTGCTTCTCGCTGCGGAGGCAAATTTGATACCCTTTGGTCCCGTGAGGTATCAAAATGTTCCTCCGCAGCTCAAAGCAAATACAAGATGCTGTATCGTAAAAACATAATACCCTATAACCTATGTTTGACTTTTATTATATGCATTTGTTTTTTAAATCTGTGTGGTATTTTCGTGGGTCATACGTCACGTTCCGGATACCTCGGGTCAATATTTTTGAAAATTACCGACGTCGGAATTGTGTGTGGCAAATGAAAGTACTGAGAGCTCCGTCTGGTTTTCAACGTATACTCGGTTAAAACTGTCACAAAGGACCTCGGCTTAAAGTCTCGCCCGAAAGACGATTTGTTAGTTTAGACAGATAGAACCTATGACTTCGCGTTATGAAGTTAAGTACTCTACCGACTGAGCTAACCTGGCTAGTAAGAAGATGTGAGAGATGAATTCACATAAATCGGGTTATCTATTCCAAATACGCAATTTTATCATAGCAACATTTACGGGTTTTTAAATATATTTTCATATGTTACAACAAAACGCAAAATCATGTTAAAGTATCATTGCTTGGCTTCAAAATTATCCTACTTTACTTTCAAAAATATGAATAGACGACTTTTTAGTAACAAATTGAGATTGCAAGCGAAACAGATAGATATTAACATAGACATTTTGAATTTGCTCAAGCAAAACTTTCCACGTCACAAATGTGTACACGTGTTTCTCGTATATTTGTCTTCCATTATTCAAACACCGAGGTAGATATCCCGTACCAAATACTGCATTTTGTAGTGTTTTTCCTAAAGTCTCACTGTTTTCTGAATATTTGGTAAGAATAACATTTTTCTCTATTCGTATTGAACATAAGATAAAGATCTCGTTTGAGTTAATTGGTTAAAACATTCATTTGAATAATTTTAACTCGTGGCAAATCCAACGTGTTACCATATGAGGACATAAAAGTATCACTCTATCGGCTATATATCTGGTTTTCTTTCAACCAACTTAGAAATTTAAAAAAAGATAAAGAATTCCATTATATATACAGCTGCATTATCCCTCTCTTTATAATAAGATATTTTCCCAAAGTAATCCACTTAAATGACAAATTGATATACCATGAACCTGTATACTACCTAACAGAGTCACTAACAACTGCTTTCAGGTCCCCAAAAGAGATTACCACACATAGTGATATATCATCATTAAAGATTAGTTCGAGTTTGTCATGGCAGACGTTATCCATTTGTTTAATACGTGGGTCATTTTTTCATACTTCTGATGCACGAACCTTAAAAATAAAGTTACTCGTGTAAGTAAAACATATATATATCTTAATTTCCTCCATCATTGAAGATTAACAAAAGAAACATACAGCATGAATGAAAATTAAGCAATATACATGAATCAATTGACATCAATATCATAATGATAATAATTAAGAAAAAAAATGATGCAGAGAGAGAGAGAGAGAGTGTTTGAGAGAGATAGAGGGTTGTCACACAAGTCCTAATGCATCCAACTTCGCCGAAACGAAATATGAAGTTCGGAAAAAAGACTGTAACTTAACATTGATATATATTTTCTTTATTCTCAAAACCCTTTTGTTGTCGTTTCAATAGTTGGATAAACACTCTAAAAAAGAAACTGAACACATTTAATTCAGGAATTTAACAAATAAGTAATATTAAATGCCTTCTTCTAATTTTGACGTAATTTGAATACTTGATTGCAAATACCTTATTTACCAACTCTACAAAATGGATCGAAAGTTATGAGGGAAAAGAAATTGTCGCTGGTAACAATTGAGTATTTTTTCTTACTGATACTTTGCACTCATGTCGTTCATAACGTATTTAAATCTAGTCAGGAGAGGGTTAAGAATCAGACCATTGAGCTAATGAAAAACTGATGACTGACTGAAGGACACAAGATAATGACAAATGATAGAAATTATATGGAAAATTTGGGGAAAATAATTAGAAATAGATTACATATAGGACAAAAACAAAAACATGTGTATATTCAAGATTTAAATGCTTGGGCACCTTCCCATCTATACTTATGGTGACCAAATGAAACTATATCTGCACCAAGCTCTGTGCAAAAAATTCAAAACTAGAATATAAAAGTTTATGAAACTATTTCCAAGAATAGAGGTTAGATTCTCATTAAGACCAAAAAGTGCCTTTGTCAATTCTCTGTGGTCCAATGATAAAAGAAAGTTTGTCAAAGACGATCCTCAAAAATCCAGGTAGAATTGAAATGATATTAGTTTAGTAGGGTTTAAAGGTAAAAATACTGTTTATATTTCCGTTTAAAGTTTAATATCCATTATTTAAACACAAAGTCTTTGTTACAAAGTCATCTATGGAATTTGGTATCTATCATGTTATTGTCGTTTTTACCCAAATAGCTCGCGTGATATCAATAAAACACTTTATGAATGTAGACATTTTTTCACCTGGAAACCCGACACGGTGCATGAAAATATTATCTTTTATTTATATTATATCAACTTCGGTGCACCTTATGCAAAAAAACAACGACCTAAGGGGTTCTGTCAAGATTAACTTTTATTCTTTTTTGAAAACAACTGATTTTTTGTATTTTTTAACACATACACACAAGCAGAATAATAAGTTGGTGGTGGTGGTGCTTTTGATGATTCAGAGGTCTAACAAGAGGGGGTAACAGCATTCTAAAATCCTTATGTCTCTATGAAACCCTATGTTGTGGGTACTCATTTGAATCGTCTCGTCGAGCCGATTCAAATGAGTACCCACAACATAGTGTTTATGACAGTGTTGGTGAAATTATTAAATCTAAAATACAAATTACGCCCTGTATTTTTTGGTCTTTGATTTTCATCGTTAATTTCATACTTGTATTTAAAGCCAAGTCCCCGCTTTGTTCTATCCAAAAATAGTAATTGTTGATAGATGGGTAGAATAGAACGAATGATTAGCTACCCAGTCCTTATATTCTCTGAAAACGATTATTTTTAATCAGTAAATTAGGGGAAATTTGACCGATACATTTTCGAGATATCTTGGCTTATGCAAATTCGATAATATGTGTACGATTGCGTATTAACATACATCAGCTTAGATTCATTTGGACTAGTCCGACAAAAACTTCGGCAAAGGTTTTTCTGTTCTTAACATTGGTAAACGTGACTCGTTTATGGCCAGAATTTTGAAATCTTCTTATATCTAAGACTGTATTGTTGCCATGGTTCCATTTGTCTCGTAACCCCATATGCTAGTACATGTAATATGATTTTAGTTTTGTCTATGACGATTCAAGCGGTTTCAATGGTTGAATATTTCTTTTCATGCTTCAATGTAACAGAATTTAGCACGCAGCTATTTTGTATGCTTTCTCAATAAGTAGATCCATAAAATTTTACTCAAACCTGGTAAAATATTTGCTTTGTTTTGCTTGATTGCATTGATTGATATGAAATTAACCCATTCCCACACAACAAAATTTTAGACTGGTCCAAATTGATAGAAGCTGCAGACGACAATTTAAAGTTGATGGGTTTTCGAATTTCTTTGTCTTTTTGAATAGAAAACATTGTGGATAATGAAGAAATTGCTTGATACAAGCAATTTCTTCATTTTCCACAATTTTTTCCAAAGTATTTTTCTTGAGGGGCGTTAAAAGGAGGGCTTGAGTTGGAATGGGTTAAGAGAATATTTCTTCTGTTATCCCGGAGATATAAACCTAAAATCTTAATCACACTGATGTATTATTTCGTTTCGTGTATTCATACAGTGTGATAAACTTTATGTTAATGCCACAATAAAAAACAAAAATATTCTTTCCCTTTCCTAATTAAAAACTTGACAAGTATTCATTTAAGATCCATTGTAAATCGGCTACCTTTAAGAGCCTAAGATATTGGCGAAATTATTTTGTCACTGTGACGTCAAACATTGCACTGTTTTGTGAAAAAAAAATATTAAAATGACCGTCAATAAGACCGAGTTGATTTTAGGGCAAAAATCCGGTGATTCCAAATAATTGGGTCAAATTATTCGAAAAAGATGTTTAACCGTTTCAATTTAGAAATTAGGCTATAACCCATTACCCAGACAGCATTTTTTTTAGGATATTGAAGACAATTATTCAAATTACATTAGAAATAAAACTTAAATGATACGTAGGGTAGAAAACATTTTAAGAATATGAGAAATTGCTTGTAATAAGCGATTTCTTCTATTCTCACAATGTTATCTTCAATATTAATATTCGGGTCGTGAAAATGAGGGTTTGGGTAGTAATTGGTTAACAAATACACTATTCTTAGTTTGTTTATCATCTAATTGACAAGAATGCAGAACTTCAAAATTGTTGTTCTATACCATATATAAACAGTTAGATGATGCCATAGCTAAGGGTCACTGGACAAGATAAAACATGATATATTATCACGTGGACGGCAAAATCGCTTTGGTTGTAATATGTCTCCTGAAACAAGTTAATTAACAAGTAAAGTGAAAATACGTGTCATCAATTTCTATTTCCGGTCACGTGAATCAGATCACGTGGTCCTCCTTTTATAGAACTTCCATTGAGTAAGTAAAATGAAAATATATACTTCATTGTAACAGAATGTATGGCAGAACGAAAAAGTGATATTTTATTTTCATTTATTTCATTTATTCATCCATTCTGTTGTTATTGTTGTTGTTTTGTTACAATTTATTTGTACATTTATGTTCAAGTACAACAGGCGTTGGTTGTTGTTGTTTTGCAAATTACCGCATTAATTAATTAAATTAAACAGTGTCATATTTTCATAACAGGTATCTTATTGGTCATATGTAATGCCGCAATGAAAACAAAGCGACATTCTGTTCATTTCTTAACCCATTCCCACACAATAAAATTTTAGACCTGTCAATAATCAAAGAAGTTGCAGACGACAATTTTAAGTTGCAGACGACAATTTTAAGTTGATGAAATCTTTAAAATCTCTGTCTTTTAGGTAAGAAAACATTGTGGAGAATGAAGACATTGCTTGTAACAAGCAATATCTTCATTCTCAACAATGTTTTCCAAAGCTTTCATATTGAGGGGTGTTTAAAACCGTTATTGAGTGGGAATGGGTTAACCTATTACCATACGGCAAAATTTTAGACTGGTCGAAATTATACGGAGTTGCAGACGACAATTTAAAGTTTATGAAACTTTTAGATCTTTGCAACTTTGTTTGTAGGAAACATTGTGTAAAATGAAGGAATCGCCTGTTACACGCGATTTCTCAATTTTACACAATGTTTTCCCATTTGTTTTTCTTGAGGGACGTCAAAAAGCGTCACTGTGTGGGAGTGGGTTAAACCAAAATCAACGAGTGATATTCTCAGCAAACTCTACCAATGACGACAAACATTGTAAATAAATCATTTATCGCATCAACCACCAATAAACTTTTATTGTCCCATAGAAAAATTATTCTATTAAATATATTAAGCCGGAAAGACCATGTTCGGTCTATAATAACAGACTGATAACTGAAAATTACGGTAATTATAGCTGACAAGAAATATTGTTAATACTTTATATCGTCATTATTGCTTTAACCTTAAACGAATAATTGCGAACTTTCGTACGCAGAATATACGAGGTACGATAAAAGAAGTTTAGGACAACTGCTTGTCAACTTTCTCGACAATAGAAAGATCGCTTGCCACTCCCCACTGAACTCCGACAGGAAGTTCCATTAAGATATATAGGGCGTTATTTTGCAAAATTTATGATCAGTAACATGGAACAAATAGGTAAAATGGTAGGTTGGCGACCTAATTTTGTAACTACAGCTTGATTCATGAAACCCCTGTATTGGATCCGAGCCTCGTAGGAAAATTTAGATATTTCACGAGACCGAATGTCGTGTGAAATAAAAAAAAATCTGCACGTGGATATAATCTTATACGTGGTTTTGTCTCATCAATACTATAGCATCATATTCCATTCATCATGTTCCAGCGAAATTTGACTCTATAACATGTAATAAGCTAACTAAATTTGTCTAAAATCAACTAAATTTAACCAAAATAACGCTAATCCTGACGTGACGTCATCTTACCGGAGAATTGACGTCATCTAACCACCATATCGTATCTGTTCAGTTCAATATGATACGGATTTTTTTCTTTTTTTTTTTTTTTTTTACCCGCGTGCAGTGATTGTCTTATAAGGAAAATTGGTAGATATATAACAAATCGTTATATCCTAATTTCTTTACACCCGATAAATGTTCTAAAGATCCATTTTGAACCATGAAATCAACTTCGTTTTAGACAATATATCGTATGAAGCGATATCGTTAGAAGCGGTATCCACTTCTTCTAGAATGGCGGCGGCCTATGTTGTTCACGTATTGACGGTTTTGTTGTTAGGCGTAATTAAAAAAAACCTATTCTATTTGTGAAAAAAAAATAAAATATGAACTTTATTAAAATATTTAGAAAAACGAAGTGTGTTACATCGTAGAATAAATAACGTTATCAAAGGCTTCGAAAAATTTAAGACTTGTCCCAATTGAAAGGAGTTGTAGACGATACTTTAAATCTATTTAATTTTTTCAACTGTCTGAGTGGAAACGTTTTCCCAAGGAGGCGTCAAAAAGCGTCATTGCGTGGGTATGGGTTAAATCTAATTTTCTGTGGTACATTTTGACCGATTTTTCCAATCAGTGAGTTCGTCATTTTGAAAATTTCACTGGTCTATCATTGGTTTCGAACAAAACGATTAACCTTAACCCATTCCCACACAATCCCTCCTTTAACGCCCCTCTAGAAGAAAACTTTGGAAAACATTGTGAAAATGAAAAAAATTGCTTGTTTCAAGCAATTTCCTCATTATCCACAATGTTTTCTATCTAAAAAAATGAAAAAAAAAATAAAATTTTATCAACTTGAAATTGTCGTCTGCAGCTTCTTTAAATTTGGACCAGTCTAAAATTTTGCTGTGTTGGAATGGGTTAAAGAGATCTCAATTATATGCGGGTCGCTGGTTCTGTTAACCGACTTCAACAGGAAGATCATCTACGATATTGAATTGCATTATTTTGGTAATTTTTTAGCAAGTAATATGTAAAAAGGGTACAATATTTGGTTTGAGATTTATTTATGAAATAAATGTTTCAATAAGTGTATTACACATTAATAAATTTGTCTCTCATCAATGAGGGGATAATCGTAAACCAATGTGGGATAGTAGCTTGAGGCTAGGAACGGATTTAGTTGTAGTACTGGTGTGAGAAATATCAGGAATCCATTGTTAGGTGCTCCAGCCGCCACGATATAACTGAAATACTGTTAAAAGTGGCGTTGAACCCAATTCAATCAATCAATCAACATATAGATAAAATGTTCACATTAAGGTCGGCCAATGTCGAAGTTCAAAGTTCACTCCCGTCTAAATGAATTATTTGATTGGTCGATTGGTTGATTGACACACGCGATCGGTCTATTAACCCTTTCCTCTTTTATGAAATTTTAGACCCGTCCAATTTAAAAGAGGTTGCAGACGACAATGAAATATGCATGCAATTTGAAATCTGACATCCTATGTGGTAGAAAATATTGTGGGAAAAGGAGAAATTGCTTGTTACAAGCAATTTCTCCTTTTTCCACAACGTTTTCTCAAGTATAAAATCACAGTGACGTAAAATCCCGGGATTGTCCTGGAAAGGGTTAAACGAAAAGAACTACAGAATATATCTCCTCATATTTTCTTCTCACAGTTTCTTGATAGCTCAAAGATCCTAATAAAGAGTTCAGAGAATGTCGTCTGTCATAGATACTTTTCTCGCCTCGGTTATCAAATTACCAAGAGCAGGTGCACCAGAGAGTATTGATATGACGAGAAATACCGCATTATTATAAATATGGTCTGTAATCGTTCTGTAGGCAGTATTGGGTGACAATTTATAGTTCGTAGATCATTTCTCGTTTTTTTCTCTCTCTCGTGTTAGCGTTTTTCTTCCAGGGTATGGTAACTCTAACAGAACCTAATATGGCTTTGTTGAGGATGAAAAAGCATTATCCACGTTTGACATAAATGCATGTTCAAAACAGTTTCACATTTGCAAAACCTTAGTAGGGTGTTGGCATCCTATCGTTGCCGATTATTATTATAATCCTCATAAAATGAAACAAATATCGAAACAAACAACTAGTAGATACGACCAGCTATGTTAACCATATAGTTTAAATTAAGTTTCGTCGACCATGATAAAAGCGTTTTGGTTGGCTAATTTTTTTTTTTTTTTTTTTTTATTTATTTATTTTCATAATTCCACGAACAAAATTTGAGCACGCAAAAATTTTGAATGCTTGCACAAATGGGAGATTAATAAAATTCACCAAGGCTAATTAAATATTGATATATTTTGACTGGTTGCATTAAATCATAAAAAAATGAATTTTTGATTCCATTTAAACTAAACCATACTTATGTATGAATCTGCTTTGCGAATTCTTTTCAAAATTTAACCAAAACACTTAAACGCTTTCGCTTTCTTCTATACTATTTAAGATACGGTGTTCATATTCGATATATGGGAACCTGCGAATGATTTACATCTAGTGGAGGTCATGTGACTAAGGTCAAGATCAAAATCTGAACCTTTAACTCCAGAATTCTTAACAACACTTTAACCAAAAATTACAGTTTCCGTCTCATCTATACTATTCAAGATATAAGATACTTGGAATGTACGAACAGGTCAGTAATTGACAATGAAATCTAATGTGGGTTATGCCTGGGGTCAAAGTCAAAATATTAATCCTTCATAATTCTTAAACTCCTATCAAAAGTTAACTAGAATATATATATTTTTTCTTTCAGATTAATGCAGACACACTGCTCATATTAGACAATATCTCATTTATATGCATCTGTTAATACCAAGGTCAGGGTCATCTGACGAGACAAGGGCCATCAAGATTAAACTTAACAAAAAAAGGTTTAGGGGAGTTGGGGTTGGTTCACAAAATATATCTTCTTTATTTTACATCAAGATAGTCTAAAATGACAGATCGCGACTGTCAATCAAAGAAACAATTGACCAATCAAATCATTTATTATGACCGCTAGAGATCTTTGAACTCCTACATTGGCCGAAATTTATGAGTATTTTTCTTTGGTTTGCGACACTATTAAAATAACGCCGTATTTTATATCAGAGTTGGAGCTAAGTGGGCGTGAGCAGCGATGTTAGTGGGCGTGAGCAGCAATGTTAGTGGGCGTGAGCAGGGATGTTAGTGGGCGTGAGCAGCGATGTTAGTGGGCGTGAGCAGCGATGTTAGTGGGCGTGAGCAGCGATGTTAGTGGACGTGAACAGCGATGTTAGCGAGCGTGGCCAGCGATCACGTAATCGTTTCATTTTTGAAAAAAAATATATTCATATTTCTATCTTTTCATATCAGCAAATCTCATCAATGCCCCTACTTTATAGACGATCCATTCAAGATATTTCTCTATATAATCTTAATGAAATCACAAACGCAGGATTCGGAATTTCTTGTAAAATACTAGAATATATCACAATCTTGCACCAATCTAATACGAAGGTGGTTTCGAGACGAGAACAATTGTAATAAAGGACGATACAATCAAAATAACCAGCTAAGAAATGCAACTTTCAGATTGATGCTGAAATCGCATGCAATGATAATAGGAGCTTAGACTTTTCACCGGAAAACAAATTTGACTGGCTCGTGTTTTTTCCGTTTTAATTTTTAGCTCGTCTGTTTTTGGAGAAAACTCGTGGTATTTGCTATCACCTGGTCCCCGTCTGCGTCAGCGTCATCCGAAAACTTTGACATTTTGATATAGCTCTAGCATTACTGAACACTTTCACTTGAAGCCTGAAATACATGTTCTTTACAAAAGATAATTCTATACTAACAAGTCGAATAACTCTAAATGAATTTTTTGAATGAATTATGTCCCTTTTTGTACCCACATTGACACTTGAACAGCCGAGTATTAGCATCCGTATGTGCTACTTTTGTTATTCAAGTAACCTTGTAATTCAAGTGTTCGGTCCGGAAACCAACTGTCTATATTTGTCATTGATTAGATCACAAGATTTTTTCGTATATTGGAAATAAAGCTTTTGATACTTTTGAATTGATATTTTGGTAAGACCTGAAGATATGAAGTTTTTAGAGCCCGGAATCCTTTAATTTTTCATGTTGAAAATAATGTGTTCCTGGACTTAAACTTTCTCAAATATTCTATTTCAAAAAATATAGAAAAGAAATATGCATGGATAATCGTAAATTTAAGCTGGAGGCTCGGAAAGAATGTAGTGGTAGTACTGGTGTAAGACATAACGGGAATACATGGTTAGGTGCTCAAGCAGCCGCGATATGACTGAAATACTACTAAAAATGACGATTGACCCCAGTCAATTAATCAATGAATCATTGAATTATTAAATACAAAAAGCAATGTTCTAAGGCTAACGTAATAGCTTTTTGTTGTGAACAACGAACATTTAATTTATGTAAATACGCAAATAAAAGTAATATATATATATAAAGTGAGAGAGATAGAGAGAGAGAGTGTGTGATGAATATTATCTGGACAGAACAGCCTTCAGTTTATAATCAATGTATCAAAGACGGGGAAGAATTCGGTAATTAACGGATTCTAATCTCGCTAACTGAGCTCCGAAAAGAAATTCTACTTCGCTATTAAACGGATACAAAATGAATGGCTAGTAATATGCTACAAAAACTACAAAAAATGAAGTTGATGGTTGGAGACCTAAGCGTCATAACTACAGCTTGGATAATCTGTAGGAACGACGTTTAGGTCGCCAAATCAGCAAAATTGCTTCATATAAATGTCAACGAATGAAGGAGTTCAAAGATCACACCAAGTCTAGATTAATGATTTGATCGGTCAATTGATTCCTTGATTGACAGACGCGATCAGTCGATAATACATACGGAGTTACAAACTTGTAGCATCTTTCAACGGGATTTTGAAAGTCTTAGATCCACAGACGTAAAGACGGAGGATGATAATTTGACCAGGAGATGAAATATATCCCCAATCACAAATTAGTTTGATCTTTCTTCTCTGAGACACGTTTCAATTACTAGTTTTATAAACTAAAGTGGACGTGCATGTTATACAGTATTTAAGAACCAAATTAATCAATAATGTTCTTTTGAAGAGCGATTATTTCTACCAATAAACACGAACCGTCTAATTACTTTTCATTAAATTCCCTTTTATGACAAACTTTGGGGAAGATAACTACATATTCAAATTTAATTGGATCACATTCTAGATTAAGATATAAGCAAAAACCTTTTGGGATTTATAATTGATTGGAGTTTGGAGGCTGATTAAAACTGCAACTATTGCTTTTATAATATTAATCAAAAAAGCTATCCTTTTTTAAGAACAGGTTTTTCTTTAACCCTTTCCTGTACATTTCCTGATTTTTACGTCTCTGTTTTTTTGTTTGTTTGTTTTTTGTTGTTGTTGTTGTTTTTTTTTTGGTTTTTTTTTTTGTTTTGTTTTGTTTTTGTTTTTTTGTATTTTTGTTTTTCTTGGGGTTTTTTTTTTTGTTGTTTTTTTACTTGAGAAAAGATTGTAGAAAAGGAACAAAATGCTTGTGACAACATTTTCTACTTTATTGAATGGTTATTTTATAAAATTAAATCCACTTTAAATTTTCTTCGACAAGACCTTTGAATATGGACGGGTCTAAAAAAATGAAAAATAGGAAAGGGTTAAGGGGAAAAAGACCGACTAACCACAAAATAATTATACGAAAGGCAGCAAACAATGATGCAGTATGTAAGAAATGTTTTACAATGCAAACTGGTTGTTAATCAAAGAATAAATCGACGAATCAAAACATAGATTTAGACCGGAACTGGAATCTGAACTCTGAACTCTTACAATGGTCGACATTTATGTAAATCATTTTATGGTTCGGAGACTTAAATGCCGTTTAGTTCTGGTCGAAGCGTTACGCTACTGTCATGTTTACTTATTCGAAAATAGTCATTCTACCTTAACGTATTTTTATTCGAACTACTATCTCGAAATGATCGCTACTAGATACGACCATTTTTTTTCTTTTTTGACCCTTTTCTAACCTTTTACCGTACAATCCATTGATTTTACGTCCCTGCTACCTGAAAAACATTGTCGGAAAAGAAGAAATCACTTGTTACAAGCAATTTCTTCTCATACCACAATTTTCTCTAAACTGTAGGTTGCTGCATCCACCTTTAATTTTTTTCTGCAACTTCTTTCAAATTGGACCAGTCTTAAATTTTACAAAACGGGAAAGGGTTTATCAAATCTCTTTTCGCGTGTGTCACATATGGCAAAAGATCAAAAACTAATTCAACAAAGTCTCTCGTTTCAAAAAACAACGCCTATAAAGGAATAGTTTTTATTCAACATTCGAATATTATTAATGTTACAAACATCTCTTTAGTAATAGAAATGCCTCGAGAGAAATTTAGAATTGGCGCAATGAGACAATTTGGGTAGACTTTAAGAACCACAAAAGAAAATAATATGCATGGCAAAAAATACGATAGAGACAAAGAGAATATTTGTCTTGTTTACATGCTTTTTCAGATTTTCATACGTTTGCATATATAAGTGTTCCTTGAAAATTAAAGGAATCATGGATCACGGGGGAGTTGTGGTTCTTGTTTCACAATATGTGCCTTACATTGATGCTTTTGGGAAGTCGATTACTTATCGTGACGTAGGGTAATGGTTATTAGTACGCGCACGCGATTTTTCTATAAATAGTAACGGTGTTAAAGTCAATATTAGTACGATTGATATGGCCTATTGTAAAATCGGTCACTGAAAATTAACGTAAAAGACGTAAATAATTAATCAAACACCTTGCCAACATTGTACAAATTGGTCTTAAATTAGGCTGCGGACCACGGAAAATTAACAAGAACGATCTATAACGAAGTGGGTCCAATACTTTATAGCTCCGTTGTGTTAATTTGGGGGGTTACAAGTTCAATACAGTTTGACCAATGTTGAATTATTCAGATATGAAAGGAAACTTGGAAAAAAGTGTCAAATGGTCTAAAGATTTGATTTGCATTTTTTTTTTCAAAATCTACATGTCATCTCTAAAATGAAGAAAAATAGTTTCCTTCGCACACTAGCGATTTGCCTTTTGTTTTTGTTTGCTTATCAATAGATTATGGTTACCGACGTCGTTTCATATCTCAGTAGAACTGCCTTGTAGGAGGTCAGTGGGCGTGGCCAACGACTCGGCAATATTCGAGCCATTTCTTATAAAAAAAATAGGTAATTTAACCCTTTCCTGATTTCTTTTTTTTTTACTTGTCCAATTTAAAAGAAGTCGCAGATGACAACTTAAAGTGAACTTAATTCAAAACTATCAGTATGCTCTGCGGTAGAAAATATTATGGGAAAAGAAGAAATTGCTTGTAACAAGCAATTTCTTCTTTTCCCAAAATGTTTTCTCAAGTAGAAAATCTATAAATGTAAAAAGTAATGTTTTTTAAAGGAAATGGTTAACAAAACTGACTGAAAATTGCTTATGGAATTATGACTACAGAGTTGACAAGTTAACAAAGACCTTTCTTTCCTTTTTCTGAATTTATCATTAACTGTGTACTCAAAATTAATTTAATCACGGACCGAAATTTCCAAAAATGTTCGATTTACTTGTCCAATAAAGATTTCTGATTTGACGAGACATGTAGTTCGGGCTAGTCAGTAATTTTTTATGAATTTCAAAGATATACCGTTGAATGACTTCGAATCCTGATCTGTATTTGTACTGGAAAGGCTTTTATGCAATGGAAGTGAGTGGTGCAATATTATTGGCGCTCGTATTTGAGGGCCGTTTTAAAGGTAGATATCGATATGTTTTTTTCATGTGACAGATTTTACTTTTTCGTATTCTATTTCATACGCTATGTTGATGAAATATTCTGAGAAGTAGTTTTGCGAAAAGCAGAGGACGTTTATAAGAATAAACCGGGGTATTTCTCGATTAGAATACGTAGGCTGTTAATCTATGAGACAGTTGTATTGAATATTGGTACATTCACGTGTAGCTTATTACCATTGGGATCCCGCATTCCGTTTGAATTTTCTCAAGTCATCGTTACGTAATCATGAGTTATGTTCGCCAGCCGGTCTTAAATCCTGCAAAGATCAGTCAAAAACTGTCGTAAGCGATAAAACGAATATAGACACTTATCCTAGTTTGCGCTAACCACTTGATGTGACATTATTTAGGACGTTGGTTGTTTCGCTTGTCGATTTGTAACCTTTCGCTGACTCTGGGTCATATGCAAATGAGGTCTTGCGCTGTCGACAACCGAATTCCGTGATATCTAAAAATTACCTGAAATTCCGCTGAGTCTTTCCTATATAGCAACAAAAAGCCACTTTAAAACTATCAGGTTACCGCGGACATAACTTCTGAATCAAATTTATTTATTGAATGTTCCTTTGAGCGTATTTTTCAGCAATCGGCAAATTCTTAGCTAGCAAAGCGTCAGCTTTGATAGCTTAAATTAACAGACATATAATTGAGGTCGTCTCAAAGTTCAACGAGTACAAACTGCCACTGTAGGCTTAACCACTAAACCCATTAAATGTCTACGCTATAAAAAGTAGTTCTTATGTATTTCAGAAATATTGCAAACTCTGCCTGAAAGTTCATCTCTTAAGTATTTTTAGCTCTCTTGAGCACATAGTGTTCAAAATTACTCTTATTAGAGTCTTCCAAGAAGTTGCAGACGACAATTTCAAATTGTTGAAATTTCTTAAATATTTATCTCATTAGGTAGAAAACAATGTGGAAAATGTAGAAATTGCAATTTTTCATTTTCTTCATTGTTTGCCACAACTTTATTTTGAGGGGCGTAACAAGGAGGGATTGTGTGGGAATGGGTTAACTCCTTGGTTACTTTAACCTTTGATATCGTTTGACAAAGAAGATTATTGAACAAAACAATGCTTTGCCAGCTTACAGTTCTTTCAGTACTTTATTTTTATCTTGGTGTCAGAAATATCGATACCTCCCTCTTAAGTCCTCTAACGAGCCTACATGCACAGTTGCAGTTGGAAGGTGGTTCAACTGGTTGTAGATCAAAAAATTTCGGAATAGACACAATTTTACTCAAGTATCAAAATATTTGTTTCAATGCGGTCTTATTCAAAAGCCGAAATGATTAAGGTTCCAAGTTCAACGCAAAAGGAGTGGTCGGCAAGATTTTTGGCAATATGCGGACAGTCTGTAAATGCGTTATTTTCCATTACACCGCTAAAGCATATCGTTATAGTTACATAATGTATCAAGAATGATAGAATGTTCCCTCCAGAAACACGTCAAGTCTAGACCGAATATGTCTTCATAAGCCCATTATCCCACACTAAACCATTAAAATGGAACTCTTTGTCACGTGACAGTATTACCATTCCTACAGATGTAATTTATGGGGATCAACACCAAGTGGCATTGACGAAGTTGTTTTTGTAATTGTTTACATTTTTAAGTTTGAATGCGGAGCAATTCCAACTTAGATTTAACAAAACCGCAAACAACTTCATTTCGGAATGTCGCGTATATGGAATTTTCGTCATGAATCAAATTATGTAACTTTTCTCTCAACAACTAATTTCAATATTTGGTTCACTACAGAGTTAATTTATTCGATCTAATTAATGTAATCAATTCCTATACAACCTCGATTTTTGACGCTCCTAAATTGAACAGATTTAGAAAGCATTGCGGAGAGTGAATAAATTGATTGTTAGGAGCAATTTCTTCATTATCCACAACGTTTTCTTTACCAAAAGACTAAGGCCTTTTCTAAAATTTCTATTAACTAAAATTTGTCGTCTGCAACTTCCTTGGGTTTTTACTAGTATACAGTGTTGGTAAATGGGTTTAAATACCCGTGCTATAATGTCAAATTGATAGACAGTGACAAGGGGTTGGAGAAATTTAAAATGCATGGCAACCACTCTGCAGGAAATTGAGAGAAACAAATCTATCGACATTTAAATTGATGATGCTCGCTTGATACGTTTACGAACATTTGTACAAGAAACAAATTTGATAATTTAGGAGAAGAGTAATGACGAATGCCTTTAAGTAAGTTGTATTTTATAGTTTACACGCAACTAAAACATTAAGGCAAAAAATATAGCCCCCTATCTCTACACAGATATAATATACTAAAGTATTTAACCCTTCCCCTTGCAATTGATAACTTTTGCGTGCCTGTGATTTTTTACTTGAAAAACATTCTGGAAATAGTGGGGTTTTTTGTTTTTGTTTTGTTTTTATGTTTTTGTTGTTGTTGTTGTTGTTTGTTTGTTTTTGTAGCAAACAATTTCTTCGTTTTCTACAATATCTTTTCATCATATGGAACGGCTACTTTTTTATTTGTACTTACTTTGTAATGTTGTCTGCTACCCCTCTGAATTTGGTCAAGTCTAAAATTAAGGGCTAAAGTGGGTTGTTATGAATCCGCAGGTTTAGCATTCAAAGTGTCAAATTGCTATTGTACTTTAATATAAAGTTCATGGACTATATATGAGTGCAAAACTTTACGCTGAAAATTAAATAGTCTGCCATAAAAACGATAATTTCTATAAGTATTGTTCTGTTACACAGCTGTGACCAGGTCATATTAACAATCAAAATGGCGTCACCAAAAAAAAAGTGTATCATAATTGGAACTGTATCTCAAAATATGCTTCACATTGCAATGAACATATTAACTCATTACCACTAAAGGACGCTTTTAGACGCCCCTGAATTCGTAAAACATTGTGTAAAATAAAGAAAGTGCTTGCAACAAACAATTTCTTCATTTTTCACAATATTTTCTTCCAGGAGAGTAGAGAAAATCATTAATTCCATCAAAATGGAATTGTTGTCCCCAACTTCTATCAATTTGGGCCAGTCTAATATTTGCCATCTGGTAATGGATTAAACTTTCATAAATTGCAAGTTTTGAAGCAATAAGAAACTGAGTTATTTGTCCATGCTAGAATATTTCACCCAAATATTAACTCATGTGTTTTGATTAATTATTTAGGTTTAATGCCACTTTCAACAGAATATAGGTTATATTGAGGAGGCAGGTGTACCTAACCATGGTTTCCCGTCATTTTTCACACCAGCATAGCCACGGCAGTCTTCTCGACCTACCAGCTGCTCATTCCACATGCGCATTACTTATCATTCGCTCAGTGGTGAAAGACAAATAATTTTCGTCGCGATGATTCTGGTCAAGAAAGAATTTTGCCCGGTGGGGCTTCGAACTCACTACCTAATGATTTTAGAGCCCATAGCATTACCGCTTCATCTGACCGGTTTAACAAATCGAATAAATTTTACAAGAAACAAAAGAGAAGAGATAACCAAATTGCCTGTTATATGTGGTGATTTAGTGTATTTTAACCCATTCCAACACAATCCCTCCTTTTTACACCCCTCAAGAAAAAAGCTGTGGAAAACATTGCGGAAAATGAAGCAATTTCTCCATTATCCACAACGATTTCTATCCCAAAGGACAAAAGATTTAAAACTACATCAACTTGAAATTGTCGTCTGCAGTTTCATTCAATTTGGACCAGCCTAAAATTTTGTTGTGTTGGAATGGGTTAATGACTATATAAGTAACCAGCGGAGTGAATTCAGTTAATCATATTATCGACTTATTACTTTTTAGTGGAAATTTACTTGTTTCTAATTTAAGCACTAAAATCCCAAGAATCTTTTGAAATAATATATTTTAGCCTTAGGTTGAAAATCGATCGCTTGTAAAAAAAATTCAATCGCGAAAACGATACTCTGGATCGCGAATGTAAGTCAAAGATCCAATAGAACAATCAAATTATTCATTTAGTCGGGAAGTGAGCTTTGAGCTTCGCCATTTGCAGACATGTGTTTTCATCATTTTTGTTGGTTAAGCTTTTGTCGTAACTACAGCTATTCAAGGCAGCTACAGCTATTTTGTAGTAAAGACAATTAGGTCGCCAACCAACCACTTTACTTTATTGTTACTTGTTTCTGGTCGTAAAGTTTGCAAAATACCGCCGTTTAATATCGAAGTGGACTTTCCTGTCGGAGCTTAGCGGGCAGAGCTTAGTTGGCGGGGCCAGTCGTCCGTTATTTATACAGCTTTGGTTTGGTTCTAGGTCCTGTCGTAATTTATTCTGCATTTATGCAGTCGTAAACTTAATTTTCAGCGAACATAACAAAGAATGACAGAATAGCGTGACAATAAAATGTTAAAGAATATAATTCGTCGGTAGTACAGACTTGGCCTTCCCCAGTTTCTACAAACCTACAATTTGTGTGCATTTTGTCAAATCCCTCTGGTCCCGTCCTTCGCCGTATTCTGGCGAACTGTTCGTTTGGTTAAATTGATATCTTCGGGCAACAAAATTGTCTTCAAATAGAATTAATAATTCTCCAAGATTTTCTTACATATAATGTTAAATAATTGCCATTAATTCTACACAAATTATGTTTTTGTTTGATCAAATAAGAATATTAATGGTTTTGCAGAAATAGAAATTTTCGTTTAACCTTTTCCTGTTCAATCCCTCGTTTTTGCGTCCCTGTGATTTTATAATTGAGAAAACATTGTAGAAAAAAAAGAATTTGCTTGTAACAAAAAAAAGCAATTTCTTCTTTTTCAACAATGTTTTCTACCGTAATGAATGGCCATTTTTCAAATTAGATCCACTTTTAATTCTCATCTGCAGAACCTTTGAATTTGGACAGGTCTTTAATTTTGCTAAGGGAAGGGATTTAAATAAAAGAGAAAGTCTCTTGAAAAACCATAAATCAGGGTGTATCTTTGTTCGGTTTTGAATATTCATTCAGTTCCCCCGCCCCCTCGCCTTTTAAACGCGGTGTATGTCGGAGGCATTATAAAAAATCACTGTATGAGCCATACCCATACAACAAAATTCCATATTGGTCCAAATAAAAAGACGCTGCAAACGCCAATTTCAAGTTGATTGAATTTTTATCATTTCGTATTTTCAGATGGAAAACATTGTGGATTATGAAGAAATTGCTTCAAACAAGCAATTTCCTCATTTTCAACAATGTTTTACAAAGCTTTGGGGGGGGGGGCGTAAAAAGTTGGGATTGTGTGGGAATAGGTTAACCTAATAGGTTAAAGGTTTTGCAGACGACAATTTAAAGTGGATTAAACTTGAAAAAAAAAATTCGGTAGGGTAGAAAATATTGTTGAAAAAGAAGAAATTGTTTGTTACAAGCAATTTCTTCTTTTTCCACAATGTTTCCCCAATTATAAATTTTCAGGGACGTAAAAACCAGGGATTGAACAGGAAAGGGTTAAGTCAACGATACTACTGCTTAGTTTATAGCAATAATACTTTACATACTTTCTCACATAGTATATCTCTGGAAGACTACAAAATTGTTTGTTGATAATGTACCAAGGAAATTCGGGTATCAAAATAAGAATTACCATAGATCCGTATATTATATAAGAGAAAACATTTTTTTCGTAGAATCTGTGTGTGACGATATTTTTTTCTATCTCATGTATGCTCCAAGAATCTTTTTTATCGTTTGAGCCGCGGCCATAGCGAAGTTCGAAACGCGTCAGACTCTCGGTCATAAGGTCGAGGGTTCGATCCCCGGTCGTTGATATATCCTTTCCGACATTTGTCTCTCATCAGTGGGGAGATACTCGTAAACCTAACGAGTATGAGCAGCTAGAGGCTCGGAAAGGATGTTGTGGTAGAACCCATATGAGAAATACCAGGAATCCATTGTTAGGTGCTCCAGCCGCCGTGATATTACTAAAATACTGTTAAAAGTATCGTTAAACACCAACCAAAACAAAAATTGAAATCCTATGTTTGAATTTATTACTAATAATAACCATGACTTCATTTTTATACTTACTAAAGTAAACACAAAAAGCCTCATTTCATTATAATTCAATTTCACCAAACTAGCATAAGCCATGACAAATTAACAGTTTGTCGTTATCAATCAAAATATCGAGAGACCAATCAAAACATCCATTTATACTACAAGTAAACTTCGAAAGTCGACTTCTGTAGGCTTTTTTATGAAGTGTTGTTATTGTTGCTGTTGTTGTTGTTTTCCGACTTGAAAATTTAGGTCGCCTTTTAATTTGGCAAAATAACGCCATTAAATTTCTAAGCCGAACTACCTGTTAGAGTCAGTAGGCGTGGCCAGCGGAGTCAGTGGGCGTTGCCAGCGATCTGTCAATTATCAAATGAGCAAATATTCCATTAATTTGAGACAGTTTGTTATAGAATGAGAATTCGCAATCGCTCCGTTTTTGCTCCGTTTTTGCTTGATTGTTTATATCCACACATAGAGAGGCGAAACATTTTTATTTATTCCTTTTTTTATCGAATCAGATTTCACTAATTGACCAAATGTGGCTGTCAATCAAGGAATCAACTGACAAATCAAATCATTCATTCATTTCGGAATTTAGCTTTCAGCTCCGACATTTTTGTGATTTTTTTTTTTTTTTTTTTTTTGTTGTTGTTGTTGGTTTGGCTACTTAAACGTCGTTACTACAGATTATTAAAGTTATTGTTACGACTTTCAGGTCGCAAACCACCCATTGTACTTTTTATTACATGATACTGTGTATAAATTTTCAAAATAACGCCGTTTAAAATCGGAAGCGGAATTTACTGTTGAAGTCATTGGGTGTGGCCATGGAGTAGGTGGGCGGGGCCAGCGATTGGACAATTCTGAAAGGATCGATTTGTAAGGATAAATTTTGACATCGGTATGAAATAGCCTATAAGAACCAAGTCGAGCTAAATTTCTTGGAGGTCATAACTTCTCAGAACAAATTGCTATTATGTTCGAAGCATTTTAAAGATGGTTTAATGTGTCCATAAATTCCCCTCGGGAAATGAGAATCGACTTTCAACTTTCTTCCCAACACGAAAATGTCATTTAAAATTATGATAGAAAATAAATTGATATGACAATCAGTTTGGCTAGAAGACCCAAAGTTTCTGTAAGATAGATTCTAATTCTAGACATCGCCATGTAACCTTTCTATGGGATATTCATTAAACATGGCTTGATACAAACATATAGTAAAAGATAATTAAATATTTTTACAAATCGCCTTTAAAAAATCATAAATGTCGCTGTGGCTCGCTTACTTAATTTTCCATTCGATACTCTGTCATAATAAGCCTGTCCCAGATATACTCTAATGGAATTGTTTGTATATCTGTCGAAATCTTTGTTTTGTTTGCCCTTAGAATACACTAAGATTAAAGGACTTTTACACTTTAGGGTCCAAATACCTTCAATAACACAAGATTAGTATCATTATTTTTTCTGTTCGTGTTGTTAGTTCCAAGAAAATATTTCACGATTTCGAAGTATAAGGCTTTTTGAAAATAATTTCTTTTAAAAAAATCTTTCAAAAAAATACAAATTTCTTTCTCTTCTTTATACTTCTTGTTGTTGTTTTGGTATCTTCGAAAGAATTAGTGATTTCAATGCTTTTGCATATTCAACCAACTTCATCCTTTAGCCCTTTTAGTTGAATGTAACGCTGGTTTCTGAAAGTTTCTCAAGTCCGCTTCTATGGAATTGACGGATCGTGTCCGTCAATCAAAGAATCAATCGACCAATCAAATAATTCCTTTTTCAACAAATTTATACTAAATTATTCAAGTGGGCGGGGCTAGCGATTTGTAAATGTTGAATCTGAATTTAGGTTTTAAACAAATTTATCCCTTTCCCATACAACAAAATTTAAGACTGCTCCAATTTGAAAAAGGCTGCAGACAAACAATCAAATTGCATTTGAATTGAAAACTAACCACTGTAAAGCTTAGAAAACATTGTAGGGAAAGAAGAAATTGCTTGACACAAGCAATTTCTTCTTTCCCTGCAATGTTTTCCCCAATACGAAACCTATGGGTCGTGAAAACAAGTGATTGTACGGGAAGGATTATACTAAAATATTCAAGTGGGCGGGGCTAGCGATGTGTACATGTTGAATCTGAATTTAGGTTTTCAACAAATTTATAATAAAACCTTCAACGGGGTCTTTGTTTAACGTTGTTATCACGTGGTATCTAGAAATTCTGCCCTAACCCTTGCATGGTTTTCAAAATTTTAGACCTGTTCAAATTCAAAGGTTTTGCAGACGACAATTCAAAGTCAATTATTTGAGAAAATACTCATTCTGAATTTGGAAAAAAAATGTGGAGAAAGAAGAAATAACTTGTTACAAGCAATTTCTTTTTTTTCCACAATGTTTTCTCAAGTATATGAATACAGCGAAGTAAAAACCTGGGATTGAACAGGAACGAGTTAGAAGTTTTTCTCTTTTACACTTACTTTTTATTTCGTACGAATAAAGTTAGGAACATGACATTAAACAGCTTCTGCTTGTCTCCAAGTGAAGAAAATCGTGACGAATTAACCGATGCTTTTTATGCGAACAGTAGGGAAAATTTGAGTATTTCCTTGGTCTGTAACGTCTTGTTGCAAGACGATCCAATTTGAGATTCGTTCAAATTGACGGATCTCTCGCCAAGCCCCATCTTATCTGATGGGAAATTCTTCTTATATATAACACGTCGTTATTTTGCAAACATTTTGGCAAGTAATATGAATCAAAGAAGTAAAATGGTTGGTTGGCGACTTAAACGTCGTAACTGCAGTTTGAATAAGCTTTATTTACGACGTTTATGACGCCAAACCAACACAAATACGTCACACAAGTGACGGCCAATGTCGGATTTGATTGTTCACTTCCAATAATTTGATTGGTCAATTCATTCTTTGATATACAACGCGATCCGTAAATTCAAAGATACCAAAGATAAACTATCGATGTAAATCAGTATTGGTACATCTTGTTGAATAGTAAACATTTGCGGAAAAAGGGAGTTATGCTGTCATTCTTGTGACGAAGAGTTTTTAATCTAATTATGGTTCTAAGTATTCCCTCCTGAAGTCTTTTACCCATTCCAACTTAATCCCTCCTTTTTTAGCCATGAAAAAAAGCCTTGAAAACATTATGGAAAATGAAGAAATTGCTTATATCAAGCAATTTCTTCATTATCCACAATGTTTTCTATCCAAAAAGACAAAATTGTCGTCTGCAGCTTCTTTCAATTTGGGACCAGTCTAAAATTTTGCTGTGATGGAATGGGTTAAACAAAGTAATTGTGTGAGAAAGGATTAATGAGTTGTTAATATTCCTCGTTTTCTGTCCAAGCGTGACATTTTAGATTATTTAGCTAATGGTTATTCCGACAATGTCGCTTTATTTCCATCAACGATTTCCTGGAATCTTAAAAAAAACTAATGAACGTCTCAGAAATACTTAAATCATTTAGCCTTCCTGTAAAATTTGCTTCTTTTTCAACAATGTTTTCTCAAGTTTAAAAACACAGTGACGTAAAATTCGGGGTATTTACAGAACGGGTATCCTCGTTATCTTTACAATGATATCAGTTAGGAAGATTACTTTTGATCGATAACTTGTCCACGAATTTTGCTAGACTTGAAATAAAATTCAATAGATGAATCGATATGAATTATCATAAGTACTCACAACACAGGGTCTTATATAGAATTGACTGATCGCTGGCCCCGCCCACTGACTCTGCTGGCCACGCCCACTGACTCCGCTGGCCACGCCCACTGACTCCAAAAAGAAGTTCCATTTTGAAAAAAAATTGGCCAGTAACTTGTATGAAAAAGTAGAATGGTTGAATAGCGATCTATATTTCATACCAACAGCTTGATTACGACGTTTATGGTGCAAAACTTACAAAAGTGCTTTACTTAAATGTCAGGAAATATCGGAGTTCAAAGTCTGCTTGTCTAAATGAATTATTTGCCTGATTGGTCAATAGATATTTTGATTGACAGCCGCGGTTGGTCAATTGCGATTTTTATAGGGCTTTGAACTCCCTTTTACTTGACCTCTATGAAAGTAATTTTTTCCTTATACATTCTTAATTAACCTGGATCCGTTTTATCTAGTTATTGTAACTTTTGTCACGATCCAGTTCGAAAATGTTGAGTATGAATCATTTTAGTCGACCTCGTCTAACCGATTTTAGCATCCTGACATTTTGTATTAGACTGAAAATTGAACTGGATGTTGTATATATCCCCCTAGAATAGAAGGATGCGAAAAGCAAAAAGTGAAAGTTGGTAATTTCACAACTCGTATGTTTTCGATAGCGTAGACGTGTAATTTTCATGGTTTAGTCAATATTATGACGGTATGTAGACGGTGTTTAGGTAGTTTTTGCATTTGTTTTCCCCATTTGTTTTAATAGCACATTGATCCAACTTCTGACTCAGGGTTGATCCTTCTCTTTGCGGGAAACTTTAATGCTTTGTTTCTTAATGAGAAGATCTTATCAAATGTTTGCTTCCCTAGAAATAAGGTCGAGTTCCATATTTTACGAAGGGAAATAAACCGTTTTATGCCGACATATACAAAGAAATATCCTTAACCTGAAATGTGGGTCAGTTCAAAGATCGCAAGCCACGCCCACTAAGCTCCGGTAGGAAGTTCGAATACCATATGTAGCGGCATTATTTTCTTGAATAATGTTTAGATTGTACATTGTCACATAAGAAATAAACCGGCTGGTATGGATTTAGACATAGACATCGTACTGTAAATTCCACATTTAAGTCGCTAAATCAACAAGAATGTTTCACACAAATGTCGACCTATGTTGGCGTTCAAAGTTCACTTCCGGTCTAAATGAATGATTTGATTGGTCGATTGATTATTTGATTGAAAATTGCGATTCGTCAATTATCTAGACATCAAAAGGAATGATATACAGTTAGTATGGATCAAGCGACCACCTTTACTAAGCTACCACTTTCAGTAAACGACCAGCATCAAAATCCTTTTCCAAGAGTTAAAGGCCTTCATAATTTGACGGGGTTTGTTTTGTTTTGTTTTTAATTTTTCTCTATAAGAATATCAAAACTAAATCCTATTTTAGTGGAGCTTGTTAGAATCATGTCAAATGAGATCTATCAACAAAGGATGAAGTGAGAATCGTACAATTATATATGTAAGCAGAAGAATCGATCCTGGTATGTTACTAAACCGTGTTTTAAGTGGCAACTCTCTTAAACGACCACATTTTTGCGGTCTATAGAGTGGTCGCTAAATGCAAGTTTTATATATGTGATACTAACGCAACCTTTTTCCTCTAATAGTTCTTTTGAATATATATAAGAAATACAAAGCTGAACATTAAGAAAAAAATATCGTCTCACAAAATTTACTCTACAGGATTTTGATTCAGATGTCAATTTTAATGCAGATAATTGTTTGTTTTTAGTTTCGGTGATGTATGAAAGTTAGAGATGCATTGAATTATTTCAAACCGGATAAAAAGATTGTCTTTATCAATATTATTATTTAATACTCTCTTTCTCTGAGGAGATGACGAGATCGCGTTTGTCAATTAAGGAATCAATCGACCAATCAAAACCTTTACACCAGAAGAGAATTCTTACATTGGCCGACATTTATGTGATGCAGTCTTGCTGGTTTGGCAACTTTATTCAAGCTGTAGTGACAGTGATTAGCTCCCCAACCAAAGATTGTATTTATCTTTTATTTTTATACGTATGTTTAGCTCTACTATTCGAAGATAAGGGGGGGGGGGGCTATTCCAATCAGCGTCGGCGTAATGGTTTGCTTAAACCTTAAGTGCAAGTGTCATATCTCAGTTTGTACTAATGATATCGCTATGAAACTTTGCAAATGTTTTTGTGACAATATTATCATCCTCAAGAAAAGGTGACATTACTCTGACATTCATTTTAGTAGAATTTTTACCCTTTTCGGACATGGAAATTCTTGGCTAAACCTTACGTGCAACTGGCATATGTCTTTAATAACTCTCCTTCTACAACTGCTATTGCTTCGAAATTTTCCACATCCTTTTGTGACCATCAAATCATCAAAGATGTATTACAATTACATTCATTGTAGTGGAGTATTAATCCTTTTTGGACTAAGAAGTTCTCGGTTAAACCTAACGTGCAACTTTCATATATATTTTATAAAACTATTGCTACCAATCCTGTTGCTTTGAAACTTTGCACATATTTTGTGACAATGATATCAGCCTCTTAATATAGATTCATTAGTCTGAAATTTATTTTAGTGGAATGTTAACCCTTTTCGAACTTAGAAATTCTTGGTTAAACCTTACATGCAATTGTCGTATATCTTTTATTACTCTCTTTATACTTATGCTATAGCTTTGAAAATTTAAACATGTTTTTTGACAACGATATCAGCCTCTAGATACAAATTCTTACACTGACATTCATTTTAATTGAAATTTAACTCTTTTTAGCCTAGAATGGTGTGTTCTTCCCTAACGTGCTACTATCATATATCTTATATAACTCTCATTTCGTTAATACTATTGCTTTAAAACTTTGCCCCTTTTATCATGACCTTCAAACCGTCTTCCAGGCAATGACTCATTAAGTTTACATTTATTATAGTGGAGTTTTAACCCTTTTTTGGACTTAGAAGTTCTTGGTTAAACCTTGTGTGCAACTGACATATATCTTTAATAACTCCCTTTCTACCAATGCTATCGCTTTGATACTTTGCACATTTTTTTTAAATATCAGCCTCTAGACACAGTTTCAATACTCTGACATTCATTTTAGTGGAATTTCACCCCCTTTTCGACTTGGAAATTCTTGGTTAAACCTTACGTGCAACTGTCATATATCTTTTTTATATCTCTTTTTCTACTAGTGTTATTGCTTTGAAAGTTTGCACCTGCTCTTGTGACCATCATGTCATCTTTTAGGCACAGATTAATTTTAATTTTATTCATTACAGCGGAGTTTTAACCTTTTTTGGACTTGGAGAGTCTTATACGAAATATAAGTGTTTATAATATTTTTTATGAATGAAATATCAACCCATTACCACAAGAAAGTCACTTAAAGTAGGGGTTCGGGAAACTAATGTGGAAAGTTTAGAAATCGCGTACTACAACCAATTTTTACATTTTCCACGTTGACAGATACATTTTCAACTCTATCAACTTGAAATTGTTGTCTGCATTTTTTTTTGAATTTTGACCAGTCCAAATTTTCGTTTTTCGTTATTTGGCAATGGGTCAAGCCAACCAGAATACATCAATATTGGTAGACAAATACAAAAACAAATTAGTGAAAAGTAAAATGTACAATTTCAAAAGAACAAAAACGACAGTTGGGCAGGGTTTAAAAATATTTCAAAGCAGGATTTCTCTCGTGTTTGTCGAGATTAATTACAAGCTATATTACCATAATTGTTGTTTGTTGTTTTTTTGATGATTATAAATCGCATTGTCGTGCGTGTATATATTATATCATCATTCGAAGTAAAGGTACATTCAAAGATTTCTAAAAAAAAATGTTATTTTTTTAAGAAATGAAAAGAATATTTTTTGTTTTCATGGAGGTATGAATCGAAAAAACTAATCACAGTGTAAGGATTACGCGAATGACATCGAGCGAGAAAAGTAAATATTTTACAAATTTTGGTACTTTTTTGTATGGAACTATTTTATGCGGAGGCATACAAAATAGCTGCATGCTCAAAATTCTTTTCACGGAGGTAAGAACTTTCTTTTCGGCCAATCTGTACGCCTGTTTCGAAACTAAAAATTGAATTACATATCCAAATGACACTTTATTCGCAATGTTTTCGAAAGATTTTCATTACATTGATTATCGGAAAACTATCGGAGTAATCTCTTAAAATCGATTGATACTTGAATAATATAATTTTCGTTTCGTCTATGAAGATTCAATCGTTTTAATTCATACTTCCATGAACACATTTTGAGAGCGCAACTACAATGTGCGCACAAAGAAGACTCAAAAATAGAATTAGAGTACAATCAACTGGTTATTCCAGATATGAAAAAATATTTCACGGGGATGCGTTGTTTGGCGTTGAAAAAACGAGTGCGCAGCTCGAGTTTTTTTAACGCCTAACAACGCATCCGAGTGAAATATATTTTTTCATATCTGGAATAACCAGTTGATTATTCTATTTATTATATACCTTATTAGTTTATTTTTTATTAAAATATCGAAACTAATCTTTTTTGATGGACTCTTTATAATGTCACTGCGTTTGAAATAAAGTAGTTCCTAAATTACGGCAGAGAATGAGACTGAAAGGTGTTATCGTCACATCAGTGACGATATCAAAATTTATTACACTGAGAAATCCAAAGATTTCATAGCAAGGTATATAATAAAAAGTTTTCCTTTATTTTACTTATTGGCATTGAATTATTAGAAATTAAAAGGATGTTGTTTTTTGTTGCTGTTGTTGTTTTTGTTGTTTTGTTTTTTGTTTTAATCACAGTGTAATTACGCTTTTTGGTTCATATCTCAATGAAAACAAAAAAATACTCTCTTCATTTCTTAAAGGTACTTGTCTTTTTAGTATATCTATCGATATAAATAGAGAAATAAAAAATGGAAAATGAAATCTTAAAGTCATTTGATTTTGACAATATCTGTGTACTTTCAAAGACCTGTAGATACGTTAAAGACAACTGCTCCAATTAGGGCAATACGGACAGAAAATGATTCAAAAACATAACAAATATTCTGTTTCCATGACGACACATGTTTCTCCTAATCGAAAGTGACAAGAAGCAGACGAAAATAAGGCAAGCTTCTTATTTACAGAATCAAAGACGAGATGCGTTATTCAATTGAGGTAAAATACGTGGGAGAAAATTCTCAGACGGAATGATAAAACTGCAAGAAAACATGTCTCTTTCTGGGAAATAAAATGGATTGAACTTTTATTATTTAAGGTTGTCGGGATATACTCGTGTCGGGCGTACAGTAGACAATTGAGTGTGTTCCCTGCAACTTCTATAACCCTTGAGTACACAATCTCTTGTTTTGCCTTGAAGAAAAGAAAAATAACGTCGGTGCGCTAGCAAATTATCCTAACTACAGTGTTAGTGTGCGAGCAAAACGTAGTAATTACAGCTTTATCAAAGCTGTAGTTACAAATTTGCTCGCGCATAGACAATCAGAAAACATTATTTTCTACACCTTTTGGTACTTTTTCGCTATCTCTACACGCACTATAGAAGTATTCTACTAGTGTTTTACCAACTATGGATAACCACGCCCACCCTACTCCGTCAAGTCAATTTGTCTGAGATAATCATCGATATTGCTTTGCAAATATATGTCGGGGGAATGAAATAAAAAGTAAAGCTTTGATGCTCGATTTAACCCATTCCAACTCAATCCCTCCTTTTTACGCTCCACAAGAAAAAAGCTTTGGAAAACATTGTGGACAATGAAGAAATTGCTGGTAACAAGCAATTTCTTCATTATCCACAATGTTTTCTATCCCTAAAGACGAAAAAAATTGAAATTCCATCAAATTGAAATTGTCGTCTGCAGCTTCTTTCAATTTGGACCAGTCTAAAATTTTCTTGTGTTGGAATAGGTTAAACGTTTATATCTTCCACCATCGAAAATATTGAAGAGACTGTTTGGAGGTCAACATGGCGCTTCTAGTCTAATTGAATGATTTGTTTGGTCCATCGATGTATTGATTAACCCTTGTCATGCTGAACCCGGAATATTCCGGTTTTGGCAGGAGGTGTAGACTAAGATCAGACTGCACTTACGTGCAGGCTGATCTTAGTCTACACATCCTGATTATACTTTTCCTGTCAGAGTTGTATATGAAGTTGATTTCTAAAGAAATATTGATTTTTGAACAACAAGTTCTATCAGTGCTTTCAGCCCTTTGATTTGACAGCATTTCAGTAAGGTAATTTATACAGCATGACAAGGGTTAACGGCAGTAATCCACTAAGTAGTCTTATAGAAGTAGTTTTAATGAACGATAGCAATATAATTTCATAGGTTTAATATGTTTTTAAATTCCAAAGTGAGACGCACTTCGATCACGAAACAAATTATGATACTTGAAGGTTGTCACGGTTTATAATCTCATTCTCAAAATGTGATAAATCACTTAGCAATAACCTTTGAGGTAGTGTTAGTGGTCTTTCTATTCTTGTAATCCTAAATGAGTTATTCATAAAAAATGTTAATGGTACAAAAAAACCTGTATAAAGGAATTACAAACCCCTGATATATACATGGCCAATCCATAGGAACCTATGGATCAGCAGACTTCGGCGACAGAGCTCGTGCTAACGGTTGAAAATGAGGAGTTAATGACTTTGTAACCAAGATCTTAATTGATTTATTGAATTGGGTTTTAACGCCGCTTTTAACAGTATTTCTGTCTGGTTTACGATTATCTACCAATTAGTAAGAGACAAATGTCGGAAAGTATATGTGCCGTCCCCGGAAATCGAACCTATGACATCCCGTAATTAAAGATTAGGAGTCTGATGCGCTACCGACTGCGCTATGACGGCGGCTCTTAACCAACTCCTCATAAGTCCCTTTTTTACGACTTATGTCTTATTCAAAGAATTTCATTGTGTCTCTTAGCTTTCTAACTTCTCTTTATGATTCTAGATGTCTTGTATTTTCATGTTTTAATTGTTTCGTATTCACTTAACCAATTCCCACATGAGAAAATTTTAGACTGGCCCAAATGAAAGAAGATGCAATCGACAATTTTAGGTTGATAAAATTCTAAAATTCCTTGTGTTTGTGGGTAGAAAAGATTGTGGACAATGAGGAAATTGCTTGATTCAAGCAATTCCTTCTATATCCACAATGTTTTCCAAAGCTTTTTTCTTGAGAGGCGTAAAAGGAGGGATTATGTGGGAAGGGGTTAACGACTATGTTTTATTTCAGTTTGCTTTCTGTAAAGCGCTTTTGAACGTACATGTGTATGGTAAAAACGCTAAAAAATGTGGTTTATAATAATAGAAAAAATATTTTGCAGTGATCAAAACAACAAACGGATCAGGTCACGAGTAAAAGTTTGAAGGTTTAAGTCCTAACAGATCTTTTCTTTCAAAGATTGAAAGCAAGCAATTAATTTGTATAATTTTCAATTATACATAATTTACAACATTAAACAAATTCAGGGTAAAAAAACAACGTTTCGATCCTTGGTAATTTCTCTCAGGGGGTCAACATGACCCCCTTTGGAGGATTTTTTAAGGGTCAAAATAGGATATTTTCAGATGCTTGAGAGTTAATACCCTAGTTTACACAAGCCTTTTGTATAATGCAAATGGAAGGAACTCAGTGCTTGAATAAAAGTTTTGAGCTAAAGCATGTTGTCAAGAATTTAAATATTAGCCAAAATAGGGAATTTTAACATTTAGAAAGAATTGTTGGAAATGATAATGGTGACAAAATTATCCTTTCCCATATTTTTACCAAACCTGTCCCTCTCAAACTCATTCAAATAAAGCACAATTTTTTATGATCAATCAAACAATGTTAGAAAGAGAGAAAATGTGGATAACAACGAATTCCTCCCATTTCAATTTTTCTAGATGTTGCCATACATGTGATATATCAATTAAGCTTGCCATAAAGTTAGGGCGCATTGACAAACTGTTGGTGTTTCAGGTTTGGTCCAATGGTGGTATATTTATGAACCATCAGGCAAGAAGGGACCTCTGAGAAGTCAGAAAAGTATTGATTCTGGTCGAAACTTCTCACTTTTGGTAGATTTTCAGAATCAAGAATGACCATTCTACCTTGACGTATAACTATTTAAAACATAATGTTTCTATTTGCTTGAATCTTATCTCTTTTCAAAAACTTACAAATGGAAACGTGATTTTACACTTTTTGTAAAACTATGTTTTTACGACTTCATACGTGACTTGCTTCCATGGAGTATATCAAAACTAAAGTGGATATAATTGTTTAACCCATTACAACTCAAGACCTCCTTTTTACGCCCCTCAAGAAAAAATCTTTTGAAAAAATTGTGGAAAATGAAGAAATTGCTTGTATCAAGCAATTTCTTCATTATCCACAATGTTTTCTACCCAAAATGACGAAAAAATTCAAAATTCTATCAACTTGAAATTGTCGTCTGCAGCTTCTTTCAATTTGGACCGGTCTAAAATTCCACTGTGTTGGAATGGGTTAATATTTCAAGAGGAGTCATACATAAGATGATTGCCGTTTTACAGGATAAGCATTTTTCAATTGTTTGAACTGAAATGTTTTAATCTTATTCGAGACCTTTTTTGTTATATTATATACATGTATATTATTCTCATAGGCCTTTTGTTGTTCCGAATGCTTTTAGTTAAGCAAAATAGATTTAGAAATTGAAAAAAAAAAAACATGTTCTTTACAAAAAAAAAAAAAAAAAAAAAACGATATCAAAGCTGTATTAGAGGTTTATGTAACAAACTATTTTTTTTTTCAAATTAAATTTAGTTCATCCTCAATACTTAATACAAATGAAAATGTCCCTCATTTTCGAACTGAATGAACATACACTTGCATGGCCTAAGATGCCAGTATTGTGTTTAGTAAATAGGTTGTGAAAATAGTTCGAGGGTTTCACGCAAAACTATTTTAAGTTTCTGTATAATCAAGAGTTTAACAGAAAACATAACGCTTTTGGGCGAACAAAATGTCGTAAATACAGCTTTATTTAACCCATTCACACACGAAGACGCTTTTAAACGCCCCTCAATATGAAAGCTTTGGGAAATATTGCGGCAAATGAAGAAATTGCTTGTTACAAGCAATTTCTTCATCACCCACAATGTTTTCTCCTCCAAAAGACAAAGATTATAAAGATTTGATTACATTAAAATTGTCATCTGTAACTTGGACTGGTCTTAAATTTTGTTGTGTGGTAATGATCTAAGCTTTATTTACGACATTTTCCTTGTCCAGAAACTATAACACCTTTTCTTAAAGAAAGATCATCAACAAGGAACCAACATAAGATATTTTAAACATATTGAACATAAGGAAAGTGTTATAATTAAAATACGTAGAACGAAGTCTTTGAAATTTTATTCATCAATAATTTAAGTTTGTTTGCTTTACTATTTTTGTTTGATTTACTATTTCGTTTCTTTATCTAATTTATTTTTTTATAACTTTCTTTCGTGGATAAGAACATCTAAAAGAGGGCAAATAGCATTGCAAATAGAATTGAACAATATTCTATTGTTATCTTCAATATTATTATTATTACATTTTTCTAAAATGAATTATCTCGAACAGAACACTTTAGTAATTGTTTGACCGTAAACACATGTTGGTTATGGCTAAACATACCTCAGTTAACATTTGTATCGAAAAGACATCATCAAAATATCGAACAAAAATGTAATAACAGAATTATTCCTATATAATGATAATAGATATAATATGTTGATAATTTTCGTTTGGTAAAAAAAGGTTTTAAAAACTGGAGGAAATTTTCTTAAAAAGAGGCAAGAATAAAGTCTCGAAATTAGACAAATATTTTCCAATGTTTCATTTTCACTATTCTTCAAAATGAATAAAAAAAAAATAGTTAAAATCTTAATACTCTGAGCATGATCAAGATGTTAAACCATGTACCATTTAAAAAGGCAAAAACACTTTTCTCTCATATTAAAAAAATATTTCTGAAAAGTATGTCATTTTATTGATGTGAAGACTTTAATTCTATTGCCTTTCATTAAGTTTCCTTAAAATATTTGGATAATTAAACAAAAGTATAAGCTAATTAGCAGCTATGCTATTTTCATCTTAATGAAAATTATTATTTTAGAAAATAGAAATAAAAATGACTCACAATTTTATGATTAAGGTGATCCAATTCCTTTTCTGTCACTTTTTTCCTGTGAGATTCTTGTTGTTGTCTTTTAAATTCACTATATTTATAAAACAAATACATCCCTGGAACTGCAATAGCACTAAGTGGCTTCGACAACGGTGACCCAGGTTCCGAGTTTGCTGGCATTTTAGCCTTGTCCGGTCTTTTCAAAATGTGAAACATTTTATGTTTTGTTCCGCCGAATATATAAGTTTTGTGGTTTCAGCCGGGCCAATCAATCAGTTATGACGTCACTCATTAGCACACGTGAAGCACACTCCAGCTTGGTCACCTGACCTTCAAACTTCATCAATTAGTACGATAAATCAACGCGGCTGTCTCCATGTGGGGCAATCACACGCACGTGTCAGCCCGAAATGAAGACGTCTAATACACTTGAAACAAACGTTGAACCCTGACCCATGCAGCGTTCAATAGCTGATCAAAAATTCAATCCAATTGCGCGATGGTTGAAAGTTTGTGTTTCTCTGCTATAGAGCATCATCTCAGAGTAGATCGATAGTCAGAAAAGCTATAAGAAGCCGAACTTCGTTCAATGAAACAGTCGGTGGAAAGATCAAGTTATTGTACGTTTCTCTACTGAAATCGGATTGAATATTTTACCAAGTATTGAAGGCATTCGGATCTCTGCTATGTTACAATATCAAACTTGTCTATTGCACTAGAAAGGGGATATTGGAAAACATACTTTGGTGTAAATTCAGACCTTATTGCTTGTATATGGTGATCATTAAATTCCTATTAAAACTGCCGGTCGATTCCATCTATGTCTTTGATTTACTGCTCACACTTTCTCTCTCGCCCTTGTGTGGGGAATATCACCATCTCGTAATCTTTTTGTAAACTTGAGGACGCAAATTATCTATTTGCACGATACTTTCGTTTTGAAATTTAGCATTTTTGTAATCCATTACTAGACGACAAAACTTTAAACTTGTCAGAATTGCATATGAAAATTTATGGTTGATGATATTTTAAAAATCTTTTTTTTTTTTTTTTTTTTTTTTTTTTTTTTTAATGAAGTAAACAACATTATGGATCACAAGCAATTTCTTCATTGTCCACAAGTTTTCCAGGGCTCTTTTAATGGGATGACACAACGTGCTCAAGGTGAACTTTTAGGATTACTCAGTCCGTTGTCCGTCGACTATTGTCAACAATTTCTTAAAAAATATTCTCCTCCTAAACTACTAATCCAATATGGACCAAACGTGACAGGAATGCTTTGATTCGCGAAAAAATGTAGGCGTGGTAAGGCCGGGCTTATCAGATTTAGAGAAATCATGAAAAAATTCTTTTAAAACTTCTCCTTCTAAACCACAGGGTCAATTTGGACCAAATTTGGTAGGAATGTTCTTCAAAACTTGTTCGTGAAATTTTATGTATTGAAAAAATATGGAAGTGGTTCGGCCTGGCCTATCTGACTGAGAGACCATTTGGCCGATTTTGACCAAATTTTGCAGGAATGCTTCTTAGGTGACATTTTCAAAGCTCGTTCGTGGAATTTTGATTTTTGAATGAAGGGGTGTGGTAGGGTAGGGCCTATCAGATTTAGAGAAATCATGAAATAATATTTTAAAAATCCGCTCCTCCTAAACTACTCGGTCTATTTGGACCAAATTTTGCAGGAATACTCCTAGGGTGACCCTTTTCAAAACTTGTATTTGAAATTTTATGTATTGAAAAAGATGTGGGCATGGCTCGGCCAACCGTGTCTGACTTAGAGATATAATGGAATAATTCTTTCTCTTCTCCTTTACTTTTTGGTGGATTTTGACCAAATTCGTAGGAATGTTTCTTAGGTGACCCTTTTCAAACTCGTTCGTAAAATTTTGATTTTTGAATAAACGGGGGTGTGGCAGGGCCGAGCTTTTCAGATTTAGAGAAATCATGGAATTATTCTTTGAAAATCTTCTCCTCTTTAACCACTGGGTCTATTTGGACCATATTTTGCAGGAAATTCCTTGGGTGACCCTTTTCGAAACTTGTTCGTGAATTTTATGTTTTGAAAAAATGTTGGCGTGGCTCGGCCAGGCCTATCTGACTAGGAGAAATCATGGAATAATTCTTTAAAAATCATCTTCTCCTCCTAAACCACTCGGTCGATTTGGACAAATATTTACTGGAATAGTCCTTAAGTTACTCTTTTCGAAACTTGTTCGTGAAATTTTGATTCGCAAAAATGAGTGAGCGTGGCAGACTCGGGCTTATCAGACTTAGAGAAACATGGAATAGTTTTTTTTTAATTATCAGTTTGGTAGGTAGGGCTTAGTTCAAATCATTCACAGGAGTGCGCATATGGCCATTTTGACCCTCTTGTTTTTTCGGCTAAGGCCACAATGAAGTTGCAAGCAACATCGACTCCTAATCATGTTGTCTCGGCTTCCATCCCCGGTCGTGGCAAATTTCCATTCCGACATATGCCTCCAATCAATGGGTGGATAATTGTAAACCTATGCAAGAAGAGATGCTGGAGGCTCGGACAGGATGTCATGGTACTTCTAGTGTGGGAAATACAACGAATCTTTGATTAGGTGCTCCAGCCTCCGCGACATAACTGAAATACTGTTAAAAATGGCGTTAAATCCTTATCAATCAAAAGTTTATTTATATATTTCCTTCGTTCATTTGATATAATATAGAGTATACCGGGGTAGAGCGGGACTGTCATACTTGTAAAATTTACCAGTTGTTTTCTTAACTATAAATTACGGAGCTAATTGCCGTATGGTATATCACAAGATTTTTCTTAGACTTCCTTCATTTCTTTTGCGTTGCAGCCACAGTTTGTTATTGTGTTAAACGTTTTAGCAACTTTGGTAGAGCTTTACTCAGAGAACTCTTCCTGCTTAGCCCCGCGAATTGACCAATCCCGGCTGTCAATCAAATAAACAGTCGCCCAGTTAACCTTATTTAGCCCACCTGAGCACGAAGTGTTCTGGGTGAGCTAGTGTGATAGGTCATCGTCTGGGGTCCGTCCGTCCATCTGTCAGTCCGTCGGTTCACAATCACAAAAAAATCTTCTTCTCCTTAAACTAACCATGGAATTTCAACCACATTTCACAGAAATGATCCTTAGGCCAAGCTCTTTCAAATATTTCAAAGAATTGAAATCCATGATGTACTTTCGTTGCCAAGGCAACCGAGTGAAAATGTTTTTAAAAAAATCTTCCTTTCCCAAGCCAAAAGGCCCAGAGGTTTAATATTTGGTATAAATCACCACCTATTGACCCTCTGTCAAAATACCCCAAAGAATTACCGTATTTTGAAAATAAGTCCTTTGCTTTGCGATCCCTGATTTTACATAGAAATAAAAAAAGAATTCTATGGAAATCTTCTTCTCCCAACCCATAAGGCCTAGAGCTTTGATATTTGGTATAAACCATCATCTATTGACCCTCTACCAAAATACTTCGAAGAATTACCGTATCTTGAAATTTAATCATTTTCTGTATGATCCCTGATTTTACATAGAAATAAAGAAGGAAGTCTTGGAAAATCTTCTTCACCAAAACCATAAAACCTAGAGCTTTGATATATGGTAAAAAACATCATCTTTTGACCCTCTACCAAAAATACCTCAAAGGATTTCCGTGTCTTGAAAACTAACCCTTATTTGTATGATCCCTTTTCGGTGCGATCCCTGGTTTTACAAAGAAATAAAGAAGGAAATCAATTGAAATCTTCGTCTGCCAAACCATTAGGCTTAGAGCTTTAATATTTGGTATGAATCATCATCTGTTGATCCTCTACAATAATACTTCAGAGAATTTCCGTATCTTGAAAATTAACCCTTTTCTGTATGATCCCTGATTTTACAAAGAAATAAAGTGGGAAATCTATTCAAATCTTCTTCTCCCAAAACAAAAGGCCCAAAGTTTTGATAATTGGCATAAATCATCATCTATTGACTCTCTTCCAAAAAACCTCAAAGAAAACCGTATCTTGAAGATAAACCCTTTTCTGTGCAATCCCTGGTTTTTCATATAAAGAAGGAAGTCTTTGAAAATCTACTTCTCCAAAACCAAAAGACCTAGCTCTTTAATATTTGGTATAAATCTTTATCTAGTGTCCCTCTATCAAATTACTCCATACAGATTAACTGTATCTTGAAAATTAGCCATTTTCTGTGCGATCCCTGATTTTAAGAAATAAAGAAGGAAATCTATGGTAATCTTCCTCTCCCGAACCATAAGGCTTAAAGCTTTGATATTTGCTATAAATTACCGTCTTTTTAACCTCTGTTCAAAGAATTACCGTATCCTGACAAATAGCCCTTTTCTGTGCGATCCCTGATTTTTCATAGAAATAAAGAAGGAAGTCTCTGAAAATATTCTTCTCCGAAATCCTTAAGACCAAGCTCTTTGATATTTGGTATAAATCATCATAGTTGACCCTCAACAAATAAACCTCAAAGAATAATCGTGTCTTGAAAATAAGGCTTTTTCTGTGAAACCCTGATTTCATAGATATAAAAGACAAAAAATATTGGAAAATCTTATTCGCCAAAACCATAAGGCATATTGTCCCTCTATCAAATTACTCAATAGAATAACTGTATCTTGAAAATTAGCCCTTATCTGTGCGATCCCTGAATTTACAAAGCAATAAAGAAGGAAATCTATGGAAATATTCTTCTCCAAAACCATTAGGCCCAAATTTTTTGTATTTGGTATAAATCAACATCAAGGTACCATCCTCGAAAATACTTCAAAGAATTACCGTGTCTTGAAAATTAGCCATTTTCTGAGCGATCCCTGATTTTACATAGAAATAAAAGAAAAAAATCTTTGGAAATATTCTTCTCCCAAACCGTAAGGCCTAGAGCTTTGATATTTTGGATAAATCGTCATCTTTTGATCCTCTACCAAAATACCCCAAAGAATTACCGTGCCTTGAAAATTAGCTCAATCCCTGCAATCCCTGATTTTACATAGATTCAAATAAAAGAAAGACATTTTTGAAAATCTTCTTCTCCCAAACCGTAAGGCCTATAGCTTTGAATCTCGGTATAATTCATCATCTATTGACTCTCCACCAAAAAACTTCAAAGAAGGCCGCACTCTGTAATTAGCCCTTTTCTGTACGATCCCTGATTTTATGTAGAAATAAAAAAGGAAATCTTTGAAAATCCTCTTCTTCTAAACTTTAAGGATAGGGCGTTGATATGAGGCAAAAATAATCATCTATTGACCCTCTACCAAAAACTTCAAAGCATTACCATACTCTGAACATTTGCCCGTTTCTGTATGATCCCCAATTTTGAATAGGAATAAAGTGGGAAATCTTTGAAAATCTTCTCCTCCCAAACCATAAGGGCTAGAGCTTTAATATTTAATATGTATCAATGTTTATTGACCCTTTAGCAAAATACTTCAAAGAATTACCATGCACTGAAAATTAGCTCTTTTCTGTGCGATTCCTGATTTTACAAAGAAATAAAGAATGGAATCTTTGAAAATCTTCTTCGCCCAAACCATAAAACATAAAGGAATTACCGTATTCTGAAAATAAGCCATTTTCTATGCAATCCAAGATTCTAGAAAGGAATAAAGAAGGATAGATTCGAAATTCTTTCCGCCTAAACCATTAGGCCTGGACTGTGGTATTTAGTATGTATCAATGAATATTGTCCAGCTCCTAAAATACTTCAATGAAATACCATACTTTGGAAATTAGCTCCAAATGGTAGGATCTTCATTATAACCAAGAAAATCTTTGAAATATCCTCTTCTCCCAAATAATTAGGTGTAGGGTTCTTATATTTTGTATCCATCATAAAGCCTTGAGCCATCATACTGGGGGGGGGGGGGGCGAAATAGGACCATCAGGGTCCTCTTGTAGTTGGTTTGGCGACTAAAACGTTGTAACTACAGCTTATTCAAGTTATGACATTTAAGTCGCTAACCAACTATTCTCATTTAATGTTGCACGCTATGTTACCATAAATGTCACAAAATAACACCTTTAAAAAACGAAGCGAGACTTCCAGTCAGTCGGTGTGGCTATTGGCGTAAGTGGACGGTGCCAGCGATTGGTCAATTAAATGAAAATTTCCAATTTGTAGTGAAAAGATAGACTGATGTGCGAATACTGATACTTGACCAATCGCGATTATCAGTCAAATACTAATTCGACCAATGAAATCATTCATTTAATCTAGAAGACAACTTTGAATTCCGACATTCGCCGCCGTTTATGTGAAGCATATCTGTTGGTTTGTCGACCTAACCGTCGAAACTACAGCTTATTCAAGATACAGTTACGACATTTAGGTCGCAAACAACCATCCTACTTTTTATTACACGCTGTTGGCTATGAATTTTGCAAATCAACGCCGTTTAAAATCAAAGTGGAACTTCCTGTTGGAGTCAATGGATGGTTCAAACGGAGTAAGTGGGCGGGGCCAGCGGTTGGTTAGTTATAGACCCCCTTCTGTACAATATGCTATGGTGAGCTTAGAAAACGGAGATTTTCTTTTCCCATGGGCTGTTTCAGCCTCATACAATTTCCTAAAAGTAACTGATTTAATTACAGATTGGAAATGGATATTTCTAAAGTTGTGACAAATAAAGGGTTCTAAAGTTCCGATGTAGCACAGTGAGAGATTATTCCATGCAGGGATTACAAATCTAATGCATTTGATATTAAAACTTGTCACATAGTTCAATCAATACCGCACCTTGTCGTATTCCGATAACTACAATCTTATTGCGACAAATACTAAATTGCAATGCTTGTCGTATTTTCAAGAAATTGCTTTTGCTTAGGGGAATAGTTAACCGTTCTAAAACAACTCAAGGTCTGTGGTTAGATCATTAACGACAAATCATGAGAACTCTAAAATTCTGGTAAACAGCCATAGTTTTGAAATTTATCTGTTTTGACATTAATCACTTTTAAACAGTCGCGAAAAGTTGATAGGTCCGAATAGGGCCGTTTCAATGGAAGTTGGTTTGATATGAACAGATCCCCTTGCAGAATTTTGAAATAGTTACATATTACCATTAATGGTGAGAAAGATACAGCTTTATTATCTGTGTCCTTTCAATAAAGGATCCAGTGTGGCCTCTGGACTCGCATCCTTAAATCAGTCTGCTTACTCTATGATACAAGCACACTCACATTGATTTACTTTAGAAAAGTCAAGGTGACATATAGGTCCATGGGGCCGGGTGTTTCCATTATTCTATATATAAATATATATATACAAATGATTTCATTGTAAACAATTTATGTTTATGTTATAAAACATGTCACTATGATAATAAAATTTACTTACTTACTTACTTATATACCTATCTATATTTCCAGTAAAATATATCCATTCCACACAAATGAAATCGGATATGCGTATCTGACAGTGTTAAAGGTAGTCAAAGATGACGTCATTTTCATTCTGTTGATGACGTCATTGTGCGAATAGACGTAATCAGAATGGTAAAGGAAATGGAGTATTTTGTAGAAATGCAAAATAGGAATATACTTAATGGAATGTTATAATACGATCGTGATACAACATCTTGTATTTGCTTCTCGTTGCGGAGGAAAATTTTGATATTCCACTCTTCCTTCGGTCTCAAGAAATATCCTAATTTTCCTCCGCAGCTCAAAGCAAATACGTGATATTGTACTTCCATGGTAACATAATAATCCCTATTTATTTTAGCAAATAACTCGAAGTACAATATGAGCTCAAGCGTGACATTTCCAACCATCACACATGTGCACCAAGTAAAGACTCAGATCAGCCTGTGCATTCGCACAGTCTGAACAGAGTCTTCACTCTGCGCTCTAGATAGATACTGACCCAAAGTTTCTTTAAACAATCAGCGAATATTCTAATCGCCCCTAATTGGCTATCCAGGGTGCTCAATGAGTGCGAGTCACGCACATGCGAAATGGTTGGAAATGTCACGCATATGCTCATATATTTCATTACTTCGTCTATTAGGTCCGTAGTGTAGTGGTAAAACCTGTGTCCGGGGATCGTAGGGTCCGCAGTTCAAATCATGGTAATTTTCGGAGCTAAATACATGTTGATTCCCTCCAGCCAGGTGTACTTAGGCTGTGGTTGCCAGGGTCGCCGTCTGCATGTCTGCATATCGGGGTTTAACCAATTCCCTAAAGAGGAAATTTTAGACTGGTTCAAATGCAAAATAATTGTAGGCGACAATTCCAATTTGAGAGAAATTTTAAAATCTTTGTCTTTATGGGTAGAAAACAAGGTTGAAAATGAAGCAATTGCTCATAACAAGCAATTTCTTCATTTTCAAACTTGTTTTCCTCAAGTCATTACCACACAATGAATTTAGAAATTTAAAGATAAAAAATGCGCAAGCCAATCGGGGGATGACCCACTGACTAGTTCCTTTTTTGTTACATTATACTGGCCATACATTTTGCGAAATAACACCGATTAATAACGAAGCGGAACTTCCTGTTGGAGTCAATGGGCGGGGCCAACAGGGCTAGTAGGCAGGGCCAGCGATGGGTCAATTTCTACATCTTGATAGACTTTTAAGTGACAATGAAGCTCGAACCCATTGCCTCCCGATATTGTGTAGATTTCACTAGAACAAATTATAGAGGTTAGGTATCATATATTTACGCCTCTATCTTAAATCTCAACTGATTCTGGTTTTTGCAAGAAGACATATATCGACAGAAAAAAAACCCTTAAATATCCTTATTAATTGGTCGCCACTTTAAAATGTTTATAACCGTACAAACGAAACAGAATACTGTCCATTTACATGATTATATTCAATCGAAAAAATAGTCCACAGGAAACAATTGTCTTGTCCATAGAAATCACAGCAACCATTCTTTGTTATTAACCGGAAGTACATTAGCGGACATCCGGTGTCCTGTATGTTTAACTTTGATGTGGGAGAAAACAGGCTACAACACTTTCGCGGTCAAATATAATAGTGATAAAATTTGGAACATGCATTTTCTTGCGTTTTATGGTTCTAAATAAGCTTCATTACATACTCTCTTAAACATCTCGGTGTAAACTCCATAGTATTCGTTAAAAAAAAGTACCGTTCGATTCATCTTCAAAAAGAAAATGCACTAACATAATTTTCGTAGGTTTGCAATTAACGGATCGCTAGTCCAACCCACTGAGCTCTAACAGAAAGTTCCACTTCTATATTATACGGCGTTATTTTGCAAATGTATGGCCAGTTAAATGTAATAGAATGCCGGCCAATAAACGGTCGTTGAATTTCACTTCCATTCTAAATGAATAATTTCATTGGTCGGTTGCCAGTCACGATCCGTCGATTAGACCCAAACCTGGATGTTAAATGTGTTATATAGTTTCCCTGGACATTTTTTATGTAGAAAATATTAATAGGAAAAAATGTCAACACACTTTATATTAACCTTAGATGAAATAATTATCGAAATAAAAATTCGTCTCGAAAATAAACAGTAAGCCTTTAAATTAAGGCCTTTTGATTTGAATAGAAAAGTAGATTAAAGACTAAAAATATACATGTACTACATGCATCGCGTGGGCGCATGACATATACCATTTGAAATTAAAGACAATTACATCACAACGATAAAATGGCACATGATCATAACCTGACAGTACTGTAGATTAATCACTGCAAAATATTTTCAAGGTGATAAAATCAATTAAAACTCGATACTTTTATATATCTGACTGCTAGCGAATCATGCTAGGTGTGACTTCTGTGATATATCTTGAAAACTTTGTTGATTACAGGCTACTCCCTGTTTAGCTCAGCTGTTTTCGGAAAAAAAAGTTTCGGTCAAGCCTGGTCGGCGTCTGCGTCATCGCCTACGACAGCGTCATCGTTGTCCGAAAACTTGAACATTTTTTATCTCTGGCATTACTAAACACATTCGAAATATATCTTCAATATCAAAAGAGTAATTTATGCCTACAAGGCAGGTGACTCTTAATGCGACTTTGAACGAATTATACCCCTTTTAACCGATTTAGAACTTGTACCATATCAAGCACCTGACAGTCAAGCGTTGATATCCACATATGGTGATTCTGTTACGTCTATTTGAGTAATATCGTGCTAAAATAAATACGCTGAACTACTTTTTAGCTCACCTGAGCACGAAGTGATTAAGATTAGCTAATCTGATCAATGTCCGCCTTCAGTCCGCCCGTCTGTCCGTCAGTCTGTTCGCTCACTATTTTCAAAAATCTTCGACAGGCCATCAGAATTCAGCTAAATTTCACTCAAAATAATTTATAACCGCAACTGAGTGAAAAGAAAGCGTAAAATAATCGTATCCTCCCAAAGCACAAGGCCTTGAACTTTAATAGTTGGTATGTTTGATTGGCTATATAGACCCTCTACCAAAATACTTCGAAGAATTGCCGTACTCTGAAAATGCCCCCTTTTTTTGCAATCCCTACTTTAACCTAGAAATAAAGATCGAAATCTTTGAAATTTATGGTATGTATCAATACCTAATGATCCTCCAAAATACTTAAAAGAATGACTTTATTCTGAAAAAAGTGCTATGTTATGGGATCTTGAATTACATAGGATTAAAGGAAAGGCTCTTCTTCTCTGAGACGTTAAGTTTTGATATCTTGTACATTTCATTAAGCCTTGAGCCATCATTCACAGGTAAGCGATATAGGACAATCATCGTCCTCTTGTTTTAAGATCTGCAATGTTTTTCAGGATCACAAAACTGTCCCTAACGTTTAAATATTGTACCCAACTTTGCACATGCATTTTTATTTCAAGGTCAAAGGCCTATTTATAGAGCGGAATTCTTGCTTATATTATGTCTCTTGAAAATACAGTGTTTTCTCTAGAGTGTTCAATTAACCCTTTCCTGGACAAATCCGGGATTTTACGTCACTTTGATTCTAGACTTGGAAAAACATTGAGGAAAAAGGAGGAATTGCTTTTCACAAGCAATTTCTCCTTTTCCCACAATATTTTCTACCACATAGGATGGTCAGATTTTAAATCGCATGCATTTTACATTGTCGTCTGCAATCCTTTCAAATTGGACCAGTCTCAAATTTCATAAGACAAGAAAGGGTTAACCAATCGCTGTTGTCAACCATAGGAAATCCAGCTTCAATAAGCTTTAGTTACGATGTTTAAGTCGCTATACCAACAAAAAAGCTTAACAAAAATGGCGGCAATGATCGGAGTTCAAAACTCATATCCGGTCTAAATGAACGATTTCATTTGTCGACTGGTTATTTGATTGACAGGTGCGATTGGTCAATTGACGGATTCACTAAAATTAAAATGGTTGGCTTGCGAAATAAAGCAACAAAAGTGCCCAACATAAATGTGTATGTCGGAATTCTAAGTTCATTTACGTTCTAAATTAATTATTTAATTTTTTGATCGACAAACCCCTGGTTTACCTTTTTGTAAAACAATTAGCATCCCCAGTCTGTCTCATTACTTTTTTTAGCTCTCCTGAGCACGTAGTGCTCTGGGGGAGCTAATGATCGGTCATCGTCCGTCGTCCGTCCGTCCGTCCGTCCGTTCACTATTAAAAAAATCTTCTCCTCTTAAAATCATCATGGAAATTCAACCAAACTTCACAGAAATGATCCTTAGGTCATGCTCTTTCAAAATACTTTAAAGAATTGAAATCCATGTAGAACTCTGGTTGCCATGCCATGAAAAAAATCTAAAAAATCTTCTCCTCCCAAGCCGTAAGGCCGAGAGCTTAGATATTTGGTACAAATCATCATCTAGCTTTGACCCTCTACCAAAATACTTCAAAGAATTACCGTATTCTGAAAATTAGCCCTTTTCTGTGCGATCTCTGATTTTAAATTGAAATAAAGAAGGATAACTCTAAAAATCTTTTCCTCCCAAGTTACGGCATAGAGCTTCGATATTTGATACAAATCATCTATTAACCTCTTACCAAAATATTCAAAGAATTACCGTATTCTGAAAATTAGCCCTTTTCAGTGCGATCCCTAATTTTACATAGAAATAAAGAAGGAACTTTATAAATCTTCCTCTCCTAAACCATAAGGCCTACGGTTTAATATTTGGTATAAATCATCATCTATTGACCCTCTACCAGAATACTTCAAAGAATTATCGCATTCTGAACATTAGCCCTTTTCTGGGTGATCCCTGATTTTACATAGAAATAAAGAAGGAAATCTTTAAAAATCTTCTTCTCCCAAACCTTAAGGCCTAGAGCTTAAATGTTTATTATACATCATCATCATTTGACCCTCTACCAAAATACTTCATAGAATATCTGTATTCTGAAAATTATCCCTTTTCTGTGTGATCCCTGATTTTACATAGAAAAAAAGAGGGAAAACTTTATAAATCTTCTTCTCCCTAAACCATTAGGCCTAGAGCTTTGATATTTTGTATAAATCATCATCTATTGACTATCAACCAAATAACTTCAAAGAATTACCGTATTCTGATAGTTAGACCTCTCATGTGCGATTTTTGATTTTACATATAAAAAAAGAAGAAAAACTCTAAAATCTTCTTCTCCCAAACCATAAGACCGAGAGCTTTGAAATTTGGTACAAAGCATCACCTATTGATCCGCTACCAAAATACATTAAAGAATTACTGTATTCTGATTGTTACCCCTTTTGCGATCCCTGATTTTACATAGAATTAAAGAAGGAAAATTCAAAAATCTTCTTCTCCCAACCATGAGGCCTAGAGCTTTGATATTTTGTATAAATCATCATCTTTTGACCCTCTACTGAAATACTTCAAAGAATTACTGTATTCAGAAAATTAGCCCTTTTGCGTGCGATTCCTGATTTTACATAGATTCAAAGAAGTAAATCTTTAAATATCTTCTTCTCCCAAACCATTAAGCCGAGAGCTTTGATATTTGGTGTGTAACAATACCTATTGACCCTATTCTAAAATACTTCATAGAATTACTGTATTCTGAAAGTAAGACCTTTTCTGTGCAATCCCAGAAAGGAATAAAGTAGGGTATCATAGAAAGCGTTCTCCTCCTAAACCATTATGCCTAGAGCTGTGATATTGGTATGTATTAATGCCTATTGACCCTCTACTTTTTTACTTCAAAAAATTACAGTACTCTTGAAATTTGCTCAACATGGTTAGGTTTTCACTATACCTAGGTTTAAAGGAGAAAATCTTTAAAAAATCTGCTCCAAAATGAGGTGTGGGGCTTTGATATTTATATCATATCATAAAGCCTTGAGCAATCATACTCAGGATCGCGATATAGGACCATCATGGTCCTCTTGTATTACTATTATTGTTTATTTCTATCATGATTGAATTCTCGATATCGCGATATTTTTACTCAAAAGTTATACGAAACTACTTTCAAACAGTACTAATTTGTTTACTATATAAGTTTATAATATTTCTAAAGAATTAAAAACTTTTGTTTTCTCCTCCCTATGAGAATACTCCACACGAGAAGAAGTGGCCGGGAATTACCCGTAACCAGTGACCAATTGACGAATCGCGAATGTCAATCAAATAACAAGCCGACCAATGAAATCATTCATTTAGACTGGGACATTTAGACTGGACTCCGACGTTAGCCGCCATTTTGGTGAATCATTTTTGTTGGTTTGGCGACTTAAACGTCGTAACTACAGTTCATTCCAGCTGTAGTTACGAGTTTATGTTACCATCTAAACACTATACTTGTTTTTAACATGCTACTGGCCATAAACTTTGCAAAATAACAACGTTAAAAATCGAAATGGAAATTCCAGTTTGACTAAGTGGGCGGGGCCAAAGGAGTCAGTGGGCGGGGCCAAAGGAGTCAGTGGGCGGGGCCAAAGGAGTCAGTGGGCGGGGCCAAAGGAGTCAGTGGGCGGGGCCAGCGATTGGCCAATTCTTCTTTACTTAAAACTAATTTGATTCATTCGATTTTACGGAAATAAGATTAACGGTTTCCAAAATCCTTGATTGTGTTTTTATTTTATTACACGATTTTTCCATTCTTTATTTATTTATTTTTTTTTTATTTTTTTTCATAAAGGAACAAATTTACCGACAAGGTTGCTTGAATATGATTAAATATTTCCTGAATTTTGTTTCCCTGGGATGCTGGCTCCATGATAAATTACTATCGGTGCATATGCCGCAAAATAATCATCTTCTTTTCTAGTCGAAATGCAATCTTTGACTTTCAGCTATTTGTCATCCCGGGAAATGATTCAGAAACACAAATTACAATGCATTGTTCAATATTGTTTCCGTATGAAAATTAAAATTGGGTCTATGAATCAGAAAGATACCATATAGGATTTTAACCCATTCCAACACAGCACAATTTTAGACTGGTCCAAATTGAAAGAAGCTGCAGACGACAATTTCAATTTGATGGAATTTTGAATTTTTTCGTCTTTTTGGATAGAAAACATTGTGGATAATGAAGAAATTGCTTGATACAAGCAATTTCTTCATTATCCACAATGTTTTCCAAAGTTTTTTTCTTGAGGGGCGTAAAAAGGAGGGATTGAGTTGGAATGGGTTAAAGAATTGTAGACGCAAATCGTATTAAAACTACTTTATGTATTTAATTCCCTACCATGTGAATTAGAAGGGTATATCAGTTTCAATACAGCCGCGGCCAAAGCTTCGGACTCTAAATCATGAGGTCCAGGGTTCGGTCGTCGGTCGTGACAAATGTCCTTTCCGACATTTGTCTTCCACCAATCGGTGAATCATTGTTAATCGATGTGAGATGAACAGTTTGTGGTGGTCGTACTGGTGAACTTTGACCTCGGACGTTAGCCAACATTTAGGTGATTCATTTATGTAGTTTTATCGATTTAACAGAGCTCCTTCAAGCTGAAGTGACGATTTTTAGGTCGCCAACAAAACCTTTTTTCTTTTAAGCTCATCTGTCCGTTTCTGTGTGATCCCTGATATTACATAGAAATAAAGAAGGAAATCTTTGAAAATCTGCTCCAAAACCATGAGGCCTAGGTAAAAGTTGTTGTTGCGTATAGTGTCGCGAACATGGTGTTGCGAATACCCGATGTGAGGTGTTGTGGCGTATAGTCATTGTGGTTTACGCTATTTTGGCGTAAAGCCAAAGTAATGTACTTTGCTTTGGCGTATAGCCAGTGTGGTGTACATGGTGTTGCGAATAACCGGTGAGATATAAATTGTTGCAGTCTATAGCGTCACGTACATGGTCTTGCGAATAGTTAATGTGCGTTGTTGCAGCGTATAGTCATTGTGGCTTACGCTATTTAAGGGTATAACCAAAGTAATATACGTTGTTGTCGCTTATAACCAGTGTGGTGTACATGATGTTGTGTATGGCCAGTGCAGTGTACTTGAAAGTGGCGTATAGCCAGTGTGATGTACTGTGTTGCAGCGTACAGCCAGTGCTGTTTGTGTTGTTTTGGTATATGACCAATGGTATGTACGCCGTTGTTGCGTACGCTTTTGTTTCAAATATCCAGCCTGGTGTACATAGCTTTTGCGTATAGAAAGTGTGATGTACGTTGTAGCGGAGGTTTAGCAAGTGTATGTACATGTTTTGTCGAACAACCATTGTGATTTACGTTGTCGTTGCGTATAGCTGGTATGTTCTACGTTTTTACGGCGTATAGCCAGTGTGATATACGCATTTCGGCGTTTAACTAGTCTGGTGTGCTTTGTTGTGGCGTATAGCAAGTGTGATATGCGTTGTTGTGGCGTTATGCCAGTGAGATCTACGTTGTTGTGGCGTGTAGCTAGGGTGCTGTGCAATTTTATGGAGAATACCAAGCCTGCGTTGTTGTGGTATTTAGGCAGTTGGATGTGCGTTTTTGTAACTTAATGCCAGTGTGATGTGCGTTGTTATGGTAGTTAGGCAGTGTGATGTGCATTTTTGTAACGTATAGCCAGTGTGATGTGCGTTGTTATGGCATTTAGGCAGTTTGATGTGCGTTTTTGTAATGTAACGCCAGTGTGATGTGCGTTTTTATGGCAGTTAGGCAGTGTGATGCGCATTTTTGTAACATTTAGGCAGTGTGATGTGCGTTTTATGGCATTTAGGTAGTTTGATGTGCGTTTTTGAAACGTAAAGCCAGTGTGATGTGCGTTGTTGTTGCGTTTATCCAGTGTGGTGTGTGTTGTCGTAACGCATAGCCAGTGTGATGTGCGTTATTGTGGCATTTAGGCAGTGTGATGTGCGTTTTTGTGGCGTTTATCCAGTATGGTGTGTGTTATTGTTGCGTATAGCCAGCGTGATGTGTGTTGATGTGGTTTCCGGCAAATGTGATATGCGTTGTTTTTGGCGTTAAGCCAGTGAGATGTGCGGAGTTGTTACGTATAGCCAGTTTGATGTGACATTTTGTTGTGTTTAGCCAGTGTGATGTGCGTTGTTGTTGCGTATCGCCAGTGTCATTTGCGATGTTGTGGCGTTTAGCTTGTGTGATGTGCGTTTTTGTAGCGTTTAGCCAGTGTAATTTGCATTTTTGTAGCAATTAGCCATTGTGTTGTTTGTTGTTATGGCGTTTAGTTTAGTGTGATGTGCGTTGTTGTAACTTTAAGCGTCTGCTTCACAATTAAGCGGTCTTGAGATCGATGCTATGCATCGCTATTTAACATTAGTTCTTGTATTTGTCCGTAGTTATGGTGTATTCTTCAGGATTCAAAATCGAGAGAGATTAAGCTAAGGTGAAGCAACCTCCAAGTTAGTTTTATACAAACACGATTCAACGAAACGATTATAATGATCAAATCTCAATCACTCTGGTAGAGTTTGTTTTTGAAATTATTTTTTTCCCTCATATATTGCTGAATCTGTGACATATTCATAGTGTGTATTGTTCGTCCGTTTTTAGACAGGTTTAAAATGTGATTTGACAAGGTTCAAAATATTCGTTGACAAGATCTCATATCTATCTTGAATTCGGATATGTTTGATTCCTTTCTAGCTCTACTGGCCGAAGGCCCCTAGAGCTATTGCAATGGCTTTTTCCCGCCCTGTGTCCGTGCGTCCGTCCGTCGTCCGTCCGTTAACTTTTCCTTGTTAACACCCTAGAGTCCACAGTTTTCAACGGACTCTCTTCAAACTTTCACAGAATTATTGTACTATCATGAGGATCGTTCCTTTAGAAATCGAGTATGATCCATCAAGAAGCAGGGGAAAGGGGGCCTTTAAAAAATTTAATAGAAAAATCATCATTTATTCTCTAAAATCAACAGTTTTCATTGAATTCTCTCCAGACACTCACAGATTGATTGTAATATTTTAAGGAACAATCCTTTCGAAATTGGTTATGATCCGTCAAGAAACACGGAAAAAGAGGCCTTATTAAAATTTAACTAAAAGATCCTCATTAACACTCCACAGTTTTCATAGGATTCTCTTCAAACCTTTCGAGAATGGCTATACCATCATAAGGATCGTTCGTTTCGAAATTGAGTATTACCCTTCAAGAAACGCGGGAAAAGGGGCCTTATGAAAATTGGGTTAAAGAATGTTAGTTAACACTTTAGAGAACACAGTTTTCATCGAATTCTCTTCAAACCGCCACAGAATGATTATACCATTAAATGGATTGTTCCTTTCGGAGGTTGGTTTATCCATCAAGCATCGTGGGAAAAGGTTCATGATGAAATTTGATTTTAAAAAATCTTAGTTAACACATCATGGCTTCAGATTTCACCTGATTGACGTCAACCTTTCACAGAATGATTGTACCATCAAATTTTGTTCGATCCATCAAAAAACATAGGAAAAGGGGCCTTAGGAACATTTGCCTTAAAGAATCTTAATTAATGCTTTAAAGTCCAGAGATTTCATTGGATTGTCTTCATACTCAAACTGAGTAATTATACTTTTGAAAGTATAGTTCCCTTTGGAATTGGTTCAGATCCATCAAGTAATATGGGACAAGAGGTTGTATGAAAATTTAATCAAAAAATCCCTGTTAACACAACGAAGCCTACAGCTTTGATCAGATTTTGTTAAAACGTTCACAGAACGATTGTAAGGTCATAACGATCTCTTTTTTTTCATAGCAGGGTTTTAACTGTCCAGAAATACGGGAAAATGGGCCTCATAAAAATCTAATTTAGAAATCCTTGTTACCAAGATCTGAACTTTCATCTGATTTTCTTCAAACATTTTCTCAAAACATTCACATAGTACTTGTACAATAATGATGATTTTTGATGTTAACAATAGACCCGATCCGTCAAGTCTCACAGAGCCTTATGAAGTTTAATTCTAAAATCTTTGTACCAAAATAAAGTCCTAAGTTTTCATTGAATTCTGTTCAAACTTTCACAGAATGTCTGCACCATCATTAGGATTGTTTCTTTTCAAATTCGGCCTGATCTGTCTAGTATCATGGAAAATTGCATCTATAATCTTTGTTACCAAGTCCAGAGTTTTTATTATTTTTTCTCCAAACTTTCACAGAATTGTTGTACTATATTTACCATTGTTGATGTTGACATTAGACCTGATCTGTCAAGTATCACAGGAAAGGAGTCTTATGAATTTTAATCTAAAAAAACTTGTACCATAATAAAGTCCATAGTTTTCATTGGATTCTGTTAAGACTTTCACAGACTGTTTGTACCATCATTAGGATTGTTTCTTTCCAAATTAGGCTAGATCTGTCTAGTATCACAGAAAAAGGGGCTGTATGAAAAATTATTACCTTATCCTCATTAACACAGGAATTTCTTCAGTCTTTATCAGATTCTCTTCAAACTTTATTAGAATGATTGTACCATCGTTTGGATTGTTCCTTTGTAAATTTGGTCTATAAAATTATCACGAACACAATAAATTCCACAGATTACACAGATTGATTGTACCTTCATTACAATTGTTGATTTTGGCAGTAGATCTGATACGGCAAATATCACATGAAAAGCGGCCGTGTGAAAAACTTTCTTTAATGTTCTAGTTAACACAATGATTTCCCAAGATTTCACCGGATTCACATCAAAATTTCACTGAATGATTGTGCAATCAAAAGGTCGGTTCTTCTCAGAAATCAGTACAAACCGTCAAGTATCATCTAAGAAGGTTAACATAAGTTAACATAATGAAGTCACCATATTTCATCGGGTTCACTTTAAACTTTCACAGAATGATTAAACAAACAATAAAGTATCACGGGAAAAGGGTTTTATGAGAACTTGATTGAAATATCTTCGCTAACACAATACAGTCCACAGTTCTAATCGGATCCTCTTCAAAGATGCAGGGAATAATTGTGGCATTGGAAATACGGGAAAAGGGGCATAACAAATTATTATTTAAAACATTCTTGTTTATGAGATAAAGTTCACAATTATCAGATTGTCTTTAAAATTTCACAGAGGGCTAGTATATGGTCGTAATGAACGTTCCTTTCGGATATGAAATGGATCCATAAGAAAACACACGAAAGGGGGCCTTATGGATTTTCACTCAAAAAATCCTGTTTACGTGATAAAGTCCACAATAATTATTGGATTCTGTTGAAAATTTCACATTATGATTGTAGGGTCATAAGGAAACTTCGTTTTGAAAATGAAGTCGATCTGTCATGAAACATTGGAAAAAGGGCCTTAAGGCTTGTTGCTAAAAAAATTAAAGGGGATAAAGTCTAATGTGTTATTTTTTATGCACTCTTCTTTAAGCAATTAACTTCCTTAAATATAAGATTTCTTTAACGAAAATCTTGATAACCAGTAGAGCTCCAGGACCTCATGGGCCTCTTGGTGTTTTTTGTTTTTTTTTGTTGTTTTTTTTTTTTTTTGTTTTTGTTTTGTTTTTTGTGGGTTTTTTTTGTTTATTTCGTGGATTGCATTAGACGGAAATCTTTCATTATTATATTGACCACATATTCCAACGAGTAGCTCAACTAAGATAATAAACGGCGTCATTTTTTTGCAAAAGTTATCAGTAACATGTAAAAAAAAGTAACCAACAAAAATGATTGCAACAAAATAAATTTGTCGGAGTACAAAGTTTATCTAAATGAAAGATTTGATTGGTTGGTCGATTTTTTATTGACAGCGGCGCTGGCTAGCGATTGTTACACTTAGTGACGTCACAATGGCTTTAATCGTGAGGCGTATGTGGGGTCTACAGTTTGATGCACTATGTGACTATCCCAAAATTCTTTGCAAGTGTCCGAAATTTTAAATAGATGAACGGGGTATGTCGCTAATTAAGAATTTTTTTTCTTTTTTTTTTTTTTTTTGTTTTGTTTTGTTTTTTTGTTTTTTTGTTTGTTTTTGTTGTTGTTGGTTTGTTGTTTGTGTGTGGGGGGGGGGGGTGTGGGGGGGTGGGGGTGTGTGTGTGTGGGTGTGTTTTGTGGGGTTTTTTGTTGTTGTTGTTCTTTTTGTTTTTAGTGTGTTTTGGGGGGATGTTGTTGGTGGTGTTGGTGGTGTTGGTTGTGTTTGTGTTGATTTTTTTTTCTGTGTTCTATTTTTCTTGTGTTGGGGGGGTCTGTTGTTGTGGTGGTGGTGGTGTGTGTGAGGGGAGGTCTTTTTGGGGGGGTCCCTATTATGAAATTGATACTAGAGGTAATCAAAAAATATTCAAATCTTCGATATCGATATCAAAACTGCTTTTATCGGTAATATGCTATCTACAATTACTTAGTCACATCCCTTTAAAAGGGATGTTTTCTTACCATCTGAATGGTTTCAATATGAAAATAGAAGTAGAAATGAGGATTTGAAATAGCATATTCTGATTTTACCAAATGTTGTTCCTTTGAAGTAAAGGTCTAAAAACCGAAAACGCAAAAGATTCATGATTTATTGGGGGGTGTGGTTTTTGTTTTTTTGTTTTTTGTGTGTTCTTTTTTTTTTTTTTTTTTTTTTTAATCTAACATTTAATTCCCGTGCAGCGGTATTTCTGATCCATATAAGAATCGTCTTTAATTACAAATTTTGTCATTAACTGCGAACCTATCGTGCTAATTACTCGGCTCAGATATTGAACTACCACCTTTAAATCCGTTCTGTGCCAAGGTGTTCACACCTTTCGGGGAGGCGGATGAATATTTAAGCAGTGCGGCCATGTGCCGGAACTATATGATTGATAAATATGGCGCTCCAAATGACGTTTCATTTACACGGGTGTGAAACCATCTTCTCTTTCAATTTCCGGTACTATATATGTAGAGAAGTCTATGTTTAAAATGATTGATGAATAGCTTTTTGCTTCTTTTTCCCTCCCAGAAAACCTACAGGAATTTGATTTGTTCCTGGATTTCGCGTGTTTACATATGTCACATCGCTCTACATGATGAATTGCTTTCGTTGTTGATCTTTCAACGCTCAATCACAAGTAGTCCTAGATTTAATTGCAGTTTAGGTCCTTCAGACGCCGTTATTGCATTTGAAGACTACCTTAATCCGTTTGCACACAACAAAGTTTAAGAGTGGTCCAAATTGAAAGAAGCTGCAGACGACAATTCAAAGTTGATGGGATTTTAAATTGCTTCGTCCTTTTAAATAGAAACATTGTGGATGATGAAGAAATAATTGCTTGATACAAACATTTTCTTTTTTTTTTTTTTTTTTTTTTTTTTTTTTCTTCTTCTTCTTCTTCTTCTTCTTCGTCTTCTTGAGTGGCGTAAAAGGGATGTATTGTGTGAAAATGGGATAAACACCAAAATAATTTTTTGAAAAAGTGTTTCACTCCTACAATTTAGAGAACTAAAAAGTTTGATTTTCCTTCATTGCTGTGTTTCCCCAAGGGTAAGCATATAACCGTTGCTTCATCTGTTCGTCCGTCTGTCAGTCCGCCCGTCCGTCCATCTTTCTGTCCATCTGAAGTATTTTCACCCCAACCCTCTGGCCGAATTGAATTTACCTTCATATTATGAACAATTCATTAAATTACTTCTTTAATTTTCAATTTAAGGTCTCGTCACGGAAAAATGTTACCTTTTCGAAATTCGGTGTTTTTATCATGACACGGATCTTAGTTATTTCCTTTCATTTCATATCGAATATTGTTTGAATACAACAATTTGCGGTTAAGACAAGATCTTTGTCTCTCTCCAATAGGTGGATAATCGTAAACCTTAGTTGGATAGCAGCTGGATGCTAGGAAAGGATGTAATTGTAGCACTGGTGCGATATATACCAGGGTACTCAAGCCGCCGCGGTATGACTGAAAGATTGCTTAAAGCGGCGTTAAAGCACATTCAAACACACAAACAAAATAAGACAAGGTCGATTATAAAAATCAAGTTAAGCATTTCCTTAACTGGAAACGTAATTTATTTAAAACTTGCGAGTGTAAACTTGAAATAAATGTGGGATAGTCACATAATGTGTGAAACGGTTATCCTTAACTGGAAACGTAATTTCCTTAACTGGAAACGTAATTTATTTAAAACTTTCGAGTGTAAACTTAAAATAAATGTGGGATAGTCAAACGGTTATCGTCCTTATCACTTTGTTTCCTCCATTGAATTTGGGTCATATGCAGATGAGGTCAATGCGGTATCGACACCCGAATGTCTATAAATTTTTATATAATGCGTGATTCCACCGAACTTCTTGAAAAAGTCACTTTCGCTTTTAGTAACCATGCCGATAATATCTGGTTCATAATTAAGTATCGTTTGTCCTTAGGGCATTTGGACAAATTTCCTTTTCTAGGTTTTAGAAACCGATACCCCCATTAATATTTCCTACATCGATATTCAAAATTTCTAAAAGCTTCACGTTAATTTGTTTATTTTGCCTTGGACAATATACACTTAGCATTTTAATACAGATTAACTATTTTCTTCAAAATGAGACCTTAATGTTTTATACTTCATGTTAAGTATGATATGATCCTGAAATTAAAAAAAATAATCCTGTTTCTCTAAACCTGTTCAAGTCACAGCGCTTTCTTTTGTATATAGGCCATAATCATAAAACCCCTTAGAAAAAATGGATATATAGGCCTACCAATAATCAAGGTCAAATTTTAAACTCTTCTCCTTATTCAGTTTTCTGGGTTTTTATGTAGGTGGATTCCTCCACAACACATCGTCATGGATCGATTTAAATGAAACTTCGGATATGAACTCCCTGTGATATTGCTCTCGTGTGTTTGTAGTTTGAGACCTCAACTAATGTCAAATTTTAAATTTCAATCATATCTCCTCGATCATTGGCGACAATTTATTGAAACTTGGCATTTGTTGTTTATCAAAAGCCTTTGAGAATGTGCACTTAACACTTTAATATATTTTTATAATATAATTTTAAACATATTAGCCAGGCTTTGCGAAAAGGGGGATTAGTATTTTGTAATTTACTTTTAATGTATTTTTGTACCCGAAATTAATTCTTGTTCTTTCTCTTCAAGAACATTTCAAAGTACAATGCGTATTTCTGATCAAATTCATCAAAACCCTTGGAATCAAGGAGATACAAGTAAGGTCAAAGTCATTTTTAACCCTTTACTTCATACAATTTTCTTGATTTTCTTAGATATCCGACTCGATTTATCAGCTAGATCATATGGTGTCCTTATGATATTGCGATGTTGTTTTGTTATCTTAAGTCTCATCATTGAAAAAGGGTTTTGTGCAAAATTCAAATTTTCATTAAAATCTCCTCCAAGTATGGTCAAACTTAAACCTCACATTTATGTTGTTCAGTGTAAAATTATTACTCCGAGAAGAAGCTTAACTTGAATTTAATGTTTTGTTTATTTTAACAATATAAATAAACATTTTCTGTGTCTTCAAGCCTATTAACAATAGAATGTTAATTTCACCAACACCCTTTAAATGTAAGAAACAGTTGACCTTAGGGTAAAGGTCAAACTTTTAACCCTTAGCCTCATAACGATTTTCAACCAGTTTTTCCGTAGGAAAAATATGGTTAATAAAATTGGTGAATGTTTGAGCGGACGGCAGGGCGGGAGAGCGGCTGGTTGGCTAGTTGGGTGTTAACATTTTTTATGGGCGAAATTACTCTAACAATTCATGACGGATTTTTCTTCGTATGACCTACGGCATAATTTCAGTGTTTTGTGAGTCAGAGTTTTGTCAACCAAGAGGGAGATTTATTTTGAAAATTATTGCGTGTGCAACTTCTCCTGTCTTATCCTGTCTTTTTATATGAAGTAAGTGATTTTACGTTTTGTACTGTTTTAATCATGTAAGTCTCTTATAATTCTATATATATTTTAAATGTTTGTAATATTGTATGTTTGTAAATGATGTACATGAATGAGACTAAAAGAAAGATATGTATATGCATTTTGTTTTAACTAATTTTGTTGAAGGTTTGTTGTTGTTGTTGAAGTTGTTGGGGGGGGGGGTTGTGTGTGTGTGTTTTACTTTTTGTTCTGGTTAATACACGAAATATGATAGATACGATTCTTAACCTATTAGGTGTAAAAAGGAACTAGGTATGGGAAGTAGAATACAAAGAAATATGTTCTGAGTTAAGATTTTATAAAAGCACTTGCAAAAAATGTAACTGTAGGTTTTCGGGAAAGAGATGAGTTTACTGAAATCAAAATTAACAGTGACTAAGTATATGTAGTTGATATTTGAGCGCATGCGTGACATTTCCAACCATTACACATGTGCGCAAAGTAGAGACTCTGATCAGCCTGTGCATCCGCACAGTCTGATCAGAGTCTTCACTCTGCGCTCAGTAGAAAGATACTGACCCTAAGCTTCTTTAAACAATCAGCGAATATTCTAATTGCCCCAAATAGCTGTCCAGGGTGCTCAATGTGTGCGAGTGACGCACATGCGAAATTGTTGGAAATATCACGCATAGGATCATTTGGTATTCTAGTGCCGTCTTTCGTGTTGTATCCTAATCAACTTTGGGAAATTATTTGAAAATTGAAAATGTTGAAAGATTACCATAATCAATTATGTTTAGGTAAGTTATGTAGATGAATGAAAAGTGTCCTTAAGGTTCGAATAGGGTGTATTGGTATATTTTATAACGTTACTTTTATTCAAATTTTGTCTTGAATTGTCTCTTCATTTTCTAGTACGCTACTACTTTGTATTCATTTTTGTATACGCACAAAGTAGATCCATAAAATTTTACATTGCTTGCATTGTATTATCAGAAATACAGATTTTTTTTATTTATTTAAGAGATGAAGTGAAAATTTTAGTTTTCATGGATGTATGAACCGAAAAAACTAATCACACTGTATGAATACGCGAAGCGGATTCATACATAAGTGCGATTAGTTTTTTCGGTTCATACCTCCATGAAAACAAAAAAATATTCCCTTCATTTCTTATAATTTAATAGCATAGAGCGAACAAAGCAAAACATTACAACTTTTGATACTTTTTTGTGTGGAACTATTTTGTGCGGAAGCATTCAAAATGGCCTCGTGCTCAAAATTTTGTTCATGGAAGTATGAATTAAATTCTTCGACCAATCAGAAGGCTCGTTTTTGATAGACGAAACTAACAATTAAATTATATATATATACATATATATAATTGAGGTAGGAAAGTAAAAACAGATTCATACATTTATGTGATTAGGTTTTTAGGTTCATACCACACTGAAAACAAAAATATTAGTAATTTCATATCGATGGAAATAACATAACAAACATCAAATAAGCAAATATTTCAAAAATTTGAGATCCTCTTTATGGAATTATATTGCGCGTAAGCTAACAAAATAGTGTCAAATTCGTTTTTTCATGAAGATATGAAATAGGTTTCAGCAAATCAAAATTGAATTATATTTGTAAAATTTGGTGTGTATCATGACTAACGTAAGAATTATGCGTTTATTGAATACGAGTTTTCATTGATAATATTTCAATGAATGACATATCACTTGCATTATTTTTCGGGCAAATTGGCATTGGTTGGTTGAAAGAGCCTGAAACGTGTATATCTATCTTTCTTATGCATATTTAGTTTTACCGATCTGAGACATTGAGACAAGCTGACATAAATGTAATCTTGAAGAGAAAAAAGTGCCCGTATTTCAAACCGAGGTTAACATCGGCTTTTCGTCGGTGCGCAGGGGCCGCGACCTAGAGTAGTGTTAGCGCGTAGAACTCCTAGACATAGGGTCCCGAGTTCGATCCCCAAATATCCTTTCCGACATTAATCTCTCACCAATGGGTGGAAAATCGTGAACCTTAGCGGGATGAGCAGCTAGAGGCTCGGAAATGATGTAGTGGTGGTACTGGTAAGAAAAATACCAGGAATCTACAGTTAGGTGCTTCAGCTGCCACAATATGACTGAAATACTGTTAAAGGTGGCGTTAAACCCCATGCATGCAATCGTCGGTGGGTAAGAAAAATGTTGTAACTACAGCTTAATTTGCAATATTGTGCTCCCCCACCGATGTTTTTTTCAACTCCAGCTGAAAATTGGTTAATATTATTAATAACGCATTTTAGGTAGACGTGATAAAACCCTACATACAATATATATACACGTTCAAATTAAAAAAAAAAGCAAACCCTACCTTCACTTTTATATTATAGCGAAAAACATTTTCATTAATTCAGAGCATGTATAATATATCAAGCCATTATGTTAAAGACATTATCTATGTTAAAGACTTATTACTAGAAAATGAATAGTTTAAACATTCAATGATATCGAAATGGCAACAAACAATAAAGTAAATTTCCTTTCTCATTATACAGTCTTCTCAAAGTAATCTCCTCTTTTATTAGAAGAAACTTTTTAATAACAATTCAATCTTATCCAAGAATGAAAATCATTGTAAACAGTGTTATTTTCCGCTATCCTTGCAAAGGTAAAATAGTTTTATATATTCCTTAAATAAAAGAATTTGCAGCAAGTCAGCAGAAATGGATTTAGAATTACAATAACTTAGCCCTTGTAATGCTGAACCTAGAATATTCCTATTCGGAGGTCTAGACAAATTTCAGGCTGCACATATGTGCACTCTGATCTTTGTCTAGATCTCCCGTTTGCCCTTTATAGCTAGCATGGTTTATATCATAGAATTTCTAAATAATAATCAACCCAAAATGAGTTTTTCCTGTGCTTTCAGTCCTTTGATTTCAACGTAATTTTGTAGAGGAATTTATTCAGCATGACAAGTGTTGAATATATGATGGGAAAAACTGTTTATACTTCTCTTGTTGAAATAACAGATGACATTTATCTTCAATGACAAGAATATACGCCGGATACTGCCTATAAACGCCAATTCAATTCGTTTTCAATTCAATACTTTATTTCTTAGACTTTATCTTTCAGTTCCTCGTCATTTACATATCAATATTACATACGGAACACACAAATACAAATTAAACTAACAGAAACAATATTAGAAGTATGAAATATATGCGATATGTGAAATGACTGGTTCGTGAATAAAACAGAAATGGAAATACAGAAATAAATATAATGTTCCCCTATACTTTATAATTCCTAAATCACTCTCTTTTCCACACATCTTTTTCTGTTCGTTTTGTTTCTATCTATAACATTATGTGGTCAGTGTTCAAAAGTAAATACGTTTTTAGCTAGCAAAGCGTCAGCTTTGATAGCTTAAGTTAACAGACAAAATTTTGAAGTCGTCTCAAAGTTCAACGAGTGCAAACTGTCACTGGAGGCTTAACCACCTAATCCGTGAAATGCCTACGCCATAAAAAGTAGTTATTATGTATTTCAATCATCTACTAGGTATTTTAGCTCACTTGTGCACATCGTGTCCACAATGACTCTGATCAGAGTATTCTAAAGGTTGCAGACGACAATTTCAAATTGGTGTAAATTCTAAAATTTTTATATCTCTAGGTAGAAAACAATGTGGTAAATGAAGAAATTGCTTTCAACAAGCAATTTCTTCATTTTCCACATTGTTTTCCACAACTATTCTTTACCATGATAATGGCTGACAAAGTAGATTACTGAATAAACAATGCTTTGCTAGCTTACAGTACTTTCAGTACTTTGATTATCTCTTCGCCACTCGTCGACATTGAAACAGAAAGAAGTTTGTAATCGAAGGAAAAAGACAGGAGGATGTAAATTGACACCATGTTACATACGAAATTTATACTTTACCAAACTTTCAACACTGAAGATACGCGGTACATAGGAGCACCGCTTTCGGCTCCCAGCGCTCTGCGGTTCGAGTGATTGGTAATGGGTAATGGTTTACCTTTTAAGTCGAAAGGGGGAAATATTCTGTTAAAAAATGCATTTAGAGTTACCGCCTTGTTAGTATGTACTGCTCTTTTGAATGTGAACATTCTCAGTTTCAATCGAGCCTTTACGTTACCAATTTACTAAAGGTTAAATCTTCATATACATTTATAATGGGATGTGTACTTATGTAGTAAAATGATGCTTTACCCATGCTTCAACAATGCTCTAACAATGCTCACGATGTTGTTACCCTGAGATTGCGTAGCAATCTGAGGCTAAAGTTACCACGGTAACATTTCAACCCTCGCAAAGTTAAATTTAAAAACACCTAACGCAATCAATATAATATTCTGCTACATGGAAAGTAGATCGGACAGAATTACACGACGGTTTGTATTAGTTAACACGCTCGATTGAGGCAAGAAGCATGAAGGTGAGATATGACTAATTGAAAGTACAGTACTTTCGTGTGCGTGTTCTGAATTTGGTAAAATTATCAAAAATTGATGAGCGAATGGACAGAAAGAGAGGATATGTATAATACATTGGACAATTATCATGTATAATCATATCATATTGTTAAGACAAAATAAGGTGTTGCTTTATTCCTTTATAATCGCCTGTAGTTTTAGGTAGAGAGTGACACCGATAATTCGACCATCAAACTTTTTCTGCTAATGTTTTATATATTCTGTAAACATATCTCAGGCTTTCAACGCTTAGATTTTATAAATGTGCTCAAGTTTACTTATAAGTAATCAGAAGTTGAAGACCTTCTTTTTGAGCTTTGCGGATTCTAAGAATGAAGTTTTGTCGGTCACATCTCATTATTTCTATATTTGCTTTCTATGAACTAAAACGCTCTAAATTGTGTCTTTTTCTGTTATACTAGATGGGCATGTGTCTTATTTTACCTAGTTTAACTCATTTCCACACAATGACGCTTTTTGACACCCCAAAGAAATACAATTTGGAAAACATTGTGAAAAATGAAGAAATTGCTTGTAACAAGCAATTTCTTCATTATACACATTATTTTCTACCAAAAAAGTTGAAAAATCTGATATTGTATTAACTTTGAAAATGTTGTCTGCAACTTCTTTCAATTTGGACGAGTCTATATTTGTGCTGTGTGGGAATGGCTTAAATATACATTGTAAAGAATCTGATGTGTCTCGTCATACTGATGACAAAAAGAAACACTGCTACATATAGACAACCAACTAAATATCAATAAGTAGACTGAACTGAACGTATACGTCTCTGGATTCACAAATGCTCGTGTCTCTAAAGATATTTGCTGTGAGGTCATGTTGTTCTGGAAAAGTATATAAATGTTATAATTTGTTCTATTGAGTAAAAAGTAATGTAATGTGTTCTACTCTGAATTTATCCTTAGCTTAATGTCTTCTTTATTTCAGAATCTTCTGTCTTCCTTAAAACCTATTCTTCATTGAAATGAAAAATATTGAAAGCTCTCCCGCCGTCTTTGATAGTAATAAATAATACCCAAGTCTTAACGCATTACGAAATTGAAAGTTTACGGATAACGTGAACACATACGCAGACAACGACATTGCCATAGCAATACTTCGGGTTTTCTTCGAAAACCGCCGAGCTTAAAATAATCTTGTTATATGGAACTTCCCTTTTACTGAAAATTACTTATCTCTATTGGAAAGTAATCCTTTGACAAGATTGTAATCTATTCAAAATTAAAACGCCAATTTGAAAATAGTGGAAAGAAAAAAAACCGTGAACCACTAAGAATTAGAATGTTTTCCATTATATTCTTTATCAATATCAACAAAATTATGGACTGGTTTTATGCTCCCCGAAGGATGAGTGCATAATCGCCCCTTCGTATGTCCGTCCGTCCCTCCGCCATACCGTCTGTCCGTCCATTCTTCCGTCCGGAGTATTTTCTCTAAATCCTTAGGTCAAACTAGATGAGGTTGCATATGTGAATCCTGGTCATAAGGAGCTGAAAGTTGAATTTTCAATATCTCCTTTATGATCAATATATTGATTAAGCATTATTGTCAATAATATTGAACGTGCATGGGGCGATTAACATGAAGCCCACTTTTTCAATTACATTTTTTTTTCAACTACGCGACTTTAAATCAGAGCTCATTGACTAGTAAACGATGAGTATTTTGACTTTGATGCAAAGTAAGAGATAATTATAAAAAGGGTATTCTTTTTCTCGTTGCAGACTAAGTACTTGTACTGATGAACTATGAGGAACTGTGGAATTTCAATAAAACACCACGTCAAAGTTTATGTTTATAAATTAGACGTCAAAAAAGAAATATTCACAAACTATCTTTTGTAAAAAAAAATAGTCCTTTCGTGAGAACAGGCATTTAACCAAATTTATTAATATGAACCGCGGCCTAGGAGTGAAATTAACTCGTTGAATATATTTGATATTACACGTGTGATATGACACAAGCGTAATAACTATACAAATTAATTCGAAGCCTACGATAATGCCCTTTCGTTGCCACACAAATGACGTCATAACGCACACAAACGGCATTAATTATATGTTTCGCAGAATATCATATACCGATAAGTCTGTGGATTCTAGTTAACTAAAGTCATATCATAATTAGAATATCGAATTCGTGAACATAAAATCCCAAATTTATTTAACTCGTCATCTAAAACATAAAGACTCGGCACAGTATCGTTTTTTTTTTTTTGTTGTTGTTTTTTTTTTATCTGTTTTTTAGGAGACTCGTTTAATAAATTCGGTATATTATGACTTTTCATTCAATATTCTCTATGTCTTAGTCGAGATGTCGCGGTTTTTTTTTTTTTTTTTTTTTGTTTTGTTTTGTTTTTTTTTTTTGTTGTTGTTGTTTTGGGGGGGGGGCTCACAACAAGGAGTAATGCTAAATAATTGATCTGAAATCTATATTAAAATGATGAGTACAGAGATTTCACCCGGACAAGATTCAGGTCTGAATTTGGCATTTTACTTTAAATTCTGACTTTGGTAAATTGACATATCAGTTGTGTTTTGCACAGTTGGGCTAGTGATGTCAAGGGTTTCAAATTGCTTCAACATCGCAATAATAGTTTCAGATATTTCGACTGAACACCAAATCGGACGGTAATTCAGACGAACAACAGTCACCGCTATCACAATACAATGTTTCTACCACAGAGTGAGGAGCCATGATAAATGAAAACGCATACACCGAGGGAGGAAGGACCGTATTTGTGAGGTAACATCAATTCTGGTTTCTAATGTACGGCCCCAGACGGACGGCTTGATAAAGTGACACACGAAAAAATACCATAGAGATGGGCGAAGAGACAGACGATGGAAAAAACATATCCCCCTAAAGGCTTTATTCTGGGTGTAAAAAGGAACCTAATTGTGCATTTTTTCTATGTATGCAAAAACAAATTCGCCGGTGCACGCTTTGATAGCTTTAAGGACGACAGAAAAGAGATTTAAGTACAATAATCCTAAGACAGTCCATGGAAGCCTAACTCCGAGTTCCTCGTGTTATAAATTTTGACACTTACAGTTTTACTTTTCTGAAATCATAGATATTTCTTACATATTTAACATCCAAAATCAGTTTCCTTTGATACTAGATCCTATATCTTTTTTTTTTTTTTTTTTTTTTTTTAACACTACTGGGTTTTTTGAGATTTGTACGACATTTATCAATAAAGTGTGAGGAGACAGCGTAAAAACACATGTGTCCGAATTAAAAATATTTTTCTTTTTGTTTAGCAAAACTTTTACCTGCCAAATTTAAAGGTTTTTACGAAAATGTAAAGTGGATTTAATTTGAAAAATAGTTAATCTGTAGGGTAGAAAATATTGTGGACACAGAAGAAATTGCATGTTACAAGCAATTCCTTCTTTTTATAAAAATGTTTTCTCGATCATAAACGCATAGGGACGTAAAAACCAGGGATTGAACAGGACAGGGTTAAAATATCTGTTAGTTTTCGTCCCTATCGAAAATAATCCTTCTGTTCAATCAACCCATTACCAGACGGCAAAATTGTAGAAATTGAACGAAGTTGCAGACGACGACTCAGAGTTTTAGAAATTTTAGATTTTTCAACATTCTCGGTAGAAAACATGGAGGAAAATGAAGAAATTGCTTGTTACGAGCAACGAATTATTCATTTAAACAGTTTTTTCCCATTAGTTTTCCTTGAGGGGTGTCAAAAAGGGTCATTGTGTGGAAATAGGTTAGTGGGTACGTCTTTGCGATGTGTCTATTTATGATAAATTAAAAAAAGCAGACCTATGAACAAACTGCCTTCCTTCGTTTACCTCCGAATTCTATAGTATCTGCCGAAAATCCATAAACCGGTTAACCCTGGTTTAATTGGTTTTAAGGCTTTCAATTATCACCAGTCTTCTTGGTTGCAACAAAGTATATTTTTACAATAAATTTGCCTTAATTCCACCCCCTCCCCGCCCGAAGGAATACATTATGGGAAGAGAGATAACTCGTTCAGATTTATAACTCAATGGTCTGACAAATACATGTTCTTATTTCACCCTGCAAGATCAAGACGAAATTGTCGTAGTTAAACTACTCCCACGCAATGGCGAGAAAAAAAACTTTTGAAAAAAATTGTGAAAAACGAAGGAAGTGCTGGTTGCAAGAAATTCATTTTCTACCCAGAAATTTAAAAAAAAATCTAAAATTTCATAAAATTTGAATTGTCGTCTGCAACTCCTTCCAATTAATACCAGTCTAAAATTTGGTCGTCTAGTTAAGGGTTAAGTAGTTACATACATCCAAAATGGAGTCCCTTGAACTTCGACAGTGAGTCATGTTGTAGTGAATAAACCAACGTCTGTTTTAAAATAATTGACCAATCGCGGCTGACAGTCAAGGAATATATCGATCAATCAAATAATTCATTCAACCCGGGACTCAGATCAGAACTCCGACATTGGACGACATTTGTGTGAAACATTTTTGTTGTTTGGAGACTAAAACGTAGTAACTACAGCTTTTTTTTAAGCTGGCGATTAGGTCGCTAAGTAACGATTCTAATTTCTAATAACATGCTTCTAACCATAAGCCTCTTGTTTAAGGCTTCCGTTCGGATAATAACAATAACGGAGCATATGAGATGAAATTCGACGGAAAGAAAACAACAAAAATTCCTCGTTAAAAACTTTCACAGAATGATTTTACCATCCGTCAGGTATCACGGAAAAGGGCGCTTTATGAAATTCTAATTTGAATATCCTTGTTCACATACTAAAGTTTGAAGTTTTCCTTGGATTCTTTTCGAACTTTCACAGGATGATTGTATAATTCAAAGGATGGATTCTTTTGAAAACGGGTAAGGTCCATAAAGTATCACGGGAAAAGAGGCCTTATGATAACTTAATTGAAATATCCTCGTGAACACATTAAACTCCGATTTCTATTTATCGGATTCTCTTCAAAGACGCATTGAATAATTGAGGCATCGGAAAAACGGTAAATGCAGCCTAACAGATTTTCACTTAGAACGTATTCGCTCACTCATTAAAGTCCATCGGAATCGCTTGATTTCATAGGATGATTGTAGGGTCATAAGGAAAGGTTCCTCTCGAAAATGAAGTGGATCCGTAGGAAAACACCGGAAAAGAGTCCTTATGGGTTTCACTCAAAGTATTCTCTTTTAAGCGATACAGTCCATTATTATGAGTTCTCTTGAAACTTTCTCGGGTTGATTATTGGGGTAAAGGGATGTTCTTTTTCAGAAATGGACTGGGTCCGTTTTTAAAAACGGGAAAGGGGACTTTATCGTTCCTCGTGGACATTTTACAGTATAAGTGTACAGCCGTAAGGATAGCTAAATAATTTTACTTTTTTTGTTATATGTAATGAATTTTGCAAAAGAATGCTATTGAATATCGAAGTGGAGCTTCCTGTCGGAGCTCAGTGGGGGTAGTAAGCGATCCGTCAATTGACCAATCACGGTTGTCAATCAAGAAATATATCGACCAATCAAATCATTCATTCATTCTAGAATTAAGAATTGAACTCCAAAATTGGCCGCAATTTGTGTGAATCATTATTGTTTGCTAGGCGACTTAAACGTCGTAACTGCAGCTTTTACAAGCTGCAGTTACGACGTTTTGGTCGCCAAGCAATCATTTACTTTTTTGTTACAAGCTGCTTGTCATAAATCTTGGAAAATAACACCGTTTAAAATCGAAGCGGGACTTCCTGTTGGTGTCAGTGGGCGTGGCCAAAGTAGTAAGTGGGCGGGGCCAACGGTTGGTCAATTGGCAATTCCCATATAAGGGAACAAACCTTAATTAAAGTCCCGAGAGTCGACTGATGTATGCTCTTGTGAACATGTTTTTGACATTATGTGTCACAATATACTTCAACGGGGATAAAACGTTATTTACAAACAAAAATCTATAGAATAACAATATTAGCGATTGTATTATTTCTATCGGATACTTAGCAAGTTTTCTCAGTATAAAAACTATAAAACTTCAACTTTTTAACCTGCTAGCGCGAGAATGTGTTTGTGGTTTTGAAAATAAAACAAATAATAAACCAATATGACATATTTTGAGACATCAAACCAATTTACCTTTATCACTGTGTGTTAAATCATTCCTATACAATGACATTTTAGACACCCTTCAAGAAAAACAATTGGGAAAACAATGAGGAAAACGAAGAAATTACCACAAGCAGTTTCTTTCTCTAGACCGGTACCGCCGTCGACTTTAACCGAAAGCCTTTGTTAAAGTCGAAAGTGGTACCAAGTCTATTTCTCCCTCTTCCACAATGTTTTCTGCCCGGAAAGTTAGAAAATTCCTAGACTTTAAATTGCTGTCTGCATCTTTTTTCAATTTGGAGCAGTCTAAAATTTTGTCGTCTAGTCATACGTTAAATAACGCCTTCTTATTTGATGTTGGATAAGTCCGAGTAAATTATTTACGTTCCTTCATCCTTAATTGACCAATCGCTGGGTCCTCTCACTTACTCCCTTCCCAACAGGAAGTTCCGCTTCGATATTCACCGGCGTTATTTTCAAAATGTATAGCCAGTAGTTATACTATAATAAGAGGAATGGTTGGTTGGCGACCTTAACGTCGTAACTACAGCTTGTATAAGCTGTAGTTACGACGTTTAAGTAGCAAAACCAACAAAAATGATACACAAAATGGCGGCCTATTTTGGAGCTCAAACTGAACCGCCAATCTAAATGAATGATTTCATTGGTCGCCCAATTATTTGATTGGCGGTTGCGATTAGTCAACTGACAAACTGCTAACCCGCCCACTGACTCCAACAGGAAATCTTAATTCGATATTTAAAGGCGTTACTTCGCAAAATCTATGGCAATTAACTTTCATGTAACAGAAAATCTATGGCAACTATAATCATATAATAGAAAACGAAAATCGTTGGTTTGCAACCTAAGGTCGTAACTACAACTTCACGTTCGGTAAGTCACCAAAAAAGGTTCACATAAATGACGGATCCAAAGTTCAATTCCGATCTAAATAATCACACTTAACTCATTTCACAGACGGCAAAATTTTAGACTGGTCTGAATTGAAAGAAGTTTTAGGAGTCATTTCAATATCCGCTAAAATTGGCCCGAAAATAAGTGTCAAACAGGGTTTGGAATATTGTGAAAAGGGGATAAATTGCTTGTCTCATTTCCACACCGTTGATAATTGTGTGGTAATGGGTTATCCCCCGATCAACTAAGTTTATATACATACGTCGCTACGGTAGCATTTGTCCATTGCCATGCGAAGACAAGAAGACGGTTAGTCGTTACAAGGAAACAGGACGAAACTACCGAGCCCCCCCCCCCCCTACTGTAAAGCTTCCAGTCTATTCAATAAAATACGAATATACGTCTTGGAGAAGTCGATGACTAATCATTGTAAACTCGGCCAGAAAAGGAAGAGACCAAGTCGAAAAGTTAGAATTTTTGAGCATGTAGCGGTCGTTGGTAAGTAAAAGTATTTAGATTAGTTGAATAACATTTTCAGGATGATATTGCGCTAATGACAGGTCATGACATGGTTCAGATTAAAATATTCGCGATGGCAAACTTGCACAAATCAATCATCATGTCTGGCACTAACGGCTACTTTTGGTTTTCCAAAATGTAGCTCTCTTTTTCTAATTTCCGTACAGCCATTTCGGCTAATCCTGTAGTACGACGTTCAACGAATTGTCAAATGTTGGGATATAAATGGAAATTAACCAGTTTGATATAAGGCAAAGCCCACAATAAAGGGCTACACTCTTTCATTTATAACTAGGGGCCCAAAACTAAATTAAAGTTCCCACTGTGGCCCAAAAGAGTATTTGGCTTCTTTGATCAAGAAGAAGAGTGTCAACTGCCCAATAATGAGGTTCTGAGTTACATTCATTTGACCAGCTATAGTTCTTGATTCTGTCATGACTGGCTCACATTATTGCTGCGAATACTTGTGTATTCAACAGAAAGCATAAGTGACTATCAACTTGTTTCAAAATTGATGTAAAATGAATAGCTCTATATCTAAACAGTGGCCTTCACTTAGTAAAGCCAGAACAATTGCTATCACATTATAATTATGATTGGTTTGAGGAATCTCATAAAATTTATCTCATTTTTACTTGGTACAGGACATTGACTATTTGCATCAACACACCAGTGTTTTAATCCACAAGACATTCCATTTTTAAGTTGCAAGGCTTCCCTCAAGAATTTTATGCCTGTATCAACAAATTCATCAGCAGCCGATATTTATTCTATAGGGGTGGGTAAAACTATTATTTACTAACGATTTGGAGTATGTCTTGACTCTTATGAAAGGAGAATGAATGAAATATAAAAAAGCTGTTGTTGATTAAAAATGCTCACAGAATTATCATGTCTTAGCTTGTCATTACACATATATATGAAAAATTTGCTAAATATTTCTGAAGACTCGCAATAGGGTTTGAGCATTAGTCCTAGAATAAATCTGAAAGACATAATTTTAAGGTTAATATAAACAAATATTTGCATCTAATATGATACAAATCTTAAGTTAACCCTGTGTTTAAAGTGCCAAGGCTGAATGAAAATGGAAAGAGCTGTACAATTTCTCATTTGTTTGTGCTTTTATTACACACACACCCATATTGAACCCCATTTAAACTTGATCCAGTTGTTTTATGATTTGACACAATGTATCCGCTGTCGTAGAGCAATTGATAGCACATCGGACTCCTAATCTTCGATCATTGGTTGTCATGGGTTTGATCCGCAGTGGCAGCACACATTCTTTCCGACATTTGTCTCTCACCAATGGATGGATAATCCTAAACCTAAGTGGGATAGCAGCTGGAGGCTAGGAAAGGATGTAGTGGTGGTACTGGTGTGAGAAATACCAGGAATCCATTGTTAAGTGCTCCAGCTACCCCGATATGACTGAAATACTGTTAAAAGTGGTGTTAAACCCCAATCAATAAATCAATTGACACAATGTTGCTTTCCAAAACATTGTGTGAAAAGATGCCTATTCTTCTTTTATTATGCCCCCACATCGAAAGATCTGGGGCATGTTGTTTTACCACTGTCCGTCCGTCTGTCTGTCTGCAAAACTTAACCGAAAAACTTAACATTGCCAATTACCACCAGCCTATTCAAGACACAATGCTCATTTCAAGGTCAAGGTCATGCAACAAGGTCAAGGTCACATTCAAAGGTCAAACTAAAAAAAACCTCTTGTACAAGTCAACAACACTTTTCATAATTAAGTCTGGTTGGGGAGGGCATTGTGTTTCACAAACACATCTTGTTCACTGTGTTTTCTTCCATAAATTATTCTAAGACCCACTTTGAACTGTTGTCTACAACTTCTTTCAATTTGGACCTGTCTTCAATTTTGTTTGAGTGGGTTAACATTTTCCTGTTCAATTACTTTGTTTTTAAGTCATTGATTTTATAATTGAGAAAACATTTGTGCAGTCTGATCTTGGTCTACACCTACTGCTTGTAATTTTCCTGCCAGAAATGTTAATGAAGCTGATTTCTAAAAGAAAAATTGATTTTTGAACAACAAGTTCTATCAGTGCTTTCAGCCCTTTGATTTTACAGCAATTCAGTAAGGTAATTTATACAGCATGACAAGGGTTAATATTTTGTATGTATCAATGTCTATTAACCCTTTACCAGAGTACTTCAAAGAATTACAGTACTTTAAAATTAGCCTGTTTCTTTGTGATTCCTGATTTTGCATATGAATTAATAAGGAAATCTTTGAAAATCTTCTTCTCCCAAACCATAAGGCATAGAGCTTTAATATTTGGTGTGTATTAAATCCTATTGACCCTTTACCAAAATTTTTGGTAGAATTACATGTTCCGCATAAAGCTTAGATATTTGATGTGTATTAAATTCTATTGACCCTTTACCAAAATTTTTGGTAGAATTACAGTTTTCTGAAGATAAGCCATTTTCTCTTCAATCTAAGATTTTAGGAAAGAATAAAGAAGGATATCTTTGAAAATCTTTTCCTTAACCATTAGGCCTAGAGCTTCGATATTATGTATAAATCATCATTTATTGACCCACTACCAAAATAATTCAAAGAATTACCATACTCTGGAAATTAGCTCTAAATTGTAGGATCTTCAATCAAAATAGGATTAAATGGAAATTTTTAAAAAATCTTCTCCAGAATAAATAGATATAGGCTTTGATATTTTGTTACTATCATAAAGCCTTGAATCGTCAGTGGAGCGATATAGAACCATCATGGTCCTCTTGTTAAATTTTATTGATCTTTGTTTTGTCATCTGCAACCTCTTTCAATTTAGACCAGTCTAAGAATATGTTCTTAGAGCATAGGTCAACCCTTTCACACAAAATCCAGCTTTTTACTATATATTGTGAAAGCTTTGAAAATCTTCTTCCCAGAAACTAATGGATGGATTTTAAATCAAATTTTTTCACACAAATGATCCTTGGGTGAACATTATCAAATTGCTTCAAATTATTTTGATCGGATGAAAATGTGGCTTTAATGAGCAGTGCTAATTTCCATATATGGTAAAAGCTTTGAAATTCTTCTTCTCAGAAACCAGTTGATTGATTTCAACCAAATTTGACCAGATCAATCCTTGGGTGACCTTTAATCAGATTATAAAAAAAAGAATTTTGATTTGATGAAAAATATCGCTTGAATGGGCAGGGCTTATTTCCATGTATGGTATATACTGAAAACTCTATCAGAAACCTGTTGATGAATTTCAACCAAATTTCACAGGAATGATTCTCAGATGACTGTTTGTCAAATTCCTTCATATAGTTTTGACTGGTTGAAAAACATGGCAAATTTTACGTAATGAATTTTACATAACTTGACTTTGTAAAAACAATGAAAAGTTTGAAATGGTTCTCTATAACTATTTCAAAGATATCAATGACTTAGATTTATTTTCCTTATATTCAGTTTATATTGAATACATTCATGCCTGTGGATCAATACAGATGCTCAAGCACCTCTATTTAATAAAACCCTCAAGAAAAAACTTTTGAAAACATTGTAGTAAATGGATGAGCAATTTATTGGTTGTCCACGTTTTCTACCCTGAAAGACAAAGATTTTTTTAAAGTTTCATCAACTAAAAATTGTTCTCTGCAACTTCATTTAATTTTGATGAGTCTAAAATTTTTGTAGTGTGGTAAAGCTCTCATTCTTGAGGTCTGGAGTTCTATCCCTGGTACTCGCAGCAAATATCCTATCTGACTTTTGACTCCCACCATTGGGTGGATAATCATAAACCTAAGTGGGATGTCATGAGCTGCTTGAGGCTTGGAGAGGATAGTATTGGTAGTATGGGTGTGAGAAATACCAGGAATCTGTGTGAGGTGCTCAAGCCGCCGCAATATGACTGAAATACTGTTAGAAGTGGCATTAAACCCTATTCAATCAGTTCCAATACAATCCTACTTTTTCACAACCCGCATGGATAAAGTTTTGGAAAACATTTAGGAAAATGAAGAGATTGCTTTTAAGAAGCAACTTCTTTATTTGCCACAATGTTTTCTACCCAGAAAGACAAAACGAAATTAAATGTTTGCATATAAAATAGTTGTCTGCAACTTCTTTGAATATGCATTAGTCTATAATTTTGTCACTTGGTAATAGGTTAACTGAAGCTCTATTAACCTATTCCAATACATTAACCCTCAATATGAAAGCTTTGGAAAACATTGTGGATAATGAAGAAATTGCCTTTTACATTCTTCATTATCCACAAAGACAAAGATTTAAAGATTTCATCAAATCAAAATTGCACTGAGGAATTTCTTTGAATTTGGACTGGTCTAAAATATTGTCTTGTTGGCATGGGTTAAATTGAATTCTTCATGAAAAGGAAGTGATTTACAGTTGACTGATTACAGTTCACTGTACTCAAAGTATTTATTGAAGTTATTCGTCATTTTGTATTAATGGATTTTGATTGGTTCAAAATGAAATCATTCACTATTTTTGCTGACATGAGATCACAAAATGCTTTTTTCTTGCTTACTTCATGTCCACACAAGCTAAAGAATGTTGTTTTTTATATAAATGTTATTTACAGCTTAATGTATCTGAGTGTTGAAAAATATCTCTTTTTCTATTTATCAATTAAGATTTTACATAGGGGAGCCTGGTTGTTGAAATTGAAACTGAAGTTGTAGAAAAAAGGTTTAAAAAGGGTTAATTGATTTGAATAAAAATAAGTCTGTAGAGTACCCAATATTGTGTAAATTGGTGAAAAAATTGTATGCGATTTCCAAATCTTTTTTACAATATTTAATATTTTCTTCAGTGCCATAAAAGCCAGGATACTTTTTAAGAGAGTTAAGTGCTATTTTTTCAACCATTTCTGTACTATCAACTATCTTCATAATTAACCCATTACCTGACAACAAAATTTAAGACTGTTCCAATTTGAAAGTACATGTAGTTGCAGATGACAATTCAAAGTTTTTGAAATTTAAGATATTTTCAACCTTTTTATGCCCCCGCATTGATAAAATCGGGGGCATATTGTTTTACCGGTGTCTGTCTGTCTGTCTGTTTGTCTGTCTGTCCATCTGTCTGTCTGTCTGCAAAACTTAACCTGCCTACTAAACATTTTCCTATAACTTCAACCCTGATTAAGTTACAATGCTAATATTTGGTATGTAGATAGGTCTCAACAAGGCGCAACTTGGAAAGGTCATTTCATCAAGGTCAAGGTAAAATTTTTAACCCTTTTCACGTTTCTAAAGAATTCCTGTTTCGGGGGCATAGTGTTTCACAAACACATCTTGTTTGTAAAAAAATTGTGTTAAATGAAGGAATTCTTTCTCTGGAATGATAATCTCAGGGAAAAAAACAGGGAAAGGTATTGGAAATGAAGAAATTGTTTCTTTTTACACAATTTAAACAAGTAGTATATCGGGGTAATAAAACATTGGGAGAAAAGAATAACATTCTTCTGTGGGAAGTGATTTCTTCTTTTCCAACACGATTTAAATGCCTCCTGCTAATTAATGGTGACAGACATAATAATTAAAGAGTTGCCATACATAGGTGTTTGGATTGTGTATGGATTGTATGTTGATTTGTGTGTTTATCCAATTCTTGTCAAGATTATCTTCTATAATCGTCTACCGATGGATTTCAAAATAACTTTGCACAGTTGTTCCCGTTGAAGAGTATTTATGTCATGGATAAAGTTCTGTTTGGTACTCCTAAGTTTCAGGTCATGACTGAAGGTCATGTGACAAGCACTTAAGCAGGGACGTCTATGTCCGATTTCTTTTCCGCATCTAGTTTATTCTTCTCAAAGGGATTGAAATTAGCTGCTGCTATTCTTTCTATCTGCCAAAGCCAACCATGTCTGGCCACTCCTATACTTAATGGCATTATTTTACAAAATTTACAGCAAGTAATTTGGAGCTAAATGGTTAAATGGTAAAATGGTTTTCTTCTGCCCTAAACTTGGTAACTGATTGAATAAGCTGTAGTTACTATGTTTAAGTCACCAAACCGACAAAAATGCTTCACATGAAAGTCAGAGTTCAAAGTTCACTTCAGGTCTAAATGAACAGTTTGATTGGTCAATTGATTCTTTGATTGATGGTGGCAATCCATTTGGACCTAACTATTTCTATACAAACTCTTTTCACATTTAGGAGATGTGTTTTCATGTTTTTTCAATTGGATACCTGATATTTTTAGGCTCTGTCATGGGAAAAGGGGACTTTTTGTAGAATACCAAATTTTAGCTCCACTGGCTGAAAGCCAGCATGCTATTGTCACGGCTTTGTGTCTGTCATGGGTTTGTGCATGCGTCAGTCTGTAAACTTTTCATTTGAAAATCTTCTTTTCAGAAAGAACTGCACAGAAATGATCCTTGGGTGACCCTTTATCAGATTTCTTCAAAGAATTTTGATGGGATGAAAAAGAAGGCTTTAATTGGTGTGGCTAATTTCCATATATGGTGAAACCTTTAAAAATCTTCTTGTCAGAAACTAATTTTAACTGGAATGATCATTGGGTGACCCTTTATCAGGTTCCTTCAAAGAATTTTGATTGGATGAAAAACAGCGCTTTAATGGCTTGTGTCCATATATGGTATATAGTGAAAATTTGAAAACTGCAAACTGCAGGATGGTTTTCTACCAAATGTTGAGTAAATTCAGGCTGGTGGAGCGAATCATGAGCTCAGGTGCCTCTAGTTATATTTTTTATCAAAAACACTTGAAATTTCACTTTTACATAAATTAAAGGCTGCAGACAGTATGGTCTTAAATGTGGGCTTGCGTTTTTTGAAGAAAACCGAAGGTATTGTACCAGACTTTGATACTGAAATAGCTTTTTTTTTAGTTTTTTTGAGGTTTTTTTTGCATTTTCTCCCTTTTTTGCTTTGGATTTTGTCAACAATTATCAAGCACCTATATAGCTTCTTGATTTTCAAGACTCTGATATTTTGGTAAGGAGGCTTCTTTCAACAATGCCTTAGAATTAAGGGTCATGTTTCCTATCAAGGTCACATTTTAAAAATGACTAAATTTGAATGATTTAACCCACAGTGAAAATTTTTGACGCCCCTCTATAAAAAATTGGGAAAACATTGGGAAAACATTGTGTAAAAAGATGATATTCCTCGTAATAAGCAATTTCTTCATATTCCACAATGTTTTCTACCAAGAAAGTTGAAAAAAATCTAGAATTTCAAAAAACTGTGAATCGTCGTCTGCAACTTCTTTGAATTTGGAACAGTCTAAAATTTTGTCGCCTGTGAATGGGTTAACCTTTTCCCACACAGTGATGCTTTTTGAGGCCTCTCTTGTTAAATAATTCGGAAATCATTGTGTAAAATGAAGAATTGCTTGCGAGCAATTTCTTCATTTCCTCAATGTTCTCTACCCAGAAAGTTGAAAAAATCTAAATTGATTTGAATTGTTGTCTGAAACTCCTTTGAAATTGGAGCAGTCTAAAATTTTGCTGTCTTGAAATGGGTTAAACTTTCACAATTACTACTCCAGTAGAATTTTGTTTTACAATGAGAACTTGTTCAAGTACTTAACCCATTCTCACTCAGTGACCCTTTTAGACGCCCCCAAGAAAAAGAGCTGTGGAAAATATTGTGGAAAATGAAGAAATTGCTTGTCACAAGCAATTTCTTCATTTACCACAATTTTTTCTTCCCAGAAAGTTGAAAAAATCCAAAATTTGATAAACTTATATTTGTTGTCTGCATCTTCTTTCAATTTGGGCCAGTCTAAATTGTTGACGTTTGGTAATGGGTCAACTTCATGTGCATTGAAATGTTTGATTTTGTATAATTAATTAGATTTTAACCCTTGACATGCTGAATAAAAATCAGTTTCCAAAATTGCTATTAACCCATTCCAACATGGCAAAATTTTAGACTGGACAAAATTGAAAGAAGCTGCAACAAGAATGATAGAAATTCAAGTGTTTTGGTTGTTTTTGATTTAAAATATTGTGCATAATGGAGAAATTGCATGATACAAGCAATTTCTGCATTTTCCACAATGTTTTCCACAGCTTCTTTCTTAAGGGGCGTATAAAAGAGGGATCATGTGGGAACGGGTTAAATCAAATCACTGAAAGCACTTGAAGCTCTTATAGAGGCCTTGTATTTCTTTTGAAAAGTAATTTCACAAACAAATAATGCATAAAAAAGGTATTAGCAGGGGGTGTAGACTAAGATCAACCTGCACATAAGTGCAGGCTGATTTTAGTCTATACCTCCTGCAAAAGCAGGAATATAAGGGATGAGCATGATAAGCGTTCTGTATTCAAAATTTTTTCTAAAGCGACCGCCTTTTGTACATTATTTAATTTGTTATGTTGTAAAGGATTTTAACTCTTTCCCTTGTTTTAAGTCACTGTGATTTTGAGCTTTAGAAAACATTGTGGAAAAAGAAGAAAATGCTTGTAACTAGCAATTTCTTCTTTTCCTACTATATTTTCTTACCCTACAAGTTGGCTATTTTCAGATTTCACTCACTTTTAATTGTCATTTGCAGATTCTATCAAATTGGACCAGTGTAAAATTTTGAGAAGGGTTCAAGCAGACACATGATATTGTGTAATACTTGGGAAACTTACAATGGGATAGTTCCTTTTTGACCTTGTTTGTTTCTTCTTGATTTCCGTCCTTGACAAAAAGGACGAATTAGATGTCTTGTCTCGTTAACCCATTCCCACGCAAAACCCGTTTTTTACACTCCTTAATGGTAAAGCTTTTTAACCAATATATTCCAACATAATCCCGCTTTTTTACCTATCACATGAATAGATCTTTGGAAAACATTTTGCAAAATGAAAAAGTTTTTTGTTACAAGCAATTTCTTTATTATACAGAAATGTAACAAACAATTTCTTCATTATCCACAGCCTTCTAACCTATAATATATTTCCATCAACTTGAAATTGTCTTCTGCAACTACTTTCAATTTGGACCAGTCTAAAATTTTCTTGCGTGGTAATGGGTTAAACTCGTGCTGAAAGATCTGATAATTCACAATGTTGATCCTTGTACTGAAAGGACAGTTTTTTCAAAAATTCATCAAATTAACCCTTCTCATGCTGAACCCGGAATATTCCGATTTGGGCAGGAGCTGAAGACCAAGATCAGCCTGCACATAAGTGCAGTTTGATATTAGTCTACACCTCCTGCTTGTACTTTCTCTGCCAGAGTCATTTATGAAGTTGATTTCTAAAAGAAATATTGATTTTTGAACAACAAGTTCTATCAGTGCTTTCAGCCCTTTGATTTTACTGCAATTCAGTAGGGTAATTTATACAGCATGACAAGGGTTAAGAATGTTTGCAACTTCTTTTGACTTAGGGCCAATCTTATTGTTTTCATCTGGAAATGTGCTAAGAAAGTAAGTGCTTAAACAGAAAGTGGTCATTTACTACCCTTTGACTTATTTCCACTCAATCCCACTTTAATACCCATCAAAAGCTTTTGAAAACAATGTGGAAATTTGAGATTTTGCTTGTCAGAATCAATTTCTTCATTACTCACAATTTTTTCCACCCAATTATTTTTTTTTAAAAATTTCTCAACTTAAAATTGTTGACTCCAACTTCTTTGAATGTCAACCTTTCTAAAATTCTGTTTTCTGGTATTTGCTTTAGCACTCAATTGTTAGAATAACACATTAGTCCAAATTAAAAGTTGCAGATATCAAAGTGTTGTAGAAATTTTGAAAAAAATCACTTCAATTATATAGTATAAAACAAAATACATGTTTGAGCATTTTCTCTTTTTTACACATTGTTTTCTTTAAAATATAGCAGTAATAGAAAGTTGTTGGGGAAAGTAGCTTAACCCATTCTGACACAATAACGCTTTTTGATGCCCTTAAGAGAAACAGCTTTGGAAAACGTGTAAAAGGAAGAAAATGCTTGTATCAAGCAATTTCTTCATTTTCCACAATGTTTTCTATCCAAAAAGATGAAAAAAAAAATTCTATCAACTTGAAATTATCATCTGCAGCTTTCCATCCAAAAGGACAAAAATACTTAAAATTCCAACATCTCTAAATTGTCACCTGAAGTTTTATTTAATTTTGACAAGTCTGAAACTTTGTTGATTGGTAATGGGTTATATGGGTAGTCAGACTGACTTAAAAGATGCTTAAACTCATATTTCACCAGTGAGTCTCAAATCCTGACTCTGTTGAGAAAAAAAAAGAAATTTCAATGCTTTGAATTTCTAGGGATTAGTTTTCCTCATTAATAGATTTACTGATTGCCTCTTTTTAACCCCCAAATTGTTTGACGATGATTCCTCCCACATACTAAGGAAAAGTAGTAACTTATCAAAAGTGACCTGTCATAAAGAATGGGGCCGTAACCTGGATTCAATGTATCTCTAGTCACGCCCACAGAGTCCTGACAGGAAGTTCCATTTAGTTAATTTAACAGTGTTATTTTGCAAATTTATGGCCAGTAACATGTTACAAAAAGTGAAATAGTTAGTTTGTGATCTAAACGTCATAAATGCATCTTGAATAATCTGTAGTTACAACATCTAATTCGTGAAACCAACGAAAAGGCTGCATAAAATGTCGGCCAATGTCACAGTTCAAAGTTTGATGAATGATTTGATTGGTTGATTTGTTCATTAATTGAAAGCTGTGATTCTTCAATTTTGTAGTATAAATAGTATTCTTTGAAAAATAGATCTTATTAACCCTTATGATGCTGTATAAAATCCTCTAAAGAACTGCATTAAAATTAAAGGGCAGACAGTACTGGATGCAAACATTGTGGGTTTATAATTCTTCTGAAAATTTATCTTATAAACAACTCTTGCTTAGAAGGGACAAGCAGGGGGTGTAGACTAAGATCAACCTGCACATCAGTAGCTCAAATGCAAATGAATTGTAAATTGTACTGTAAAGCTTGCTGAAGCGCCACCTTACCTCTGTTAACCCATTCCTGCTAAGTAAAACATTTTTATGCCCCTTAAAAAAAGCATTGAAAAACAATGTGGATAAAGAAGAAATTGCTTGATACAAGCAATATTTTCATTATCCACAATGTTTTCAACCCTAGAAGATAAAGATTTTTAAATTTCCAGCAAATTTGAATTGTTTTCTGCTATTTCTTTCAATTTGGATCAGTTTATCATGTGGTAATGGGTTAAGCAAACTCTTATATTAAGGGGCAATAATTAAAAATTCCGTCCAAAAAGTCACTATGAGGACCATAAGTCTCCAAGAAGTTGAAGAATTTGACAAAAAAATTTGCCTTTACTAAATCCTATGTGACTCAAACTCATTAAAACGTCTCAACGAGACAATTCTAAGGTGTTTATAACAACAAAAGATTGAGGGGGATTCTGCAATAATACATGTATGCAAGCAAATAGATCCATCATAATCAAGTCCCAATAAATGTATTAAGCCACCATTCTCTTCAGTGACCTCTTTTAGGCCATCCCTTGAGTGGCCCATTCCTACACAAAGCCTAAGAAAACATTGTGGAAAATGAAGAAATTGCTCATAACAAGCAATTTCTTCATTTTCCGCAATGTTTTCTTTCCAAAAAGATGAAAAAAATTATAATGCTATCAACTTGAAATTATCATCTGCAGCTTCTATCAATTTGGACTGGTCTAAAATTTTGTTGTGTGGGAATGGGCTAGACAAGTTAAATTGTATTTCAAAAACGATTGTGTATTCAGTTAAAAAGACAATTTCACTTTTAAAAAAACTACAAATATTGCAAAGTTTCAACCATAGTCAGCCTGTGCTAGCTTTGCAATCTAATTGGGGTCAATACTTTTTGCATTTCACAAAATGGCCACTTTTTGCGAGACCTGTCACTTCTGAGAAATGGGAAGACCACATAAAATATGCTTCATGTTTAAGGAAAAAGGTTGTTTAAATGAAACAAAGGACTGAAATATTTGAGAGACAATAGTTTTAGTTTAAGGTCAAGAGCCACTTATATCTAGTGTGGGACTGGTACAGGCATTACTTTATAGTGTGAAAATGGTGTACTGAGAGGTAAAATTTTATTACGACCAAATTATTTAATTTTGGTTTTGAAGCCTTTGGTTTGCGGATTATTTTTTCTCCATACTTCTATGATTAAGATTTTGAGCATTCAACTATTATGTTTGCTTGCTTTACAATGCACAAAGTAGATCTATGAAATTTTAATCAAAACTAGTAAAATATTTGCTTTGTTTTTTCTTGATGGCATTTAAAAAAAAGATTAAGAGAATTTGTTGTTGTTTTCATTGAGGTATTAGCCTAAAAGCTTAATCTCACTGTTTGAATACGGTACACAAAGTATGAATAATAATTCAGACAATCATAATTCTTGAATAGAAAAAATTAGAACTAAATCATAACAAAATAAATTTGAGAAATAAGTTCAATCTATTAAAAAAATGATATTTTTTCATGCCCTTATAGAAATTGGCTTTGGAAAACATTGTGGACAATGAAGAAATTGCTAGTAACAAGCACTTTCTTCATTATCCACAATGTTTTCTACCCTATAAGACAAAGAAATTCTATCAAATTCAAAATGCTGTAACTTCTTTTAACTTGGTCTTCTAAAATTTTGTTGTCCGGTAATGGGTTAAGATAAAACTATAATGCCAATTTAATTTCTACCTTCAGATTTGCCAGAAGAATGAGATGAGAGAAAGATGGTTCACGAGGTAGTTAGAGGAGAGATCTCTAACAGCGAACCACTGTTTGAGTCCAATAATGCCACATATCAAACTTCATTTGGCGTCTTTAACCAGGAATTTACGAGGCGAGGCTTCATTTCTAAAGAGTCGAAAGAGAGAAGAAACAAGCAGGGGCTTGTACTTTGTCAAGGAGTCAGATTTGTAGATAGGCAGAAGTTCCTTACAGATACATTACAAGAAAAGGAGAAGGAAAATCTTAAGAGTTCAGATGATAAGAAAACCATAGAGAACCTAAGAATTGTTCAAAGCCTTGTAAAAGAAAAGCAATTTTCACCTGATATGAAACAGCACAACCAAGGAAGCTCTACCAAAGAAATGCAGCATATTTTTTATTTGAGAGACATATCTGATTTGAAGTGTTTTGATAAAGATGAGAAGTCAGCTGAAGGTAAAGAAGTTACACAACAAAATAATGATGTTATTGAGAAAACCAATGAAGTCAAAGATGAATTTCAGTTGGAACAAGGTTACAGTAAACTAATCTACACAGACAACCAGCTTAATGACGAAAATGCCAAGTTTGCAAGAATAAAGATGCACTTACCTGATGGGAAGAAGGATGTCAAGGTTAAAGAGAAACCAAATGATAAAGAAATGACTGTGAAGAGTGAAAACATGAAAATAATGGATAATAGACTACTAGAGGAAATGGAACAACGGTATGTACATGTGATATGTCAAGTAAAAAATGTACCAATCGAGGAATCTGTTAACCCTTTCCTGTTTTTATCTTCACTTGCTGAAAGCAAGCGAGCTATTGTCATGGCATTGTGTCCATTGTGTGTCTGTCCGTCTGTCTGTCTGGTCGTCCTTCCATAAACTTTTACTTTAAAAATCTTTTCCTCAGAAAGTACTGAACAGAATTCAACCAAATTTCACAGGAATGGTCCTTGGTAGACCCTTTATCAGATTCCTTCAAAGTATTTTGTTCGGATGAAAAATGTGGCTTAAATGGGTGGGGCTAATTTCCATAAATGGTAAAAGCTTTAAAAATCTTTTCAGAAACCAGTGGATGGATTTCAACCAAATTTCACTGGTATGATCCTTCGGTAACCGTTTATTGGATTTTTTCAAAGAATTTTGATCAGATGGAAAACATGGCTTTAATTGGCGGGGCTAATTTCCACATAAGGTAAAACCTTTAAAAAATCTTCCCCTCTGAAACCAGTGGATGGATTTCAACCAAATTTCACAGGAATGATCCTTGGGTGACCCTTTATCAGATTCCTTCAAGAATGATGATCTGATGATAAACGTTGCTTAAATGGGAGTGGCTAATTTCCATAAATGGTAAAAGCTTTTAAAATCTTTTCAGAAACCAGTGGATGGATTTCAACCCTATTTTACAGGAAAGAATGTTATATGACCCTTATCAGATTTCTTCAAAAAATTGTTATTGGATGACAAACATTGCTGTAATGGTCACATATCGATGTTTCAGCATGTAACAGTTGTAACTGCCTATAAACATATATATGCAGTTGATGAATTTCAACCAAATTTCCAAAAAATGATCCTCAGATGACCCTTTATCAGATTTCTCTAAAGAATTTTGATTGAATTAAAAGCATGGCTTAAATAGGCGTGGCTTATTTCCATATGTGGTAAATGTTATGAAATTTTCTTCAGAAACCAGTTGATGGATTTCAACCAAACTTTTACTGGAATGATCCTCTAGTGACTCAATTTCAGATTCCAGAAATTAATTTTGATTGGCTGAAAACATGCCCTATTGTGGCTTACCTCCACATATGGTATTGAGTGAATTTTTAAAAAAAAATGCTGATAGCTTTTTCATCTGACTCTGTAAATGAATTAAATTTTTTAAAACCATGAAATGTTTGAAATATTACAAGATTTCATTGACAAATTTATTTGTCACACATGGTGAATATGATTTAGTTTAAAAACACAATTTGCTTCACCAGTATAATCAGGCCTGTGCCTCTAGTTCAAAATATGTGATATGTCAAGCAAGAACGTAAAATAAGGAAAAAATGAAAACCAGTTTCCACAGGTTTCTGGGTTTTTTTAACAGCCATAAAGCAAAAAAGGCTTTGGAAAGCATTGTGATACATGAAGAAATTGCTTGTTACAAGTAATTTCCTCATTTATCTCTCCCAAAAGACAGATTTTCTTAAAAAGAAATTCAGCCGTGATCATAGCACTGTGGTAGCGCATAGGAATCCTAGTTAAGGGGTCCTTGGTTCGATCCCTGGCCGTGGCAAATATTCCTTTGGACATTTGTCTCCTACCAATGCTGGATAATCATAAACCTAAGTAGGATGAGCAGCTGGAGTCTCTGATAGAACATAGTGATAGTACTGATGTGAGAAATACCAGGAATCCATGGTTATGTGCTCCAGCCACTTGATATGATGAAATACTGTTCAATGTGGCGTTAAACCCTATTCAATCAGTCAAACCTGTCAAAATCTGCTGGACAAAATATGTTAACCCATTCCAAGATGACAACGCAGTGGTAGCACTTCGGACTCCTTGTCATTGGGTCCTGTGTTCATTCCCCAGATCCGACTATTTGTCTCTCACCAATGGGTCGATAATCGTAGACCTATGTGGGATAGCAGCTAGAGGCTAGGAAAGGATGTAATGGTAGTACTGGTGTGAGAAATACCAGGATTCCATTGTTAGGTGCTCCAGCCGCCGCGATATAACTGAAAGATTGTTGAAAGCGGCGTAAAACCCCATTCAAACAAACAAACAAATCATTCCCCAGACACTGCTAATATCCTTTCCGACATTTTTCCCACCAATGGGTGGATAATCGTTAACCTAAGTGATGTGAGCAGCTAGAGGCTCTGAAACGATATAGTGGTAGTACTGATGTGAGAAATACGAAGAATCTGTGGTTATGTGCTTCAGCCGCTGCAATATGACTGACATACTGTTAGAAGTGGTGCCAGTCAATCAATCTTAAAAAATCCTCAACAATAGTTGTTGTTTGCAAATTCACTTTACTTTGGACCAGTCTAAAATTTTGCTGTCTTGTACTGGGTTAAACAAATATTTATACTCTGAAAACGAATGTTTTGGAGGGTATACTGGAATCAGCCTGTCTGTCTGTGTGTCCGTCTGTCTGTACAAAGTACTACCAATTTTGTGTTGAAAACTTCTCCTTCAGTTTTGCTTCAATATCATTGAAACTTTATACAAAGATTAACCACATGTTGAAGTTTTACAAGATACAATTTTGAAGTCTTAATTCCCTTTGTTTAAAAATTATCTCCCCTTGAACTTGGACATCATTTATGCTTTGTAGATATATACAGCTAATTATACTACCAACTTTGTGTCTCGAACTCCTCTTTCTTAGAAAAGCAAAGTCAGTAGCTATGTTCTTGTATTGTTAAAGCTCTCATTACACTGAAAGCATTTGTGGGGGTTTTAAGTCACATACTGTGACAAGTTCTAGTTTGACTCAGAGTGGGCCTAGTAGTCCAAATAGTTTTCATTTCTAGAATGAACCGTGATGCCGCACTATTTAATAAAAAGATTAAAACTAGCATGAGTTATTTGACAGATTGCCGGCCACGCCCACTGGTTTCAATAGCAATTTCTTCTTTGATATTAACTGCGTAATTTTGCAAAATGTTTGGCCAGTTACATGTAACAAAAGATCAAATGGTTGGATTGCAACCTAAACGGGCTAAATACATTTTGAATAAGCTGAAGTTAAGACTTTTAAGTTGTCAAAGCAACAAAAATGCTTTGCCCGTGTTGGAGTTCAAAGTTCTTTTCTAGTCTACATGAAAGATTTGATTGGATGATTGATTTTTTGATTAACAGCTTTGATCTGTTTGTAGTGTAGGTAGATAATCAAGATAGGGAAGTGGAAAGATCTTGGTACAGTATATCTCAGCACCAAGGTGAATTGATCAGGCAATTGGATTGAAGTTTTTTAGTTCAGGACAAAACTGATACCATTTTTTCCCCTTTTCTTTTGTCAACCATTTTAATAATTTGAAAGCCCTTCACAGCTGAATATTCAGGTCCAAAAGTCTATAAAGGTATTTTTACCTTTATGGCACTCAGGACAGTAAGTATGCATTACATATCAATTGGTCAGCATGAAACAGTTGTAACTGCCTATAGACATGTAGGCAGTTACAACTGTTTCACGCTGACCCATTGATATATGAATCTTCTGCTCGACTGGCAATGTCACTTTGTCATTTTCATCATTATAATGTTACTGCTCCCTGAATCTCTATTTTCCCACATTTTGACAAAGAGAAAAGCCATAGAGAACAAGCAATTTCTCCTGTACTTACAATGCTTTCTACCAAATCTTGCACCTACACAATCACAATTTCAATTGTTGCCTCTTACCTCTTTCAATTTGGATGAGTTTAAAATGTTGTGGTTTGGTCAAATGTTAATATAATTACAGGTACCATAAGGGTTATTGCCATGAAGAAACCAGTCCAAAAATAGAATTATGTACCCAAGAAAAGGTATACCAGGGAAAAATAGACCTACCAGAGAAGAAACAGTATTTAGTAAGTTTTAAACCCATTCCCTCAAAATCCTACTTCTCTACGCCCCGCAAGCTCCACTCATTTGGTAGATTATCGTAAATCTAAGTGGGATCATTTTCTCATCCACAATTGAATAGATTTGATTCAAATTTTGCATTTGCACATAGTATCAACCAAAGGTTTGCATATTTTAATTTACTTACTGTCCAACAGCTTGATTGGAGTTATGGCCCTTTGTTGAAATAATGCTTTATTCCAATATATTCCAAAATATTTTTTTGTGACAAGGAGCCATTTAGTAATACATGTAGTTGAGTTTGAATCATCTAATCAGGATGACTGCAATGAGCACCAATTTTCTAGAGCATGGGGGAGCATTAATCCATTCTCACATAATGAGGCTTTTTCACGCCCCCAAGAAAAAAAGCGTTGGAAAAAAAATATCGAAAATGAAGAAATTGCTTGCAACGCATTTTTTTTCATTTTCCAGACTGTTTTATATCACGATGTTTTATACCTCAAAAGACAAAAAGATTTCATCAACTAAAAATTGTTTTCTGCAACATCTTTTAATTTGGATCAGTCTAAAATTTTGTTGCCTTGTATTAACAGATTCAGGTTATCACCACCCACTTGTCTGATTGTGGTCCGGTGACTAATTGTGTTAACATATTACGAGACAACAAAACTTTGGTCTGGTCCAGGTTCAAAGATGTGCAGACATCACTTCAATGTTTGTTTAAAAACTATAGTCATATAGGGTAGAAAACATTTTGAGAAAAGGAGAAATCACTTTTGAAAAGTAATTTCTCCTTTCCCACAATGTTTTCTGTAGGCAATTTGATTGAGTGTGTTAAGATGTTGGATTGTGTGGAAATGGGCTGAATGACTCTTTGTATTAACCCTTTACTACACAACAAAATTTTCGTCTGGTGTGAGAGAGACTGAGAGAATGCGTTTGAGAGAAGGGTGAGAGAGAGAGAGAAGGCAACATTGTAAACAAGACACTGTTTACTTGTTGGAAATTGAAAATGCTGTCTTGATATTCTACCTTCTTAAAATAAAGTTTATTATTGTTATTACTGGTCCAAATTAAAAGAAAAAAATGTTGTCTAGTTAGGGTTAATAACTCTTTTATGTTTGACTCCGTTTATATGATTTTGTCTATAAGAAAATCTCACAACAAATTCTATATTTCCTCAGGAATTAGAACCTAGATTACGCAGTCTAGATGAAGGAGAATGGTTACCAAGTGTACAAGAAAACTCCTGTGACAGTTTTCATCCCAATGTTCTAGATTCTATCTCTCGTAGTGACTCGTATGAAAATGATTCAGAGATGGAACATGTCAAAGATTCAACAGTTTGGATAGAAGAGAAGACCGAGAGGAACTTGAAAACCACTTTTGAGTGAGTAGACTTTGACCAATTACAAAACAACAAATAATGATATGGAAGGGGTCAAAACAATGAAAAGAGTGAATTATGAGTAGAAATTTGCAGGCTTAAGTTTCAACTGACCTTTTTCTGTAAAGATATTAAATAAGCAATTGATTTGTACACACTTTTCAAAAGTATAGAAGACACAATATTGAAAAATTGTGGGATTAAACCCTAATTTGATCCTTAAAAATTTCTCTCAATGGGTTTGACCCCTTGAGAGAAATATTCAAGGGTCATAATACAATATTTACATATCTTTAGGGTCTAACACAAGCCCTGAAACTGCAAGATTTTAAGTTGGTGATATATTTTTTTACCATTTCTCTGGGTAGAAAACATTGTGTAAAGTGAACAAATTGCTTTGCAAGCAATTTCTTCATTTCACACAATGTTTTCCCATTTGATTTTCATGAGGGGCATCAAAAAGTGTCATTGTGTGGGAATGGGTTAAGTGAGGCTGTGCATGAATTAACCAACATATCTATGTATAATACCAAGTAAAGACGTGGATCAGTATTCCCTTTGTGCTCTGTAGAAAAGTGCTGAGTGCTATTTAACCCTTTCCTGTACAAACCCGGGATTTTACGTCACTGTCATTTTATACTTGAGAAAACATTGTGGAAAAAGGAGAAATTGCTTGTAACAAGCAATTTCTCCTTTTCCCACAACATTTTCTACCACTTAGAATGGTCAGATTTCACATTGCATGCATTTTTAGCTCACCTGAGCACATAGTGCTCAAGTGAGCTATTGTGATCCCCTTTTGTCCGGCGTCCGTCCGTTGTGCGTCGTGTGTCGTGCGTCGTCCGTCAACAATTTCTTTAAACAACATCTCCTCCCAAACCACTAGTCCAATTTGAACCAAATTTGGCAGAAATGTTCCTTAGGTGGTCCCCTTCAAAAATAGCTAAAAGAATTGAAATCCGTTAAAAACTCTGGTTGCCATGGCAACAAAAGTGAAATTTTAAAATAATCTTTAAAAATCTTCTCCTCCTGACCCAGATGGCGTAGAGCCTTGATATTTTGCATGAAGCATCAGTATATTGACCTCTTTCAAAATAGCTAAAATCATGATCCTCGGGTCCCCAGGGGCGGAGCCCCAGGGGGGTGGGGTTTATATAGAAATAAAGAACAATTTTTTAAATAACATCTCCTCCCAAACCACAGGGGCCGATTTGAACCAAATTTGGCAGAAATGTTCCTTAGGTGGTCCCCTTCAAAAATAGCTAAAAGAATTGAAATCCGTTAAAAACTCTGGTTGCCATGGCAACAAAAGTGAAATTTTAAAATAATCTTCTCCTCCTGACCCAGAAGGTGTAGAGCCTTGATATTTTGCATGAAGCATCAGTATATTGACCTCTTTCAAAATAGCTAAAACCATGATCCTCGGGTCCCCAGGGGCGGAGCCCCAGGGGGGTGGGGTTTATTTAGAAATAAAGAACGATTTTTTAAATGACATCTCCTCCCAAACCACTGGGCCGATTTGAACTAAATTTGGCAGAAATGTTCCTTAGGTGGTCCCCTTCAAAAATGGGTAAAAGAATTGAAATCCGTTAAAAACTCTGGTTGCCATGGCAACAAAAATGAAATTTTAAAAAAATCTTTAAAAATCTTCTCCTCCTGACCCAGAAGGTGTAGAGCCTTGATATTTTGCATGAAGCATCAGTATATTGACCTCTTTCAAAATAGCTAAAATCATGGTCCTTGGGTCCCCAGGGGCGGAGCCCCAGGGGGGGGGGGCTATAGGCATGAAGCATCAGTTCACAGACTTCTTTCTTATTTCTGAAATTATAACCCATGGAAAAAGTTCATTCCTTCTTTCAAATCAGCACTTAAGCCTTGGAATTTGTAATTTAGACTTTTTGATCCCCAGGTTCATAGTCTTTATATGTAATTGTGGCCCACTTGTTTCATAATCCTAACCTTAACATGAAATAAGACTGTTGAAAGAAAAAGAGCCTTTATCTCAGGTGAGCGCCCCAGGGCCAACGGCCCTCTTGTTCATTGTCGTCTGCAACCTTTTTCAAGTTGGACCAGTCTAAAATTTCATAAAACAGGAAAGGGTTAAGTTAGATATTTAGTAAATGATATAGATGTCCCCTGTAGATGTCCAGAATTCTTCGCTGTTTGCGGACATGAACTTTTTGGAAATATGTAGGCTAAATTTTTTTTATGTAACCCATTACCACACAACAACATTTTGGACTGGTTCTAATTAAAAAACGTTGTAGATTACAAGTTTTAGTTGCTGAAATTTAAAAATCCATATTGTTTTGGTAGAAAACATGGACACAGTCAGAATATTACAAAGTCAGAAGAAGAAGGCATTTATTGAGAAACTTTTCAATGTTTGTTATATCTTTTACCCAGTCCAACTCAATAACGCTTTTATATGCCCCAAAGAAAACAAATGGAAAAATATTATAAACAGTGAAGAAATTGCTTGTGACAAGCGATTTCATTTTCCACAATGTTTTCTATAAGAAACGTCAAAAATCCTGAAAATATCATAAGCTTGAAATTGTTGTCTGCAACTACTTTCAATTTGGACCGGTGTAAAATTTTGCCATCTGGGAATAGTTTTAAATCATGAAGGAGTTAAATAAAGGCCAAGTTCTGTGTCTCAAGTATGTATTTTAGTCAGAAAATTCATTAAGAATGAGGTGTACTTGGATTCCTTAAATCTATTTTTAGATGTTGGTAAATCCATGGCTTGTACAAAAATAGAAATGTGGAAAACACCCAAGACTATTTTTAATCTAATAGTATTTATTTTTCTCCATCAACCCTTTCTTGTTCATTGTCTGGTTTTTATATCACTGTGATTTTATAGTTGAGAAAATATTGTAGGAAAAAAAGAAATTGCTTGTAACAAGCAATTTCTTCTTTTTCCTACAATATTTTCTACCACATAGACGCATTTCATTTCAAATTGCATCCAATTTTTATTGTCGTCTGCAATCTCTTTCAATTTGGACCAGTCTAAAACTTTAAACAACATGAAACGGTTAATAGAACTATTTCAGCAGCCTTTACAACATGTGATAACCATCACAGCTTTAATCTTTACAAAACACCACCCTTAGAAAAGTATGTGTGAATGGGGGTATGAAACAAACTTGTCAGAATATTAACAAATATCGTGGTTGTTATTTCAGGAACCAAGACTTGATGTGTAAAATAGTTAGTGCCCTAAAGCTTGTACAAGCTAAATTGAGTAGAAAGAATTTGAGTGACATCTCTAAAGGTAAGGATAGTCATGGTGTTCAATAATGACATGTTAGTTTTCATGCCTTGGAGTAATTTCAAGGTATATAGAGGTCTAGATAAGAGAGGGTAAAAGCATTCGAAAATCCTTATTTCTTAATGAAACCCTAGTCTCGTTGAAACAATTTAAATGAGTACCTACTTTATAGGGTTTATTGCAGTATTTGTGACATATTTATATCTAAAATATGAATTACACTCTCTATCAGTAGCTCTGGGTATTGCTATGCCTCCTTTTAATCTAAAGTTTGTTATTGCAATAGTTTTTTTGCTTTTATCCCTCATAAAAAAATGATGAATGATGAAAACTATCACAAAATTATGACCATCTGAATCAAAAACCAATATCATTAAATACAGTACTGAAATGTATTGGATCAAAGTGGCCAAAACTGGGTCACTAACTCAAGTCATAGAAAAACCTTGAGTCCTTCTTTTCTAAGTTTCTATTTACTTCCACCTTTTTGTGTGGACTGGTAAAGAGAATTCTGATCTATTTGTTACAGGAATACTATCTGAGGAATTCCAACCAATCCAGAAAAACTTCAATGTAGAAAGCCTTCTAGCCATGATGTTCATGAAACTTCTCTACAACTTTGAACTAAGCCAGCAGCCAGAGAAATGTGAATCAGAAGATTGTGTGTCAGAGAAAGAAGGGAAATACGATGTAGAAACAGAAAAATCTGACCCATATACTTGTGTTGTTACAGAGAAGGATGAAACCGAACCTGCTTTGTCGGAGAAAGAAGTTGCAAACAATAATGAAACAGTGATAACTGAAGATGAATATAGGGACACAACTGAGAAAGGAGACACAGAGGAAAGTGAGAAATGGTTGAGGAATGATGTTGTAGATGTTGTTGATAACTGTTCAGACATAATTGAGACTGATAAAGATATTGAGAGAAAGTTGGAAGGATATGGAGAGGAAAAGAAGGATGATTTGGACACAGAATTGGTGACAAGCAGCACTAGGGATGAGGACAAAGTCAGTATAAACCAAGATGCCAATGGTGAGGTACAAAGTACTGATACAGTTTTAAACATGGAAGGTAGAGAGTTGATATCAGAACTTGACAAGCCTATTGACCAGAATGATACAACTGATGATATTAAACCAAGGCTGGAAGATGAAAAACATGAATTAAGCGAATGCTTTGTGGTTGCGGTTGGCCCAGTGAACAAAATAGCAGAAACTGTGATAAAAACAAAAAGAAAACAAATAAAATGTAAAAAACAGGGAGGTTGTACAAAACCTTGGGATGCTGAAATGATGAAGTTTGAGCAGGAGATGACTCGTCATTTTGAAGGTAACATTATTTGAATTTATTCCGATACAATTACACGAAAAAGGCCTTGCAAAACATTGTGATAAAGGAAGAAATTGCTCATTATAGTTAATTTCTTCAGTATCCACAATGTTTTCTACACAGAAAAGAAAAAATTTTGAAAATTTTATCAGATAAAATTTTTCGTCTACACATCTTTGGATTTTGACCAGTGTAAAATTTTGTTGTCTGGCAATTGGTTAGATGGTTGGTTTGATAATGAATATGCTATGTGGCTAATTGATAAAGGTGCTTCACTGGTGTTATTGAGGTATTGGGTTTTAGCCTCATGGTCATTGGGATGTTTCATAGGCACTTAAGCCATTACAACACAATTTCAACTTTTACTCCCTACAGGATTGTTTAGTAAACACTATGAAAAAGGGAAGAATATTTCCTTTAATTCTTAATGTTTTCTACTATTTGCTCTTATTTCACAGTTCAAACACAATTTGGATTGTTGTCTGTAACTGCTTTCAATTTGGATCAGTCTAGAATTATGTTGCCTTGAAATGGTTAAATAGCCAACCTTGGATTACCCAGCTGTAAAATCGTGGAGCAGTCAAGGTTTAAGCTGCAACATGTCCGGCATCCGTGGGTCCATAAATTTTTCCTTGTTAACACTCTAGAGCCCACAGCTTTCATCAGATTCTCTTAAAATTTTCACAGAATGATTGTACCATCATACGGATCATCCTTTCGAAATTCGGTCAGATCAATCAAGAAACAGGGGAAAAGGGGCATAAATAAAATCTGATTAAAAAGTCCACATTAACACTCTAAAGTCTACAGTTTTCATTATATTCTCTTCAAATTTTCACAGAATGATTGTACCATCACAAGGATTGCGTATGATCTGTCCAGAAACACTGGAAAAGGGGCCTTATGAAATTTTGATTAAAAGATCTATAAAATCCTCAGTAACACTCTAGAGTGCACAGTTTTGATCAGGTTCTCTTCAAACTTTCACAGAATGATTGTACCATCATAGGGATTGTTCTTTTCAAAATTTGGTTTGAACCGTCTAGAAACCCGGGAAAAAGGGCCTATTGAAAATTTAATTTATAAATCCTCATTAATACACTAGAGGCAACAGTTCTCAATGAATTTCTTCAAAATTTCACAGAATGATTGTACTATCATAAGGATCGTTCCTTTTAAATTGGCTATGATCCATCAAGAAACACAGGAAAAGGGGCCTAATTGAAATTTAATTTAAAAACTTCGTTTACACTCTAGAGTCCACAGTTTTCATCAGATACTATTCAAACTTTCACAGAATGATTGTACCATCATAAGGATTGTTCCTTTCAGTCTTGGGTATGATCTGTCAAGAAACATGGGTAAAGGGGCCTAATGAAAATTTGATTAAAAAATCCTCCTTTACACTGTAGAGTCCACATTTTTCAACAAATTCTCTTCCAACATTCACAGAATGATTATACCATTAAATGGATTGTTCCTTTCGGAAATGGGTTTGATCCATCAAGTATCATGGGAAAAGGGGCCATATGAAAATTTAACAAAAAATCTTGGTTTACACATCATGGCCCCAGATTTCTCCTGATTTACTTCAGACTATCACGGAATGATTGTACCAGCACAAGGATTGTTCCTTTCAATTGGGTCTGATTCATCGAGAAACATAGGAAAAGGGGCCTTATGAAAATTTAATTAACAAAATCTTAATTGATGCTTTAAAGTCTACAGATTTCATAGTGTTGTCTTCATACTCAAACAGAATTATTATACTTTTGTAAGTATAGTTCCCTTTGGAATTGTTCCAGATCCATCAAGTAACATGGAAAAAGGGACTTTTATTTTTTTTGAAACAGGGTTTTAACTGTCAAGAAAGACGGGAAAAGGGGCCTTATGAAAATTTAATTTATAAATCCTTGTTACCAAGTCCAGAGCTTTCTTCAAACATTCACAGAATGTTTGAATGTTTGAAATATCATAATGATTGTTGATGTTGACATTAGACCTGATCCATCAAGTATCACAGGAAAAGGAGCCTTATGAAATTTAATTTGAAAATCCTCATACCACAATAAAGATTAATCAATCGGCAAAACGAAAGGGTTACACCACAGTGATAAAAAATAAAATGAAAAAATGAAATAGCATCTCTAATGCTGATTATTTATATTTGTCTATGACTACGTAGAAACATTTTGGTGGCTTTTTATTTTTTTTATTATTATCATCAATCATAAACCTGCCGCGGCCCAGCGGTTCAAAGAAACCAGAAGCGGTTGTGCAATGCTAGCATTAATTCCGATAATTTATTTATTTTGAGTCCAAAAAAGACAAAAAAACAATAAGAACAAAACTTTAACTCAAAATTCAACATGGCTCACCTCAACCTTCTGTCGAACTTTTTCCAAATATTCCAGACAATATAGATATTTTTGAGGATGTTGATTATAACTTGACTAAAATCCGTGTTGCATTGCAGAAAGTATCAGCACCCAAGCAGAAGAATCTTGATTGAAAATGCACCAAGCTTTCAACTGCTTGAGATGAAATGACAGTCTGCCTTTTTCTTTGAACTCCCATCCTGTCATTTTCGGTTCAGAGTTCATTGAAGAACACCTGAAAATCTGAAAACGCGGCGAAGACTTTCCTCGTTTACCATCCATTTCACATAGAACTTAAATCCATTTTGAAATCATCGGTAAATATTACTATAAGAAGAGCTGCAAGAGTGCACTTTCTGTAACCAATGTAAACACTTTCTTATATTACGTCAGAAATATCAGTGACGTCATACATGTCAGATGCGACCGACAACCTTTATTTTACCCAAAGGGAAATAATTACCCTCTTTCCATGTTATTTTACTTAATTCTGTCTACAAAAATGTTTAATGATTATAATGCAGCAAACGGGGGCCATTTTTTACATTGATAATGCGTATTTAGTATGGTTGGTATTAGACTTGGAATAATGAAGAATTTTCCCTAGATTTAGTTCATTCTAAAGTTTAGAATAGGTTGGTGAATAAGTACTAAATTCAATTTAGTCTATTCTTTGGATTTAGTCGGCTAAATCAATTTAGAATGCGTTGGTGAATACGGGCCCTGATCTGTCAATTATCACAGCCTTATGAAATTTAATCTAAAAAACCTTGTACCTTGTACCACAATAAAGTCCATAGTTTTCATCGGATTCTTTTCAAACTTTCACAGAATGTTTGTTTTATCTTTAGGATTGTTTCTTTTCAAATTAGGCCTGATCTGCCTAGTATCACAGGGAAAGGGGGTGTATGAAAAATTATTACCAAATTCAAGTACAGTAAAACCCCTCTAATACGACCACTTGCGGTACTTTCAGAAAGTGGTCGTAATAGCGGGGTGGTCGTATTACTGAGGTTTGGTCGTTTGTTGTCAAGTATTGCATGTTTATTTTATTTTCGTTATTTGAATATATTAATACTATAAATACAAAAATGAAACTATTAGAACAGCTGAATCTTATGTCATTTTCAAATTTACGATCTTCGATAAGTTCTACTTTCTCTATTCTCCATTTGGATCTGATTCAGAACTCTGACCTCAGATCATTTATTCGTAAGTTCAAAGTGTCAAACTGTCGATATCATATCTTCTATAATGCGAATACCAAGCATCCATTACGTTGAAATCAAATTTAATTGCTTACTGTTTGGAACGCCGTAACCAAACTAATCGTAACTTCTCGGATACGTTTTCACTGTAGAATTTATTACTCGAGTCAAAACCTGTGAAACATTCAAATAACAATTATAAATAGTACAAACTGTAATTTCTTAAAGTGATCGGCCACTTTAATCATAACACCTATTATAATAAGGGTTCGATATCACATAATCAAAAATCCAATAATGTATTTACAATGTATTCGTACCCAATTAGTGTCGCTCTTATCAAGTGTGAAAACTGGTCGTTTTAGTGGGGTTCAAAATAGTGTATCAGCTATGTTGGTACTGAATTTAGTGGTCGTAATTCGGAAAAGCGGGGTGCCCGTTTTAGAGGGGTTAACGACCATTGAAATAAAGAACAAAAAATTCCGTTCTGTAAAAATTTGGTCGTAATAGCGGGGTGCCCGTATTTCCGGGGTGGTCGTAAGGAGGGGTTTTACTGTATGTCCTCTGTCTTTATCAGATTCTCTTCAAACTTTAATACAATGATTGTATCATCATTTGGATTGTTCCTTTGTAAATTGGGTCTGATCTGTTATGTGACACAAGAAAAGGGGCCTTTTGAAAATTTTATTGCAAAACATCATTATCACAATAAAGTCATCAGTCTTTTAACACTTTTTTTTCAAACTATCTATCATTGGGATTGAACGTTTGTAAATTGGTTCTGAGTTGTTAAGTTACACAGGAAAAGGGGCTTTATGAAAATTTTGCTACAAAAAAATCTTGACACAATTCAGTCCACTGTTTGCATTGATTCTCTTTAATCTTTTACAGAATGATTGTACCTTCATCAGAATTGTTCCTTTTAAAATTTGGTTTGTTCTGTAAAGTATCAGGGGAAAAGGGGTCCTTTGAAAATTTCACTATAAAATCCTCATTAACACAATAACTTCCACAGATTGCACAAATTGATTGTACCAGCATTTGATTGTTGATTTTGACAGTGGATCTGATATGGCAAGTATCACATGAAAAGGGGCCTTATGAAAAACTTTCTTAAATATTCTTGTTAACACAATGATGTCCCTAGATTTCGCTGGATGCACTTCAAAATTTCACAGAATGATTGGACAATCATAAGGATGGTTTTTTTCAGAATTTGGTACAATCCGTCAAGTATCATGTGAAAAGGGGGCCATATGAATTATTTTTAATTATCCTAGTTAACATAATGAAGTCCCCATATTTCATCAGATTTACTTGAAACTTTCACAGAATGATTAAGAAATATCACGGGAAAAGGGGCTTTATGAGAACTTGATTTTAACATCTTTGTTAACACAGTAAAGTCAACAGTTTTTATAGATTTCTCTTCAAAGATGTATGGAATAATTGTGGCATTGGAAACTGAGGAAAAGGGGCCTTACAGATTATCATTCAAAACATTCTTGTGTATGGGATGAAGTTCACTATTAATATCAGATTGTCTTTAAAATTTCACAGGACAATTGTCGGGTTGTAAGGAAAGTTCCTTTTGGATTGAAATTGATCCATCAGAAAACACAGGAAAAGGGGCCTTATTGATATTTATTCAAAACAATCCTGTTTATGTGATAAAGTCCACAATTATTGTCAGATTCTGATGAAATATTCACAGAATGATTGTAGGGTCATAAGGTAACTTTCTTTTGGAAATGGAGTGGATCCGTCATGAAACACAGGAAAAGTGTTCTTGAGGAATGATGCTCAAAATAATAAAGGGGATAAAGTCCATTTTTTTTTCTTTATGAATTCTTCTATAAGCAATTAACTTCTTTAAATATCGGATTTCTTTAAAGGAAAACTTGATAACCAGTAGAGCGTCTCAGGACCTCATGGGACTCTTGTATTTTCATTCTCTCACTAGGTTTGTTACAAGAATCCAAAGAATGGGTGAAGAAATCCACCAGATACTGTTTACAGACTTGCAGAACACAAAGCCAAAACATCAACAGAAAACCAAACAGAAATGAGCCCAGATCAAAACCAAACAATTGTGATATTTGTAAGTTTGAGTAATCAATTAGCTTATACAAAATAATGCAATTTTAGCTTGGCTGTTTTTGAAGAAAATGTGAGGTATTTGTATAGCCAGGTTTTGGTCCACATCTACATTGGTTCCTGCATTAGCGTCATCGTCATAAAAAATTATGATGTTTTGCAATATCGCTGTTATTACTGAATACATTCACTTGAAACTCTGAATATATGTTCACTATCAGAGGAGCAATGTATACAAATGGGGTGTCTGTGTTTTAACTCTTAACCTATTCCAACTCAATCCCTCCTTTTTACGCCCTTCAAGAAAAAAGCTTTGGAAAACATTGTGGAAAATGAAGAAATTGCTTGTATCAAGCAATTTCTTCATTATCCACAATGTTTTCTATCCCAAAAGGTGAAAAAAATTAAATTCCATCGACTTGAAATTGTCGTCTGCATCTACTTTCGATTTGGACCAGTCTAAAATTTTGTCAACTGGGAATGGGTTAAATGTATATTGAAACAAATTATGCCCTTTTTTTAACTGTTTTATAGACTCTTTCAAATTAATTTTTTTATGGAAAATGTGAAAAGCTTATTATCATACATGTCTTGCAACATTAAATTCTGTAAGACTTCTACCAAGACTTTAATTCCTTTTGACTATTAACCCATTACCAGATGGCTAAATTTTAGACTGGTCCACATTCAAATGAGTTGCAGACGAGAATGTAAGGTTTATTAAACTTTAGATTTTTTCAACAGTCTGGGTATAAAACATGGTGGAAAATGAAGAAATTGATTGCAACAAGCAATTTCTTCATTTTACACAATGATTTACCAATTGTTTTTCTTGAGGGGCTTCAAAAAGTGACATTTTTTTTTAATTCTAACAAAATGATGCTTTTAAATGCCCCTCAATATAAAACCTTTGTTACTAGGAGTTTCTTCATTATCCACAATGTTTTCTACCCAAAAGACAATGATTTTTTGAAAATTTCATCAACTTAGAATAGTTGTCTGCAACTTGTTTGAATTTTGACCAGTCTAGAATTTTGTAGTTTTGGAATGGGTTAATTTCTTTTAAAATACAGGACTAATAGACTAATCATAGGTCATGTCTATTTCTAATGACACTCCAGAAGAGTTGTTTGCCAAAGATGCCAGAAACCATGTCATTGTTTGTTGAATGCGGAGGAAGAAACAACAAAGATATGTTTAATTGATTTGATTGACAAATTCCCATACAATGACACTTTTTGGTGTCCCTCAAGATACAATCTATTTCTTCATTTGCCACAATGTTCTCTAACCAGAAAGTTGAAAAAACCTAATATCTCATAAACTTTAATTGTTGTCAGCAATCCCTTTCAATTTTGACATGTCTAAAATTTTGTTGTCTGTTAATGGGTTAAGAATTATAACTATGACATGAATAAGCTGTAGTTTTGATGTTTTGAATCCAACATGGTATCAAATAAAACAGTAAGACTGAGGTATCAAAAGACATTGGTTTGTATAACTTGTGGTATGAACATAGAAATAAACAGTGATTGTTGGTTTGCAAGCTAAACATCAAGCTGTAGTTAGGAAGTTTTAATCCATTACCACACAATGACACTTTCTTATGCCCTTGAAGTAAAGATGATTATGCAAACATTGCGGAAGATGAAGAAATTGCTTTTGCCAAGCAATTTTCATTTTCCACAATGTTTTCTACCCAAAAAGACAAAAAAATAAGGTTTCATCAAATTAGAATTGTTGTCTGCAACTTCTGTCAATTTGGAGCAGTCTAAAATTGCCTATCTAATAAAAATGCTTTTCTGGTGTAAATGAATGATTTGATAGGTCAATCAATTATTTGATTGAAGTCTGCATTTCATCAACAGTAAGCATACTTGTATGTTTCTTTACTTATTTAGTTATACCAAAGACAATGAAGGACAGGAGATGTGTGAGAATGTTACAGTGTGGTCAGATGGGAAGAAGATGTTCCGATTCTGGCTCAAACTCAGGTGGATCAGGTGGCTCCCTGAATACAGGAGGAAACGAGGATCAATCCAACAGAACGGTGAGACACTATTTCAACCTTTTTAGCTGCAATGGCTGAAAGCCAGCAGGCTATTGTCATGGTGTAGTGAATGTCATCCATCCCTAACTTATTACTTTAAAAATCTTCTGCCCAGAAAGAACTTGAAAGAATTCAACCAAATTTCATAGAAATGATCCTTTGGAGATCCTGTATCAGATTTCTATAAAGCTTTTCAATCGGATGAAAACATGGCTTGAAAGGGCGGAGCTTATTTCCATATATAGTGAAAGCTTCGAAAATCTTCTTCTCTGAAACCAGTCAAGTTGCCCAGGAGTGATCCTTTGGTGACTCTTTATCAGATTCTTAACAGAATTTTGATCAGATGGAAAACATGGCTTTAATAGGCGGGGCTTAAATCCATATACGGTATATAGTGAAAACTTAATTAATATTTTTTCTTAGAAACCAGTAGATTATTTTCAGCCGAATTCCACAGGAATGCTCCTTTGGCGACATTTTATCAGATTTCTTCAATTAATTTGATTAGATGAAAAAGATATTTTTTTGATGGGCAGGGGGAAGGGTATATATGGTAGGCCTTTACCAGTATACTGAAAACTTTGAAAACCTTCTCAGAAACCTTCTGATGTATTTTAACCAAATTTCACAGGAATGTTCTCCAGGTAACTCCCTGTCAGATGGCTTATACCTATATATGGTCTACTGTGAAAATTTTGTTAATACTTTTCATCTGACTTAGTAAAGGAATTTTACATAATTTGACTTGACTTGTAAAAAGAACTCTTTCATAGATTTGAGTGACTAGATATATTTGCCAGACATGGCAAAGGTGATTCAATTTATACTGAATTTATGAAAACACCATTTGCAAAATCAGTACATTCAGGCCTGTGGAGCGATACAGACCCTCAAGCACCTCTAGTTAGTGCTTTAACATATTTCCCCATTCATATGCATGTTGTTGTAATCTTTTTACAGGAGAAAGATAATGAGGACCACAATAATAACCATTCAGGTGAAAATAGACAAAATAACAGAGGTAATCCAAATGAAGGTAACAATCGGAGAAACAATGAATTGCCGGGAGCCCGTCTACAGGATACCACAGTGCCACAGCGAGACTTTAAAGCTTATCGGAAAAAACACACTGACATTTCAGATGAGCATTGGGAAAAATTTCTGGGTTTTATTAAAGACAAGGCTGAGGTAGAGTAAATCATGCTTTGATTAACCCATTCCCAGTTTTGATGCACCTCAAGAAAACAAATGGGAAAGCATTGTTGAAAATGAAGAAATTGCTTGTAACACAATGTTTTGCTCCCAGAAATTTGAAAAAATCTAAAAACTCGTACACTTAAATTTTTCGTCTACAACTCCTTTTGATTTGGAATAGTCTAAAATTTTGCTGTCTTGTAATAGTTTAAGCCATATGAAACACCAAATTTTTGGTATTGTCCAAATTCAAATAAGTTGCAGACAACAATTTATAGTTGATGAAATCTTAAAAATCTTTTTCTTTTGGGCTAAAACATTGTTGATGATGAAGAAATTGTGAGTTACAAGTAATTTCTATATTTCGGGTATGTTTTCCAAAACTTGATATCATAAAATATTTCTTTAACAATCTTCTTCTAAAGCACTGGGTCAATTTGGACAAAACTTGGCAGAAATGTTCCTTTGTTGACCCTTTTCAATACTTGTTCATGAGATTTTGATTTGTGAAAAAATGATTGTGTGGCAGGGTGGGACTGATAAGATTTATTGAAAACATAAAATATTTCTTTAAGAAAATAATCCCTCCTGAAATACTCAACCAATTTGGACAAAACTTGGAAAAAATGGTTCCTGGGGTGACCCTGTTTGCCGCCGTCATAGCGCAGTCATTAGCGCATCAGACTCCTAATCTTCAATCAGTGGGTGTTATGGGTTCCATCCCTGGCGGCGGCACATATTCTTTCCGATATTTGTCTCTCACCAATGGGTAGATAAATCGTGATAAGTGGGATAGCAGCTGGAGGCTAGGAAAGGATGTGGTGGTAGTACTGGTGTGAGAAATACCAGGAATCCATTGTTAGGTGCTCAAGCCGCCGCAATATGACTGAAATACTGTTTGAAGCGGGGTTAGACCCCATTCAATCAATTGTTAGTGAGTTTTTGATTTGTAAAAAAATGGGGGTGTGGCAGGGCAGGACTTTTTCATGAAATATTTCTATAAAATCTTTTTCTCCTAAATAACTGTCCAATTTAGACTCAATTTGGTAGGAATGATTTTTGGGTGACCCTTTTCAAAAGTTGTACATAAAATTTTGATTTACCTAAAAAATGCGGCATGGCAGAGCCTGGCTTTTCAGACTCAGAGAAGTCATTAAAGAATCCACACTTGATCATTTTATGGCCATTTAGGCCCTCTTGCCCTTTACACATAATTGAATTCTCCGGACAAAGATTCGACACTTTGACATTTACTTGAGTAGATTTTAATGTTGGATTGTGTGTTTATGGATTGTTACACTATTTACAGAGTCGAGCAATACCTTTATGGGACCTGCACCCTAATCCAGTGGCACCTTGTCTTGCGTTATGTATGAAGTTAACTGACGATCTTCCAGATGACATGTTAGAATGTATTGTTTGTCTATCCATCAACTCTCTCCTCAAACATTACGCTAACTGTAGTTCTACGTACATGAACTGTGATCTATGTGTGCAGATTTTCTCCCTTATCTGCTGTCATGTCAACGAGTGTGTACAGAGAGCAGAAGCATTTGGTAACGAAGATGGACTACATGTCAATTTTCATGTCAAATTGTGTCGGATACACTTATGCAGGAGGATTCGACAAGCCCTGAACAATAATGACATTTCACACCATTTGAAGATGCTGTGGTTTCATGTGAGAAAGAAACTTTCTCGTGTTATCGGAGGAACAGAAATAGAAATTGAAGAAACAAATCGTCGGCCAAGTATTTTTGGAACTCCGTCGTCTCTAGAGAGTATTCCAGAGAATTCCGTTTCAACAGTAACTCCATCGTCACGACCTGTATCCAAAATACTGAGCAGAAAATCGTCAAATCTCTCAAATGTAGCGGAGGCAGCAGAGACAGCAAGCATTAGTACTGAGTCCGGAAGTGCCCATGCAGAGTTAGTGTCATCAGATGCTGTTCCAGAACTACATGAACAAATACATAAAGATACCAACAAATATAGTAGCTTACCTATTGGTCCACCAAAAGCTACTGATCTACAATTTCCTAGCTACACTGACAGACCAACAGGACAAAAGGGTATTGGTGAGTTACCTTCTACTGAATCATGCTTAACCCTTTCCCATTTTGTAAAATTTTGGACAAACAGGTGGTGTTGACATAGACAGACCACACTTAAGTAAAGGCTGATCTCTGTCTATACCTCTTGCCAAGGCAGGAATACAACTGGATCAGCCTGAAAAGGGTTAATTTTCATCTCTTTGAAATTTCAAATGAAAGAGTACCTTGTAAGAAAATCTTTTGTAAGAATTGTAAATGTAACTGGAAATGAGTTCTTTTCAACAATTTTCATACCGTATTTGATGAGTTTATTGGTGTCTGGTTTACGGCGTATACTTGCCTATTTGGAATAAGTAGCTACAGGCTTTTATAGTATTTAACTTATTGCCAGATGAGAAAATTTTAGACTGGTCAAATGTGAAAAAAGTTGGAGGTGACGCTTCAAATGGTGCAAAATTTGAAAAAAGTGCCAAATAGTATAAAAACATTGTAATAAAAGGAGGAATTGCTTGTTACCAGCAAAATATCTTTTCCCACAAAATTTTTCATGCTTGGGCATTGAAAAAGTGCGAGTATCTGAAAGAATATGAGCTCAGTATCATAGGTAGGCTAGACTTGTTGCCCTTTGACAACTTTCTGGGTGCAAGAATCATGCTCCTTTTTCAAATTAGTCTTTTACAGAATGTGTATGCTCTGCTCTTGTTTTCAGGTGAGGTGGTTTATGGCAGTAAGAGTCAGTTAAAACTGGTAGCCAAGTCCTGGGATACACGAAAGAAGGATTATCAAGAGGAGGGAAAACTTCCAACACATTATCGCGAGGAAGGGGTCATACTAGATAGATACATGGTATGTCGATTTTCAACTTGTTTCCATTTGTGTATACATTTGGTCCCACATTCGATCCCCGGCCGCAGCAAATATCCTTTCCTACATTTGTCCCCCACCGATGGGGCATAATTAGTAACCTAAGTGGGATGAGTAGCGTGAGGCTCAGAAAGGATGTAGTGGTAATATTAGTGTGAGAAATACCTGGAATCTATGGATGCTCCTGCTCTGGCGATATGTGGCATTACATCCCATTCAATCAACCGAAACTCTTAAATCCCATTCAATCAATCGATCCATCTAATTATTTCCAAAAAGATTGGCATATTGATGGTTCAGCACAAAACAGTTGTAACTGCCAATAAGCATATAGGTAGTTACAACTTTTTCGTGATGTACCATCGGTATTAGAATTTGACTGCCAGTTGAAGTTCCTCATTTTGTCCTTAAGTCAATTCCAAACTGTATCTTTTCCATAACCCTTACATGAGTGGACACATTTAGAATGATCAGAAAAAATAATTTTTCACCATAAAACTATGTGGCAAAAGCAAACTTGAGATCTATGACCCATTGTCAAGGTCACATTTAGAGGCCAAGTCATATTTGGAGCCGATTCCAAAATAAATTATTATTTCAGGAGAATTTCTGTGATGACATGACTTTATGCTTTCTGAATTTTATTTTTTCTTTAATTGAAAAGATGTGTAATGTCAAAAAATTGACATGGGAAATCTACTGTTTTTATTAGCCAAGTTATAGAAGGAGAAAGTTATCTAATTTGAAACTTGCCCCTTTCATGTTCAATCCTTGGTTTTTATGTCTCTGTGTTTTTAAACGTGAGAAAACATTGTTAGAAAAGAAGAAATTGCTTATAACAAGCAATTTCTTCTTTTTCCACAATATTTTCTACCCTACTGTATGATTATTTTCATATAACTTATCATCTGCAAAAACTTTGAATTTGGACAAGTCGATTTTTTTGAAAAACAGGAAAGGGTTCAATTATTTGTGTAAGTCTCTTAGTGTAATGGAATGTAAGGTATTGATTAGTTATTCTTTATTGCAGAATAACAACGAAAGGGGATGTTCAAACATTTACCAGAAATATCAAACAGAATTTCTGTTCAATAATTTCAGAACACGCTAACAATACAAGGTGTGAGATACCAGAAGGATTTTCAGTGGGTCAGAGTTAGTGCCCTTGGTAATGGGATGTCTGGCAAGTGTTCCCTAGCAACTGATTTTGAAACGGATGCTAAATTCTGTGTTAAAGAGGTAAGCTCTTATTTCTTATGACTTTCAGATACAGAATAATTATACCATCTTTTTATGCTCCGCATTGAAATATTAGGCTTACTTTTGTCTGTCTGTCTATTTGTTTGTCTTATTGATTTAACAAAAAAAACAAAACAACATTTACAATTACTTAAAGTTAATAATTGAAAGAAATAATGATCATATTTGGTATGATGATAGACCTGCAGATACCAAGGTAAAACTCATGTGACAAGGTCAAAGTCATTTATCAAGGTCACATTTCTTAAAAAAAGGCTATAAAGGGGCATGGTGATTCACAAACACGACTTGTTTTATTCAATAAATTGACAGTAGTTGTTTATAGCTAGAGACTCTTCTTCAACCCATTGGCAAAATTGTAGACTGGTCCAAACTGAAAGAAGCTGCAGACGTCAATTTCAAGTTGATAGAATTTTAAACTTTTTTTGTCATTTTGGGTAGAAAACATTGTGGATAATGAAGAAATTGCTTGATACAAACAATTTCTTCATTTTCCACAATGTTATCATAAGCTTTTTTTCTTGAGGGGCGTCAAAAGGACGGATTGAGTTGTAATGGGTTAACCTATTACCTGGGCTCTATCCCGGCTGCAGCACATATTCTATCTGATATTTGTCTATCACCAATGGGTGGATAATAGTAAACCTCAGTGGGATAGCAGCTGGAGGCTAGGAAAGAATGTAGTGGTAGTATTTGTGTGAGAAATACCAGGAATCCATTGTTAGGTGCTCCAGCAGACACGATATGACTGAAATACTGTTAAAAGTGGCATTAAACCCCATTCAATCAATCATTTAACCCATTACAAGACAGCAAAGTTTTAGACTGATCTAAATTGAAAGGAGTTTCAGAAGACAATTTAAAGTTGATGAATTTCTCGAGATAAGAAACATTGAGTAAAATGAAGAAATTGCTTGTTACAAGCAATTTCTTCATTTACATAATGTTTTTCCAATCACTTTTATTCAGGGGTGTCTAAAGGCGTCACTGTGTGGAAATGGGTTAATTGGATTTACTCTATTCTAAATAATCCATATAGCTATTTATGAAATGGAAGAGGTTTTATTAAGGAGAGATTTAGATCATCCTTACATTGGACAGTTGTGTAGGACCACTGGATTTGGAGAGAGAGTCTTTAACCCATTCCCACACAACAAAATTTTAGACTGGTCCAAATTGAAAGAAACTGCAGACAAAAATTTCAAGTTGATTGAACTTTAAATATATTTGTCTTTTTGGATAGAAAACATTGTTGATATTAAAGATATTGCTTGACTCAAGCAATTTCTTCATTATATCCCTGCAAAACAAATGTTATTGGGGGTATACTGGAATCAGCCTGTCTGTCCATGTGTCTGTGTACAAAATACTACCAATTTTGTGTCCCGCACTCCTCCTTCAGTTTTGCTTTAAAACCATTGAAACTTAATACAAAATTTAACCACATGTTGAAGTTTTGATAGACACAATTTTGAAGTCTTAATTTCCCCTGGTTCAAGAATTATTTCCCCTTGGAATTAGACTTTTTTTTCAAAAACAAGGGTCTGGCAGGGTTATTTAGTCACCTCTTGTGACAAGTTCTAGTTTTCCACAATGTCTTCCAAAGATTTTTCTTAAGGGGCCCAAAAAGGAAGGATTGTTTGGGAATGGGTTAAACATTCTTAATTTCCATTATAGATCCATATAGCCAGTTATGAAATGGAAGAGATTATATTATGGACAGATTTAGATCATCCTTACATTGTACAGTTGTATGGGGCCATTAGATTTGGAGAACGAGTCTTCATCTTTATGGAATATATTGCAGGTTTGTTAAACATTTTTTTTAGCTGTGATCATCATCTCCTCCTAAACCACTGGGCCAATTTCAGCCATATTTGTTAGAAAATTTTCTTAGGTGGCCCTCTTTTAAAATAGCTAAAAGAATTGAAATCTGATGAAATTTCTGGTTGCCATAGCAACAAAAGTGAAATTTAAAAAAAACTTTAAAAATATTCTCCTGACCCAGAAAGTTTAGAGTCTTGATTTTAGAGACTTGATATTTTGCATGAAACATCAGTAAGTTCATTTCTTTCAAAATAGCACAAATGTTTGGTAAAGGGTTAATTTGCATCAATGTTAGAGAATCCAAGATATTGCAATAGCTTTGGAGTTGCCAGTATTCTTGGCATCAGGATAGGTAGCATCAGCTACAAAAGTGACATTTTGTTTATCCCAATTATAACATTTTATATCCATTGACAAAGTTGAACTTTTGCCACCAGAAATTTGTATACTCCAGTGTCAATAAGATTGGGGCATATTAGTCTTCCAATGTCTGTCTGTCTGCAAGTTATAAACTTGACAAAAAAAAATATTTTGCTCTAATTTTATCAACATTGCAGATACAAGGCTCATATTTGGAATATAGTTTCCTTGCATTGACACACAGCAGTTGGTGTAAGATTAGGGTCATCCATCAAGGTCAACGTCACTTATCTAGGTCAAATGTTTTTGTACATTTAATCCAATAATTGAACATTCTACTGTTTCTCAAATATATTTAAGATTTATTGCTCATCATTGGGATTTAATTTCTTTGCATTGATTGGCATCAGTTGAATTTAAGATCAGGGTCATAGGTCAAGGTCACTTATCAAGGTAGCAAGTTTTATAAACTGTGAGCAGTAAGTGCAACTCAAAAACTTGATATTTTGCTGTTATTCAAACACCATTGGAGGATGCATGGCTCATATTTGGGGCAAAGGTTCCTTGCATTGATTTAAGTTAGTTCATTGTAAGTTCAAGGTCATCCATCAAGTTCAAGGTCATTAATCAAGGTCACATTTCAAAAAAAGGCTGTTATGGGGGGCATGGTGTTCCGTACACATGTCTTAAATCATTCCTGCAAATTTCCATTTCTTCAGTCAAACTTTACAGATAGTGGCTTCCAGAAAAAAAATCAACCAACCAATTAAATTGTTCAGTATGATGAGAAGTGCAATTTTGATCTTCAACAATTATGTTAAACAACAATGTTTGTGTGTTATCTAAACATTATAACTACAGCTAATTCAAGCTGTAGTCATGACATTTAAGCCTCCCACAACTATTTGATTTTTTATTTTGAATCACAACTACATATTGTTTAAACTTATGAATTTTAATATCTCGAACAATCTGTCATGGTGGAGTGCTGTGTTATGGCTAGAAGTCTGTCAATATATGGCTGCGCTTTCGACAGACACGGATCCCTCCTACTGACTCCATGGAGCCCTTCCACTGACTCTGCTGGCCCCACGCACTGACTCCTATAGCTTCTTCCGCTGACTTTGCTGGTCCTACTAACTGACTCTGCTGGCCCCCGCAACTGACTCCCTGGTCCCTCCCACTGACTTTGCTGGCCCCACTCCAATGGCTTCTCCCACTGACTCCAACAGGAAGTTTCAATTTAATGTTAAGCAGTGTTATTTGGCAGAATTTGTGGTCATTAGCATGTAAAAAAAGTAAAATGGTTGGTTGGCAACCTAGGTGTCATCACCATGGATTGAATAAGCTGTAGTTATGAAATTTAAGTTGCCAAACTAACAAAAGTGCTCTACATATATGTTTGCCAATGTTTGTCAAAGTTCACTTCTCGTCTAAATAAATGATTTGATTGGTTGATTGATAGCTGCGTTTTGTCTATTATTTCTTTGTCAGTGTCTATTCAAATTCTTGGCAGGTCACCGATATTTTGATTATTGGACGATCAAGCTTGTTTTACATTTTAGGCGGTTGTTTAACAGAAGCAATCAACCACCAAAAGGAGTTGGGTCAGAGGCTGAGTCAGGCGACAGCTTTAAGATATTTTCAACAAATATTGGAGGTTTTAGTACATTTGAAGGCTAAACATATACTTCATGAAGACCTGAAAGGTAAATATTCACCCTTGTGTAGATAAATGAAGTGATTCAGGTTTCAAATTCGAAATTTCCTTATTTGCTTGTAAAACCCTATATTTTTGGTGTTCATTGGGATTGTCTCAGCTAGTCAATATCACTGGGTTCCAACAGCACAGGGTTTCAAAGAGAAATAACCATTTTATCATCACTCCCTCTTTGGAATCATGTGTTATACATTATAAACCAAAGTCATGTTTTGAGCTTCTTAACCCATTACCAGACGGCAACATTTCAGACTGGTCCAAATCGAAAGGAGTAGCAGAGAACAATTAAAAGTTTTAGAATTTTAGATTTTATTAGCCTTCTGGGTAGAAAACAGCGTGTAGAATGGTTTCAAGCAATTTCTTCATTTTACACAATGTTTTCAATATTATCTTTCTTAGGAGGCATCCAAATGTGTCATCGTGTGGGAATGGGTTAATTTCAAGTATCTTGATGAGGGAGCATTTTCTTTGAGCACTAGTTTTTTGTCCATTCATCTGTCTGTATGAAAAACTAACCAAAAATGAATTTTCGGTCTCTTCAAGAATATTGGTAACCATGGCTTAAATGGGCGGGTCTTATTTCCATATATGGTGAAAGCTTAAAAAATCTTTTTCTCGGAAACCTATTGATGGATTTCAACCAAATTTCACAGAAATGGTATTTGGATGACCCTTTATCAGATTTATTCAAAGGATTTTGATCGGAGGAAAAACCTGGCTTTTATGGGCTAATTTCTGTATATGGTGAAACCTTTGGCAACACCATTTTCTTAATCAGTACAATCAGGCCTGTGGAGCAATACAGGTGCTCAAGTGCCTCTAGTTTTTAGACAAACACATCTACCCCATTAAGTTAGGCTTTTTAGATAAACACATCTAGCTCATTGAGTTGGGCTTTTTAGACAAACACATCTAACCCATTGAGTTAGGCTTTTTAGAAAAGCACATCTACTAGGAAAAGGTTAAGCAAACAAGGATTCCACTCTGTCCATATTAGGTATGAGTGAGTAGTTTGTACTTTGCTTTATTATAACATTCTACCATGTTACAGGTGACAACATCTTACTTCATAAAGATGGGACCAATGTCAGTATAAAGGTTACTGACTTTGGGGCGGCAAGACGCTGCGAGGACAAGGTTAGGAAGGGAACCAAGCCTATTGGTACCCAAACACAGTGGAGCCCAGAGAAGGCAGAGGCCACAGGATATAGTTACCCTGCAGAACTTTGGGCGGCAGTATGTGTACTTGTTCACATGTTAAGTGGCACGCCCCCATGGATACGACGATTTGAATCCTTCAAAACCCTGATTGTTGTGGTAATTGTGTTTGTCTCACATTTATCAAATTATTTGTTTATTTTCTTTGCTAGAATATGTGTTGGTTTTCTTTTTTTTTATTTAGTATGGTTAAGTACCTTCCACCAAGTAAAAATAAGAAAAGAAAAAAAAATAGACCAACCCTCAAGATTTAAATAGCTGTAACTTATTTATAGATGACAAAATTTAAGACTGGTCCAAATTTATAGAAGTTCCAGGCAACAAGTCAAATTACAATTTGAAGAAACCATGGAAATTCAGAAATTTTGTGTTATGATCAATTTATTTATTAACTCGGCTATTTTTGGGAGACAACCTGAGGTATTGCTATGACCAGATTGTGCTCTGGGTGAGCTAATGTGATCAGTCATCGGCCCTCCCTCCCTCTGTCCGTCTGTTCACAAGTACAAAAAAATCTTCTAAACTAACCATGGAATTTTATCCGAACTTCACAGAAAGGATCCTTCGTTCATGCTCTTTCAAAATACTTCAAAGAATTGAAATCCATGAAAAACTCTGTTTGCCATGGCAACAGAGTGAAAAACTTAAAAAATCTTCTCCTCCTAAACCATAAGGCCAAAGCTTTGATATTTGGTATAAATCATCATCTATTGACCCTTTACCAAAATACTACAAAGAATAAATGACTCCTTCTAGAAATTAGCCCTTTTCAGTGTGATCCCTGATTTTACATAGAATTAAAAGAGGAAATCTTTAAAAATCTTCTTCTAAACCATAAGGCCAAGAGCCTTGATATTTGGTATAAATCATCTACCAAAATACTTCAAAGAATTACTGTATTCTGAAAGTTAGCCCTTTTCTGTGCAATCCCCGATTTTACATAGAAATAGAGAAGGAAAACTTTAAAAATCTTCTTCTCCCAAACCATAAGGCCATAGAGCTTTTATACTTGGGATACATCATCATCTATTGACTCTCTACCAAATTACTTCGAAGAATAACCTATTCTGAAAATAAACCCTTGTCTGTGTGATCCCTAATTTTACATAGAATTAGAGGAGGAAAACTTCAAAAATCTTCTTCTGCCAAACCATAAGGCCTAGAGCTTTGATATTTGGTGTGTAATGATACCTATTGACCCTGTACTTAGATACTTCATAGAATGACTATATTCTGAAAATAAGCCCTTTTCTGTGCAATCCCTAATTTTATATAGAATTAGAGGAGGAAAACTCGAAAAAAACTTCCTCTCCCAAACCAAAAGGCCTCGAGCTTTGATATTTGGTGTGTAATGATACCTATTGACCCTGTACTAAAATACTTCATAGAATAACTGTATTCTGAAAATAAGCCCTTTTCAGTGCAATCCCAGAAAGGAATAAAGAAGGACATCATAGAAATTGTTCCCCTTCTAAACCATGAGGCCTAGAGCTTTGATATTTGGTATTTATTAATGCCTATTCACCCTCTACTAGAGTACTTCAAAGAATTACAGTACACTTGAAATTAGCTCAACATGGTTGGATCTTCACTATACCTAGGATTAAAAAAATCTTCTTCTCCCAAATGGTTAGGTTTAGGGCTTTGATATTGTATTGGGAGCAATATAGGACCATCATGACCCTCATTTTTATGCCCCCGCATCAATAAGATCGGGGGCATATTGTTTTACCGGTGTCCGTCCGTCTGTCTGTCTGCAAAACTTATCCTGCCAACTAAACATTTTCCTATAACTTCAACCCTGATTAAGTTACAATGCTAATATTTGGTTTGTAGATAGGTCTCAACAAGGCGCAACTGGGGAAGGTCATTTCACCAAGGTCAAGGTCAAAATTGTAACCCTTTACCCGTTTCTTAAGAATTCCTGTTTAGGGGGCATGGTGTTTCACAAACACATCCACATCTTGTTTAATTAATTATGCCCCTTTGTTGACTTAAAAATTTTACCTACTATCTAGAAGGATTATATGCCTTTACTTGATTTTATCATTTGTAGTGAAAGCTTTTTATAATTCATAATGATTTATCTGTAATTCCTTTATATTCCATAATCATTCATCTGCTAGGGATTACAATTTACAATTGTCGGGAAATGCAAAGACATAGTCTAGCATACATGCTGGATATCTTTCATCTGTATATTTGATTTATGTTACTTTGCATGCTATCAGTTTTGTACTTTGAACTTTGATTGTGAAACTGCATGAAACGTATCTTTAACCCTTTCCCGCCTTTTAGCTCACCTGAGCACAAAGTGCTCATGGTAAGCTTTTCTGATTGTTGAATGTCTGTCGTGGGGCGTATTTAAGTGTTTACACTCTAGAGGCCACTGTTTTTACCCAATCTCCATGAAACATGGTCAAAATAATTGTTAGGTCATGAGGATGAACCCTATTGAATATGGGAGGGTTCTATAGGAAAACACAGGAAAAGGGGCCTAAATAAAAATTTCTTTGTTTACACTCTAGAGGCCACAATTTTGACCCAATCTTCATGAATCTTGGCCAGAATAATTGTTGGGTCATAAGGATAAACCCTATCAATTATTGGAGGATTCTATCAGGAAACACAAGAAACGGGGCCTTAATGACAATTTCTTTGTTTACACTCTAGAGGCCATAATTTTGGCTCAATCTTTATGAATCTTGGCCAGAATAATTGTTAGGTCATAGGGATGAACCCTATTGATTTTGGGATGGTTTTATAGGAAAACACAGAAAAAGGGGCCTTGATGAAAATTTCTTTGTTTACACTCTAGAGGCCACAATTTAGGCTCAATCTTCATGAAACTAGGCCAGAATAATGATTAGGGCATAAGGATGAATAATATTGATTATTGGAAGGTTCTATAGGAAAACACAGAAAAAGTGGCCTGAATGACAATTTCTTGTTTACACTCTAGAGGCCACAGTTTAGGCTCAATCTTCATTGAACTAGGCCAGAATAATAATTAGGGCATACGGATGTACCCTATTGATTATGGGAAGGTTCTTTTCGAAAACACAGGAAAGTGGGCCTTAATGACAATTTCTTCGTTTGTTTTCTAGAGGCCACAATTTGGCTCAATCTTCATGAAAATTGGTCAGGATAATTGTTAGGTCATAAAGATGAGCCTTGTAGATTATGGAAAGGTTCAATAGGAATGCACAGGAAAAGGGGCCATAATGACAATTTCTTTGTTTACAATATAGAAGACACAGTTTTGGCTCAATCTTCATGAAACTGGTTTTAGTTATTTGTCTCTAGTTGCTTTTTTCTTAACAGCAGACGATTCAGGTGAGCGATCTAGGACCATTATGGTCCTCTTGTTGAAGTTCAAGACTGGTCCAAATTGAAAGAGATTGCAGGCAACAATGAAATTTGGGTGCTATTTTGAAATGAAACAACCCTATATATAGATAGAAAATGTTATTGGAAAAGAATAAATTGCTTGTTTCAAGCAATTTTTTATCTTTTTACAATGTTTTCTGAAGTATAAAATCACTAGGACATAAAAACCAGGAATTGTACAGGAAAAGGTTAATATATAACAATAGGTCAAACATTTTAATCTTTTCTAAATCATTCCTTATTTCAAAGTGTTTATGTGATCCTATTGAGCAAAAGTAAATGGCAAACTGTAGTTACTTGGTATATTTATATCACGTAGCCCCATCACCAGATGAGACAATGTAAGACTGGTCTAAATTTAAAAAAGTTGCTGTAACAGAAAAAAAATCCTGCATCAGATACATTAGAAAATATTATCGGAAAAGAAAAAAAAGCTGGTTGTCAGTTGTCGTTGTTTTTCATCGCTATTTTTATTCAGTGTAAAAAAGTGGTGTTAATGGAATGATAAGAATTTTCTTTTACCAACACTTTTGAACTGTTTTCTGTTGGGTGTCTGGACCTTAACCTTTAACCCGTCATTGAAAATTTTAGCCAAAGACTTGAACATTTTCCATCAAAGGGTGCTCATATTTTTACACATGGCTTAATCAGGAGATGGGCTTTCATTTTTGACTATGACATTGACTACGTGACTGACCCTTTACCTATTATAAAAAACTTTAACCAAAAACTGAATCTGAATCTATTTTGATAATATCTCACACATTTTTCCATCAAGGGAGGAGGTAATGACTTTTACTATGTAAAAAGCACCCAAAAGGGTGAGCTATTTTGTCCACAGACAACTCTTATTAGATAATATTTGATATTCATAACTGAATATTTATAAGTTTTTTGAGCACACATCAAATTTGAGGACAAATAAGAGAACAAGGTAATCATTGCTCTACTTTTCCTTGTGATTGGTTTTAAATGCAGATGCAAGTATTTGTGCTTTGAGAAAAAAAACATTGGTACAAACTAAAATTCGCAAAATTTGATTTTTGGCCCAGCTGTTTACAGAAAAATATTAGATGTCATCCCATTTCCACACAAGCCCTCCTTTTTATGCCCCTCAAGAAAAAAGCTTTAGAAAACATTGTGAAAACATTGGATCAAGCAATTTCTTCATTATCCACATTGTTTACTATCACAAAAGACAAAATTGTTCAAAATTCAATCAACTTGAAATTGTCGTCTGCAGCTTCTTTCAATTTGGACCAGTCTAAAATTTTGCTGTGTGGGAATGGGTTAACTCTTGTCATGCTGAATTAAATCTTTGTTTGGAATTGCATCAAAGTCAAAGGACTGAAAGCACTGGAAACACTAGTATTTCTTTTAACCCTTTCCTGTTTATCGAAATTTTAGACCGGTCCAAATTCAAAGAAGTTGCAGACGACAAAGAAAATTGGATGTAATTTGAAATGAAACCATCCTATGTGGTAGAAAATATTGTGGGAAAAGGAGAAGTTGCTTGTTACAAGCAATTTCTTCTTTTTCCACAATGTTTTCTCAAATATAAAATCACAGGAACGTAAAATCCCGGGTTTGAACAGGAAAGTGTTAAAAATCATAAACAATTCTGACTTGAACTGGACTGACAGGTGGTGTAAATCAAGAACAAACTGCACATATGTGCAGACTGATCTTTGTCTCTACCCCCTGTCAAAATAGGAATATACTGGATTCAGCATGACAAGGGTTAATACAGCCAGGGGTTAGGGTTATGACATTGTGGCTGCCATGCCTGCTTACAAAAAATTTGACATTTCATAATATCTCTCCTATTATTTACCTTTGTCATGCTGAGTTAAATCCCCTAATGACTCACAATGAAATCAAGGATTGATGGCCCTAGATGTACTTATTGTGGGCTGATAATTATTTTGAAAATTTGTCTTATAAACAAAACTGGCTGATAAGGGATAAGCAGGTAGTATAGACTGAGATCAGACTAGGAAAGTGTGCAGGCTGATCTTTGACTATATCACAATTGAAAGTATTCTCAAAGTTCAAGATATTTTTTAACCCATTACCAGACGACAAAATCTTAGACTGGTCCAAATTGAAAGGAGTTGCAGACAACAATTCAAAGTTTATGAAATTTTAGTTTTTTTTCCAAATTTCTGGGTAGAAAACATTGTGGAAAATGAAGAAATTGCTTGTGACAAGCAATTTCTTTGTTTCCCACAACGTTTTCCAAGTTATTTTTCTTAAGGGGCGTCCAAAGGCGTCACTGTGTGGGAATAGGTTAATATAACAAGAATTTCTAGTTGTACAAGATATAAAGTTCTGAGGTTGTTCTGAAAAGGATCTTTTACTACCTGACAGATAGTTGACCATTCTCCTCCAATAGAAGATGTGCCCAGGAATATCGCGGGGTCTGTTCGAGATTTGATTGGGCGAGGTTTTACTGTATGCCCAGGGACGAGACCAACTGCAGAGGAACTACTGCAGCATTCTGCTTTCTCTATTTTAGGTAGGAAATTCCCTTAACTCATTACCAGATGGCAAAATTTTAGACTTGCCAAATTCAAAGAAATTGCAACGGCAATTTAAAGCTTATGAAATTTTTGATTTTTTTACTCTTTGGTTAGAAAACATGGTGGATAATGAAGAAATTGCTTGTTGCAAGCAATTTCGTCATTTTTCACAATGTTTCCAAAGCTTTTTTTCTTGGGGGCTTCTAAAAGTGTCATTGAGTGGGAATGGGTTAATCCATTCCTGTACAAGCCTGGGATTTCAGGTCTCTATGATTTTATACTTGAGTAAAAATTGTGACAAAAGGAGAAATGGCTTGTAACATGCAATTTCTTCTTTTCCCTCAATATTTCCGGCCACATAGGATAGTTTCCTTTCAAATTGCATCCAATGTTTGAAAGGGTTAATCTATTACCAGATAATTTTTTTAGACTTGTCTAAATTCTGAAAAGATGCAGACAACAATTTTGAATTGATGAAATCTTAAAAATCTTTTTCTTTTGGAGTAGAAAAAATCATTGGTAATGTAGTAGTTACTTGACAAGCAATTTCTTCCTTTTCACAATGTTTTTCCAAAGCTTTTGTATTGTTGGGCGTCAAAAGGTGGGATTGTATGGGAATGGGTTGTTATATTTGTTGACCTATACCTTGATAGATTGAAGATATATAATATTTTATCATGTCTTTTTTGGGGAAGGAGGCTAGGGATTCACAATTTTAAGCTTAAGTGTTGGGGCTTTTGTTTTTCAGAAATAGGTCTCACTTATGGCAAAAGTTCAGGTATAACCTGGAAGTCATGACTTATTAACAAGAAAACTATCCAGGTAACAGACATCTAAATAAATCACATTTCAAAAATGATTTGCATTTAATGAAGGTAAAAGAAAAGAAAAAAACATTCAAGATTTTGCACTTTGAATACTTTTGATTTTATGTAACTTTGCTTCTTTCCTTTTCAAAATACTTCCAACATAAAAAATATCAAAAACTCAAAGCTTAACTCATTCCCACATTACAGAGTTTTAGACTGGTCCAAATTGAACGGAGTTACTGACCGCATTTTAAAGTTTATGAAATTATAGAATCTTTTAATTTCTGGGTAGAAAACATTGTGGAAAATGAAGAAATTGCTTGTTGCATGCAATTTCTTGATTTTTCACAATGTTTTCAAAATTGCTTTTCTTGAGGGTTGGCAAAAACCGTCGTTGTGTGGGAATCAGTTAAGTGTTCTAAGCACAAATTTTTATTATTTTACTAAAGTTGACAGTCCCCCATCTGAAGCCTATTCTATTCTGGCTCCCGGTTTCCAGTCAGTTCCATGTATTGAAGATGACCTCACCAAAGATTTAAGGGAGATTTATAAACAGCTGGGTGCCACGTCTCCGGACAAAAAAACATTTCCATTTCTACAACCAAGTGCAACTGTACAGGTTTATACTGTGGGAGGTTCTACAGAGCAGGAGACCAATAATGTACACAGCCTGGGTGGAGCTACAAGTCTAGTAGGAGGGGCTACAGGACAAGGAGGCGGAGCTCATAGAAGAAATGGTAGAGTAGAGGATGAAGGAGTGATAGATCTCATACAACAAACTGTAAATAGAAATGTACATCAAGGGGAAGAAACCCAAAAAGGTGAAGGCAAGAATTTAGAGCAGAAAGAAATGGAAAAGAGAGCTGAAAATAGACCAGGGATTGGTAGATCTAATGGAAAAATAATAACTCCTTGTGATCCAAATAGAAATTTAGATCCAACTCAACATTTTAATAACTTTCTGAATGACACAACACCACCTGGATTTCGACCACCAGAGACCACTGACAATGTGATAGAATATAACCCAGATACAGCAGACCCCGGAGGAGACAAGGAGGTAAACAGTGAGAGCAGTCTGAGGATCAGTTCAGATGATATGATGAAGAAATTTGTACCCAACTTCGACCTTCTACTAGATCCAGAAGATAAAAGTGATAACTACGGAGATGAAATAGACAGTGAGGAAGATGAAGAAGAAGATATGTTCAAAGACTTTGATCTGAATTCTGCGCTTAAAAAGATGAACCTTAGTTCTGATAAGTTGCAAGATGAAATGCAAGTCACTGAAAGGAATGAGGGTCATAATGATGATGATGAAAAAAAACAATCAGAGGCTGCTGCAAAACTTGAACCAATCAAACCTATTGTTCACAATCCAGTCAAACCTGTTGTTCATCTTCCAATTAAACCTGTTGATCACCATGAACAAGAGGCTTATAACAGTATTGAGGATGATGATTTGTTCAAGTCTGGATCCCCAACAAGTGCTGGCTATTTGAACTTGAATGTCAACTCCCAAATCAATCTACACCAAGCAACGTCAGCTTTTTCCAGAAATCTGAACCCAGTCCAAGGTCCAGAACATTTTCAACCTACCCCGACTTATGATCAACATGGTCAAGGTCAGCTATACCTTACAGCACCACAGTATCAGTTACGGCAGCCAGGTATTCAGCAATACAGAAATCCTAACTCTCAAGGACAACATCAGTATTGGGAAGGTCCAATTAGTGTTCAAGTTCAAAACACAAATTATGGTATATCTGACCAGAGCTCTCCCAGACATTCTACTGCAAATCCGTACAACCTCCCTGAGCTACATAACAGGAGAGCAGACCTGTTAAGTCTTAGCCCCATACAAAATACTAGATACCCACAGCAAACAGTTGAGCAGAGATATCCTCATAGCTTGAGACCGTCCCATTTGCAGGAAGCTCAAGACAGACATTTTGATAATGTTCATGGTAACCAACCGTATCAAACAATTTATCAAAGACGGCAAATGGGAACCCAGCAGTGGGTCGATCATCACAGAGTCCAACATCACATGATGCCAAACTCGGCCATGAACTACCTTCCACCAAATGAAATGTCTGACCAAATGAGTTCATCAAACGTACTACAACAAACCTCAATAGCACCTTCAGGATTCAGTCAGCAGACAGATCATTGTATGTGGTATCTTGGTCAGCAACCAAATACCAGGAGTCAGTATGGACCAGTAGAGCGGATCAGCTATGTCCCGATGGAACGGATCATTACAGAACCACCCAGCCAGTTTGGTAAGTACTCTCGATCTTGGATAATGACCAACTGGGCATTGTTTTTAACCCATTACCAGACAACAAAATATTAGACAGGTCCAAATTCTAGGAAGTTGATAATTTTTTCAGTTATTGAAATATTGTTTTATTTTATATTTTTGTATTTGAGGTTGAAAACATAGTAGATAATGAAGAAATTGCTTGTTGCAAGCATTTCTTCCATTTTCCACAATGTTTTCTACCCAAAAAGGAAATGATTTTATTAAAATATTGATCAACAAAAAAATGTAATCTACAATCTCTTTGACTTAAGCCATACCAAAATTTTGTTTTCTGGTTATGGGTTAACCAATTCCCACACAATGAAATTTTAGACTGGTCCAAATTGAAGGAAGCTGCAGATGACAATTTCAAGTTGGGTAAATTTAATTTTTTAAGTCTTTTTATAGAGAAAAAATTGTGGATAATGAAGAAATTGCTTGATAAAGCAATTTCTTCATTTTCCACAATGCTTTCCAAAGCTTTATGCTTGAGGGGCTTAAAAAGGAGGGATTGTTTGGGAATGGGATAAGCCAAAGGGATAGAAAATATCTACATGCACATTTATACTGTCTGATCTTGGTCTACACCAGCTGTTTTTCACTTTAAAGACATCAATTTTTATAAGAAATATACACCTACAACTAGTGTCTACAATGATATCAGCCCTTTGATTTAATGTAATTATGAATAGGACTTTATTCAGAAAGACAAGGTATAATCTGTAAATTCATGCTGGTGGAGAGATCCACACCCTAAAATGCCTCGTGTTGAATTTACCTTAGTATTTCTGCCTATATCACAGAAAAGAGGGTGCTCAATATAAAAATTTCTTGTCTTGGCTAGTTGTTCTCGATGGTCCATCTATGAGTCTTAACACTTTTTCCTCTATAGCTACCTTCTTTAACCCATTCCCACTCAAGCCCACCTTTTTATGCCTCTCCCGAAAAATGCTTGTGAAAACATTGTGGAGAATGAAGAAATTGCTTGAGCAAGCAATTTCTTCGTTATCCACTGTTTTTCTACCTAGAAAGACAAAGATTTTTAAAGTTTCTTAAATCTGAAATTGTCGTCTGCAAGCTATTTCAATTTGGGCCAGTGTAGAATTTTGTTGTTTTTAAATTGGTCAAAAAAAAAAAATGTGGTTGCGTATATTGTAAGTATGGCACTCTTATTAGGACAGGTTAAGTTATACCTCAATGAAAACAAAAGATATTCTCATTTGTTTTAATTCAATGTCATCAAACTAAACTTACTTGTTCTTAGTTAACCCTCGTCTTGCTGAACCCTGAATATTCCGGTTTGGGCAGGATTTGTAGACTAAGATCAGCCTCCACATAAGTGCAGTCTGATCTTGGTCTACACCTCCTGGTTGTACTTTTCCTACAAGAGTTATTTATGAAATCGATTTCTAAAAGAAATATTGATTATTGAAAAACAAGTTCTGTCAGCACTTTCAGCCCTTTGACTTTACAGCAATTCATTATGGTAATTTATACAGCATGACAAGATAATATGGATTTACTTAGTATGCAAGCAAAACAAAATAGTTGTGTGCTCAAAATTTTGTTCATGGACATTTGAAAAAAAAATTATCCAGTCAAAACCCTTGATTTTGATACATGAAACTAAAATCAAATTATAGTTTGACAGCATGGATAAGACTTAGGATGTGATTGATATTTACAGCAACAAGACACTCCAATTTACAACTAGATGTAGAGAAGGCTAAATATGGGGGGTCTCAGCCTCCATCAACTTACGCCCAGACAGCCCCCGTGGAATCCCCACCAAAAACAAGCCCGACTTACAAAAGGGCAAGATCGTACATGCCGACAATACGTCAACCAGCCTCCCCATCAAACACATCTATCAGTTCTACGAACAAGACTTCAAAATCACAATTGGAGGAACAGGAGAGAGCCCTTTGTAAGTCCTTGAAATGAAACAAGATAAACTCCGAACGTCTTAGTATGGTCTTTTTTTCCCCTTGAAATTTGAGTCCTGGCTTTTGATGCTCCATCATCGATTAGATTGTTTTTACTAATTTTGTTTGTCTGTCCAACTGTCTGACTGAAGTAAAGACAAAAACTTAAACAATTTACTGTTATTAAAATACTTATCAAGATACATGGCTCATATTTGGTATAAAGGTTTCTTGCGTTGATAGGCATCAGTTGGTTGTAAGATCAGGGTCATTGGTCAAGGTCACTTTTGAAGGTCAGGAGTTTTGTAAACTTAACACTTAAACTTGGCTTTTTGTTCCTAGTCATACACTGTTGCAGATACTAGGCTCATATATAGGATATAGATTCCTTGATAGGCATCAGTTCAGTCAATGAAAGTCAATTTTCAAGGTCAATGAATTGCAAAATCTTAACATTTCCCTTTTATTAGGTCACCTGACCGAATGGTCATGGTGACCTATTGCAATCATCGTTTGTCCGTCGTGGTGCGTCATCCGTCGTCCGTCGTGCGTCGTGCGTCGTCTGTTAACTTTTAAATATTTCATCTTCTTCTCAAGAACTACTGGGCAGATTTCAACCAAACTTGGTAGAAAGCATCATTGGGGGATGCCAATTCAAGTTTGTGAAAATAGGGGTTCTGGGGTTCATAGGGGCCCAAATAGGGGCCTAAAAGGGGTAATTTTTGGTACTTCTTTAAAAATCTTCTTCTAATAATCCTTTAATGTCAGAGCTTAAATATTTTGTATGCATGACAACTAGGACAGGTATATTATAAATTGTGAAATTCATGCCCCATGGGTCATGTATGGGGCCACACCCAGAGGTCAAAGTTCATCATATTTAAAAATTCACATTTTCATCTTCTTCTGATGAAGTACTAAGCCAATTTCAAACTAACTTAATGAAAAGCATCATTTGGTAATGGTTATTCGGATTTGTGAAAATAAAAGGGCTGTGGGGTCAGGGGGCCCTAAAATGGGAACCAAAAGGGGGTAATTTTTGGTAACTTTTAAATATTTCATCTTCTTCTCAAGAACTACTGGGGGGATTTCAACCAAACTTGGTAGAAAGCATCATTGGGGGATGCCAATTCAAGTTTGTGAAAATAAGGGTTCTGGGGGTCATAGGGGCCCAAATAGGGGCCAAAAAGGGGTAATTTTTGGTACTTCTTTAAAAATCTTCTTCTAATAAACCGTTAATGCCAGAGCTTAAATATTTTGTGTGCATGACAACTAGGACAGGTATATTATAAATTGTGAAATTCATGCTCCTGGGGTCATGTATGGGGCCACACCCAGAGGTCAAAGTTCATCATGTTGAAAAATTCACATTTTCATCTTCTGATGAAGTACTAAGCCAATTTCAAACAAACTTGGTGAAAAGCATCATTTGGTAATGGTTATTCGGATTTGTGAAAATAAAAGGGCTGTGGGGTCAGGGGGCCCTAAAATGGGGACCAAAAGGGGGTAATTTTTGGTAACTTTTAAATATTTCATCTTCTTCTCAAGAACTACTGGGGGGATTTCAACCAAACTTGGTAGAAAGCATCATTGGGGGATGCCAATTCAAGTTTGTGAAAATAGGGGTTCTGGGGGTCAAAGGGGCCCTAATCGGGGCCAAAAAGGGGTAATTTTTGGTACTTCTTAAAAAATCTTCTTCTTATAAACCGTTTATACCAGAGCTTAAATATTCTGTGTGCATGACATGTAGGACAGTTATTTTATGAATTGTGAAATTCATGTCCCTGAGATCATGTATGGGGCCACACCCAGAGGTCAAAGTTCATCATGTTAAAAAATTCACATTTTCATCTTCTTCTGATGAAGTACAAAGCCAATTTCAAACTAACTTGGTGAAAAGCATCATTGGGTACTGATTATACAGATTTGTGAAAATTAAAAGGCTGGAGGTCAGGGGTGCCTATAATGGGGACCAAAAGGGGGTAATTTTTGGTAACTTTTAAACATTTTCATCTTCTTCTCAAGAACTACTGAGGGGATTTCAACCAAACCTTTTTCTAATTCTTTCAAACAAAATCACTTGTCTTGGTGCTCTTTTACTCAGGTGACCGTTAAGGCCCACTGGGCCTCTTGTTCAAAAAGCATTCAAGATACATGGCTCATATTTGGGACTGAGGTTTGTTGCATTGATAGACATCAGTTGATTGTAAGGTTAAGGTCACCCATCAATGTCAATGTCACTTACTTTCATAATTTTTATGCCCCCACATCGATAAGATCAGGGGCATATTGTTTTACTGGTGTCCATCTGTCTGTCTGTCTGTCTGCAAAACTTAACCTGCCAACTAAACATTTTCCTATAACTTCAACCCTGATTAAGTTACAATGCTAATATTTGTTATGTAGATAGGTCTCAACAAGGTGCAACTGGGGAAGGTCATTTCACCAAGGTCAAGGTCAAGATCAAAATTTTAACCCTATTCCCTAATACACACAAAAAAAACCCAGTAAAAATCACCTGTTTCTAAAGAATTCCTGTTTTGGGGGGCAAAGTGTTTCACAAACACATCTTGTTAGTTTATGAAATTTGAAAAAAATCTTTGTCTTTCAGATAGATGACTATGAATTATGAAGAAATTGTCTGTAACAAGCTATTCTTTCATTTTCCACAATGTTTTTCAAATATATTTTTATTCAGAGACATAAAAAAGTGAGATTATTAGGAAATGGATTAAACTTCAAGATTATTGTATTGTCATTAGAAAAAGCATTTGAAATTAAAAAGTAAATTCCCTCACAAAATAAAAAGGAACAGAACGGAGATATTCTCATTTTTGCTCTGAAATCAACAAGTTTCTTTTAACCCGTTCCCACACAGTAAAATTTGAGACCTGTCCAAGTTGAAAGAAGTTGCAGACAGCAATTTTAGATTGTTGAATCTTTTAAAAGTTTTGTCTGTCTGAGTAGAAAATAATGAGGAAAATGCAGAAATTGCTTGTAACAAACAATTTCTTCATTTTCCACATTGTTTTCCATAACTATTTTCTTGAGGGGTTTAAAAGGAGGGATTGTGTGGGAATGTTAAGTAATGGGTTAAAATTAGGAAAAAGAGGAAAAGATGATTCATGGCCATTTAAAGAATGCCATTACCAGACAAAAAAATTTTAGACTGGTTCCCGATTCATAGATGTTGTAGATGACAAATTACAATTTATGAAATTTCGGATTTTTGTTTTAACTTTGTGGGTAGAGAACAATGTGGATAATGAAGAAATTGCTTGTAACAAGCAATTTCTTCATTTACCACAATGTTTTCCCAATTCTCTGTAGCTCACCTGAGCACAAAGAAAACATCAATCTAATGATCTCTTTCGAAATAGCTTAAAGTATTACTCTCGCATCACCAGAGGTAGAGCCCCGAGGTGAATGTTTCTATATAAAAATAAAGAATGATTTATTAATGACATCTCCTCTCAAGGCATTGGACCAATTTGAACTAAATATGAAAGAAAGGTTGTCCTCTTTCACAACAGCCAAATGAACCTTGCTAGAATTTTGGCTTTCTGGATCCCCATATACAAAGCCTATATATGTGTATAAAGTATGGTTATGCCTACTTGCTTAATAATCCTAGCCTTGATATCTAATTTAACCCTTGTCATGCTGAACCCGGAATATTCTAGTTTTGGCAAGAGATATAGACACATAAGTGCATTTTGATCATTGTCTATACCTCCTATCTGTCCATTTCATACAAGAATAGTTTATGGAATTAATTTTCAAAAGAAGTGTTGATCGAACAACATGTACTATCAATACTTTTGGTCTGTTGGTTGTAATTCAATTCTGAAAAAAAAATATATTCAGCATGACATGGGTTAACTATTATAAGAAAAAGAGCCTTAATCTCGGTGAGTGCACCAGGGCCAATGGCCCTCTTGTTTGTACAAAAAAGTATCATTGTGTTGAAGTGGTTTAACTTGTTCATCTTTGTTATATTTCAGTGGAGTTACAACATACTGCAAGAAAGGAGTTATCTCAACATGAAGGTTCTATCCATGATTTTCAGGATGATGAAGAATTTGTGGTAAGTTTTTAGCTCAACTGAAAACAAAGCACTTAACTGAGCTATTGTGATCACCTTTTTCTGGCGTCTGTGTGTTGTCTGTTAACAATTTCCTCAAACAACATCTCCTCCCAAACCATTGGGCCAATTTTGATGTTATATGTTCTTTAGATGGACCCCTTAACCCATTCCCACACAGAGTAATTTTAGACCTGTCCATTTTGAAAGAAGTTGCAGACGACAATTTCAAGTTGATGGAATTTTAAATTGTTTTGTCTTTTTGGAAAGAAAACATTGTGGATAATGAAGAAATTGCTTGATTCAAGCAATTTCTTCATTTTCTACAATGTTTTCCAAAGCTTTTTTCTTGAGGGGCGTAAAAAGGAGGGATTGTGTGGGAATGGGTTAAAGTACTTAGAAGAATTGAAATCCATTGAAAACTCAGTTGCCATGGCAACAAAAGTGAAATTTGAAATAGTCCTTTCCTCCTGCCCCATAGGGCGTAGAGCCTTGATATATTGCAAGAAACATCGGTATATCAGTCTTTCAAAATTGCTAAAATCATGACCCTCAGGTCCCCAGGGGACGGGGATTTACATAGAAATAAAGAAGGATTATTATACCCCAACTTTGAAGACCCTTGATATTTTGCTAGAAATATCAGTAGATTGACCTCTTTTAAAGTTGATGAAAATCATGACCTTCTAGCCAAAAGAATTGAAATCTGTTAAAAACCCTGGCTGCCATGGCAACAAAAGTGAAATATTAAAATAGTCTTGATATATTACCTGAAGCATCAGTATATTGACCACTTAAAAATAGCTAAAATCATCATTGTCTTGTCCCAAGGGCGGAGCCCAATGGGGGTTGGGTTTATATAGAAATAAAGAATGATATTTTAACGACATCTCCTCTCAAACATCTGGGCCATTTTGAACCAATTTGGAAGAAAAATTCTTTAGGTGGTCCCCTCTAAAAAAAGCTAAAAGAATTAAAATCTACTAAAAACTCTGGTTGCCATGGCAACAAAAGTGAAATGTGAAAATAATCTTTAAAAGTCTTCTCCTCCTGACCAAAAATGCATAGAGCCTTGATATTTTGCGAGAAGCATCAGTATATTGACCTCTTTCAAATTAGCTAAAATTATGATCATCGGGTCCCCAGGGGCTGAGCCCTGGGGGGGGGGTATATGCATGAAGCATCGGTTCACTGACTTCTTTCTTATATCTGAAGTTATAACCCATGGACCATGGATGAAGCATCGGTTTATTGACTTCTTTCTTATTTCTGAAGTTATAACCCATGGACCATGGATCCAAAGATGGGGAAAAGTTTTCTCCTTCTTTCACATATGCCCTTAAGCCTTTGAGTTCGTAATTTAGACTTTTGGATCCCCAGGTACATAGTCTATATATGTATAAAGTATGGCCCACTTGTATCATAATCCTAACCTTAACATGAAATTAGACTGTTGAAAGCAAAAGAGCCTTTATCTCATGTGAGCGCCCCAGGGCCAACAGCAATTGCTAAAATCTCCTGACCCTGGTTCCAGTTGGGAGGGTAAAGTGTTCTCTACATTTCACTAAGGTCTTAAAGTCTTGAAATTTGCTATTAAGACTATTAGATCTGGAGGTACAGAGCCAATAGATGTATAAAGTATGGTTAGGCCCACTTGAATAAAAATCCTAACCTTGACATTAAATTAGTATGTTGGGGGAAAGAAAGCCTTATCTCAGGTGAGCACACCACAGCCAACAGTCCTCTTGTTTACCTTCTTTTAAAAGAAGGCATAACTTGTCCTCCATTAAAGAATATTTTCAGCGCAATGGAGTCTGTTTGTATGTCTGTCTGACAATATAGCAACAAAAGTGAAATGTAGAAAAAATCTTGAAAAATGATCTCCTGAAGGTGTATAGCCTTGATATTTTGCATGAAGCATCAGTACATTGACGTTTTTCTAAATAGCTAAAACCATTACCATCATGTCCAAGAGGGCCGATGGGTGGTAGAAAGAAATGATTTTTAAATGACAACTCCTGGGCCATTTTCAACCAAATATAGCCGCGTCGGACTGTCAATCTAGAGGTCCCAGGTTCGATCCCCGACGGCGGCACTAATCCTTTCCGACTATTCGTCTCTCACCAATGGGTAGATAATCGTAGACCTATGTGGGATAGCAGCTGGAGGCTAGGAAAGGATGTAATGGTAGTACTGTTGTGAGAAATACCAGGATTCCATTGTTAGGTGCTCCAGCCACCGCGATATAACTGAAAGATTGTTTAAAGCGGCATAAAACCCCATTCAAAAAAACAAACAAATCAACCCAATATAGCAAGAATGTTCCTAGTCCAAATCTAAGAAACAGCAGACAAAAATTTAACTTTTGTTTCCATGACAACCAGAGTTTTCAACAGATTTTATTTCTTTAGCTATTTGTAAAGAAGGGCACCTAAAATTTATCTCTGCTGGAAAAAAGATTTTGGTTTGTATGGAGTTTAATACCACTGTAAAAAGTATTTCAGTTATATCCTAGTGGCTGGATCCCCTAAAATGGATTCCTGGTACTTTTCACCAGTACTACCACTATATACTTTCCAAGCCTCCAGCTCTTCCCACTTAGGTTTACGATTATCCATCCAAAGGTGGGAGAAAATGTGGGAAAGGATATTTGCTGCTTCTGGATTTCAAACCCTGAACCAGCCTTGATATTTCCTGTGAAGCATCAGTACATTTACCCCTTTCAAAATTGATAATGTCATTATCCTAGGGTCCCCAGGTGTAGATCTCCAGGGGGATAGGATTTATATAGAAAGAAAGCTTTTAAAAGGCAACTCCAGGAGTACCGAGCTAATTTCAACCAAATTTGGCAGGCATGCTCCTTAAGTGGCCCATTTAATGATTGCTAAAAGAATTGTAATTATACCCCCCCCCCCACAAAGAAGTTATGGGGGGTATACTGGAATCAGGTTGTCCGTCTGTCCATCTGTCCGTGGACATGATATTGTGTCCTCATCTCCTCCAACATTTCCAGACCAATTTTGCTAAAACTTTAGCGAAATCATCCTTGCAATGGGAACTTGTGCTCCTGCAATTTTCATTATGATTAATCAACTGGTTCAGGAGTAATGCCCCTTTAATCTATTTTCTTATATACAATATATAGAGAATAAATCATAACTCCCGAACAGGTTGACAGATTAAAAAATAAAAGTGGTTCACATGTACAAAGTTAGGGTGGGGTGGGGTTATACTGGAATCAGGCTGTCCGTCTGTCCATCCATCTGTCTGTCCCTCCGTGGACATAATATTGTGTCCTCATCTCCTTCAGCATTTCCAGATCAATTTTGCTGAAACTTTTATGAAATCTTCCTTGCAATTAGAACTTGTGCACCTGCATTTTTTATTATGATTAATCAACTGGTTCAGGAGTTATGCCCCTTTGAATTATTTTCTTATATACAATATATAGAGAATAAATCATAACTCTTGAACAGGTTGACTGATTAGAAAATAAAAGTGGTTCACATGTACAATGTTGAAAGGGGGGGGGTCATAATTGAATCAGGCTGTCCATCTGTCCATCCATCTATCCGTCTGTCCATTGACATAATTTTGTGACCTCATTTCCCGACCAATTTTGCTGAAACTTTACTAAAATCTTCCTTGCAATTGGAACTTGTGCACCTGCAATTTTCATAATGATTAATCAACTGTTTCTGGAGTTATGCCCCTTTGATTTATTTTCCTATATACAATATATAGAGAATAAATCATAACTCCCGAACAGGTTGACAGATTAGAAAAATAAAAGTGGTTCACATGTTTATTCCTCAACATAAACGCCATGTCCAACATAGCAGGAAATCCATCATTTCCATCTTCAATGTTGAACAAAATCCCTATTTTTTTACACAGTCATTGCCCCTCATTGACTTAAATTTTGAAAAAAAAGTGTCCACTTGATAAATCATGAATGGCCAACATTTCAATGGTTACAATTTTGCCTCATTTAAAAAGAGGCGGCAGTGGGGTTATTCATCAGCCCTTACAGGCGTCAGTTCTAGTTCTGGTTGCCATGAAAACAAAAGTGAAAAGAAAACTTTAAAAGTAATCTTCTGATGAACCAGAAGGCTTAAGGTGAGGACCAGGCCAATGTTCCTATTGTTGTTAGTTTGGAGACTTAAATGTGGTAACTATAGCTTATTACATTTTGGTTGCCAACTTTTTTGCTTTTTTATGTGTAACTGGCCATATGTTTTGCAAAAGAATGTTATTTCAAATATTTCCTGTCAGAGGTCAGTGGGCATGGCCTTCAATCTGTCAATTACACAACTTATTTTAGCTCACCTGTACACGACGTGCTGAAGGTGAGCTATGTGATCGGTAAATGTCTGGCATCCATCTGTCTATTAGTAAACAATTATTAAAAAATCTTCTCCTAAACTAGAGCTTTGATATTTGGTAAATATCATCACCTATTGATCCTCTACCAAAATACTTCAAGGAATTACTGTACTCTGACAATTAGCCCTTTTCTGTGCGATCCCTGATTTTACAAAGGAAATCTTTGAAAATCTTCTCTCACATTATCATTAACCTAGAGCTTTGATATTTGGTATGTATCATAACCTTTTGACCCTCTACCAAAACATTTCAAAAAATTACCATATTCTAAAAATTAGCCCTTTTTTATGTGATCCTTGATTTTACAAAGGAATAAAGTAGGAAATCTTTGAAACTCTTTTCCAAAATGATAAGGCCTATTGCTTTTATATTTGGTATGTATCATCACCTATTGACCCTCTACCAAATCACTTCAAGAATTATAGTATTCTAAAAATTAGCCCTTTTCTGTGCAGTCCCTGATTTTACAAAGGAATAAAGAAGGAAATCTTTGAAAATCTTCTTCTCCCAAACCATAAGGCCTAGAACTTTGATATGTGGTATGCATTAAGGTCTATTGACCTTGTACCAGGAATCCATTTTAAGGTGCTCCAGACATCGTGATATGACTGAAATACTGTTAAAAGTGGCGTTAAACCCCATTCAATCAATCAATCAATTGAAAATCTTCTCCCAAACCATGAGGCCTAAAGCTTTGATATTTTGTATGTATTGATGTCTATTGACCCACTAATAAAATACTTCTGAGAATTACCGTATTCAGGAATTTAGCGCTGTATGGTGGGATCATCAATATACCTAGGATTAAAAGAGAAAATCTTTTAACATCATTTCAAAATGATTAACAGAGAGCTTTGCTATTTTGTATATACCATAAAGCCATTAACCATCATACTCAGGGGAGCAATTTAGGACCATTATGGTCCTCTTGTTTTTTAAACATTGGAGTAAGAGGTCACAATTCTTGCTCAAATAGCTCTTTAGGCAGGAAATTATAGTCCCTACAGTCTATATTTGTATCTATTTTTGACTAGGTTGAGGGTGAGATTGATGTTACTGGTAACCTGACATCACAAGAATGGGAAAGCATGGCTGTATATCTACAGGACGAAGAGAGAGGTAATTACTGAATTCCAAGAAATGACGTAGAAGCTGCCGTCATAGCGCAGTTGGTAGCGCGTCGGACTGTCAATCCAGAGGTCCCGGGTTCGAACCCCGACGGCGGCACTCATCCTTTCCAACTATTTGTCTCTCACCAATGGGTTGATAATTGTAGACCTATGTGGGATAGCAGCTGGAGGCTAGGAAAGGATGTAATATAGTACCGGTTTGAGAAATACCAGGATTCCATTGTTAGGTGCTCCAGCCGCCGCGATATAACTGAAAGATTGTTGAAAGCAGCGTAAAACCCAATTCAAAATCAAACCAAGAAATGACGCTTTTTGACACCCCTGAAGAAAACAATTGAAAAATCATTGTTTAAAATGAAGTAATAGCTTGAAATAAGTAATTCCTTCATTTACACAATGTTTTCAACCTAGAAAGTTGAAAAGATCTAAAATTTTGTAGACTTTAAATTGTCATCTGCAGCTGTTTTCAATTTGGACCAGTCTAAACTTTTGCCATATGGTAGAGGGTTAACGTTAGTTATTAGCTCACCTGAGCACATCATGCTTGATCCATTCATTATCTGTTGTACGTCGTCCACCATTCAGCATCAAAATTTGATCCATTACCATACAAAACTGCTTTATTTCCCATCAAGAAAAAAGCTTTGGAATACATGGAGAATGAAGAAATTGCTTGTTACAAGTAGTTACAAGCAATTTCTCATTGTCCTTAATATTTTTTTGTGCCCCGGCATCGATAGATCAAGGTCATATTGTTTTACTGGTGTCCGTCTGTCCGTCTGTCTGTCTGTCTGAAAAACTTAACCTGCCAACTAAACATTTTCATATAACTTCAACCCTGATTAAGTTACAATGCTAATTTTTGGTATGTAGATAGGTCTCAACAAGGCGCAACTTGGGCAGGTCATTTCATAAAAGTCAAGGTAAAAATTTTAACCCTTTTCCCTAAAACATTACTCAAAAAATGTCAAGAAACACAGGAAAAGGGGCCTTATGAAAATTTGATTAAAAAATCCATTGAAATCCTTGTTTACGTGATAAAGTCCACAGATTTTCATCAGAAAAATTTTGTCAGAATGATTGTTCCATCCTAAGGATTGTTCCATTAGAAATTGGGTCAGATCTGTCAAGAAACACGGGAAAAGGGACCTCATCAAAATTTAATCAATCAATCCTTGTTTACTTGAGAGAATCCACAGTTTTCATTGGATTCTCTTCAAACTTTCATCTGATTCACTTTAAACTTTCACAGAATGATTAAAAACAATAAAGTATCAGAGGGAAAGGGGCTTTATGAGAACTTGATTGAAATATCTTCGTTAACACAATACAGTCAACAGTTCTAATCAGATTCTCTTCAAAGATGCAAGGAATAATTGTGGCTTTGGGAACACAGGAAAAAGGGCCTTACAGATTATCATGTTTATGTGATGACGTTCACAATTATTATCAGATTGTCTTTAAATTTTTCCAGCCGCCGCGATATAACTGAAAGATTGTTGAAAGCGGCGTAAAACCCAATTCAATCAATCAATCAGTCTTTAAATTTCACAGAGGACTATTGTATGGTCGTACGGAAAGTTCCTTTCGGAAATGGATCCATAAGAAAACAAGGAAAACGAGTGTTATGGAATTTTACTCAAAACAATCCTGTTTACGTGATAAAGTCCACAATTATTATCGAATTCTGATGAAAATTTCACAGTATGATTGTAGGGTCATAAGGAAACTTCCTTTTGGAAATGAAGTGGATCCGTCATGAATGATGGAAAAAGGGGCCTTAAGGATTGTTTGCTCAATCAAAATAATAAAGGGGATAAAGTCTAATTTGTTATTTTTCATGCTTTCTTCTTTCAGCAATTAACTTCCTTAAATATCAGATTTCTTTAACAGAAAACTTGTAACCAGTAGAGCGTCTCAGGCCCTCATGGGCCTCTTGTTAAATCATAAAGATGAAACCAATTTGAAAATGGGAAAGTTTTTTTCTGTAAATGGGAAAGAGGGCCTTTATGAATTTTTTAGCTCACCTGAGCACAAAGTGCTCATGGTGAGCTTTTGTGATAGTTGAATGTCTGTCGTGAGGCATGCAGCGTGCGGCGTCAACAATTGAAGTGTTTACACTCTAGAGGCCACAGTTTTTACCCAATCTTCATGAAACTTGGTCAGAATAGTTGTTAGATCATGAGGACAAACCCTATTGATTATGGGAGGGTTCTTTTTGAAAACACAGGAAAAGGGGCCTTAATGACAAGTTCTTTGTTTACACTCTAGAGGCTACAAATATGGCTCTATCTTCATGAAACTTTGCTAGAATAATTATTAGGTCCAACAGACAAACCCTATTGATTATAAGAAGGATATTACTGAAAACACTGGAATAGGGGCCTTAATGACAATTTCTTTGTTTTCACTCTAGAGGCCACAATTTTGGCTTAATCTTCATGAAACTTGGTCAAAATAATTGTTTGATCGTGAGGATGAATTCTATTGATTATCGGAGGATTCTATTTGAAAACACAGGAAAAGGGGCCTTAATGACAATTTCTTTGCTTACACTCTAGAGGCCACAATTTTGGCTCAATCTTCATGAATCTGGTCAGAATAATTGTTAGGTCATAAGGATGAACCCTTTTGATTATGGAAAGGTTCTATCAGAAAACATAGGAAAAGGGGTTTTAATGACAATTTCTTTGTTTACAGTCTAGAGGCCACAATTTTGGCTCAATTTTCATAAAACTAGGCCAGAATAATTATTAGGGTATGAGGATGAATTCTATTGATTATGGGAAGGTTCTTTTTTTGAAACACAGGAAAAGGGGTCTTAATGACAATTTCTTTATTTACACGCTAGAGACCACAATTTTGGCTCAATTTTCATAAAAGTTGACCAGAATAATTGTTTAGTCACAAGGATGAACCCTGTTGATTTTAGGAAGGTACTTTTAGAAAACACAAGAAAAATGGTCTTAATGACAGTTTCTTTGTTAATGCTCTAGAGGTCATCATTTTGGCTCAGTCTTCTTTGAACTTGGTCAGAATAATTGTTTGGTTATGAGGATGAACCCTTTCAATTATGGGAGGATTCTATAGGATAACACAGGAAAAGGGGCCATAATGACAATTTCTTTGTTTACAATATAGAAGTCACAGTTTTGCCTCAATCTTCATGAAACTGATTATAGTTATTTGTCTCTAGTTGAATTTTTTTAACAGCAGACAGTTCAGGTGAGCGATCTAGGACCATCATGGTCCTCTTGTCTTTGTTTACACTCTATGGATCAGTTTTGATGAAACTTGCTTAAATTGGTTGTCAGGTCTCAAGGATGAACCCAGGAGAAAGGGTCTTTCTGACAAATTAACATAAACAATATGATGAGCTTTTTGCACAGATATTTCTACACAAGACATTTTAAGTTTCAAATTTATGGCCTACATGCACTTAGGCATAAAACCAACACGCAAGCTTGACATGACTGATGGAGATTACCATTCACTTCTTGTATTAACCCTTGTAATGCTGAATAAAATCTTTATCTGACTTTGCATTAAAATCAAAGGCCTAAAAGCACTGAGCATAATTTTATATAAAAATCTGGGTCAAAGGAAGACAAAAAGGAGGTGTAGATTAAGACCAGACTGCACTTATGTGCAGGCTGATCTCAGTCTATACCTACTGCCAAATCAGTAATATTTTAAGTTAAGAATGACAAAGGTTTAGTGAATTGATGGGTCAATGACTTTTTATGCACTGCCAAAGATGGAGGTATATAGGTATCATATCCTTTCTGTCTGTTTGTCCATCCACATATCTCCTCAAACATTTATGTACAAGTTTGAAAGAAGTATTCACAGAAAGTTCCTAGTGGCCTGACCTTGCTAACATTATCCGTGTTTCTGTCATTTTAGGCCATGTCACAGAAAAAGGGGGCTTAATGCAAATTTCTTGTTTTGGCTAGCTGTTCTCCATAGTGTCTGCATTACTTCTAACCCTTATACCTCTATAGCTACCTTCTTAACCCATTTCCACACAACAAAATCTTTAGACTTTTCCAGTCAAAGAAGTTGCTGGAAAAAATTTAAAATTGATATAATTTAAAAAATAAATCTTTATGTTTTGGGTAGGAAGCATTGTGGATAATGAAGAAATTACTTGTGACAATATTTTCTCAAACTTTTTTCTTGGGGGTCATAAAAAAGTGGGATTGTGTGGGAATGGATAAAAGAAAGCCATTATATGGCAGGGTATATTGTGATATTGGCACTCTTGTTGGTAATTGTGAACTGTCAATATGTTTACCATTACAGTCATGTAAGTGGTTTATATTCCAGATTCTAGAATAGAAGTGACCTTCAAAAAGCGAGGGGAAGGAGAAATGGTTGTCATGAAGATGAAATTTGCCAGAAAAACCAGAACAGCCACCTGGGAGTCAATCATAGATGATGATTTAAGCAGAGCTTTTAATGAAGTAAGTTTTAATCTCACGCTGAACATTATCTTTTTTGTTAGAAATGCGTTAAAATCAAAGGATTGAAGACACTGGAAGCTGTGGTCAATAATCTTAATAAAAATTAATTGCATAATAACTTTGGGTCTAACAAAGAATAACAGGTGATGAGGCAAAGCTAAGACTGCACTTATGCGCAGACTTATCTTTGTCTACACCTTCTGCTAAAACAGGAATATTCTGGGTTAAGCATGACAAGGGCTAATCAAAAAATAGTGATGGGCTGATTAGCTCTATCTGAGCAATCTTATATAATTGATTATATGAAATATATTATATACGATACATTATATATTATATGCGATACATTATCCACGAAAACCTTCCCTAAATGATTTCATTTTATGACCCTGACGAATTCCAATGTTTTATAACTTAATGATTGTCTGATGATTACAAAACACCAGCAAAAAAACTTTTTAATGAAGTAAGTTGTAACCTCAAGCTGAATATTTCTGTAACAAATGTACTAAAATAAAAGGGAAATGAAAATTAATTGCCTGATAAAGAATGCTTTCACAAAATGGTATGGGAGGACTTACAATCCAAAATCTTTAAGAAATGGATTTCTGTATTACTCCATAGCTGCATGATTTGTAAATCAGATTCCAATAATATAAGCATACCTATTTTTTTTACCAAAAAATACCAAATTTTACAGATATTTTGAGTAAAATATGCTTAAAGGAAGGTTGTTTGGCACAAGTGATTTAATCCATTACCAAACAAGAAAATTTTGGACTGGTCCAAATTGAAAGAAGTTGCAGACAACAATTTCGAGTCTGTGAAATTTGAAAAAAATCCCATTTTGTTTGAATAGAAAACATTGTGGATAATGAAGAAATTGCTTGTAACAAGAAATTTCTTCATTTTTCATGTTTCCCAAAAAAATTTTGGAGGCGTAGCAAGGATTTTTTAGGAACGGGCTAAACCTTTTTATTTTACTCTGATTTTGGAAACAAGTTCTTCCAACTTTGATTAATACCTATTTATTCTACTTCCTGGAGAAGACATCAATAATTGTGCCCATGTGTGAACCAAGAATGATAACGGCTCCTCGGAATTGAACTCTGGACCTCTTGATTGTAAAGCTCATGCTCGATCCAACAGCCACTGACACCACGAGTATTTTCCTCTTTCCTGTCAATGTTTTGTAAACTTTGAAATCTTTATTATTCAAATTTCTCCAATCATAGATTGTTCGTCTAGTAATACATGCTTTTCATAATTATTCAACTTTTTGACTATTATTACTAGCTGTCTTCCGAATATCAACGATTCTGTCTAAGACACGAAGATGGTACGCTTCTTGATATCAACGGTCACCTTGGAGATGAAGACGTCATTTTATTCATCGAGCCAGCAGAAGATGGTGACTGGTGGTGTGTTGAAAAGGGAATGATCATGAAATCGTGAAACATTTTCGTAGTACTACTTGTTATCAATAATTTGAAATAATTTAGAATGAATTTTCAAGTAATAAGTAAAGGGGAAAGCAATAACAATTACTTACAATTTTATTTAACCCATTGCCACACAATCCCACTTTTAAAACCACCCTACCCCTCCAAAAAACTCGGAAAAATTCTTTTGAAAAAGATCGAATTGCTTGCAACAAGCAATTTTTTGCATTTTCCACAATGTATTATGCCACAAAGACAAAGATTTTTTAAAATTATAGCAACTTAAAAATAATGATTCAAACTTCTTTCAATAAGGACCAGTCTAAAATTTTGTTGTCTGGTAATGGATTAAACAAAATGTGTCGTGAAACAATCATATCAGTATATCTATTTTTAGAAGATGATGCATATGTGTATGCTTCTGTGTTTTAAATTATTTTTTTATCAAGAGAGAATTGAGAGAAAACTAAGTTACTGTGTATATGTTCTTTCTATATTAACCCATTCCCACCCAACAACACTTTTTGACTACCCACAGAAATAAAAATTTGGAAATCATTGCAGTAAATGAAGAAATTGCTTATTAAAAGCAATTTCTTCATTATCCACAATGTTTTTTACCCAAAAATAAAAATCAATTCCAAAACTTCATCAACTAAAACTTGTTGTCTGCAACATCTTACATGGACCAGTCTAAAATTACATTGTCTGGTAATGGGTTAAAATTAAAATTTAAAACTCTAAATTCTTGTCATGCTGAATAAAATCAGTGATCAGACTTCCAGTTAAATCAAAGGACTAAATGCAATAAGAGGCACATATTGTGAGTTATGTTATTTTGCTGCCTAAATGTGTTAAAGAACTCTGGCTTAAAATATCGAACAGGTGGTGTAGACCAAGATCAGACTGCTATGTGCAGGCTAATCTTAGTCTATACCTCCTGTCAAAAGAGAAAATATTACGGATTCAACAGACAAGGCTTAGAGCTATTTCTGCAGAAAATCATTGCTGCCAGTGATACACTTTCCCACACAGTCCCACTTTTTGATGCCCCTTAAGAAAAAGGCTTTGGAAAACATTGTGGAAAAGGAGAATATTGCTGATTACAAACAAAATCAGACTAAGGATTGAAGATCTCGTTTACATATCAAAAAAGAATACAAGAAGTCAACAGCCTATCAACTTCTCAAGTCCCTATCTGCTCAGTGCCTCAGAGCTACCCCCAATTTATACCAAATTTGAACAGTACAACCTTTGCTTTCTATGAAGGGGACCAGGAACACGGAAACCAAGAGGTCTAGATAAGAGGGGGTAATAGCATTCCAAAATCCTTATTTCTCCTCCAAACCCTATGTTGTAAGTACTCATATGAATCGTCTCTTCGAGACAATTCAAATGAGTACCTACAACATAGGACTTATTGTAATAATGGTGTAATATTTAAATCTATAATTCAAATTACGCCCTTTATCTGTAGCTCTGGCCCGGAAACTTTTATTACTTGACCTTGGCAAGACTTTTAAAAAATGATGAGGTCCTTGTATTACAACTGCACCTTTCTTAATATTTCTACTCTTAGTAGAAAATTCAAAATATTATGACTTAATGGTGAAATGACAAATTATGAAATCTTACATAATATGTTATAAAGATTCCAAAATGTCCTTAAAAGTCAACCAGTCTGTAATTAGAATATTAATAGAAATGGTTTCACTTATTTTGTGGAGCTTTGGGGTCTAGTGGTAGGACACGGAACTTGAGATAGGAGGGTCCAAGGTTCTAATCCCGCCCGGACTGTGGGAATTTTTCTGAGCAAAATCCACCCAGGTATATAAATGGGTACCTGTGAGGGTTGTAAGGCAATGTGCTGTGGCTGCCATGTGCACTGTATATTAACAGCCAACTTTCAATTCAATGATCAGGAGTTGAAGTTGTTTGAATACGCAAGGCATAGAAGAAGACTATAAACCCAAACTTTAAATTTTAACTTTTTTATTGTTGAAAGTCCTAAATAAATCTGTTGTCTATCTAGTCAGTTGCACTGCATCGTTATTAGAGCACTTAGAATGGGTGGTGGTGGCATCTCTGGTTCGTTCATTGGTAGGGAACATTTATTTAGGTTCTTCTTGTGAGGACAGTGGTTTCCTATTAGCTTGATTTTGACTGACCTGGCTCATCGGTCCTAAGTAGGGTATAGTCCATCCTAGATCACAATATAATTTGACGTGCTTCTGTCGAATCACAATTGCCATATTGCCAACAAGCCAATTCAATAATCATGTAAAATATTGTACATTCATGGTTTCAGTCTGTCCAGAGAGCCCATGCAGAAGCAACTTCATCCTCGGATTAATACATTGTCCCTTTTGGATTCGTCAAAAACACTAAAATTTTAATGATTTAGCTTCCCAGTTTCAAGTGTAATTGATGCGTTTCCATGTATTACCCTCTGTAGTTGGTTTTGAATGGTCTTTCTCCATAAAAACACTTGAGATAATTCATATGGACTCCCAAGTAACATAGTAACACTATATATATCCTTATTTTTAATCTTTGCCACAAAGAATGATGGGATATGGATGTCCGTCATTCTGTCAGGTTTTCCTTGTCTGCTCTTTGTCCAATTTTCAAAATATTTGGTACAATTGTGTATCTTGAAACAATGTTCAGAGCAGGTGATTCTCTGACCTACCTTCAAGGTCAAGGACACAGTTCAAGGTTAAATGACAGAATTCAACTTGTCCAGAGCACAGAGCGACCTACTTTGAAGGTATTGTATGGAGCATATCCTTAACATTTATGGATGGATTTCAAATATAACTGACATGCTTGTGCAACTTGATGAGGCAGAGTGGATATACCTTCAAGGTAAAGGTCACAGTTCAAGGTCAATGGACCAAATTCATGTATTCCAGAGCATATCTGTAATATATGGATGGATTTGAAAATATTCTTTCATGATTGTGTATCTTGAGGTGGTGTGCAGAGTGCAAGAATCAGATGACAAACATTGTGTTTAGAAGAGCTGGGGGGGATATTATTTCTATATATGTTACACAGCATAATTGCTAAAGGTTTCTTTTACACAAAAAACGAAGTAGTCTCTAAATACATGTAATTGATTTCAGTGGCATATCTCTTTCAGTCTTAGATTTAGCTCTAATTAAGTATTTGTCTCATCATTAAATGTCTATTTGTCATTTATTCATAGATCACATGATACATTTTTTTAAATCCAAAACTAAATGTTGGTATATTTATATACACAAAGTAAAGGGGTTATATTGGTTTCACCATGTCCTTCCATCTGTAGACTTTTTCGTTTCAGTTCTCCAACTCAATAACAAACTGACCTACAACCTTGAACTTTCATACAATTGTTGCCAATGAACCAAGGAAGTGCCCTCTTATTTTTGGTTCATGTGGGTAAAAGGTCAATATCATAAGTGAACTTTCGTTGAAAACTGTTTTTGTGCTCTAACACATAAGCTATTTGACCTAGTCCCTTGTAACTTTATACACATGTCCATGACCCACCAAGTTCCCAAATGTTTTGGGCCACACAGGTCAAGGTTACAATTGAATTTTTCGGATAATGCAGGTTGAAGGTCAACTGCTACTTCAGTGGCAAAGCTCTGTTGGTGGGTATGAGTCTGCTTTGTGACAATTCTAGTTTAACCCATTACCACACAACAAAACTTTAGACTTGTCCAAATTGAAAGAAGTTGCAGACGACAATTTAAAGTTTATGAAATGTTAGATTTTTTCAACTTTCTGTATAGAAAACATTGTGTAAAATGAAGAAATTGCTTGTTACAAGCAATTTCTTCATTTTACACAGTGTTTTCCTAATTGTTTTTCTCGAGGGGCGTCCAAAAGCGTAACTGTGTGGGAATGGGTTAATCAACTCTTTCCTACACAAACCTGCTATTTTATGTCCCTCAAGAATAAGACTTTTGAAAACATGAAAAATGGAGAATCTCACAAGCAAATCCTTCATAATCCACAATGTTTTCTAATTCTAAAGGACAAAGATTTTTAGCTTGGCTGTTTTCGGAAAAAACCTGAGGTATTGTCATTACCTTAGTGTCCTTTGTGTCGGCGTGACAAACTTTAACCTTGGTCATATCTCTGTTGTTATTGAAGATATCCTCATGAAACTTGGCATATGTATTGACCATCACAAGAGCTATCTAATTTATCAAGGGAGATAACTCTAAAAGCATTTTTGTAAGAGTTATGCCCCTTTTTTACTTAGAATTTTTGTGTTATCCAGCACCTGCAGCCAAGCGTTGCACTGTGAGCGGTGCTCTTGTTTAAAATTGCCATCTGCAACTTCTTTTGATTAGTCTTAAATTGTGTCATCTTGGAACGTATTACATGTTGAAAAACTAGATGTATTTTTATCATATTTTGTTGATAATTAGAACATTCAGAGCATGGTATCTTTTTTGCAGATAAACAGTTTAATCCATTCATACACAATCCTGATTTATTACTCCCCTCAAAAAAATACTTGGAAAACAATTTCTTCATTTTCCACAATGTTTTCTACTCAAAAAGACATCAATAATTCATCAACTTTAGATTGTCATCTTCAACATCTTTGAATCTGGACCAGTCTAAATGTTTGCCTGGTAATGCTTGTTAACCTATCATTAACCCATTCCCTAGGCCTCCGTCATGGTGCAGTTGGTATTGCGTCAGACTGTCAATCTAGAGGTCCCGTGTTCAATCTCCGGCACTCATCCTTTACGACTATTTGTCTCTCACTAATGGGTTGATAATCGTAGACCTTTGTGGGATAGCAGCTGGAGGCTAGGAAAGGATGTAATTGTAGTGCTGGTGTGAGAAATACCAGGATTCCATTGTTAGGTGCTCCAGCCGCCGCGATATAACTGAAAGATTGTTGAAAGTGGCGTAAAACCCCATTCAAACAAACAAAAAAATAACCCAATCCCCTACAATCACTCTTGTAGACACCTCCAAGAAAAAAGCTTTGGATTTTTTTTTTGGAAAATGGAGAAAATGCTTGTTACAAGCTCCTTTCATTTTAGACCAGTCTAAATTTTTATCTGGTTATGGGTTAAATCTAATATTTGTGCATTAAGTTAATTGCAACTTCTATCGGTAATAGTGAATTGCTATTATCAGAGTGGCAATTAAGTGAATTTTACTGTATCTCTGGTATAATTGCACACATTTACTTGAAACTCTGTATGCTAAACCCATTCCAACACAATGACGCTTTTAAATGCCCCTTAACCCATTCCAACTCGAGCCCTCCTTTTTACGCCCCTCAAGAAAAAAGCTTTGGAAAACATTGTGGAAAATGAAGAAATTGCTTGTATCAAGCAATTTCTTCATTATCCACAATGTTTTCTACCCCAAAATACTGGCAAATTTAAAATTCCATCAAACGTATATTGTCGTCTGCAGCTTCTTTCAATTTGGACCAGTCTAAAATTTTGTTGTGTTGGAATGGGTTAATATTAGAGCTTTGGAAAACATTGTGGAAAATGAAGGAATTGCTTGTGACAAGCAATTTCTTCATTTTCCACAATGTTTTCTACCCCAAAACATAAAAATTTGAAAGATTTCATCTACATGAACTTGTCGTCTGCAACTTCTTTGAATTTTGACTGGTCTAAAATTTTATCTTGTGGGAATGGGTTAAAACATTACTAACTATCAAGCAACTCAACATCTGCCTGTGGTTCTCATTTCGGTTTGGCTCTGTAACCAATTCCCACATGAGAAAGTTTTAGACCAGTACAAATTCAAAGAAGTTGCAGACAACAATTTTAAGTAGATGAAATCTTTAAAGTCTTTGTCCTTTGGTTCAGAAAACATTTTGGCTAATGAAGAAATTGCTTGTAACATAACAATGTTTTCCAAAGCTTTTATATTGAAAGGCGTTTAGTAGGGTCACTATGTGGGAATGGGTTGCATATCTTTACTACAGCCTATCCAAGCTGAAATTAGCATGTTTAGGTTTCCAACTTATCGATTTACCTGTAATCTACTTTCCTGTTTCATGTTGCTGGCTGTAAATTTTTAATATCAAAGATGAACTTTCAGGCAGAGGGCTGGCCAATGAGAGTGTATGGATAGTTATGTTAGAAGTATTGTAAATCATGTTGACGATTAAAAAGCTTTAAATTTTGTTAACAACTTTAAATATTTTCATAGTTTTGAACAAACAGAATTTTTATATATAATATTTGTTACCAGCAATTTTTTTTTTATAGATTTGTTAATAAAGGATCCTAAAAGCAGTATTTTGTAAATTATTGATTTTTAGCTCACCTGAGCACGAAGTACTTTGGGTAAGCATTTGTGATCAGTCCGTCTGTCCGTTTGCAATAACAAAAAAATCTTCTCCTCCTAAACTAACCATGGAATTTCAACAAAACTTCACATAAATGATCCTTAGGTCATGCTCTTTCAAAATACTTAAAAGAATTGAAATACATGAAGAACTCTGGTTGCCTTGGCAACAGAGTGAAAAACTTAAAAAAATCTTCTCCTCAAAAGCCATAAGGCCTAGAGCTTTGATATTTGGTACGAATCATCATCTATTGACCCACTACCAAACTACTTCAAACAATTACTGTATTCTGAAAATTAGCCCTTTTCTATGGGATCCCTGATTTTGCATAGAAAGGGTTCTTAAGCAGAAGTCGAAAATGTAAAAAGTTAACGCACAACACACAACGACAGACAAAATATGATTGCAATGGGTCATCATGACCTTCGGTCAGGTGACCTAAAAATCTTCTCCCAAACCATAAGGCCTAGAGCTTTATATATGGTACAAATTATCATCTATTGACCTTCTTCCATTTCAAAGAAAAAACGCACAACACACGACAACAGACAAAACATGATCGCAATCGGTCACCATGACCTTCGGTCAGGTGACCTAAAAATCTTCTTCTCCAAAACAATGAGGCATAGAGCTTTTATATTTGGTACAAATTATCATCTATTGACCCTCTACCAAAATACTTCAAAGAATTACCGTATTCTGAAATTAAGCCCTTTTCTGGGCAATCCCTGATTTTACATAGAAATAAATAAGGAAAACTTCAAAAATCTCCTAAACCATAAGGCCTAGAGCTTTGAAATTTGGTACAAATTATCATCTATTGACCCCCTACCAAAATACTTCAAAGAATTACTGTATTCTGATTATTAGCCCTTTTCTTTGCTATACCTTATTTTACATAGAAATAAAGAAGGAAAACTTCAAAAATCTTCTCCCAAACCATAAGGCCTAAGGCTTTGAAATTTTGTACAAATTATCATCTATTGACCCTCTACCAAAATACTTCAAAGAATTACCGTATTCTGATATTTAGCCCTTTTCTTTGAAATATCTGATTTTACATAGAAATAAAGAAGGAAAACTTTAAAAATCCTCTTCTCCCAAACAATAAGACCTAGAGCTTTGATATTTTGTATAAATCATCATCTATTGACCCTCTACCAAAATACTTCAAAGAATTAGTGTATTCAGAAAATTAGCCCTTTTCTGTGAGATCCCTGATTTAAAATAGATCTAAAGAAGGAAATATTTAAAACTCTTCTTCTCCCAAACTTTGATATTTGATGTGTAATAATACCTATTGACCCTGTACTAAACTACTCCATAAAATTACTGTATTCTGAAAATAAGACCTTTTCTGTGCAATCCCAGAAAGGGATAAAGAAGGATATCATAGACAATGTTCTCCTTTTAAACCATAAGGCCTAGAGCTTTGATATTTGGTATGTAATAATGATCTACTTTATTACTTGAAAGAATTACCATACATGGTTGGGTTTTCACTCTACCTAGGATTAAAGGAGAAAATCTTTAAAAAAAAATCTTCTTCTCTAAAATGATTTAGGTGAAGGGCTTTGATATTTTGAATATCATATCATAAAGGCTTGAGCAATCATACTCAGGGGAGCCATATAGGACCATCATGGTCCTCTTGTTAGCTCATTTGAGCACAACATGCTCATGGTGACTTTTGGTGATATTTGAATGTCCTGCACTCAATTCCTTTGTTGAAACTCTAGCGGCCACAGATTCAATTTGATCTTGATGAAACTAGGTCATAAGGAAAAATGTGAAGGTTCGTTTTGAAAATATGGGAAATTAAGGGCACCTTTTTCCCTTGTCTTCCCAATTCAGATAGGGTTCTTCCTAACCAACATGCCTAGAAGGTCATTATACCCCTGCAAAACGAATGTTTTCAGGGGTATACTAGAATCAGGCTGTCTGTCTGTGTGTCCATCTGTCTGTACAAAATACTACCAATTTTATGTCGCGAACTCCTCCTTCAGTTTTGCTACAATACCATTGAAACTTTATACAAACTTAAACAAGATATTGAAGTTTTGCAAGACGCAATTTTGAAGTCTTAACTCCCCCTGGTTCAAGAATTTTCTCCCCTTGAACTTAGACATTATTTATGCTTTGTACACATATACAAATTCTGTGTCACAAACTCCGCCTTTCTAGAAAAGCAAAGGCAGTAGCTATGTCCTTGTATTGTTAAAGCTCTCATTACACTGAAAGCACTTGGGGGGGGGTATTATGTATCATTCTGTGACAAGTTCTAGTTTTAACGCAGGAAAAAAGACAAGAAAGACACAAACATAGTAAAAAGTTAAAATTAATTTGTGTAGTACATTCCCTTTATGTAACAAATTCTAAATCTAGCAACAATTCACTTCCATTAACCTCATTTGATCATTGGGCAATGTGTTAAATTCACTAATACCCAAACATGGCACATTCATTGACAAATTCTTGTTGGTTATGGAGATTTCACAGAAATACTAGTGAATTTTTGAAATAATAAACCCATTGAAGATTTAGCCCAGCTTTTAGTTCATTTTGATCTCCTACCAATGAGAGGGTAATCATAAACCTATGTGGGATGAGAAGCTGGAGGCTAGGAAAGGATGTAATAATAGTACTGATGTGAGAAATATCAGGAATCTATTGTTAGGTGTTCCAGCTGTTGCAAAATTACTAAAATACTGTTATAAGTGGTGTATAACCCCTTTGAAAAATAATTGAATGTGGTTTTATGCCACTTTTAACAGTATGTCAGTAATATTGTGCAGCTGGAGCACCTAACAATGGATTCCTGGTATTTCTCACAGGATGTGACAATTTCACTATTTCAAAGCATTAGTGAAAGATGATACGTTTCAATATATGGACAAAGGCCATATTTTGTGATTAAGTTTTCGACAGATACAGTAAAACAATATTTCCACCTCTATAACAGAAGAGGCGCATAAAAAATGAGTTAAAAATAGGTAAGATGCCGTCAGAGTACACATAAAATTTAACCCTTTCCCACACAATGACACTTTTGGAAAAGGTATTTCTAAGATTTGACCTTGTTCTATACTTTTAACCTGATGTAACCCCAAATTATGAAGACAAACATTCTGACCAAATACCAACCCATATGAGGCAAAATTGTGACCTGTAGAGTGCACACAAGGTTTCTCTACAGGGGTTTAACGCCACTTTTAACAGTATTTCTGACATATCACTGTTACTGGAGCACCTAACTATGGATTCAAGGTGTTTCTCACACCAGTACTACCACTGCATCCTTTCAAAACCTGCACTTTCTCATCTCACTTAGGTTTACAATTATCCATCCATTGGTTGTAACAAGAAGTTTCTTCATTTTCCAAAGAATTTTTCTTGAGGGGCATTCAAAAGTGTCATTGATTGGGAATGGATGAAATGAGCAAGTGTGTTTAATTGCAGTTTAGTTGGCCAAAGTCCTTTGAAGACAAGTGAAAAAGCCACCGCCAAAAGAACAATGCATCAGCATGTATCAATCAAAATATATGCCCAATATTGAATAATTTGCCGTCAGAAAAAATTGATAGATATACAGATTAGGTAAAAGAAACAAATATCAATAAATTACTTTACATTGGTTTTGAGAAAACATAAAATAATACAACCTTGAAAATTCTAGCAAGTCAAAATACTAAAAAGTTGGCTCTCACAGATAAAGAAAAAATGAAAATTCAAAACAAATCTCTAAATTGCACCCTGCTTCATTCAGCAAATCAGACAGAAAGCTTTAAGTAAGCACTGTAGATCATTCCCCCATCTCTTCTGAATCAAGAGAATAAGGAAAGAATCTCTGCATATACAGTCAATCTTGGTGGATGGACAACCTGTACTAAGTGACCACTATCGTAATCCCTCAAAATCAAAAGCCCTCATTAAGAAGTTGATGTCTTTGTGAAAAACATATCATACCCAAATCTAATGTTTTTGGAACAACAGCATAGGATTTAGCAAGAATTCTGCATCAATTTATGTACGCAATTGAATCAATTCTACATATATTTCACAAAAATCTGTTTAAAGCGTCCATTCTCTTAGGCAACCACTTTTTGGTCATTCCATGAGTGGTTGTATATTACAAGATTAACAATGCAGAAAATATTGTATTAAGTGACCACTCATAGAATGACAAAAATGAGGCCGCTTAAAACAATATTGTGCCATATATGAAGGGTTGGTTTGATTGCATTAACATAGGATTTTGCAAGAATTCTATAAAAAGTTATACATAACTTTTTTAGAATTCTTGCAAAATCCTGTTGTAGGGACTTATTAGTATTGTCTTGCTGAGATATTTCTAATGAGTTTCAACAACATTGGATTTAGGTATGATATGTTTTAGTGAATAAGACTACTCCTTCATAACATCTTTTGCTTCTTAACGGGGAATTTCAATTGTGGTCGCTTCACAGAGGTGGTTGCCTGAGCAGAATCAACTGTATTCTGCTAAAAGAAAAGGATGTGTAAAATACCACCACCCGTAAAACTACAAACAGACTCAAGACTTGGAAATATTACAGAACTGGGACATCATTTTTAGTCACAAAATAGCTATTTACATCTCAATATGTATCTCCTCTAGTAATCAACAATTAACCCATAACCAGACGACATTGTTTCAGGCTGGTCCAAATTGAAAGAAGTTGCAGACAACAATTTCAAGTTGGCAGAATTTAGAAAATCTTTGCCTTTTTTGGTAGAAAACATTGTGGACATTGAAGAAATTGCTTGTAACAAGCAATTTCTTAAATAACCACTATGTTTTCAAAAGCTTTTTTCATGAGGGGCGTCAAAAAGCGTCATTATGTGGAAATGGATTACCGGTAATAATCTTCCATAAATGTTCTTTAACTTCAATTACGCATTATCAGACAAAAAGGTTTTAGTCTGGTCCAAATTGAAAGAAATTACACCCTGACATGTGTCAAATATGAAAAAAAAAACGCTAAGATAATTTTGTTACAAACAATTTCTTGATTTTTATCAATGTGTAAAAATGTAGAAATGACAATTACATGATTTATCTACTACACTTCTCCAGAAAAATAACATGATCTTCTAATTGACAGATTAGGCTTGTCAATTGATGAATCAATCATTCATTAGACTGGATGTGAGCTTTGAACTTTGTTAGTTTGGCAACTTCAATGTGAAAACTACAGATTTTTCAAGCAGTAGTTACAACACGTAGGTTACCAACCAACCAATCTACTTTTTTAGTTTCATGTTACTGATGATAAATTTTGCAAAACAAGGCCATTTAATATCAAAGTGGAACCTTGTGTCGGAGCTCAGTGGGCGTGGCAAGCTATCGGTTAATTCAAGATTCATCATACTTATTGGATAAGATAGCTAGTTAACCCTTTCCAGTTCAAATACTGGATTTTATGTTCCTTCGATTTAATACTCGAGAAAACATTGTGGAAAAAGAAGAAATTGCTTGTAACAAGCAATTTCTCCTTTTTCCACAATATTTTCTTCCTCATAGGATGGTTTCATTTCAAATAGCATCCAGTTTTCATTGTCGTCTACAACCTCTTTCAATTTGGATTAGTCTAAATTTTCCAAAAGGAGGAGAGGGTTAAAGTAGCAAGATAGTATAACTGTCCCTTTATAACATTACTAGATGACAAAAAAAATGGACAGGTCAACATTGTACGAAGTTTCAGACAATGTATGAAATGTGGCCAGATTGGTTATAAAGGAATTTCTCCTTTTCCTACAATGTATTCCAAGCCTGTTATCAACATTAAAGAGATTGTGTAAATGGAAACCATCTTCAATACTCTGCTTAACATCTTCATACAAGGATTTTATAAATGTGCACTAATTGCTTGCTATATTTCTTATCATTTAGGTGTTCAAAGTGACAAGAGCCCTGAGAGGGTCTGTAACACTCCACTAGCCATATCAATTCAACAAATTAAAAAGCACATTACCATTAAATGTCTTTGAAAAAAAGCTTGATATGCCCATTCCCACAAAATCGCCCTTTTTTGAAACAGGTTTTTGATAACATTGTGGAGAATGAAGAAATTGCTTGTATGGTGCCATTTTTCGTAGATTTGACCTCCCACAACACTTCTGCTTTTAAACATGAAAAATTCTTACCCAATTATCACATGACAAAATTTTTTCTCTAGTGATAGTTCAAAGATTTTGTTTTAATTGATGAAATTGAGGGGGTGTATTTTTTGGATAGAAATCATTGTGGAAAATGAAAAAAATACTTTTTAACAAGCATTTTTCTTCATTTTCCAAATTATTTTCCAGAGCTTTTTTCTTGGGGGTGCCAAAAAGCGTCATTGTGTTGGAATGGGTTAAAGTAGTTTGATTAAGGATGTCCCAATGTAATATTCCTGAGAGTTTTGGTTGAATCCAGACAAGTTGTTTCAGAAGAAACAATTTTTAAATGACATGCCATGACAATAGCCCCTTTGAATTACATCCAGTGAAGTTAAAATGATATTTCTTTTTAAAGCACCTTTGTTGCAGGTACATGTACACATATTTTTCTATAACACAGAAACTCCCTATTAACTGTTTGGAAAAGACCCTTTAAAACTTGAAACACTTTCTAATATACATAGAACTATGTAAGGAAATAAATAGACAATTATCTCTAAGCTGTATACACAATCTATAATACATATTAAAAACTTTTTCATCATCACAATATTTGGAACATTTCACAATCAAGCTTAAGTACAATAATGGAATGCTTAGAAAAATATTCAACCCGTTCCCACATGATGAAGCTTTTTGACGCCCCTCAAAAAAACAGCTATAGAAAACATTGAGGACAATGTAGAAATTGCTTGTTACAAGCAATTTCTTCATTGTCCACAATGCTTACTATTCTAAAAGCAGACTTTCTCAATTCAACCAAATTTAAATTATTGTCAGAATCTTCTCTTGGTTTGAACCTGTCTAAAATTTTGTTATGTGGTAATAAGTTAACTTTTGAATACACTATCCCAACATTTTATAACCTAGAGAAATAAAAAGGTTTCTATTTATTGGATATAGAACAGATTTATTTTGCAAAATTCGTGGCTAACAAAGTGACTAAAAAGTAAAATAGTTCGTTTCGGTAACCTAAATGTCCAAACAACAGTTTGAATAAGCTGTATTTACAATGTTTAAGTCCCCAAACAAACAAAAAATTGCTAAACATAAATGTTCGACAGAGGCGAAGTTCATAGTTCACCTCTGACTTATTTAATTGGTAGATTCCAATCTGTCTGCAACATCTTTGAATATTGATCAGTCAAAAATTTCACTGTCTGATAATGGGTTACCCTCATAGACGACCTTGTCCTTTACTAATGACCCAACCTTGGTATCAGCACATGCGTAATAACTATTTTCATCTGATAAATATCATGATTTGACTCATTCCCATACGCCAAAATTTAAACCAACAGGGATTATGGGTGACGAAACAGAGTCTATCTAACTTAAAAAATAAGGGTCATATAAGGTAGAAAGCATAGTGGGAAAAGAAAAAAATTGCTTGTCTCAAGCAATTTTTTCTTTTCTCAAAATGTTTTCCATAGCTATATTTCTGAAAAACTCGGTTCTATTCAGAAATGGATATAATTTGTGGACCTAGAGACTAACCCTTGTACTGATTTGCTCCACCAGCCTTGATTTACTTATGATACGGGTTAGTTATCTTGAACGCAGAAGGCTACTCTTTTAACCCATTCCTACACAGTGACGCTTTTGGACAGATAAGTCCTGTAAAACTTCCTTGAAGTCAATCAACTGGTTTCTGAGAAGATTTTCAAAATTTTCACTAATTTCCACACATGGATATAACCCCACCCATCAAAGTTGTTTTTATCTGATCAAAATATATTGAAAGAATCTGATAAAGGGTACCCCAAGTATCTTTCTTATGAAATTTGAATGAAATCTCTGCAGTACTTTCTTAAGAGAAGATTTTAAAAGTAACTGTTTAAGGATGATTGTTTTTTTTAATAGGTTTATTGCCATTTTGAACAATTTTACAGTCATACTGCGGACTGGAGCACCTAACAAAGGAATCCTGGTATTTCTCACACCAGTACTACCATTACATCTTTTCCTAGCCTCCAGCTACTATCCAACATAGGTTTACCATTATCCACCAATTGGTGAGAGACAAATGTCGGAGAGGATGTGTGTGGCCACCAGGGATCGAACCCATGACATCCCATGATTTAAGATTTGGAGTCTAATGGGCTACCAACTGTGCTATGACAGCAATCATTTAAGAACGAAGTGATGCATGCATAGACAAACAGAAAATAGAAACTTAACAATAGATTGCTGGCTTTCAGCTACTGGAGCCAAAAATTACATTTTCCTCCCTACATGACAGATATTTTTCCAACACCCTCTCAAGTTTCGTCACCTTTTTTTTATAAATTGGGTCTGTTTTAAACTCTGTAATCTGATAACTGATTATACATCAACAAAAAGCAACAACAATAAAAACCTTGAGCTAGGGTGTGACATTTCCAAAAAAAGTAAAAAGCAAAACTGATCAGCCTCCCCATCACTACAGTGTATTAGAAACATTGGCTTGTTGCCTATAGCTACTGTTTAGCCATCACTACAGTGTATTAGAAACATTGGCTTGTTGCCTAGCGAAATTGACAGATCACTTGCCCAGGACACTGAGCTCCGACAGGAAGTTCCACTTAGATACTTAACAGTGTTCTTTAAAAAATTCAATACGAAGAAGTAATTTGGTCGGTTAGTGACCTAAATGTCGTAACAGTAACTTGAATAAGCAGTAGTAACTAGGACCAATGAAAATGCTTCACATTAATGTCAGAGTTCAAAGTTCACTTCCAGTCTAGATGAATGATTTGATTGGTTGTTCTTTGTCTGACGGCCAGGATCTGCCAATTGTATTCATTTATCCACAGATTAAGTATAGACTGATAAAAAAATACAGATTAGCTGGATGATCAGTCTTTACTTGGCTCACATATTGTTGGAAATGTCATCCACACAGATTCATGTTTCTTTGCAAAAAATGAATTAAAAAAATGCAATGTTGTTAACCCATTTCCACATGACAGAATTCTAGACTGGTCCAAATTGAAAGGAGTTTCAAACGAAAATTTCAAGTTGATGGAATTTTTTAAATTCTTTGTCTTTTAGGGTATAAAACATTGCCGACAATGAAGAAATTGCTTTTTACAAGCAATTTCTTCATTGTCCACAATGTTTTCCAATGCTTGTTTCTTGAGCGGCGTAAAAAGGAAGGACTGTGTGGGCTAAAGCAGCACTTTGAACAAACATTTAAACCATACTTGATTAACCCTTTCCTGTTTTTCAAAATCTTAGACTTGTCCAATTTGAAAGGCAAATTAAAGTGAGTGCAATTTGGAAAGTAACCAACCTATAGGGTAGAAAATATTGTGGGATAAGAAGAAATTGCTTGTTACAAGCAATTTCTTCTTTCCCACAATATTTTCTCAAGTATAAAAACTCAGGGACGTAAAATCTAGGGATTAACCAGGAAAGGGTTAAAGTTTAAGCCATTCCCACACAATGACACTTGAAATAGTCACCTGCATTTCCTCCAATTTGAACTTGTCTAAAATTTTGTCGCGTGGCAATGATAAATGATTTCACAAAATGCTATATGGTTTATATGCACACTATTCAAGCCATGATTTTGATTAATAATGTACATGAAATACTATTTTTTCCATGGCACCGTTTCATATTCATATATGCAGAATTGATGGATTACTTCCGTCGATCAAAGAATCAATCAAACAATTAAATCATTCTTTAAGACATAAAGTGAACTTTGAACCCTAACACTGGCCAAAATTTATTTCAAACATTTTTGTTGATTTCGGGACTTGACCCATTCCAACACAGCAAAATTTTAGACTGGTCCAAATTGAAAGAAGCTGCAGATGACAATGTCAAGTTGATGGAATTTTGAACTTTTTCGTCGTTTTGGATAGAAAACATTGTGGATAATGAAGAAATTGCTTGATACAAGCAATTTCTTCATTTTCCACAATGTTTTCAAAAGCTATTTTCTAGAGGGGCATAAAAAGGAGGGACTGAGTTGGAATGGGTTATATATCATAACTACAGCTTATCCAAGCTCTAGTTGAGATGTTTAGGTCAATCATCAACCATTTTAATTTTTTTTGTTTCATGTTACAGGCCATAAATTTTACAAATTCATGAAGTTTTATAACTAAATGGAACTTCCTGTCTGCGCTCAGTGGGCAAGGCAAGCAATCCATCAATCATAAAACAATCAAGTGAAATTTAAACGATATAAAGACTAACTATATTCAATACATGAATGATTTGATTTCAACTAATGGGATAATTCTAAAGCTATAACAATGTTTGATTTTCTACCATCGAATTGGCATGAACGGCTTACCGGTAACTCCTATTTGCGGAACAGATCTTCACGTCTAACATGAACTGATAATGCTAAAATCTATCTAATATAAACATAAATAATATGATACATTGTATCTAGATGAGGCATAAATCTGTAAGGAGATGAATAGTTTATTTTCAACTCATCCCCACACAACAACACTCTTTGACCCCTTAAGAAAAAAAGCTTTGGAAAAGATTGGGGAAAAAGAAGAAAGCTTCATTATCCAAATTGTTTTCTATAAAATATCCAAAATCTCATCAACTAAGATTTTTCATCTGCAACTCTTTTGAATTTGGACCGGTCTACAATTTTTGTTGTCTAGTAATGGATTAAGTGTGAAATGAATTTTTTAACCCATTCCAAAACAGTAAAAACACCCATCAATAAAAACAATTGGACAAACATTGTGTAAATGAAAAAATTACTTGTAGCAAGTAATTTCCTCATTTACAGTAAGTTTTCTACCCATAAAGTTTTAAAAAAAAATAAATTTCATAAACTTTAAAATGTCATCTGCAACTACTTTCAATTTGAACCAGTCTAAAATCAAACTATGTGATGAATAAGTTATCTCTTCATTCTACAACAAAGTTTTATACCCAACTAAATAATGCTGTCAGCAAATTCTTTGAATTTGGATCAGTCATCTGGTAATGGGTTAATAGGTAATATGTGTATTTTGTATAATGCCCATTTATGGAACACTTGTGTATTATTTCTGACTGTTGAAAAAACTTTTAACACATTACCATTGGAAAAAAATTAAGACAAGTCAAAATTGAAAATGAAGACAGTGCATATAAATTGAACTAGAGATTTATCACAGACATAGATGCCTCTGCTTAATTGCTTGTCACATGACTTTCAGATGTGACCTTGAACTTGTACCCAACAGAACTTTATGTGTGACACTAGCATTCTTTAGGGGAACAACTTCACCAAATTATTTTGAAACCCATCAATTATAAACCAAGATGAAACGCTCCAGACAAGAATAAACACAATACACCCATTCCCACACAAAGACACTTTTAGCCACTTACGCTCCAGACAAGAATAAACACAATACACCCATTCCCACACAAAGACACTTTTAGCCACTTTTAAGAAAAACAATTAAGAAAACATGATGGATAATGAAGAAATTGCATGTAATAAGTAATTTCTTCATTATCCACCATGTTTTCTATGCAAAAAGAGAAAGACATTTTAAAATTTCAACAACTTAAATTTGTTGTCTGCAACTTCTTTCAATTTGGACCTGACAAAAATTTCCTAGTGTGGTAATGGGTTAACCCATTCCAACTCAATCCCTCCTTTTTACGCCCCTCAATAAAACAGCATTGGAAAACATTATAGAAAAAGAAGAAATTGCTTGTATCAAGCCATTTCTTCATTATCCACAATGTTTTCTATCCAAAAAGACGAGAAAATTCAAAATTCCATCAACTTGAAAATGTCGTCTGCAGCTTCTTTGAATTTGGACCAGTCAAAAACTTCCTAGTGTGGTAATGGGTTAACACCTACACTCACACACCCATGTATACTCTCACACTTGGACAGAGGTAACTCTATGTCATTCACAATAACATCGGTGGGGGGGGTCATGACAATTAGTCCTAACTTGGGTAGAAAACATTGTCACTAAAGGACAAATTAATTGTTACAAACAGTTTCTCATTTTCACCAGACGTTTTCAAAGGGAATTTCACTTCAGCAAATCAAAATGAAGGAATGTATGGTCATGGATTAACCCATTCCCACTCAGTGTCGCCTTTTGAAGCCTCTCAAGAAAAACAATTTGGAAAACATTGTGTTAAATGAAGAAATTGCTTGAACCAAGCAATTTCTTCATTTTACACAAAGTTTTCTACCCAGAACATTGAAAATATCTAAAATTTCATAAACTTTAAATTGTCGTCTGCAACTTCTTTGAATTTGGACCAGTCTAAAATTTTGTCGTCTGGTAATGGGTTAAAGTGTAAGTGACAATAATTTGTAGGCTTTTTATCAAAATTTACCCATTCCCAAACAAAGACGCTTTTTGACGCCTCTCAAGAAAACCAATCTGAAAGAAAACATTGTGAAAGATGAAGAAATTTCTTTGAATAATTAAATTCTTTATTTTCCACAATGTTCTCTACCCAGAAAATTTAAAAAATCTAAAATTTCATCAGCAGCTCCTTTCAATTGGACCAGTCTAAAATATAGTGGTCTGGAAATAAGTTAATGGATGGCATATATATTTTTTGTGTATGTGTTTTTTCTTTTCAATGTATGTTTTGGTGTGAATTGGCTAGTTTTATCTAATTGAACTGATGAATGGATAAAAATGACTTCTGAAGGATCCTCAATCACTCTCCGAATCACTACGAACGTCATGTGCCTGAAATAAACAAGCAGAATTCGATTGTGAAATACGAGTATTCATTAATTTGGGGCCCCAATGTTGGACAGAACCCATTCCCTCACAACAAAATTTTACACTGGTCTAGATTGAAATAAGCTGCACACAATATCAAGTTGATGTGATGTCTTTTAGGACAGAAATATTGTGGACAATGAAGAAATTGCTTGATACAAGCAATTTCTTCATTTTCCACAATGTTTTCCAAAGTTTTTTTCTTGAGGAGCATAAAAAGGATGGATTGTTTGGGAATGATATAAATGCACAGGTATGACCCGTCACACAAACAAAAGCAGTCAGAGGACAGTAACGCTTGACTATTCTGAGTGCTGGACGGTAAAAGCAATTCAATGTTGACTTTTGGCATATCACCTAAGTAAAAGAAAAAAAATCTTTCATTTTAAGATTTAAGTTGAACAAGAATTTCCATGTCAAAAAGGGGTTAAAATTCGATTAAAATGAATGTCTAAGTAATTAATCTTTGCCTAGAATATGATATGCTGGCCACAAGGAATTGTGTAAAGTTTCAAAGCAAAGGCTTTGGTAGAAAGAATTAAAAAGATATAAGACAGTTGCACAAAAGGTTTAACCAAAAAATTCTGAAAAGGATTAAAACTCAACCATAATAAATGATATTGTAATGAATCTTTGCCTAGAGGATGATATGATGATCACACAAGCATGTGCAAAGTTTCAAAGCAATAGAATTAGTAAAAAGAGAGTTAAAGTCATAGGGTAGTTGCATGTAAGGTTTAACCAAGAATTTATAAGCCCAAAAAGGGTTAAAACTCCACTATAATAAATGTAATTGTAATAAATCTTTGCCTAGGAGGTGATATCATTGCCACAAAAGCATGTACAAAGCAATAGCATTTATAGAAACTGAGATAACACTTGCACATAAGGTTTAACCAAACCATTACGCCAACGCCCGGGTGACTGGAATAGCCCCTCTGTTCTTCGAATCATCAAGCTAAAAATTCAAAATTTTATCAACTTCAATTATTGTCTGCAAATTTTTAATTTTGGCCTATGTTAAGTTTTGTTGTCTAGTAATGGATTAAGAAATGTGGAAAATATTTTTTTGTTTTTATACAGATATGAACATTAAAACTTATATAAAACAGAAGTGTGATTAATATTTTCTAATATTCATTATTCTATGCAATAAACATCCACCTTTGGCAGCGTATAAGAAGAGATGATAATAAATGACTTACTCGTCCTTGAAAAATGCGTAGGTATGCAGATTTTCCTATCATATAGGACCACATTATGTGTAGAAGTTGTAGCAGTATGAGAAGGGTGATAAAGAAATAATGCGCAGGAAACCCTCCCATCTCCTCACGTAATTCAAATATGGCGGAATGTAACACTCTGAAAACAGAAAAATTAGATATTACTTGCATAAAATTGTAACTTACAAAGTAATCCGTTGTATACACATTATAATGATAACTAGAACTGTCTCAAAGCAGATTTATACCCCCCTAAGCATTTTGTCACAGTTGATCTTTGACCTACATTACCCCCAAAACAATTATGCCTCTCCTCGGGTCATGGATAACATTTGTATCAAGGTCAAAAGGGTTATCTGTTTTTCGTTCCACAATTTTGTTGAGGTTCAATTTAAAACTCAGCCTTTGACCTATGTGGCCAAAAAACAATAGGGCACATCTTTTGATCAATGGCAACAATACTATCAAGTTTGATGGTTGTAGGTGAATTGGTTCTAGAGTTAGAGCACATGAACAAAAAGTCTATAGAAAAAAAGGTGGATAGACAGACAGATATGGTGAAACCAACATTCCCCCCTCTTCTTATATGGGTATAAGTACAGCTACACCTATTCTAAGATCTTAACCCATTCCAACACAATGACTCTTTTTGACGCACTATAATAAAAGCATTTGGGAAAATTTTGTGTAAAATGAAGAAATGCTTGTAAGCAATTTCTTCTATTTCCGTAACGTTTTCTACTGTGACAGTTGAAATAATCTTAAATTTCATAAACTTCATATTTTTGTCTACAACTTCTTTCAATTTGGACCAGTCTAAAATGGGTTAATATTAAAATTTGAATAAAATCACCAAAGAAATACAGAGTTTATAGTATATATGAAGAATTTATCAATTTCACAATTTGAAATCAATCTAGCTTTTTTCATGGTTCTCAAATAAATTGATGAATTCTTCATATATGATAAACTTCTGAAAAAAATGCTTTTATGTCAGCTTTTGTGTTCACAAACATGTTTTTTTTCTTCATTGGTTTTCAATGATATTCGGCTGGTTATCACTTTTCAGAAGCTTATCCTTGACCTTGGTTTCAGAAAATTCGTATCAATGACGGCTATCACTATGTAAAATATCAGCATTATAACTTGAATGGTATGGAAGTTGTAGGAAAATGTTATCTTGAAGAGTTTATGTTTCAGTAGACAGACAAACACCATAAAAACAATAAGCCCGGAAATCTATCAGTGTGGGCATAGAAACATAAGTTTATGATCATCCAATTCTGTTTTTAACTAAAAGCTTGCTGGCCACACCATGAGCTTTGACAGATAATTTTAACTCGATATAAAATAGCTTATTTTGCAAACTTTATGTCCATCAACATATGATTAAAAGGTTAAATTGTTAGTCGGTGATGTAAATGTATGAAGTTAAAACTGTAGTTACAACATTTAAGTCTCCAAACCAACAAAAATACTCCAAATAAATGTCGGATTTCAAAGTTCAACCTCCAGTTTTAATGAATAATTTGATTGGTCGATTGATTCTGATTGACAGCCAAAATAGTCATCTGTTCACTGAAAGGGTAAGAGAATATTGTACTACTTACATAAATGGATAATATATAAGTCGAGACAAAATCCAAATAACAATAAAGACTCCAAAACACAATTCGGGCAGACCCTTTTTCCCACAATACTTGAACATCTTGGCAAGCTGAAATTAAACAAGGACACTAGATCAAAGTTACTGTTATATATAAGGCTGACGATTTTTTAAGTGTATGCTCCATCAATAAAACACCAAAGGCAATAAATAAATTCATTTCAAAGGCATTTTCTTTATTATCCAAAATGTTTATATCCAAACAAACCCCAAAGATTTTCAAGATTTCATCAATTAAGAACTGTTGTCTGTCACCTTTTTCAATTTGGACAAACCTTAATTTTGTCTGGCAATGGGTAACAGCTATGCATTTGAATGAATAAAAGATGTTTTAAATAACTACCAAAAGCAAAACCAAAAGCAAGGTTTAACACCATTTCTGCCTCTTGAATTTTAAACTGGTCCATAATCAGAGGTTTGTAAATGACATTTCAATGTGTTAAGGTTTAAAATCAAGAGGACCATAATGGTCCTACATCATTCACCTAAGTATGGGCGCTTTAACAGTTTTATGTATTATAAAGCTTAGACTAGTCTAAATTGGAAGACATTACAGACAACAAGTTGGATACAAGCAATTTCTTCATTGTCCACAATGTTTTCTAACAATTTTTTCTGATGATGGGTTAAAAAAGTGGGATTATGTGGGAATAAGAAAAATTTAAGATGATTTCCCATGTAAAATACAGTCATCCCGATAAAACTGATATTTGAACAAAGAGTGATATTTTCAATTACTGTGGTAGATAGGAATAAGGCAATACTGAATGCAAAAATTTGAAATCTCTATGTCAAAATGTTTTGATAGGAATAGACAATGAGAGCAGGACATGGGGATGCCAACACTTGGCTGTTCAAGTACTTGATAGTGGATAAAACTTCAGAGTTGAAAAAGGGAAATGATTTGATAAAAATGCATTAACAGTTATCCCCTCTTTTGAAAATGAAATAATTCTGAGTTTCAAGTGATTACCAGAGATAATACAAAATGTCAAATTTTTTTGATGAGCTGGCCAAAGTAATACCTCGGGTTTTCTCCAACACCAGCCAAGCTAAAAGATATGTCAATTAACATTTACAAAGTTCAGACAATCAGACTGACAGACAGACAGACAGACAGACAATCACTAACACACCAATACATGTACTTACAGCTAGTGGTATATCACCAACATCATGCAATATGAACACAAGGGTTCCTATTCTAGCAAAATTCACAGCCCATGAAAAATACACCAGTAATATAGTGGCAGCATGGTGGATAATCATCTGATTAAAATCCTGAAATAAAAACAAAACAGGATCATATAGATGTCTTTACCCATTACCAGACAGTCCATTTGAAAGGAGCTGCAGACAACAATTAAAGGTGTATGAACTTTTAGACTTGAACAACTTTCTGGGTAGAAAACATTGTTTTACAATTCTTTCTTTCTTAGGGGTGTCAAAAAGCATAAAACTGTGTGGGAATGGGTTAAGTAACCCATCACCACACAAATGTATAGTTTTACACACCTGAGGAATTATAACTTTGGAAAATATCATCAGAAAAGTAGAAACTGCTTGCAACAAGCAATTTCTTCTTTACGAACTTTTTTTCCATAATTAGCAAATTCTTAGAATTTTCAGTTTATGTAGAATTGTCATTTGCAACATCTTTCAATTATGACAAGTCTAATATTTCGTTCTCTGGTAATAGCTTAAGGTCAGATGTCATAAACATAAGCCTAAGTCAACAATAATTTGTACAAAAATCCATTTAGCCTTGCCTTCCTTAACCTATTACCAGACAACAAAATTTCAGACTGCTCCAAATTAAAAGATGTAGCTAACAATATTTCAATATGTGCTTAATTTAGAATAAGTGCAAAATATGGTAGAGAACATTGTGAGAAAAGTAGAAATTGCTTTTCCCACAAGGTTTTCTATGAAAGTATTTGTCAAGGAGTCAAAAATCGTCATTATATGGGAATAAACTACTATTGTTTATTGCTATTTTATTGTAAATATATATTTGTTTCAAGTAATTGAATATAGTAAAAACATAGGTATAGCATGTCAGTTTTTACACAATACTTATACCGAAAGTGAGAGGGCTATGGGCACATTGAATTTTCTTCAAAAACAGCGAAGTTAAAAATTCTAGATCAGATGACATACCTTGCTTTAACCATTTACCAGATGACAACATAGTACAATAAATTAATTTCAGTTTCATGTATCAAGATTCAAACATTTTGAATTTTTTCACACTTTCATAATCAAAATTTTGAGCATGCTTTTTTTATACTATTTCTTAGTCATGCCCACTGAGTAGATACATAAATTTTTAATAAAAACTGTTACAATATTTTCTTTTTATTTCCTGACTGCATTCAATTATAAGAAACAAAGAGAATATTTTTTGTTTTAACCCTTGTCATGCTGGTCCCAGAATATTCTGGTTTTGGCAGGAGGTGTAGACTAAGATCAGCTTGCACACAAGAGCAGTCTAATCTTGGTCTACACCTCCTGCTCTTACTTTTCATGCGAGAGTTGTTTATGAAATTGATTTCTATAAGAAATATTGATTTTTGAACAGCAAGTTCTATCAGTGCTTTTAGCCCTCTGATTTTGCAGCAATTCAGTAAGGAAATTTAAGGAGTAATTGAGGTATGAACCAAAAAACTTAATCCCACAAATGTTTGAATCCACTTCACATATTCATACAGTGTGATTAAATTCATACCTCAATGAAAACAAAAGAATATTCTCATTTCTTCAATAATCCAAATTGAAAGAGGCAACAGAGAAAGGAGACATTATTTTTCATGGGTAATATCAGCTTGTTCAACTAAGTTTATATTAACAAATTATGTAATTCAGTAGATACTGACCTTTCTTTTATGATCTGTTAAAATGGTGTAAACTAAACTCCAATAAAATGACAACTCAAACATATAATACCAATATATATCTCTACCAACATCCTGCAATATAACGTGATTCATAAGATATAATCATATACAAATTAACCCTTGTCATGTTGAAAAAAAGTCCTATTTAGAATTGGACTAAAATCAAATTATAGAAATCTTTTGGGGCATTAGTTAGAGGTCAATAGTACTTTTGAAACTGATATAATAATCAATTTTGGCTTGTAAAGGTGGTGTAGACTAAGATCAGACTGCACATAAGTGCAGGGATATTCCATGAACAGCATGACCAGGGTTAAGGGTTTTCAATGCTGTTTAATGCATTAAAACAAAATTTAGTGGGTTTTTTTGTTGGGTTTCTTTGGAGTGGGTGGGTGGTAGAAAACATTATGGATAAAGGAGAAATTGCTAATCAAACATAAATCCCTTGATTTCTCATATCATTACTACCACTACATCCTTTCCTATCCTCCAGCTGCTCATTCACTTTATTCTCATTGTCTGCTATACTATTGAGAACCCTTTTTTGATTACAAAACTCACTTTGGATGTTCATCAGGAACACCCTTGAATTTTGACCGGTCTAATGATTCCATAGGTTTAACGCCACTTTTAACATTATTTCAGTCATATTTCAGTGGCTGGAATACCTTACTTTCTTGTATTCCTCACACCAGTACTACCACTTCATCCTTTCTGAACCTCCATCTGCTCATCCCAAATAAGTTTACGATTATCCACCAATTGGTGGGAAACAAAGTTGAAAAGGAAATGCGCCTTGGCCAGGGATCGAACCCAGGACCCCATGAATAAGAGTCCTACACTCTACCACTGTGCTACAGCCTTGACACTAGGACCAGTCTACAAATGTATTGTCATGTTATTGGACTGATGGATTGACATGAAATTCTGACTGAATTCTGTAATTCTTAACTACTTCAAATTTAACTTGAACTCCAACTAGTACAACAGGAAAATAAATCTTTCTGCTGACAAAATCCTTAGTCAGACAAACTAGGCATATAAGTCACACACCTATAGCCCAGTAGTTGACGTAACTTACCAAATATGGCCAATCTTTCCAACAATATTTAGTATCCCAAAACCAGGATTTCTGAAATAAAACAATAATTGGACAATTCATTTATATCTAATTATATAAGACAATTCTTTTAGTTCTCTTTCTAATATTATTTCATGTTTTAACTATAACAAATTAAAACAGCCATTGTAAGTTTTTGAAAACATTTTGCCTATCCAAATAGCTAAATTCCAAGTGGGCTCAGCGTTTAACACAATACCACAAAATGGCACTTTCTCCTTCTTTCTCATGTTTTCTACTCTATTTGGTACTTAATGTCCAATTTCAGGGCAATTTTAAATGTTGTCTACAACTTCTTTCAATTTGGACCAGTCTAAAATTGTGTCCTCTAGTAATGACTTTCAGGAAATATCATGAAACTAGAGCACCATAATCATGCTGATACCTTAACCCTTGTCATGCTGTATAAATTACCTTACTGAAATACTGTCAAATCAAAGGGCTGAAAGCACTGATAGAACTTGTTGTTCAAAAATCAATATTTCTTTAAGAAATCAACTTCATAAACAACTCTGGAAGGAAAAGTACAAGCAGGGGGTTTAGATGAAGATCAGCCTGCCAAAACCAGAATATTCAGCATGACAAGGGTTAAACTTGGGTGTTGAATGCTGAAAAGTGAACAAACTTGAATGATTGTTAAAGGGCAAGATGAAAACATTTTACTGTAACCCATAACCATACCACAAAATTTAAGACTAGTACCAACTAAAAGAAGTTGCCAATGACAAATTCAAGTATATAAAATTTTACAAATCTTCATCATTCCAGGTAAGAAACATTGTGGAAAAGAAGAAATTGCTATTTACAAAAAACTGTTTTCTTGAGGAGCATAAAAAGTGAGGGAATGGCTTTAAACTTGACCTCGAACCCATGTAATTTTGTTTGTTTGTATGGAGTCTAATGCTGCTTTTAACAATTGTCAGTCATATCACGGTGGCTGGAGCACCTAACTATGGATTCCTGGTATATCTTACACCTGTACTACCATTACATTCTTTCCTAGCCTCCAGCTGCAATCCAACTTAGGTTTGCGATTATCTACCCATTGGTGAGAGACAAATATTGGAAAGGACATGTGCCACCACCGGGGGTCAAAGTCAATGAACCCATGTAAACAAATGCCACAAATTGCATACATGTATCTACTTTTGATGGAGAACAATTATGCATACTATTATAAAATCTAAGCTTAAAGGAGCTCATGTCTGTACAAAAAATATGATTGTGCCTTTAGCCCATTATCGGATAACAAAATTTTAGACTGGTCCAAATTGAAAGGAGTTGCAGACAAAAATTTAAAGTTTATGGAATTTTAGATTTTTTCATTTTTTTGGTTTGAAAACATAATGGAGATTAAGAAATTGCTTGAATCCAGCTTGAGTTGCTTTGATACAGATTTGGTTGACCAACTCAGTTACCACAATTACACTTCAACCCACTACCAGACAACAAAATTTTAGACTTACCCAAATTGGAAGAAAGTGTAGATGATATTTCAAATTACACTAATATATGAAAATAAGTGTCAAATAATGTAGAAATATTGTGAGGAAAGGAGAAAATTACTTGTCTCACAAGCATTCCATGAATATATTTCTTCAGGGCATCAGAAAGCAGCATAGTGTGTGGTAATGGGTTAAAACCAATATTTTTGAAAGAGTATTTGACACCAGTTTGACAACAGCAGAGGTTGACACTACCTTTATTTCAATGGGAATCCCACAGGAATCCCTACTTATTACTTCAGGGTTTCCTCTGGATAATCAGGGATCCCTCCTTGATAAACATTAACTCATTTACTCGCAATCCTGTCCTTCTAAACTTAACTTTGAAAAAAATTTTCAGAAAACATTGTGGAAAATGAAGAAATTGCTTGTTACAAGCGATTTCTTCATTATCAACAATTTTTCTACAAAGACAAGCAAACAAAAACTCAGGATACATTAAAATCTATTGTACTCGAGAAATATTGAAGGATCCTGACAGAATCCCTAGCCTTAGATTGCTTGGGTCCCTTCCGATTTTCAGGAAGCCTTGGGACCCCTGAACACTGTAAGTGTCGACCCCTGAACAGTGATGAATATTAGAGGCACCACCCATAATTGGACTTAAAAATAACTTGATGAAATCTGAAAATTGATTCCGTTATTGCAACAGGTACATCAGAGACTGCCAGCAATACTGTTGAATAAGCACTTAAGAGAGAATTGCACTTACCTCTCAAAACTCTTTCATCAGGTTTTGATACAAGTTTAAGTAGAAGGGTTAACTCATTCCCAAACAATGAAACAATTTGGAAAATATTGTGGAAAATGAAGAAATTGCTTGTAATAAGTAGTTTCTTCCTTTCCCACACTGTTTTTTTTTTTTTTTCTTAAATCATTTATCATGAAGGGCTTAAAAAGGTGGGACTATGAGGGCATAGGTTAAATTCTTCCTACAGTATTTCTGAAGTAATCATCTTTCACTATAAGTTAGCCCATTGTGACTCTTTTGGATGCACCTCAAGAGAAACAATTGTGAAACAAGAGGACCATGATGGTCCTAAATCGCTCCCCTGAGTATGATGGTTCATGGCTTTATGATATAGACAAAATAGCAAAGCCCTCTGTCTAATTATTTAGGAGAAGATGTTTAAGGATTTCTCTTTAAATCCTGGGTATATTGATATAACTTTGAAGTATAGACATCAATACATACCAAGTATAAAAGCTCTAGGCCTAATGGTTTAAGAGAAGAAGGTTTTCAAAGATATCATTATTTATTCCTAACTAAAATTAGGGATTGCACAGAAAAGGGCTAATCTTTTTAAGTAATTTGGTAGAGGGTCAATGGCTGATGATATGTTCCAAATATCAAAGCTCTAGGCTTTATGGTTTGTGAGAAGAAGATTTTCGAAGATTTCCTTCTTTATTCCTTTGTAAAATCAGGGATTGCCCAGTAGAGGGCTAATTTTCAGAATACGGAAATTCTTTTTAGTATTTTGGTAGAGGGTCAATAGATGATGATTTGTACCAAATATCAAAGCTCTAGGCCTTATGGTTTGGGAGAAGAAGATTTTTAAAGTGTACCTTCTTTTATTCAATGTAAAATCAGGGATCATTAAGAAAAGGGCTAATTTTCAGAAGACAGTGATTCTTTGAAGTATTTTGGTAGAGGGTCAATAGATGATGATGTATACCAAATATCAAAGATCTAGGCCTTATGGTTCGGGACAAGAAATTTTTAAAGATTTCCTTCTTTTATTCTATGTAAAATCAGGGATTGCCCAGTAGAGGGCCAATTTTCAGAATACGGTAATTCTTTTTAGTATTTTGGTAGAGGGTCAATAGATGATGATTTGTACCAAATATCAAAGCTCTAGGCCTTATGGTTTGGGAGAAGAAGAATTTTAAAGATTTCCTTCTTTATTTCTATGTAAAATCAGGGATCATTAAGAATAGGGCTAATTTTCAGAATACAGTAATTCTTTGAAGTATTTTGGTACTGGGTCAATAGATGATGATGTATACCAAATATCAAAGCTCTAGGCCTTATGTTTTGGGAGAAGAAGATTTTCGAAGATTTCCTTCTTTATTCCTTTGTAAAATCAGGGATTGCCCAGTAGAGGGCTAATTTTCAGAATACGGAAATTCTTTTTAGTATTTTGGTAGAGGGTCAATAGATGATGATTTGTACCAAATATCAAAGCTCTAGGCCTTATGGTTTGGGAGAAGAAGATTTTTAAAGTGTACCTTCTTTTATTCAATGTAAAATCAGGGATCATTAAGAAAAGGGCTAATTTTCAGAAGACAGTGATTCTTTGAAGTATTTTGGTAGAGGGTCAATAGATGATGATGTATACCAAATATCAAAGATCTAGGCCTTATGGTTCGGGACAAGAAATTTTTAAAGATTTCCTTCTTTTATTCTATGTAAAATCAGGGATTGCCCAGTAGAGGGCCAATTTTCAGAATACGGTAATTCTTTTTAGTATTTTGGTAGAGGGTCAATAGATGATGATTTGTACCAAATATCAAAGCTCTAGGCCTTATGGTTTGGGAGAAGAAGAATTTTAAAGATTTCCTTCTTTATTTCTATGTAAAATCAGGGATCATTAAGAATAGGGCTAATTTTCAGAATACAGTAATTCTTTGAAGTATTTTGGTACTGGGTCAATAGATGATGATGTATACCAAATATCAAAGCTCTAGGCCTTATGTTTTGGGAGAAGAAGATTTTCGAAGATTTCCTTCTTTATTCCTTTGTAAAATCAGGGATTGCCCAGTAGAGGGCTAATTTTCAGAATACGGAAATTCTTTTTAGTATTTTGGTAGAGGGTCAATAGATGATGATTTGTACCAAATATCAAAGCTCTAGGCCTTATGGTTTGGGAGAAGAAGATTTTTAAAGTGTACCTTCTTTTATTCAATGTAAAATCAGGGATCATTAAGAAAAGGGCTAATTTTCAGAAGACAGTGATTCTTTGAAGTATTTTGGTAGAGGGTCAATAGATGATGATGTATACCAAATATCAAAGATCTAGGCCTTATGGTTCGGGACAAGAAATTTTTAAAGATTTCCTTCTTTTATTCTATGTAAAATCAGGGATTGCCCAGTAGAGGGCCAATTTTCAGAATACGGTAATTCTTTTTAGTATTTTGGTAGAGGGTCAATAGATGATGATTTGTACCAAATATCAAAGCTCTAGGCCTTATGGTTTGGGAGAAGAAGAATTTTAAAGATTTCCTTCTTTATTTCTATGTAAAATCAGGGATCATTAAGAATAGGGCTAATTTTCAGAATACAGTAATTCTTTGAAGTATTTTGGTACTGGGTCAATAGATGATGATGTATACCAAATATCAAAGCTCTAGGCCTTATGTTTTGGGAGAAGAAGATTTTTAAAGATTTGCTTCTTTATTTCTATGTAAAATCAGGGATTGCCCAGAAAAGGGCTAATTTTCAGAATACTTAAATTCTTTTTAGTATTTTGGTAGAGGGTCAATAGATGATGATTTGTACCAAATATCTAAGCTCTAGGCCTTACCGTTTGGGAGGAGAACTTTTTTCACTCCGTTGCCATGGCAACCAGAGTTCTTCATGGATTTCAATTCTTTGAAGTATTTTGAAAGAGCATGACCTAAGGATTATTTCTGTGAAGTTTTGTTGAAATTCCATGGTTAATTTAGGAGGAGAAGATTTTGTTGTAATTGTGAACGGACTGACGGACGGACGGACAGTCGGACGGACAGACGAACAAACGACGGACGATGACCGATCACAATAGCTCCCCCAGAGCTCAGGTGACCTAAAAATTGTGTAAAATGAAGATAATGCTTGAAACAAGCAATTTCTTCATTTTTGGAAATGTTTTCAACTCAGAAAGATGAAATAATATAAAATTTCATAAACTTTAAATTGTTGTCTGCAACTCCTTTCAATTTGGACAATTATGCCATCTGGTTATGGTTTAAAAAGAGCATATGTGAAAGGGATATCTTACATTCCTCTGTTGCTGCAATTTAGACGAGTTGATTTAGAAATATGGTTAATCAGGGGTGCAGAATTAAAATACTAAAATTGTTAGATTTGGTTGATTAATTGAATGAGGTTTAATGCCACTTTTAACAGTATTTCATTCAAATTGTGGTGGCTGGAGCACCTTACAATGAATTCCTTGTATTTCTCCCACTACATCCTTTCCGAGCCTCTAGCTGCTCATTTCACTCAGGTTTACCATTATATATTCATTGATTGGAGACAAATGTCAGAAAGGATACTTGCCACCACCGGGGATCGAACCCTAATTCCAATGATTGAGAGTCTGATGCACTATCATCTGCTCTATAGCCAAGGCCATAAAATGAAGCCACAGTTCAGGATCAAAGTCTGATCACTCTGTCTGCAATACATCAGCTCTAACCACTCAATTACAAAACCGGTTCAAATTTGAGATCCGTTGCATAGAGTTATGTAGATAGTCCTTTAGAACATGTCCAAAGACAAGTTGTTGTAGACATGATAAAGAATTCATAGAATTTAGAGCAGCTTTTTATCACCTCATTGTAATTTTCAAGTCTGACAAACTAAATATTGCCATTGACTTGTCAATTTACAACAGAGAAAAATAACTATTTCCACACTCCATCTAATACTCACATTCCATAAAACTACTGTGCCGTAGGTAAAAGAAACAGAGTAAAACAAAAACTGCCAACTGAAATAAGATATAAAAAACAAAAGTTGTAAAAGTCCCATAGGGCTTGCCCTAAAGGTTGGTTGTCACAAAAGCTGCTCAAACATTCGCCAAAGATTAAGGTCAAGGCCACCAGATCAAGGTCACTTAGAAAGTGTCTATCACTTAATGTAGCTCTTTAATAGATATAATCATGAAATGTAAAAGGTATATAAAAATGAAAGAACCTCTTTTCACAGGTCAAAGGTCAAGGTCAAAGTCAATTAGTGATAGCCTACCATCTGATGGAAGCTCTGTATTGTTTATGATCACATAAGGTACTAGGTAGGCTAAACTTCCGGGCCAGTATACTTAATATAAGTGAAAACTTGTAACCTCTTGGAGTCATATACAAAATATATGTTTAAAAAGTTTGATGATATTAGCAAAATTCAATATACTGATAGTTAATACCGGTAGGTCAAGGTAAGACCCAAGGTCACAGATTTACTGTTCTTAAAGCAAGGTGAAAGTCAACCACTAACTTAGCACATATTCTGAATTTGATTATCCTAGGTGAAAGAATTCAACAAATATGGAGAAGGTTAATCTTTGCCTTAACCTATTCCCACATGATAAAATTGTAGACCAGTCAAAATTCAAAGAAATTGCAGACTACAATTTTCAGTTGTTGAAATTCTTAAAATGTTAGTGTTTTGTGGATAATTAAAAAATTTGCTTGTGACAAGCAATTTCGTCATTTTCCACAATGATTTCCAAAGCTTTTATACTGAGGGGTGTTTAAAAGCGTCATTGTGTGGGAATGGATTAATAAGGTCAAAGGTATTGGTCTAAGTCACAGGATCAACTTCTGTAATTCTAAAAGATGCCATGTTGAACTTGAGTAAACTAGAACTTGTCACAGTATGTGACTTAACCCATTCCCACATGATAAAATTTTAGACCAGTCCAAATTCATTAAGTTGCAAGCAGCCATTATCAGTTGATGAAATCTTTAAAATCTTTGTATTTTAGGGTAGAAAACATTGTGGATAATGAAGAGATTGCTTGTAACAAGCAATTTTTTCATTTTCCACAAGGTTTTCAAAACCTTTCATATTGAGGGGCTTTTAAAAGCGTCATTGTGTGGGAATGGGTTAATACCCCCGCAAGTGCTTTCAGTATAATGAGAGCTTTAACAATACAAGGACATAGCTACTGACTTTGCTTTTCTAGAAAGGAGGAGTTGAACCAGGGGAAATTAAGACTTCAAATTGCATCTTGCAAAACTTCAACATGTGGTTAATCTTTGTATAAAGTTTGAATGGTATTGAAACAAACCTGAAGGAGTTCTCGACACAAAATTGGTAGTATTTTGTACAGACAGACGGACACACAACAAATAGGCTGATTCCAGTATACCCCCTGAAAACATTCGTTTTGCGGGAGTATAATAATTACAAAATTGAGCAAGTGTGTGAAATTCACTGAAATAAGCCTTATTGAGTTTCATTGGAGCATTCTGAGCCAAGAATTCATTAATATGTTCAATTAATCCACTTCCACACAATCCCTATTTTTTACACCCTGACCCCCACAAAAAAGCTTTTGGATAACATTGTAGAAAATGAAGAAATTCTTTGATACAATTTCTTTATTATTCACCCCTCAAAAGTCAAATATTTTCAAAATTTCATCAGCTAAAAATTGTTGTCTTCAGTTCCTTTCAAATTGGATCAGTCTAGAATTTTGTTGTCTGGTAATGGTTTAACCCATTCCCACACAATCCACCTTTTAGACACCAAAAGCTTTGGTAAACATTTTGTTACAAGCATTTCTTTGTTCATTCTTCAAAATGTTTTCTACCCCAAAGATAGAAATAATTCTAAATTTCATTAGCTTGAAATTGTCGCCTGTAACTCCTTTCAATTTGGACCCTGATTTGCTGTCAGGTAATGGGTTAAGCATAACGATGTAGAACTAATGTCAACCAAAACAGCACCCAATGATAAGGGGCCTATTACACAAAAAGAGACCATCAAGGAAATTCAAGAATACATAAAACAAGGGCACACCTGCCATTCTGAATTCAGATAATCTAGTAAAGTAAACAAGTTTTGACACTGGTTGGCAAATATCATATGTACAGTCTTATTTAGGTTAATAGTTTTTGTGCCTTCAAGATGGTCTCTTTTCAAGGGAGAAGAAGCAAAATTTAAACAAAAGACCTGCAATCATGTCAATTTAACCCTTTCACATTTTTTGAAATTTTATACTTCTGAAAAACTATAAGATGTTGCAGGTGTCAATAAAATTTGATGTAATTTGAAATTGGACCATGCTATATGGTAAACAAGAGGGCCAGAATGGCCCTTAAATCCCTAAGCTGACTTATTTAGGATGATTGAAAAAAAAAGAATTGAAAGATCACAGGCATGCTTGACAGTGAGCTTTGAAATTGAGGTTATCTGAGAATTTCTTTTAAATGGCACATCTACTCATGATTGAGATTAATTGTGACATTTTATTTTTAGCAACTGAAAATTGTCCTCACAAATATGGACTAAGGCATATACACCGACTTGTCATAGTGACAACTTTGTCTTGCTAACTACAAGTAGGCTTGACAAAAAGAAAGTAATAATAATCTTAAAAGTAGTCCTGTTTGCTAAACACTAGAGATCAGTTGATATTTCTCACTAGTTGCCAATCTCACTTGTGCATACCACTTGTATTTTGCCCATTGGTGGCAGGCAAAAGGTACTTGTCACAATGATTGTGCCCAATGTCCGATAAAAGATGACCAAGTCATTTTTAACAATTTTTCAGTTAATTTGCGGAGCATTTTACAATTGATTCCTGGTATTTCTCAAACCAGTATTACCATTACATCCTTTCCTAGCCTTCAGCTGCTATCCAATTTAGGTTTAGGATCATCTACCCATTGGAGAGACAAAATGCGGTAAAGGAAATGTGTTGCTGCCAATATTCAAACCAATGACACCAATGATTCCCACAATTTTCTGCTTGCAAAATTCAAGACTTTTTCCAGACTTTTTCCAGGATATTTTCTAAAAATTCAAGATTTCTTTTTCATTGACAAAAATCCAAAGATTATTATGACACTGATTGTTGAGTCCCCAAGACCCAATTTTATTCATGTCAAACTAAAACCCTGAATTTTGTCCAGAAAACTACAATTATATAAAATAATGGATAAATTTGATTGCTTCTTGACATGTAGATTTTCAATATTATGCTCATGACAATTAATATCAATGTTCAAATTTCACTTTTTCATTAAATTGAATAGGAGGCCATTTATTACTTTCGTATCCAAATTCAATTCATGTACAGTTACTGGTACACTTAAGAAGTTGCTCTGGATTTTCTCCTAAACATGTACTCTAATCATATATTCAGTACAAAAGCACGGCCCACGGGTGCCAACGTTGGCTGCAGGTGCTGGATAATGCAAAAATTTTAAGTCAAAAAAGGGGCATAACTCTTACAAAAACGATTTAAGACTTATTCCACTTGATAGTCTAGATAGTTTTTGTGATGGTCAATACACATGCCAAGTTTCATGAAGATATCTTCAATAACAACAGAGATATGACCAAGGTTAAAGTTTGTCACACCAACACCAACCCACATAACGCCAAGGTGAGGACAATACCTCGAGTTTTCTCTGAAAACAGCCAAGCTAAAAATGGAAGCCTACTTCCCATCCTAGCAGAAAATTAAGTACAATGCTTGTATTTTTTGGTGAAACAAATGCCAATTTATCTTTCTCGGCAGAAATTGTGACGTGATAATGCATCCCTTACATTTACACTGTGATAGAACCTACTGGCTGAGGGATACACATCAACTGTTTGGAACATGTACTTTAATTGGGTCCTGCATCTTTCATTAAATTGATTTGTCTTTTTTCTAGTTTTTCCTGTTTCTTTTTTTAAAGATATCACAAAACCAAGTCTTGGAACCCTGGACACCCCATGATTGAAGATTTGGTGTCGGATGCATTCCTAACTGCCTATGGTGGTAGCCCTGATGTACTCACAGACATAACAGCATAGAAATAGCTTCTTTCACCATTGTCAGTAGGATTTATGCCAAGTTTGATTGAAATTGGCCCACTGGTTTTGGAGAAGATTTTAAAGTAAAAAACTGCCACGCCCATATTTGGGCGTCATTCAAAATTTCACAAACAAAATTTGAAAAAGGCTCACCCAAGGAACATTTATGCCAAGTTTAGTTGAAATTGACCCAATGGTTACTGAAAAGAAGATATTTAAAGATTTCAAAGTCAAAAATTGCCCCGCCCTGCCACGCTCATATTTGGGGGTCATTCAAAATTTCACCAACAATTTTTGAAAAGGATCATCCAAGGAACATTCATGCCTAGTTTGGTTGAAATTGGCCTAATGGTTACTGAGGAGAAGATGTTTAAAGTTTCAAAGTCAAAAATTGCCCAGCCCAGCCACACCAATATTTGGTCGTCAATTAAAATTTCACCAACAACTTTTGATAAGGGTCACCCAAGGAACATTCATGCCAAGTCTGGTTGAAATTGGCCCAATGGATACTGAGGAGAAGATGTTTAAAGTTTTAAAGTAAAAAAAATTGCAATGCCCATATTTAGGCGTAAATCAAAATTTCGTAAACAGCTTTTTAAAAGGGTCACCCAAGAAACAATCATGCCTAGTTTAGTTGAAATTTGCCCAATGGTTACTGAGGAGAAGAGGTTTAAAGATTTCAAAGTAAAAAACTGCCACGCCCATATTTCGGGTTCAAACAAAATTCCACAAAGGATCCAAGGTTTTTACAGGAAAGGGTTAAAAGCTTTCTGTATTCCCAGTAAAAAGCCATTTGTCCAGTCAGAAATATACATACCTCATTTCATTAAATCTTTGTATACTTGAAGGTTTGGATATTTCTTTGCGATCTCGCAGCCATCTTTCAACTTCTCGTACAGACATATCTGTCTTTTTGGCAACAGTCTGAAAGAAAGAATTACATTTATAGGTAAACTTGTAGATTACATACGTGTTTCAACCCATTATCAGAAAACATTTAAGACTGGTCTAAATTGAAGGTAGTTGAAGACAACAATTTTTAGTCAATAAAATTTTAACTAGAGGCGCTTGAGCGCCTGTATCGCTCCTCAGGCATGAATGTACTGATTATGCAAATTTTTTCATTAGTTCAAAATAAACTGAATATAATGAAAATAAATCTGAATCATTGAAATCTTTGAAATAGTTCTGGAGAAACATTTCAAACTTTTCATTGTTTTTAAAAAATTCAAGTCAAGTTATGTAAAATTCATAATGTAAAATTTTCACTGTATACCATATATGGACATAACCAACCACCATAATAGCCATGTTTTTCAACCAATCCAAATTATACGAAGCAATCTAACAGTCATCTAGTTATCATTCCCGTGATATTTGGCTGAAATCTATCAAAAGGTTTCTGCGACATATACAAAGTTTTCAGTTTATACTATATAATGGAAATAAGCCCTGCCCATTAAAGCCATGTTTTTCAACTGATCAAAATTCTTTGAAGGAATCTGATAAAGGTTCATCCAAGGATCACTTCTGTGAAATTTGGTTGAAATCCATCCATAGGTATCATAGAAGAAGCTTTTCAAAGCTTAACCATATAAGGTAACTAGCTCTGCCCATTAAAGCCATGTCTTCTATCCGATCAAAATTCTTTGAAAGAATCTGATTAAGGTTAACCCAAGGATCATTTCTGTGAAATTTGGTTGAAATCCATCAACTAGGTTCTAAGAAGAAGATTTTCAAAGCTTTCAACATATATGGAAATTAGCCCCGTGCATTAAAGCCATGTTTTTCATCTGACCAAATTTCTTTGAAGGAAACTTATAACCGTTCACCATAGGATCATTGCTTTGAAATTTGGATGAAATCCATCTTCCAGTTTTCGAGGCTTTCACCATATATGGAAATAAGTCCGACCATAAAAGCCATGTTTTTCATCCGATCAAAATACTTTGAAGGAATCTGATAAAGGTTAACCAAAGGATCATTTCTGTGAAATTTGGTTGAAATCCATCCACAGGTATCTAAGAAGAAGATTTTCAAAGCTTTAACTAGAAATGGTTACAAGCTCCGCCAATTAAAGCCATGTCTTCCATCCAATCAAAATTCTTTGAAGGAATCTGATAAAGGTTAACCCAAGCAGGGTTTTCCCTTGACTTTCAAAACAGGGGGTCATTTTGCCACATTATGACCCCTATCAAATAAGATAAAGAAGGCTGTCTAGCTATTTTGGGGGTCATTTCTGAAAAATGGGGGTCCAAATTCAAAGAAGGAGAGGGTCAGGGAAAACCCTGCCCAAGGATCATTTCTGTGAAAATTTGGTTGAAATCCATCAACTAGGTTCAAGGAAGAAGATTTTCAAAGCTTTCATAATATATGGAAATTAGCTCCGCCCATTAAAGCTGTGTTTTTCATCCAATCAAATTTCTTTGAAGGAAACTGATAAAGGGTCACCCAAGGATCATTTCGGTGAAATTTGGTTGAAACCCATCCACCGGTCTCTAAGAAGAAGTTTTTCAAAGCTTTCACCATATATGGAAATTAGATCCGCTATTATAACCATATTTTTATCCAATCAAAATTCTTTGAAGGAATCTGATAAAGGGCCACCCAAGGATCATTTCTGTGAAATTTGGTTGAAATCTGTTCAGTGCTTTCTCAGGAGAAGATTTTCAAAGTAAAAGTTTACGGATGGACGGACCACCAGACAGACAACACAATGACAATAAGTCTCTCGTTTTCAGCCAGTGGAGCTACAAATCTTTGTCTTTTGGGGTAGAAAACACTGCGGGTTATGAATAAATTACTTGCAACTAGTAATTTCTTCATTTTCCACAATGTTTTCATAAGTTTTACTTGAGGGCTTCAAAAAGCATCATTGTGAGGGAATGGTTTAAACTCATTATCATACTATAAACTGTAAGAACTGCCTGAAGTCAAATCAGGGAATCCAGAAAGCCATGATGGCATGCAACATACTGCCTGCAAAGTGCCCTAACTTTTCCAAAGGCCTTTTCAGTGTCTTTTCAATGGATCCAGAAAGCCATGATGGCATGCAACATACTGCCTGCAAAGTGCCTTAACTTTTCCCAAGGCCTTTTCAGTGTCTTTTCAATGGATATGTTTCAAAACTTGCAAATTATTAAGTTTCAAAAACTCTAGTGATTTTCAACAGAATGGAATGAAAAAGATATTAATTTAGTATTAACCCATTACAAGATGACAAAATTATAGACAGGTCCAAATTGAAAAGTGTTGCAACTAACAATTTAAAGTTTATGAAATTTTAGAATTTTCCAGTTTTCTGTGGAAAATGAAAAAATTGCTAGCTACAAGTAATTTCTTCAATTTCCACAATTTTTTCCCAAATGTTTTCCTTGAGAGGAATCCAAAGGTGTCATTGTGTGGGAATGGGTTGTTTGAGTTATTACCTCAAAATTATTGTTTGATACAAGACCATTCATCTTGAATTCTTCCTCTAGCACAGGATTAGGTTTTATGGCACAAACTTTCTTTCTCTTTGCTCCCAGTATGTAGCCTATGGGCGTAAACACAAATCTGAAAATAGGACACAGGATTAGGTTTTATGGCACAAACTTTCTTTCTCTTTGCTCCTAGTATGTAGCCTATGGGTGTAAACACAAATCTGAAAATAGGACACAGGATTAGGTTTTATGGCACAAACTTTCTTTCTCTTTGCTCCTATTACGTAGCCTATGGGTGTAAACACAAATCTGAAAATAGGACACAGGATTAGGTTTTATGGCACAAACTTTCTTTCTCTTTGCTCCTAGTATGTAGCCTATGGGTGTAAACACAAATCTGAAAATAGGACACAGGATAAGGTTTTATGGCACAAACTTTCTTTCTCTTTGCTCCTAGTATGTAGCCTATGGGCGTAAACACAAATCTGAAAATAAGACACAGGATTAGGTTTTATGGACAAACTTTCTTTCTCTTTGCTCCTATTATGTAGATGGGCGTAAACACAAATCTGTAAATAAGACACAGGATTAGGTTTTATGGCACAAACTTTCCTTCTCTATACCCCTAGTATGTTTATTTGGGCATAAACACAAATCTGAAAATAAGGCAAATGTTTTCCTTGAGAGGAATCCAAAGGTGTCATTGTGTGGGAATGGGTTGTTTGAGTTATTACCTCTAAATTATTGTTTGATACAAGACCATTCATCTTGAATTCTTCCTCTAGCACAGGATTAGGTTTTATAGCACAAACTTTCTTTCTCTTTGCTCCTAGTATGTAGCCTATGGGTGTAAACACAAATCTGAAAATAGGACACAGGATTAGGTTTTATAGCACAAACTTTCTTTCTCTTTGCTCCTAGTATGTAGCCTATGGGTGTAAACACAAATCTGAAAATAGGACACAGGATTAGGTTTTATGGCACAAACTTTCTTTCTCTTTGCTCCTAGTATGTAGCCTATGGGTGTAAACACAAATCTGAAAATAGGACACAGGATTAGGTTTTATGGCACAAACTTTCTTTCTCTTTGCTCCCAGTATGTAGCCTATGGGCGTAAACACAAATCTGAAAATAGGACACAGGATTAGGTTTTATGGCACAAACTTTCTTTCTCTTTGCTCCTAGTATGTAGCCTATGGGTGTAAACACAAATCTGAAAATAGGACACAGGATTAGGTTTTATGGCACAAACTTTCTTTCTCTTTGCTCCTATTACGTAGCCTATGGGTGTAAACACAAATCTGAAAATAAGGCAATGAATTATGTTTTATAGTTCTTAAATTCTTTTCAAGAAAAATCTACAGCCTATTATGCTGAAATGAGTTGCAAATAACAATTTTAAGTTTTTTAAAATTTTTAGATTTTCAGCTTTCTGGCTAGAAAACATTATGTAAAATAAAGAAATCGCTTGTCTCAAGCAATTTTTTACAATTTACACAAAATTTCCTAACTGTTTTCTTAATGGGCATCAAAAAGTGTCACTATGTGTGAATGGGTTAAGGGAATAAAGGTAAATGTACATATTCTGTTGATATATTTCTTTGAATAATTTATATCTATTGTACCTTTTAGTGACATTTTGTGCATACTTGACTTGTCAAAGACTTATTAAGTGTTACCTTTCTGAATAATTTATAGACACTTTCATGAACTTCTAATTCTGCCATATATCTAAAGTAGTATGTCTTGCCAAGTAAATATATCAAATCCACTCTAAGACAACACAATTTATGACTAGTCTAAAGTTCAAGAAATTACAGACAACAGTTTTCAGTTTATGAAATTCATAAGATTCTTGAAATTCATGGTAGTAAACATCATGGATAATGAACAAAATGCTTCTTACACTTACGAGGGTCTTTATTTGTATTTTTTTTTATTGGAGATAACAATATCAAAACATATGCTTCAGTTCTAAAAGCATGTTTAACCCTTTCCCGTACAATCTCTGATTTTTACCTTCCTGTTATATAAAACTTAAGAAAACATTGTGGAAAAAAAAGATATTGCTTATGACATGCATTTTTTTCTTTCCCCACAATATTCTCTATTGTATAGAATGGTCAATTTTTCAATTGTAATTGTACCGACTTTATATTATTGTCTGCTACCCCTTTGACTTTGGATAAGTCCAAAATTATGAAAGAGGTTAATTGACAACAGTTTTATGCCAAAAAATGAATAAACACTTTCCTGTTTAACCCCTGGTTTTTTCGTAGTGAGTCACACTCCTAATCTTCAATCCCTCCTTTTTACACCCCTCAATAAAACAGTTTTAGAAAACATTGTGGAAAATGAAGAAATTGCTTGTTACAAGCAATTTCTTCATTATCCACAATGTTTTCTATCCCAAAAGTTGAAAAAAATCAAAATTCCATCAACTTCAAATTGTCGTCTGCAGCTTCTTTCAATTTGGACCAGTCTAAAATTTTGTTGTGTGGGAATGGGTTAAAATGTTTTGGACATACTACATTCTGCAATATCTGTAATAACCAACTTTTATTTTCCTCAGAATGTTTTCAATCCTATATCGTACTAGTTTTCAATCCAAACATACTAATTAATATCTTGTGCAACTTTTGTCCATGATTGATTAGGGTTTAACAACATATTTAACAATATTTCAGTCATATTGTGGAAGCTGGAGCACCTAACCATGGATTCCTAGTATTTCTCACACCAGTACAACCACTACATCCTTTCCAAGCTTCCAGCTACTCATCATACCCATGGTGGGAAACAAATGTCAGAAAGGATATAAGCCGTGACGTGGGATCAAACCCAGTGACCCATGACTATGCACTATGGCCGCGGCTCTGTCAATTTATACAAGTCTACAATTTTGTTGTCAGGTAATGGAATCAACACAATCATCAGGTGTTATTTTTTTTGAAATGTGACTTTGACAGACAAAGTACCGTATTTATTCTAATAATCACCCATATTCTAATAATGCCCATCCCCTAAAATAATGTATAAAATGCGGCCATTTTTCACCGACTTTCAGTAACAATAGGTGATTCTAATGAACGCCCACCCCCTTCTAGGATTGAAAATCAACTCATAATTAATTGGCGTATTAGAATCAAATGAAATATTATTTGATTTGAAACTATACGGTAAGTAATGTATTTCTATAAAAACGTAAAGAGATTGACCCAGCGACTCCATAATTATCCATAATTCAACTTTAATTGCCTAGACTTTACTTTTGATATGTTCTTTAACTTAGTTATATCAATTTGTCAAGGTCAGTTAAAGACTGGCTTAGAACGGAAAGAAAAAATGAGTTTGTCACTTGATCTAAAAACAAACAACAAAAAAACCTATAACAATTTATTTCCATATCATCGGGGCATAGGAGTGATTTTAAACTTTGTTATGAGGCCTCCATTGGAAATTCTTGGATGGAATGTTATTTCAAATTGAAATAAACCTATTAATACATGTATTGAAAAAAGTTTAATGTTTATTATCTGATTAAATGGCTGAATCCAAAGAGTCTAAAATTTTAGGTAAAAACTACCAAGAACTACCAATTACAATGAAATCATTTGCAAGTTTTAACTTATTTCTGGTCTTGACAATTCTTACCTCAGTAATGAGAAAAAGCCTAGAAATGTTTATATTAAATCGAGTCAGTTAGAAAAAGGAGATACGGGTAAAAATACTTGAAACTTTGAAATAGCAAAGAAAGACCTTTTCCATGGACGCTCCCTGTTATGGGCAGTAGACAGGAAGATATAACAAATGTATATCAAATTTTTCAATGCTAATATGTTTAAATATCTGGTTATATTCAGTAAAACACTAGAAAATTAGTATATGATTAAAACGTCCTTAACAAAACACTTATTATCATAATTTTCTTTAATTAAATGAGATTGCTATTTCAATTATGAAGGAAATGAAAAGAGTCGGGAAGGTTCCCGCACGGCCATATCTCCTTGGTGACCGAAGCATCTGTACATTGTCGAGTTGAACACCTGGCACACTTACTCATGCCTTAAGCTTATTACATGACCCTACCATAACAAATTCCTCATAATGGACACAGCCTTAATTTTTGTTTCTGTTATGATTATGATTTACGGCAGGGCTTCGTCAATCGATCAAGGCGACAGGGGTACAAGTCTCATCAGTAACCATTGGGCTAATTTCAACCAAATTTGGTATGAATGTTCCTTGGATGACCCTTTCAAAAGTTGTTCGCTGAATTTTGATTGGCGCCACTTGGCAGATATGTTCCTTGGGTAACCCTTTTCAAAAGTTGTTCGTAGAATTTTGATTGATGCCCAAATAAGGGTGTAGCAGGGTGGGGCAGTTTTTGATTGACGCCCAAATATGGGCGCGGCAGTATTTGTCTTTGAAATCTTTGAATATCTTCTCCTCAGTAACCCTTTCAAAAGTTGTTTGTGAAATTTGATTGACCCCAAATACAGGTGTGGCAGGTTGGGGCAATTGTTTACTTTGAAATCTTTAAACATCCTCTTCTCAGTAACTATTGGACCAATTTCAGCTTGGCATGAATGAACCTTTGGTGACCCTATTCAAAAGGTGTTCGCAGAATTTTGATTGACGCCCAAATATGGGCGTGGCAGTTTTTTACTTTGAAATTTTTAAACATCTCCTCTGTAACCATTGGGCCAATTTCACTTAAACTTAAATGAATATTCCTTGGGTGACCCTTTTCATAAGATGTTGGAAAAATTTTGAATCATCTTACATTAGTCAGTTGAGCAATTTTAAGGCCATTCTAGCCCTCTTGTTTTATATGTTTTTTGTCTTTTAGGATAGGAGCACTACGGACCATGCAAAAATTACTTGTTACTTGCAAATTCTCTGTTTTCCACAATGTTTACCCAAGCTTTTTATCTTGAGGGGCATAAAAAATCAGGATTGTGTAGGAATGGGTTCAAATTAATTTCTCATCCAAATTCCAAACTTAAGTGGAATGCAAATATTTCAAATCATTAATTTCTATTTTAACCCTATGATGTAGATACGCCTTTGTTAAATGAATACCCACTGTGAAATTCTTATTTGAGAATATACGTAATTGACCTTAACACGTATCTAAATAATACTTAAAGAAAATGGCTTTCGAAAATAATGAGAAGAATGAAGAAATTGCCTGTTAAAAGCATTTTCTTAATTATCCACAATATCTTCTGCCCCAAAAGACAAAAAATCTTAGAATTCCATCAACTTGAAATCATTGAATGCAACTTCTTTCAATTTGACTAATCTAAAATTTTGTTGTGAGGTTATAGGTTAACCAAAAAGGTTCCATTTTAGATAAAGAAAAGTATGCCTTAGGCATAAATGTTTAAATCAGGATAGAGCACTTTCAAATAACAGTGATAAAAATTGTCGTAAAATACCACTTTTCAATACCCATTATACATAAAAACTCAGTCCATCCTAGTCAAAAGTGAATTAATTCTCTTTTTAGCATAACAAATAATGAGATATATGTATATTTTAGATTGGAGGACATTTTAGGAGGATGGAGAAAACATAGTCTGCAAGGCTTTATTGGGAATTAGATCATATAGTGTCCATCAAACTTTATGTCTACGAAGACATAGATAGATATACCAATAAAATCATTCATTTAACCCATTACCATACAACAATCTTTTAGACTGTCCAGTTTGAAAGAAGTTGCAAATGACAATTCTAGTTACTGAAATTTAAGAATCTTTGTCTGTCGAGGCAGAAAAAAATGTATATAGAGAAGAAAAAGCTTGTAACAACATTTATGTGAAGCATTTTTGTTGGTTTGGCAAACCAGCGAGCCATTTTGCTTTTTTGCTACATTTTAATGATTACAAATTTTACAAAATAATGCTGTTTAATATAAGTCAAAATTCTTGTGAATGGGCAGAGCAAGCAGAGTCAGCAGATGGGACCAGCAATCCATCAATTCTAATGAGTACCAACAACATAGGGTTTGGGAAAGAAATAACAGATAAAGATTGTCATTATCCCCTCTACTGTCAGGTTCTTGATCTTAAGATTTGTCGAAGTTGAAAATTGACCTATCACAACATGATACTACGTATTGAGACTTTAACCCATTCCCATTCAGTGACGCCTTTATACGCCCCTGAGGAAATAATTTTGGAAAACATTGTGGAGAAGCAATTTCTTCATTTTCCACAATGTTTTCTATCAAGAAAGTTGAAAAAATCCAAAATTTCAAAAATTTTAAATTGTTGTCTGCAACTTCTTTCAATTTGGGCTAGTCTAAAATTTTGATATCTGGTAATGGGTTTAAGAAATTTCATTACTGAAATCATTATTCCATTCCAACACAATAATGCCTTTTGAAGCCTCAACCCTTTCCCGTTCAATCCCTGGTTTTTACGTCCTTGTGTTTTTATACTTGAGAAAACATTGTGGAAAAAGCAGAAATTGCTTGTAACAAGCAATTTCTTCATTTTCCACAATATTTTCTACCCTTTTGAATGATTGTTTTTCATATAAAATCAATCTCATATTGGCATCTGCAAATTCATTGAATTTGGACAAGTCTAAAATTTTGAAAAACAGGAAAGTGTAAGAAAAACTTTAAGGAAAACATCATGTAAAAAGGAAGAGTTGCTTGAACCAAGTAATTTCTTTATTTCAAAAAACTGAAACATTCTAAAATTTTGTTAACTTTAAACTGTTGTCTGCAATTCCTTTCAGTTTGGACCAGTCTTAAAAGTTTAGATCTGGTAATGAGTTAAGGGGAAAGGAGAAAATTCTTTTAACAAGTAACAAGTTATCACTTTTTCTTACAATGTTTTCTTCCTTCCTTTGCACTTACTTTTTCAAATTTTAGCTCACTCTCAAATGTCTTTGACTCCTTCTTTAACCCTTTACTGTTTACAAAATTTTAGACTGGTCCAAAATCAAAGACTTTACAGGTGATTAAGTTAATCTTATTTGAAAAATAATCAATCAGCAGGGTAGAAAACTTTGTGAATAAAGTAGAAATTGCTTGTCACTAGCAATTTCTACTTTTTCCAAAATGTTTTCTCAGGTATAAAAACACTGGGTTCATTTAAACCACTTGAAATTTATTTTAACTCATTACCACATGACGAAATTTTGGACAGGTCCAAATTCAGGGTGATACATCTGACATATCTTTACATTTTTTGGCTCAAAACAATGTGAAAAATGAACAAATTGCATGTAGCAATTTCTTCATTTTTCACATTGTTTTCACAAAGTCCTTTCTAATGGTATGTTAAAAGATGGGATTGTGTGGGAATGGGTTGATAGCTAAATTCATTCACACAGAAAATGTTCACCCGTTGCATAACCTACTGCAGTAAATGGACGTAACTACATCATTTTCGTTCAATTTTACACCAAATTCCCCTAATTTTCCATGAAATTTCTTAAATGCTAACAGACTTTAATTCACTTTTATAGCAGCTTGACATTTTCAAATCCAAGTCTACCAGAGACACAGATAGCAGAATAATTTGATGAAACATTTCAACCCTTGATCACAAAATCTCACATTTCAAACTGTTGAAGACATTATGCTGTGGAAAGCATTGTGAGAAAAGAAGAAATTATTTGTAACACATTTTCTAACCACACATACACATGCTTACCTTTCAAAAAAGTACCGAATGACAAGCATAACAAGTCCTCCGATCACGGACCATATCATGTCTTCTCGCTGTGCGATATAAATCCCACTGTCGGGCTTGTTTTCTAGATGTTTCCAGGTGAAACCTTCCGGCAGCCATATTGATTCTTTCCAAAATATTTGTCCAAGTTGACTCATCCTCTGTCAGCACAATTCACATTCAGGTTGAATTTATACCTTATCTTCTGATCAATTCATTAAATCAGGATCTGAAAAAACATGTCCAATACCAAAATGTTACTGTCCTAATAATTTCCAAAGACCAATAATTTCAAAAGGGCAAGAACGAATTATTGTTAACAAGATCAAAGCCTGTGTAAGTTACATAATTATTTGACACAAAGAGATACATTCAATTTTTCAAACCAGAATTCCTCTTTTCAAGCAAGTAGTTTATCTTATTGTATTCTAGAACTGCAAAATAAAGTTTTTTATCTAGGTAAAAGCTTTGTAAATCATTACCATGATTATGCCTTACTTTCAAGAAACTCCTAGTTTTCAGGTCATTGTTCAAATAGGAAAAAGCTATTAAATACTGTAAAAAATCTACTTATCCCCATTTATTAAGAGCCCACCCTGCTATTACGACGGCATTTTGACAGAACGGAATTTTTTGTTCTTTATTTCAATGGTCGCAAACCCCTCTAAAACCAGCACCCAGCTATTTCGAATTACAACCACTAAATTCAGTACCAATATATAGCTGATACGCTATTTTGAAACACACTCAAATGACAAGTAAATTCACACCTTGAGACCGACCAACTGAATTTCACACTTGCTAAGGGGCAACACTAATTGGGTACAAATGCATCGTTAATACAGTATCCGATCTTTTATATTGTGATATCAAATCCTTATCATGACAGGCGTTACTTTTATCAAATAGAATAAAGTGGCTGATCACATTTACAGTTATAGCTTGTATTATTTCTAATTGTTATTTGAAAATGTCACGGGTTTTGACTCTCTATTAACAAAGTTGAAAGTGAAAAAGTTTTTAAGAAGATATGATTGGTTTGTTTGCAGTGTTCTGAACAGTTAATTAGCAAGTAAATTTGATTTCAACTTAATTGATGTTTGGTATTTGCATTATAGAAGATATGATATCATCAGTTTGAGTGTTTGACACTTTGAACCTGTACTTACGAATAAGTAATCTGAGGTCGAACTTCTAAATTAGATCAAAATGGATAAGACAGAAAGTAGACCCTATCAAAGATTGTAAATTTGAAAATGACAGTAGATTCCGCTGTAATACATGTTTTTATAGTTTTATTTTTAATAGTTTTCTTTTCTATAAATATGTATAGTATAAATATATTCAAATAACGATAATAAGAGAAACATGAATTACTTGACAACAACAACCAAACCTCACCAAGCTATTACACCCACTTTCAAAAAGTACCGCAAGTGGTCTTATTAGAGGGGTTTTACTGTAGATTTTTACAGAATTATTTTTTTTATTTCTCCGAGTCTGATAATCTCTACTCTGCCACATCCCAATTTCATCGCAAAACAAAATTTCATGAACAAGTTTTGAAAAGGGCAACTCTAGGAACAAATCTTTGCCTAAGAGATAATATGATGGTCACAAAGATTAGTGCCAAGTTTCAAAGCAACTCTAAGTTTCTCTTGGAATCTTACACCATCATGGTCTTTCTGACTGCTAACAAAATTTATGGAACTTTACGGTAATTGTCATTTGCCTTCCACAATAGAAAATTAACCATTTACCCATACCCAAACAACAAAATTCTAGACTGGTCCAAATTCATTAGCTCATTACCAGACAACACAATTTTAGACAGGTCCAAATTGAAAGAAGTTTATATTTTTAAACTTTCTGGGTAGAAAACATTGTGCAAAATGAAGAAATTGCTTGTTACAAACAATTTCTTCATTTTTATATAATGTTTTCTCTATTGTTTATCTTGAGGGGCGTCCAAAAGCATCATTGTGTGGAAATGAGTTAAGTTGCAGAAGACAATTTACGATGAAATTTTGAAACACCTAAGTCTTTTGGTTAAAAAGTATTTTGGGTAATGAAGAAATAACCTATCACAAGCAATTTCTTCATTATCCACAATGTTTTCCAAACCCTCTTTCTTGAGGGAAGTGAAATAGTGGATTTGTGTGGGAATGGGTTAATAGGTATTTTTTATCAATTTAACTGTCATTTAAAACCATGTCAATCTGTTCCCTAGAACCATGTCAAATGCTATCTTATTGTCTAGATAGATTATGTCAATTTACTTGTTATCGTAACAATTAATGTGACTATCAAGAAGATAATATATAAACCCATTCCCACAAAATAACACTTTGATGCCCCTAAAAAAAAGCTTTGGAAAACAATGTGGAGAATGATGAAATTGCTTGTTACAAGCAATATCTTTATTATCCACTATATTTTCTACCCCAAAAGAAAAAGATTTTTAAAATTACTTCAATTAAAGACTGTCCTCTGCAACATCTTTCAATTTGGATCAATCTAAAATTTTCTTGTGTGGTAATGGGATAAACATGATTACCTTTAATATATCTGAATCCGTATTGACAATCACTACATAAAATGTACTTTCTCATGTGATTCATATTTTCTTCACCAGTTTTTAACCCTTTTACCACACAACAAAATTTTAGACTGATCCAATTAAAAAGAAGTTGCAGAAAATAATTTCAAATTATGGAATTTATTAATTAATTGAATGAATGGGGTTTAACACCATATTTATCATTATTTCAGTCATATTGCAGCAGCTTGAGCACCTAACCATGGATTTCTGGTATTTCTCACACCAGAACTACCACTACATCCTTTTTGAACCTCCAGTTACTCATCACACTTAACTTAAGACTATCCACTCTTTGGTGGGAGACAGATGCCGAAGAGGATATTTGCCGCGACTTGAGATCAAACCCAGGACCCCATGATTAGGAGTCTGACTCACTACCACTGTGCTTTGGCTGCAGCCGTTGGTGGAACTTTATAAAATAATGATCTTTTAGGGTAAAAACATTGTGGACATTGAAGAAATTACTTGTGCCAAGAAATTTTTCTGTGTCCACAATGTTTGCAAAAGCTTTTTTCTTGAGATGAATAAAAAAGCAGACCTGTACCAATTCTCACACAGAACTTGTTGACGACCTCTGGTTGCAATGATAACACAGTGACACATTTAGTTTTCTTTTTTCGTGTGATGCATTAAAAAGTGGAACAGTACCCATTCCCACACAGAATGATAGCACAGTGACATGTTTAGTTTTCAAATTTCTTGAGATGCATAAACAAGAGCTGTCAGAGGACACCAACACTTGACCATTCTGAGTGCTTGATAGTAACAGCAATTCAATGTCGACATAATGTATAGTACCTAATTAGTGATAGAGATAAAAAAGCTTTCAAATAAAATTCTAAGTCAAACAAGGATTTCTAGGTCTGAAAAAGGTTAAAACTCCACTATAATAAATGAAATTGTAATGAATCTTTGCATAGAAGATGATACTATGGTCAAGAAAGAATGTGCAAAGCAATAGCATTAGTAGAAAGAGAGTTATTAAAGACAAAATTATGACAGTGTTACATAAGGTTTAACCAAAAAGTTCCAAGTCCGAAAAGGGTTAAAATTCCACTTAAATAAATGTCATAGGGTGATATTATTGTCACTAAAACATGTGCAAAGTTTCAGAGCAATAAAATTAGTCAAAACTGAGATGTGACACTTGCAAGTAAGGTTTAACCAAACCATTGTCCGAAGACTAATGATGACACCAGAGTGCTGGAAAAGCCCCCTATTCTTCGAATAGTCTAGCTAAAAAGTTAAACAGTACCCATTCACACACAGAACTTTATATAACCCTCAGGTTGCAATGACAGCACATGTTCAGTTTTCTCCAACCCACTCCAACAAAAAGAAATTTTTGGACTCACCTAAAGAAAAACAACTTGGAAAATATTGCGTAAAAAGAAGACATTGCTTGTGACATTTTACACGTTTTCATCCTAGAAAGTTGGAAAAATCTGACATTCCAAAACTTTATTATGTTGTCTGCAACTCCTTTCAATTTGGACCAGTCTTATTCTTTCTTGTGTGGTAATGGGTTAACTCTATTCACCCATTCATCTACCACCAATTGTTTTGAGTCTTCATCATTAATGAACATAATTATCACCTAAATACTATCCCATATTTTTAATTTCAGACTGGTCAAAATTGAATGATGTTGCAGACAACTACAGGGTTTTCCCTGACCCTCTCCTTTTTTGAATTTGGACCCCCATTTTTCAGAAATGACCCCAAAAATAGCTAGACAGCCTTCTTTATCTTATTTGATAGGGGTCCTAATGTGGCAAAATGACCCCCTGTTTTGAAAGTCAAGGGAAAACCCTGCAACTATGAACATTGGATGCAATTTGAAAAGAAACTATCTTATATAGAAGAAAATACTTTGGAAAAAGAAGAAATTGCTTGTGACAAGCAATTTCTTCTTTTTCCAAAGTATTTTCAAGTATAAATCACAGTACCATAAATTCACGGGTTTGCACAGGAAAGGGTTAATTATTTTCTTACTTGACTTTCCTAAAATCTATTTGATCACATTTTTCATGAAAATATCCTCTTCCTCTAGCACCACGCAACATTGATACCAAGACAACACACCAAGACAACACACCAAGACAACACTCATTTCATGATTTAATTCCCTCCAACAGTCCCTTTTATAGTGGGTCACTGAGTGGGAATGGGTTTATGTACATTTTTAGACTACCAGTAGTATAAATGATTTTGGAAGGAGTTTTATATTAACAGGTTTCTACCCTTAAATGCTGATAAGGAATATTTGATCAAGAATTTGGATGAAAAGGAATTGAGCACAACCACAACATGAATTTATCATGAAACTGGTTAACCCATTATTAAACAACAAAGGTTTAGACTAGTATAAATTCAAAGATTTTGCAGACTTCAGTTTCAATTATGAAGTAGATATATTTTTACTTCTATTCATATCTTGAAAGAAGCAATTTTTCTTCATTCTCCACAATGTTTTCAATGTATTGATTTCTTGAGAGGCATCAAAAAGCCTAATTCTGAGGGAATGGACTAACCCATTCCTACACAACAAAATTATAGACTCATCTGAATTGAGAGAAGCTACAGATGACAATTTCGAGTGGATGGAATTTTGAATTTTTTGTCTTTTTGGATAGGAAATATCGTGGATAATGAAGAAATGCTTCCCACATGAAATTTCTTCATTTTCCACAAGGTTTTCCAAAGCTTTAATATTGAGGGGTGTTTAAAAGCATCATTGTGTGTGAATTGATTAAAGTATGCTCCTGTCTGAGCAATCATGTATTCATTTCTGAGGGATTCATTACATTAATGGCCCTCTTTTATAAACAAGAGTGCCATAATCACAATAAGTGACAATATACTTCACCACATTATGGTCCCTTTGTCTATAACACAGCCTACAATGGTAAAAGCCTGATAAAAGCAGACATGCCATAATTTTTTCAAGCAATTCAAGGATATTTGACTAAAATTTCCGGGATTTAACCCATTCCCACACAATCTCTCCTTTTTACGCCCCTCAAGAAAAAGGCTTTGGAAATCATTGTGGAAAATGAAGAAATTGCTTGTATCAAGCAATTTCTTCATTGTCCACAATGATTTCTATCCAAACAGGTGAAAAAATATAAAATTTCATCACCTTGAAATTGTTGTCTGCAGCCCCTTTCAATTTGGACCAGTCTAAAACTTTGCTGTGTGGGATTGGGTTAAAGAATATTCCGGGACATACCCCCCCCCGCCAAGTACCCCATAAACTACTTTTTCAATATTAGCGGTTTTAATTTTAACAAAGTTCATAGTCATATTGGTTTTCTTTCAACACGAAGGTCTGTTGATGGAAAGTCACAGCTGACTTCACAAAAATGTCAGGTCTTTCCATTCTACCCTAATGGAGCGCAGGGTCGTGACATAACATCACAGAGGCCGATGAGACAAACTCAGAGAGCCTCCCACATGTTGCAGTTTTTACCCAGAGAAGAAATTGTCCACAAAACTTGGTCAATTTGCTATTAATCATTCAAAACTCTAACCTGGATTTATTATCTACCCCTGAAGTAAGACTTTATGATTCTTTGTTTCTTTTTTTAATTGAATTGACAAAGACACCATATCATCAAAGTGGCCTTTTTGTTTATTTGATCCCAGAGATCAAATTATCTACATTTTGCAGGTTCAATCGATTATTTGAATTCTATGGTTTTGTTACTTACTGTCAATGAAAACAGCAAGATAATGAGAAACTTCTATTAATGTCGCATTTTTTGTCGAGCCCACTTGCAATGAGCGAGACATTGTTGTCACTATAAGTCGGTGTCCATTAGTGTGTTAGTCAGTATGAATTTGTCCGGACAAATACTCCCACATTTAATAATGGATTTCAAAATAACTTGGCACAATTATTCTCCACCATGAGTAGATGTGCCATTTGAAAGAATTGTAGGGATAGTTCTAATGTCAAGGTCACGGCTCAATGTCAACCACTAAAATTGTGATTGTCAAGAGCATTTCTCCTACAATTATGGATGGATTTAAAAATAAATTGGCACAATTTTTCTCGATCATGAGAATTGTGGAATTTGAAAGATTTTTTGGATAGCTTCAAGTTCAGGGTCACAGCTCAAGGTCAAACACTAAAATTGATGGTCAAGGTCAAACTGATGGTCAAAACTTTGCAGGCTCGACAGCAGTTGTCCTGGGACAACCATCTAGTTTTTTTATAAACTTTATAAGCTGGGTTTCAAACGCGTGATTGTGATGAATTAGTCTTAAAATTGCCTGATAATAGAAGCATATGAGGACTAAGTTGATTCCAAAAGACCTGAGCATTGATCCAACGCAATCTCCCTTGTTCATAGAATAAACTACACATCCCCGATAGAACCTAAGAATTGCAGTAACTACAACTAAACTAAGCTATCATTACAGTTTGGTATCCAAACAAATGTTCAACAACCTCAAAAACTTTTATTTGCCGATGACTGATAATCTGTCGAGTCTAGCCGATATGCATAATGGTTAATAATCGCTGCAATATGTCTCGCGTTTGATAAATGCAGACAGTTACCATATGAGCCAGTGATAATAATGACCAGCGTTTGTCATCGATGTTAGTCAAATCTCTGTTAAGGTGTGAAAGTAGTCGTCAAAGTGGTGATTGGCGTGTGTTAGATGCAACTAATAATATTTAAGTACGTCATTTTGGGAACTGATACTATAATTTAACCTAATTAACACCCCTTACCAGATTTTTGCTGCCAAAATTTATGGATTTCTTTTCTCAAATTCCCAGGACATCTTTAAAGAATGCGGGACGCAGGGACAAATTTTGAAAATCCAGTACTGTCCCGCATAATCCGGGATGAATGGCATGTCTGTAAAAGGCATAAGGTCAAGTCACTACAAACATTATGTGAAAATTTTACTCAAATTGCTCCATAAATGAAGAGGGGGCCAAGTTAACAAAGGATGTTACATGATTAAGCCTCAATTTCCTGTCACGCAGCCTGACAAAATCCTGACAATATGTGCAAGGTTAGGTGACTAGGAACATTCTGTGAAAATTTCATACAAATTTCTCCATAAAAGTAGGAGATGATATATTAACAAGAAATTTTGCATTAAAATCCCTTATTTCGTAGTCACCTTTTTCTGTGACACAGCTTTATATTACTAATTCCTGATAATTATGTGCAAGGTAATGTGACTAGGATCATTCTGTGAAAATTACATTTTAATTCATCCCTAAAGGTAGATGTGTAAACAAGAAATTTAGCATCAAGCTCAGTTTTTCTTGAAATCTGTTAAAGAGACACATAAAGATAAAATTATGGGCAATATGCTTGAGCATTAAAAACAAGTACCACAAAAAAAACAATTGTAACAAGCAAGCCCATGAAGAGGGCGACTTAGGCAAATTCACAAGTCCTCTTGTTTCTGAAAACTTTGTCCAGATGGCATTTTTTAAGCTGTTCCAAATTGAAAGAGATGAAAAAGAAAGTTAAAAGTTTATGAGATATCTTCAACGTTCTGGGAAGAAAACATTCAGTGCTCCAGATAATTTCAAGAGGCATCAGTACTGTACTGATCCAAATAATTTTAAATCAGTACTTGATATGAGGATCAGTACCAGCTTACTTTTAGTATCAAATAAACAGAAGGAATATCAAATTTCGTTTCTTTCATTTATTAAGTAACCTTTTATTCAAAACTGAGCTCTTTAACCCAACACAGAGATGGTCAACATTTACACCATAATGTTTGAATATAGCAAGAACGCTAGAACTTTTCTATGTAGCCAATTGATCGCTATCAAAGCAATTGTCCTGATTATATAATACACTAAAAGCAATTTATATAAACAGGTCAATTGCCCATCAAACATTGAATAACAGTCAGTAACTCAAAATCTGAGCTATAGCTATAGCTTTGTTTGAAGAAAATTAGACAAAATGACAATTTGAATACGAGTATCTCCCGAACTCTTCCTTAACTTCTATGCATCGTCCGGAATCGATTTTACATTCTACTCAGCAACAAAACTTTTAATTTATTTTCATTTCGTTTTTGTATCACAAATTCTACTTAATAAAACAAGAAACCATTTCTATTCAGAATCATCACTGATTTCTTTTTTCAAACAGTTGTCCAAACCGGCGAGAACGAAACTGCTGTAGGGATTTGTCCGTAGACGGCTGAAAAAAACTCGTCAAAGTTTTCTGTCTCGACATTTTGTGATTAAGTCAGTCGGAACGCCTGGTTTCACATCGCTCACGACATTAAATTAGAAAGAGATTCAATGCCGGGTACCGTCCTTGTTGAAAAGAATTTTCCCACGGTCTGCATTCCAATGTCGCGGAAAGAGATGGAAAATCGATCGGTAATTAGGGTAGGCAATAACAAAGTAACGGGGATTTTCGGCAATATCGTAAATAGTCAAGTGATTACATGAAATGCTGCAAGAGTAAGTTCCCTTTTGTTTATGCGTTCGTACCTAATAATGTCCGTACACATGATTTACGGTCCGTAACTTGTACGGCAATTCGCTGAAAAATATGCGTAACCAGCCAATTTACGTCCGTAAATTACAGAAGAACGGACCTTATCTGGAGCACTGACATTGTGAAAAATGAAGAAATTCTTGTCTCAATAATTTAAGCCATATGGAAAAATGGTTTAAACAATCTATCGTGTATTTTGTCACTAAAGCAAGCAAGAGTCTTCTTTTTACAAAAGGAGATATGAGTAAAGGTCACTGTTAAGAGTATTTTGTGTTTTTCTGGTCAATTTGAATTCATGTTCGTTTACATTTTGAGATCGAGTCAAATGCACCCAATTCTCCTTCAGAAAAGCTCGTTAATATTCTTGTTAATATTCGGCATTAACGGTTATATGCACACAACTGATTTTGTTAATCTCCTTGACCAAGCTAGTTATTTGAATGGCTAGTGAAAGTTAAAACATCATCACTGACATTATACTTTTATGTAAACAAACCTTAAATGTTGGGGAGTCACATTTTACACTTTTTTCATGAATTGTAGGCTTATTGCGTGAATTGTAGGCTTATTGCATAGAATTATTTAGATCTTATGATTTCAATCAACATTTTTTTTATTTATTTATGCTATTGGGCCTTGAGTATGTGTTTCTTTTTTTATTTTGTTGTATATTTTGCGGGAAGATATGGCTTTAATTAATGTCATTTTTTCCTTCTTTTTTTTTCTCAGTACTACACAGTTCCTCCCTGACATCCATGGAAAAAGTTTTATGGAAAGCATGGTGACAAAAGGAGAACTACTTGTAACAATCAATTTCCTCTTTTCTCGCAATATTTCTACCCAATTTGTTACTTGATTTGCAAACTACACACATTTAAGAGATGAAAAGAATATTTTTAAAGAATATGTTTTCATGGAGGTATGAAATAAAATAAATAATCACACTTTATGAATATTTGAAGTGGGTTCATAATGTAATTGTGATATTTTTTTTGTTTCATACCTCCACGAAAACAAAAATATTCTCTTCATTTCTTATAATTTAATGACATCAAGCGATTACAGAAAATATTTTACAATTTTGATATATTTTTATGGAACTGTTTTGACCACAAGTGTACACCTGCCAGTAATACTGGAGAGGGGAGTTAGACAGTATATATAGATAGATAGATACAAAATTGCTACGTGCTCAAAATTTTGTTCATGGAAGTATAAATAATTTTTTCAGACAATCGGAACACTCATTTCTGCTAGACAAAACTAAAAATAAATTATTCATAAATATCATCAACTTCTTTGATCTGGACCAGCGTAATGAGACATTGACTGTTGTTTATAAGTACTTTTTACACATTATAATCTGGTGGCAATAATGTGTCACCTGAAAGACACATTTGAGTCTATTATCTTATAATGCAGGATAAAAGTTAAAATTTAATAGCATATAGAATAAGAACGTGTTTTAAGTGCACAATAGATGATAATTGGTTAAAACAACAGTCACCAATGTTATTATCTCAAGGGTTTTAGTTTGTAAACAAGAGACATTTTATCCCTGATGAAGTATTACTGATTATTTCAAATTAGTTGTAAACTGTAAACAGACTAGCTTTAGATTATGATTGCTCTTTTTCAATGGATTATGGATATCATTTTCTCACATTTATATATCTAAAATATACCTTTATACCTTTGTTATCAGGCCGTAAATTTGGATGTTAGTCCATGAAGGCCCCTCTTACTAACTTAGGTTGTACACAAATGGACGGTTATTCAGCCAACATGATTCAGGGTTTTCCCTTGACTTTCAAAACAGGGGGTCATTTTTCCACATTATGACCCCTATCAAATAAGATAAAGAAGACTGTCTAGATATTTTGGGGGTCATTTCTGAAAAATTGGGGTCCAAATTCAAAGAAGGAGAGGGTCAGGGAAAACCCTGATGATTGCTTACATTTTTCAGTTCCAATCCTAAGAGTTAAGCCCATTTGATTATCAAAGTTCAAATAGTAAGTCAAAATTTTCTTTATGAACAAGGAAAATATAACATTCTCAAAGGAAATGATTATGGTACAAAATGACTCCAACTGTTTGGTTTTGTTTTTTTTTATGCAGACTGTCAGTGCTGTACACTGTACAGTACAAAAGTAATAGTTAGGGCAAAGTGGGTCCAAGGTAGAGTTAGAGACAATAAGCGTACACGACCGTCATAATTAGCAAAGACATGCACCGAGACAGCCCCGGGAATGCCACTCCTCCAAACTGAAAGTTGAAACTATTGACAGAAACTTGGGTTATTGGGCTTGTAAGAAACGATTCGTTGTGTCAATTCACGAAATGCGTTCGAATTTTTCGCAATTATTACATAATCTTGGTACCGATATAAGTTGCATAGATTAAATAAATAAGAAGTTAATTGAAATTTATATACCTTACCCTGTAAACAACAATTTCTTGGAATTCTATGATCAAATCCGAATTAATCCGAATACCGTACTCCTAGACTAGATTATAAACTGGAACCCCTACTATGGGAAAAGCATATCGCATATTCTGCATAACAGTAATAGGAAGACATGGTTTAAAACGAAATAAAATTACAATGTTTGAATTTTATCTGACCTGTAAAACTAGGACCTGAAGTAGATCCCCCTATTTTTAAAGTTTTTTTTGTTTTTTTTGAAGGTCCTGAAAGTGATCCACCTAAATAAATACAATAATTTAAAGTGAGCTTTATTTGAATAGTTACTATCCTATAGGGTAGAAAATATTGTAGGAGAGGGAGAAATTGCATCCCACAATGTTTTCGCAAGTATAAAATCATGGGGCCTAATAACTAGAGCCCATTGAGGGCCTGTTTGCTCCACAGGCCTGATTGCAGCTGTGATATCGTAGCCCTCTTTCTAATAATCTGCTGCTCGCCTGCAGATTATTAGAAAGAGGGCTACAATATCACAGCTAGCCTGATTAAGCAAATATTGTTTTCAGGAAATCAATATAAACCAAATCATATTCACCATGTGTGGCAAATAAATCTTGTCAAAGATATCTTTTCAAAAGTTTCATTGTTTTACAAAAGTCAATTCATTAACTTAGTCAGATGAAAAAGATTTTAACAATTTTTTTAAAAAAAAAAAAACAACAACACTGGATACCATATAAGGACATATTAGGCATGACCATGAAAGATATGTCAGACTCAAACAAAACTAGACATTGTCAAAAAATGGACTAATACCCCCCCCCCCCCGACAGCGCTTGTCCATATACAAGTGCTATCCGCCAAAGGGCCGTAACAAATTGGACTTTTTAATTTAAGGGCCATTACTCCAACAAAAAACAATGGACCATAGCCAAAATTGGATATGCACATGTATGACTTATACCGAGTCTTTCTGTGACTTCCAATGGTCGCTGAGAAATTGAGCGGGCGCAATTTTTCACCAAAGCGCCATAACTCCATCAAAAATCAACAGACTGTAACCAATATAGAATATGCACATCTCTGCTTGATACTGATTATATCAGTGAAGTTCGAATAAAATTCATCCAATATTTGCTGAGAAATTGAGTGGACACGGAAAAGCTACAGACAGACGGATGGACCAATGGACTGACAGAAAGACCCAGCTGACTCCTATATACTCCCCAAACATAGTTTTGGGGGGTATAATTAATCGATGGAATCTGAAAAGGAGTCACCACATATAGAAAATAGCCCCGCCTATTTAAGTCATGCTTTTCATACCATCAAAGTTCTTTGGAGAATTCTGATAAAAGATTCATCTGAGGATGATTCTTGTGAAATTAGGTTAACCATTCGTTGGTTTTTAAGAATAAGATTTTATAAACTTTTCACCGTATAAGGAAGTTAGCCACACCTATTAAAGCCATGTTTATCATCTGATCAAAATTCTTTGAAGGAATCTTAAAAAAGGTCACACAAGGATCATATCTGTAAAATTTGGTTGAAATCCATCTACTAAGAATTGTCATCTGCAACTTCTTTGAATTTGGACCAGTCTAAAATTATGTCTCCTTGGAATGGGTTAACCCATTCCCACTCAGTGATGCCTTTCAACGCCATCCAGGAAAAAAAGCTTTGGAAAACATTGTGGGAAATGAAGAAATTGCTTGTCACAAGCAATTTCTTAATTTTCCACAGTGTTTTCTACCCAGAAAGTTAAAAAATCCAAAATTTCATTAACTTTAAGTTGTCGTCTGCAACTTCTTTCATTTTGGGCCAGTCTGAAATTTCACTGTCTGGTAATGGGTTAAGGGGTGATCAAATGTCAACATGCCTTTAGCCAACAAAACCTTGTTTCAGCCAATTCATTTGTTTTGATTAACTCAATCCCGCTTGACAACAAGAGGCCCATTGGGCCTTATTGGTCACCTGAGTGGAAAGAGCACTAAAATAAGAAACAAGAGGGCCGTTGGCCCTGGGGCACTCACCTGAGATAAAGGCTCTTTTTCTTTCAACAGTCTAATTTCATGTTAAGGTTAGGATTATGAAACAAGTGGGCCACAATTACATATAAAGACTATGAACCTGGGGATCCAAAAGTCTAAATTATAAATTCCAAGGCCTTAGTGCTGATTTGAAAGAAGGAAAAAACTTTTTCCATGGGTTATAATTTCAGAAATAAGAAAGAAGTCTGTGAACTGATGCTTCATGCCTATACCCCCCCCCACCCGGGTCAGCCCCTGGAAACCCTAGGATCATGATTTTAGCTATTTTGTAAGAGATCAATATACTGATGCTTCATGCAAAATATCAAGGCTCTACGCCTTCTGGGTCAGGAGGAGAAGATTCTTAAAGATTATTTTGAAATTTCACTTTTGTTGCCATGGCAACCAGAGTTTTTAACGGATTTCAATTCTTTTAGCTATTTCTAAAGGGGACCACCTAAGCAACATTTCTGCCAAATTTGGTTCAAATTGGCCCTGTGAATTGGGAGGAGATGTCATTTAAAAAATCATTCTTTATTTCTATATAACCCCCCCCCCCTGGGGCTTCGCCCCTGGGGATCCGAGGATCATGATTTTAGCTATTTTGAAAGAGGCCAATATACTGATGCTTCATGCAAAACATCATGGCTCTACGCCTTCTGGGTCAGGAGGAGAAGATTTTTAAAGATTATTTTGAAATTTCACTTTTGTTGCCATGGCAACCAGAGTTTTTAACGGATTTCAATTCTTTTAGCTATTTCTAAAGGGGACCACCTAAGCAACATTTCTGCCAAATTTGGTTCAAATCAGCCCAGTGGTTTGAGAGGAGATGTCATTTAAAAAATCGTTCTTTATTTCTATATAAACCCCATCCCCCTGGGGCTCCGCCCATGGGGATCCGAGGATCATGATTTTAGCTCTTTTGAAAGAGGTCAATATACTGATGCTTCATGCAAAATATCAAGGCTCTATGCCTTCTGGGTCAGGAGGAGAAGATTTTTAAAGATTATTTTAAAATTTTACTTTTGTTGCCATGGCAACCAGAGTTTTTAACTGATTTAAATTCTTTTAGCTATTTTTGAAGGGGACCACCTAAGCAACATTTCTGCCAAATTTGGTTCAAATCGGCCCAGTGGTTTGAGAGGAGATGTCATTTAAACAAGATGGCCAGAATGGCCCTAAAATTGCTCACCTGACTAATGTAAGATGATTCAAAATTGAAATTGGCCCAATGGTTACTGAGGAGAAGATGTTTAAAGATTTCAAAGTCAAAAACTGCCCTACCCTTCCAAGCCCTTATTTGGTCATCAATCAAAATTCTAGAACAACTTTTGAAAAGGGTCACTCAAGGAACATTCATACCAAATTTGGTTGAAATTGGCCCAATAGTTACTGAGGAGAAGATGTTTAAAGATTTCAAAGTCAAAAAAGTGCCTGACCCTGCCACGCCCATATTTGGGCATAAATCAAAATTCCAGGAACAACTTTTGAAAAGGGTCACCAAAGGAACATTCATGCAAAGTTTGGTTGAAATTGACCCAACTGTTACTGAGGATAAGATGTTTAAAGATTTCAAAGTTAAAAAAACTGCCACGCCCATATTTGGGCATAAATCAAAATTCTGCGAACAACTTTTGAAAAGGGTGACCCAAGGAACATTCATACCAAATTTGGTTGAAATTGGCCCAATAGTTACTGAGGAGAAGATGTTTAAAGATTTCAAAGTCAAAAACTGCCACACCCATATTTGGGCGTGAAACGAAATTCTGCCAAACAACTTTTGAAAAGGGTCACCCAAGGAACATTCATACCAAGTTTGGTTGAAATTGGCCCAATGGTTCCTGAGGTGTAGATGTTTAAAGATTTCAAAGTTAAAAAAACTGCCACGCCCATATTTGGGCATAAATAAAAAATCCGCGAACAACTTTTGAAAAGGGTGACCCAAGGAACATTCATACCAAATTTGGTTGAAATTGGCCCAATGGTTACTGAGGAGAAGATGTTTAAAGATTTCTAAGTTAAAAACTGCCACGCCCTGCCACGCCCATATTTGGGGGTCAATCAAAAATCCGCGAACAACTTTTGAGAAGGGTCACCCAAGGAACATTCCTACCAAGTTTGGTTGAATTCCGCCCAGTGGTTACTGAGGAGAAGATGTTTAAAGAATTGTTGACGACGCACGACGCACGACGGACAAAAGGTGATACCAAAAGCTCACCTTGAGCACGTTGTGCTCAGGTGAGCTAAAAATCGTTCTTTATTTCTATATAAACCCCACCCCCCTGGGGCTCCGAGGATCATGATTTTAGCTATTTTGGAAGAGGTCAATATACTGATGCTTCATGCAAAATATCAAGGCTCTACGCCTTCTGGGTCAGGAGGAGAAGATTTTTAAAGATTATTTTAAAATTTCACTTTTGTTGCCATGGCAAACAGAGTTTTTAACAGATTTCAATTCTTTTAGCTATTTTTGAAGGGGACCACCTAAGGAACATTTCTGCCAAATTTGGTTCAGATTGGCCCAGTGGTTTAGGAGGAGATGTCATTTAAAGAAATTGTTGACGGACGACGCACGACTCACGACGCATGACGGACGACGGACGGACGACGGACAAAAGGTGATCACAATAGCTCACTTGAGCACTACATGCTCAGGTGAGCTAAAAAGTCAACCAGATAATGCAACATGACAAATATCAAAGGTCTACGCCTTTCTGTTTTGTGTCACAGTAAGAGGAAGATTTTTAAAGATATCACTAAATAAGCCTATGTTAGGCTTGTAATGTCTAGGAATGGGCTTATTCTGACCCTGGGGCCATAATTCATAGAAATTTGATAAAGATGCTGTATAGCATATATCAAAAGCCGTAGGTCCTCCTGTTTGGGAGAAGAAGATTTTGAAAATTTTCACTATGCAAGACCTATGTAAAACTTGTGACTTCTGTGAATGGGCTAATTCTGACCATGGGTCCATAATTTAAACAATCAGGCTCTCCTGTCTTGGGGAAACATTTTTTTTTTTTAAATTTTCACTAAATAAGCCTTATGTTGACCTTGTGACGTACAGGAACAGGCCAATTCTGACCCTTGGGCCATAATTTATACAATCTTGATAGAGGTCCACTAGATGATGCCACATACCAAATATTAGAGCTGTAGGTGTTTTGGTTTGGTAGAAAAAGATTATCAAAGTTGTCATTATTTAAGCTTATGCTACCCCACCTTTGCCCCCCCCCCCCATCATGGCCATTTCTTGATACATATTTTTTTCTTGTACAAACTTTATAGTCCTTTGCCTAAAGACTAAATACCATATGTGAATTGAATCCAACAGCTGGTTCATGACAAGAAGATTTTTAAAGATGTACCCTTTTTTGCCCCTTTTTGGCACCTTATGGGGCCTCCAGGGGAGGAAACTCTATGATGTGTACAAATCTGAAGCGCCTTTCCATAAGGATGCCAAGTTTGGCTGAAATCCATCCAAGGGTTCTCAAGATGTCAAAAATGTAAAATGTTAACGCACGGCGCACAACTACTGACGAAACACAATCACAATAGGGGACCTAAAAATTTAGACTGTTCCATATTCAAAGAGGCTACAAAACAACTTTAAGTTCATGAAATTTAAAATATTCCATCCATTGAGGTAGAAAACATTATAAACAATGAAGAAACTACTTGTAACAAGGGATTTCTTCTTTTTCGACTATGTTTTTCAAAGCTTATTCATTGAAGGAACAACAATTGATTGATTGAATGAGGTTTAACGCCACTTTCAACAGTATTTCAGTCAAATCACAGCGGCTGGCAATGACTTCCTTGTATTTCTCACACCAGTACTACCACTACATCCTTTCCTAGCCTCCGGCTGCTATCCAACTTAGGTTTACAGTTATCCACCTGTTGGTAGGGGACAAATGTCTAAAAGGATTTTGTTGTGACTGGGGTTCAAACCCTGGACCTCATGATTGACAGTCTGACGCGCTACTAACAGAGCTAATGCAAAGAATGCAAAAAACAGAAAAAATATTGGCGAAAGGGATTTTTAAAAGCAAATCATTTTGCATGTGAATTACATAACCTCACCAGTGTCTTTGGTCCCCTAGATGACGTTCAGTGGTGCCCAAGGACCAAAACAGAGCTAAACTTCCAAAACAGAGAGTTTAATTTTTTTTCTTTTAAATTATCGAGTCATAATCTACCTCAATATCTCGATTATCTACCAGAAAGCATTAAAGAACAAGAGTTGTCCATGGGCAACATAGCTTGCGCTTCTGGGTACTTTTTACTACAGGCTAAGAGTAAGGGCACATGGTCAAAGAGTCAAGGTCATTGTAGTAAGCTTTTGGTTAAAGTTTTTCATAAATACATGAAAGGTCATGGGGTCTATGCCTCAATTAAAAGACATTCTCCTGAAGAACAGTGTGTGAAATATGAGCCCCAAAGCTAGTTATAAAAGAGATAATTTTTTTTTTAACAAAATACGGATGCTGACACCATGATCCCAGGGTATGACAATGGCTCTACCAAGATTTTTGTTCTAGGTGAGCTAAAACAAAAAACAAGATCATTATACAATAAAAAGCCAAGTTTAATCAATATGAAATTATCATGTACTACAAAATGCATTTTGTAAATAAAGAATAAAATATTTCAGATCGTTTTCTAGTTTACAAGTGATAGTTTTAACACATTCCCACACAAAAAAGATTTTTGACGCCCCCCTCCCTTCGTTCCAAAATAAACATGCTTCCCAAAACATGGTGAAATATGAAGAAAATGCTTGTTTCAATGTGGATAATGAAACAAGCAATTTCTTTATTATCCACAATGTTTTTACCTCAAAAGACAAAAAAGATTTAAATTTCATCAACTGAAATAAACTGTTTTTTGCAACATCTTTGAATTTGGGTAAGTTCAAAAACTCGCTGTCTGGTGATGGGTTAAATAAGAAAAGGTGTGCTTTCAAAAGCAGTGACAGATTCCTTTTCTCACATAAACAACAAATCATTTCCTTTTACCCATTCCCACATGGTAAAATTTTAGACTGGTCCAAATTAAAGGAAGTTGCAGATGATGAAGTTCATAAAAAGTTCATTAAACTTTACAGTTTTTTGTCTATTTGGGTAGAAAAATTGCGGGAAATAAAGAAATTGTTTGTTACAAGCTACAAGCAATTTTTTTCATTTTCCACATTGGGAATAGGTTAATACCATCTTATCCAATCCCACGAAAAAAGGAACAACACAAAATCATGTGATCAGACTTTATCATTTTTTGATTATTCAAGCAATCACTCTATAAGGGTTTACAAAATTGCTAATCACTATAGAGGAAAAAGATCAAGTACATATATAATATTGTCTTATGAAAAAGCTTATTTTTTAATCAGATATTAGATTTACATTTCTCTGGTAGGTAAAACTAACAAATATATGTTTATTAATCCATTCCAACACAAGCCTTCCTTTCAAAAATATTGTGGAAAATAAAGAAATTGCTTGATAGAACACAATGTTTTATATCCAAGAAGAAGAAAAAAATTGAAATTCCATCAACTTGAAATTGTAGTCTGCTTCTTCTCTCAATTAGGACAAGCCTAAAATATGTTTGTTTGGGAATGGGTTAAGTATTACATCAATTGTGTAACATTTGTTTTAAAGCGGGTATTACTGGGTATCAACCTTTATTACCTATGGCAACAAAACACTACATCTATTTACTAAAATAACACGGAACCGTTTTAAGCATAATCATCTGAATATTAATTCATGCAAGCTTCATTCACCTTGATGAATACATTAATCTTAAACAAGAACTGCCATCAGCTTCTAAAAGCGTCATTCACCTTCCATTTTGAATTGTGACTTGTTTTTAGAAAAGGGATCATTTCTCAGTGATCAAAATTTGCACTAGTCTGATGGTCAAAAACTTACAAAATTTGTTTGGATCTTGTGAAAAAATTCTTAATGATTAGCCTAATGTGCTTTATAAAATCCTAGCCTTCTGATTTTATTATCATAGTTTCCTGTTTTATTTGGATTTACAAGCTTATATTAAACATTAAACAATATTTAATACCGGCTTGTGAATCTTCATTCAGGCTAGTGGAATTTGTGGTGATTTTCAATCCGAATTTCTATGACTGATTTATACATTGCCAAAAGTATCAACCCTGGCAAAAGATTTCAGTCACAACAGACCAGGGTCAAAGCTTTATAAATTGAATTTAGCTTCGTCTTTCAAGATTCATGCAAATGATTGGCTGATTTTCTTTTTTTTAGAAAATGATTTATACTTCAATGACCAAAATTTTGAGCATGCACCGATTTTGAATGCTCACGCTCAAAGTAGATCCATAAAATATTACTCTAAAGTATTCAGATATTTGCTTTGTTTTATAAGAAATGACTAGAGTATATTCTTTTTTTCATTCAGGCATGAACCTTAAAACTTAATCTCACTAAGGTATGAGACCGCTTCAATGAAACAAAAAATATTCTCTTATGTTATTAATTGCTAATGGTAATTCTAGCTAAGTATACAACCACAACAAACAGCATACCTGATTGACATGTGCAAAATTTGGTCTGTTTTTCAAATATTTGTTTTTTATATAGATATATAAATGATCCCTTTTTTGACAAGTCTAAAATGTATTCATACAAGGCAGTCAGCTTTGAACACATAAATCTGACATCCACATACTATGCCATTAAATCCTCATTTAAGAAGAGTATAAGCAAAGAATCTCATTTTGATTTCTAAAAATAACTGTATTGCCCTTGACAATATAAATAATATGGCATAATAATTGTCCTTCACCTTGCATTTGCTTAACCCATTCTCACACAATGGCGCTTTTGGTTTTCTACCTAGAAAGTTGAAAAAATCTAAAATTTCACAAACTTTAAAATGTCATCTGCAACTCCTTTCAATTTGGACCGGTAAGAGATTAAACTGCAGTAAAAAAATTTGACATTTCACTTGACTGAATTTAATGGGACATAAAAGTTGCAAATCATTCAAGTTCTTCATAGCTTATGCTTTTTAGGAATTTTGGTTAGGGTTCTTAAACCCATCTCCACATAATAAAATTTTAGACTGGTCCAAATTAAAAGAAAATAGTTTTATGTTGATGAAATTCAAAAGTTCTTTGTCTATTGGAGTAGAAAACATTGTGGACATTGAAGAAATTGCTTGAAGCAAGCAATTTCTTCTATGTCCACAATGTTTTCCAAAGCCTTTTTCTTGAGGGTTTATTCCCGATTCTCCCACATTTGAAAATATAGATAAAAAGTCGATACAGGTAAGGCGCGAGATAATCCCTGCCTGGGGCTAAATAACCGTTAGGTTCTATTACCCTATTCCACGAGCGTTTCAAAAGGAAATAGTGGATTTCGAATCACGAATCCATTTAAACCCATGCCGTACAATATCCCTTTATTGATCGCAGAAGAGAAGAGAAATCATTGTGATAAAAGGAACGGTTACTTATAACAAGCATTTACCTTCTTTCTCACACCATTTCATATGCTATCTTGCAGTTACTCTGTTTTTCCAGACAACCATTTTATCTATTTGTCAAGAATTAACCAGGAATGGTCTCGTTGGACGCGACCAAAACCTCTTAACTACAGCTAAATTCAAATTAAAGTTACGAGATTTTAGCGTGAAAAAGAAAATATTTGGAAATAGTAAACAGTTCAGGCATATGCCAATCGTATTTGATTAAGAAGCAAGTGAAATGACCATTTCATAAAAAAAACTGTTCCAACCCTTGTAATTCTGTAATAGAAGGAGAGTGGAAAAGGGGTTTGTGTAGAATTATGTATAGCAAAGACATTTAGCCTATTCCGTTGTTGTTTCTGAATCTGGGTCATTCTGCCTTACTTTATCGCATCAAAGAATTCTTTTTTACGGACGAACAGCTTTATAAATGGAAAGACGGACAAAATACCCCCGTTCTACAGATGCTTTGGTATATATATATATAATTTTTTTTTCAAAAATCCGGATAAGTTTTGTTTTACTGTATTTCAGTTATTAGACTCGAAGCAATTGGCATCTTATTATTCAAATGACCGTATACAGTTTATTCCAGTTCCTTTATATTCTGTAGATTTCATCGTCTAGATCTTTTAAGTTCAAGTACAGTGGTTTCGAAGGAAATCTTATTAATGTCCGAATCTTTCAACACATGTTCAACACATGTACATACAAAGTTTGTAAGAAGGCAATTATCTCTGTATCTATAAACTCAACCGTGAGATACGAAGCTGTATCAGCATACTGGACCAGCATCATAGTCTCTTCATGAAGTAAGTTTTTCAGGGAAGCAAAGCGCTTGTCGATATGGCGATACTTCCTTCTCTTCAAATGTCAGCGCGTCGGACCAACCTATGGAAATCTTCGTCTGTTCTGTACAGATAAGTCGGTCCAAATCTTTCTACCAGTGTGTACAGTGGAAGAAGCCGGCTGTCACGTAGGTATCAGAAAACACTCGACTTAATGATATTGTCTTTCTCCACCAGGAAGGTATCACTAGAGTCTGTGTAGTTTTTGTTTGGGTTTAGTATTAAGTTGAAGCCGTGGCCATGACTTGTCCTTGGTTCTAAAGATGACTGATTTATGATTTATTTCAGGTTTCATTTCTTTATTTCAGGCCAGAATTACAGATTTAAACACAATTCTCTATTAAATTTTGGTAGTTTTACCAATTAATTTGATTGCAACAAGCAGTCTTTAATACATAATACACGTGGAATATAATTTGAACCTAACTGTAATCACACATTTTCCCTTACCCCCTTCTTCTCACCAGGTAAATGGTATTATTGGATTTTCAAATGTGGGAGAATCGGGAAGACACCTTCTTGAGGGGCGTAAAAGGGAGAGTTTGTGTGGGGATGGGTTAACCCATTTCCACAAAATAAAATTTTAGACCAGTCTAAATTCAAAAAATATTGTGGGAGATGAAGAAGTTGCTTGTAACAAGAAAAATATTTCATCTTGAGAGGAGTAAAAATTCAAGATTGTGGGGGAAAAGATTAATTCAATAATGGGATAATGAGGGAATGAGTTAAAAGAAAAACACTGTGGAAAAAGTAAAAATAACTTTTCCATAGCATTACGTCCCATCTCAATTTTTTCAACCCTCTACCTCTGGGTTCACTCTGTTCTCTGAAAATAATTGTTTGCATTGACATTGTTTTATTCTTTTACACATTTAGAAGTCATCACACAACCTGATAGAATACTTATAACAATAAAATGTGCACTCTTGAAAAATACAGATAACAATACAAACAAAACAAAATGTGTTTGTGAAACATAATGCGCCTGGCATACATGAGGGTTTTTTTGCTTTTGTACTTGGCATGTGACCTTGACCTTATCACATGAGCTTGACCTTGACATGAGGAGATGTGTATTATTGAGATGTATCATCATGCAAAATATGAGCATTGTATCTTGAATAGGCTGGTAGTAATTGGCAATGTTAAGTTTTTTGGTTAAGTTTTGCAGACAGACCAACAGACTAAATGACAAACAGACTGATGGACAGACAGACAACGGTAAAACAATTTGCCCCCAATCTTATAAAGGGGGGGGGGGGGCATAAAAATAGTTATATGAAAATTACTTAATATGCCAAGTTAGCATTCAATGAAGACTGCCAGGGAAGATCAATGGATTCATTCCGATTTTGTTTGTTTGAATGGGACTTAACAACACTTTTAATAGTATTTCAGTCACATTGGAGCGACTGAAGAATCCAAAAATGGATTCCTGATATTTCTCACACCAGTACTACTACTACATCCTTCCTGAGCTTCCAGCTGCTTATCTCAATTATGTTTACAATAATTCACCCATTGATGGGAGACAGAAAGGATAATTGCTACAATTGGGGATCAAACCCTGGACCTGACAGGCTACTATCTGTGCTATGGCCGTGGCAGATTTATTCCCACGTTGCATGTACATTTTCTTACTAGTTAAAAAAGCTCTCTGCATTGTAGCTTTTTATATTCATGATAGTCGTAGAATATCTATATTAATCTTTTTACCTTTGAACATGACCAACAACTGCTAGCCATGCATGATGACCTCCAACACGGCTGTTTGACTAAAATTTCAAATGTCATTATTTTGTAAAGTATATAGTCTAGAACAAACAACAAAAGGAAAGTTGTTGAGGGCCTACTTAAATATTATATCTGCAGCTTGGATAAGTACATATAGTTATGACGTATAATGTTTCCAAATAAACACAAATGTATTAAATAAATGTTGGGAGTTCAAAACTGCACTTCTAGTGAAAATCAATGATTTGATTGGTTGTTCATTTTTGATTGACAGCAATAATCTAACAATTACTCAAACTGATCAAAAACCTGTAGCGTTTCTAAAGTTATCCATTAAAGATGATAGAAAAAAGTTCTGGTCTGTATGAATACCAATATCAATATTTATTTATAAGTAGCCACACACACCTATTAATAGATTGAATGGGGTTTAATGCTACTTTTAATTGTATTTCAGTTATATTGTGACCTAACCATGGATCCCTGGTATTTCTCACACCAGTGCTACCACTACATCCTTTCCAAGCCTACAGCTGCTAATCCCATATAGGTTTACAATTATTCAACCCTTGGTAAGAGACAAATGTCATAAAGGATATTTGCAGAGACCTGGAATTGAACCTAAGACCCCATGATCAGTACTAACTGCGCTATGGCCGAGGTACACACCTATCAAGGATTACTTCAAATTGATACAGGAAACTATATACAGCAATTTCAGTGTCTTCCATGGCAGTCTCATAAAAAGGTGTGACGTAGATACTTTGTTACTTTTAAATGACAAATTTCTTTATGATTTTTATGTTGTTTATATGTTAACCCATTCCAATACAGTAGAATTTTAGACTGGTCCAAATTGAAAGAAGCTGCAGACGACAATTTCAAGTATATGGAATTTTGAATTTTTTTGTCTTTTTGGATAGAAAACATTGTGGATAATGAAGAAATTGCTTGATACAAGCAATTTCTTCATTACCCACAATGTTTTCCAAAGTTTTTTTCTTGAGGGGCGTAAAAAGGAGGGATTGAGTTGGAACCCATTCCCATACAATCATGCTTTTTAATGTGCCAAGAAAAAAAACTTGGAAAAGATTTTGGAAAATGAAGAAAGTGCTTGTTACAAGCAATTTCTTTATTATCTACATTATCTTCAACCTCAGAAGAAAAAGAAAGTATTGAGATTTCATGAACTAAAATTGTCGTCAGCATTTTCTTTCAACCATTCTGAAATTCTGTCGTCTGAAAATGGGTTAATATAAATGGCTGTTGATTATGTTCCAACTACACTAACATAAAATCTCATAATAGTTTGATATTTCATTCAATCTAGACTACAATTGCAATATAAATTGTTAATTCAAATATGCTTTTATGGAATAACTGGTAAGTAATTATTGATTTTTAAAGAAAATATAAGACAATTTTTACACAACCAAAGTAAACAGAAAATATTACATTTTATTAGAATCATTAATTTATACTACATTGTAATTCAATTTTGTCTGATGGTGACAAAAGCTTTAAACATATATCAACAAGAAACAAACTGGTTAACGTTTATTAGGTTTTATGACCTTAACCAATTCCAGCACATGGACACTTTCTGACACTCCCTAGAAAAAACAATCATTGGAAACATTGTTGGTAATGAAGAAATTGCTTGTTACAAGCAATTACTTCATTTTTCTAAATGTTTCTACCCAAAAAAGTAAAAATCTAAAAGTTAATTGACTAAAAGTTGTCATCAGCAAAATCTTCCGATTAGGACCAGTCTAATATTTTGCCATCTGGAAATGGATTAACCCTTTCCTGTTTTTGGAAATTTTAGACTAGTCCAAATTGAAACAGGTTGCAGACGACAATGAAAACTGGATGCCATTTGAAAGGAAACCATCCTATGTTGTAGAAAATATTGTGGGAAAAGGAGAAATTGCTTGTTACAAGCAATTTCTTCTTTTTCCACAATATTTTCTCAAGTATAAAATCACAGGAACGTAAAATCCTGTGTTTAAACAGGAAAGGGTTAAAGAATAAAGAAAAAAAAAAAGGAAAAAAAAAACAACCTTAGAATAAGAAGAACTGCTTCAAATAAGCATTTTTCTTTACTGACAGTATTTTCTACCCGAAGTATTGCTCATTTTATGAAACTTAGAAATAACAACTGTAAGTCCCTTTACCCCTTGTCTTGCTGAATAAATCCTTGAATTGCATTGAAATTACAGGGCTTAAAGCACTGGAAGGTCTAATATAGTGGGTCATTATATTTTGTTTATTAATTCTGTAAATAAAACTGAAATAACGAGATGTGTATGTGAAACACCATGCCCCTGAAACAGGGAATTTTATTGTTGTTTTTTTTCTTTGTTTTAGGAAAAGGGTTAAAATTTTGACCTTGACCTTGATGAAATGACCTTCCCCAGTTGCGCCTTGTTGAGACCTATCTACATACTAAAACTTAGCATTGTAACTTAATTAGGGATGATGATAGGAAAATGTTTAGTTGGCAGGTTAAGTTTTACAGACAGACAGACAGACGGACACCGGTAAAACAATATGCCCCCGATCTATCGATGTGGGGGCATAAAAATGTCAAGCAGATGCTTTAGACAAAGATAAGATCATATGTGAAGGCTGATCTTAGTCTATACCTCCTGCCAGAGCAGGAATATTCCGGGTTCAGCATGATAAGGGTTAATACACATGTTTTAGCTAGTCTAATATTTTGTTGTATGGCAGTTGGTTAAAACGTAACAAGAATAGAATGTTTATGATTTACAAAATTTAATACGTATAAGTGAAAAGATATTGCAAAACTAAAATTCACAACGTGGAATTACTGGAATTAACATCAATATATAAGTAATGCTGTCATGTCAAGGGAAATAAGCAATAAAAAATATAAAAATATCGAGATCAAACAAGGGATTTCATATTTGAGCATAAATTTTGTCTAATCTATATCTATAAAAAAAACACTAAAGAAATGTGGTCAAATTGAGACTGCATGTAAAAACTAGACTGATTTTTATCCATGCAGTCATCTCATAACATTCATTATCAGTAAGAGAAGCTTTATTTTTCAATTGACCTATCCCTACTGTCAGTCAAAGAATCAATCAACCAATCAAATTATTCTTGTAAACCCAATGTAACAATTGAAGTCCATTATTGGTTGACATTTATGTGAGGCATTTTTGTTGGTTTTACAACATTTAGATCGTAAACTGTCCATTTTACTTTTTACATAAATAATAATGTCCATAGATTTTGCAAAATAAAGCCATTTAAAATTGAATGTTGAAATTCCTGTCAGGGTCAGTGGGTGTGGCCAGCAGAGTCAATGATTTGATTGGTCAATCAATTGTTTTGGCAATGACAATCTGTCTTTTGACAGATCCTAGCTGCCCATCAAAGAATCAAATTATCTATCAAATCATTCATTTATACTGAAATCAAACTTAGAACTATGATATTGGCTGACATTTATATGATGCATTTTTGTTGGTTGAAGGACCTAAACATTGTGACTAGAGCTTATTCAAGTAAACAATGAACAATTTACAATGTACTTTATTTGTCACATGATAGTGCCCATTAACTTTGCAAAATAACAATGTCTGATGCCTAAGTGAAACTTCCTGTCGCAGGTCAGTGGGTGGGACCAGCAAACAAGAGGCCGGCAATCCGTCAATTATTTTGAAATCCATCCTGTATCATGTATAGAAGTTATGCTTCCAACATATCCTTATTGCCTACACTAGACAAACAAATCCATCCTGTATCATGATCAGAAGTTATGCTTCCAACATATCCTTATTACCTACACTAGACAAACAAATCCATCCTGTATCATGATCAGAAGTTATGCTTCCAACATATCCTTATTACCTATACTAGACAAACAAATCTATCCTGTATCATGTATAGAAACTATGCCTTCGAACATATCCTTATTACCCACACTAGACGAACAAAACATGCCTACAATAACCCTGCTATTTTTTTGAGGATAATTTTAACATAACCAAATTTTCAAGATTATATTTTTCAACCACATTGAGGCCATTCAAGGTTTGAAATGAATCAAATTAAAGCAAAGAAAAATCTACAATACAATACATGTACATACAGATCATTGAGAGCATCAACTTGAAATAAAATAAAAACATTTATCAAAAACTTACCTTAGGAGATTCTTAAGAATTACAATTACTATGTATACATATTGAAAAGTTATGGCAAATGATTTAACCCATTACCAGATGGAAAAATTCATTATTTTGTTAAATTCTAGACTTTCAAGGTAGATAAAATTGTTGATCATGAAAAAAATTGCTTGTTACAAGAAATTTCTTCATTTTCCACAATGTTTTACCAATTATTTTCCTTCAGGGAATAAAAGAAAAGATGTGTATTTGAAACACAATGCCCCCACAACAGGACTAAGCGTTGGTCTTTGGTATTTGACCTTGTCTTATCACATGACCTTGACATGAGGAGATGCCTATTATGGAGATGTATCATCATGCAAAATATGAGCAGTGTGTCTTGAAAAGCTGGAATTAATTGGCAATGTTACGTTTTTTTGTTAAGTTTAGCAGACTGACAGACGGAATGATGGACAGACAGACAGACATCAGCCAAACAATATGCCCCGATCTTTCGACGCGGGGGCATAAAATAGTTGTGTTGGAATGGGTTAAATCCTATGGAAAGGGACCTTCTGATGAGTGCAGGAAAAATTTGATTCCGATTAGACAGCACAGACCAGGCAGGATAACCACGATTGAATTTTTTCATGCGACAGGTAAATGGACAGAAAAAACAGTCATTCTACCTTACAACATATGTTGTTTTTTCTTTAATCCCTGTCATGATGAAATAAAATTCTTTTTTGAATTGTGATATCTGAAGACTGAAAGCACTAATTTGGGGGACAATATTTCTTTTGAAAAATTAATCTGTAAACAACTACAGCATAACCCATAATCAGACAGCAATTTTATAGGCTGGCCAAAACTGAAAGAAAATGAAGACAACAGTTTATGAATTTTTTCCACTTTCCGGGTGGAAAACATTGTAGAAAATGAAGAAATTGCTTGTAAGAAGCAATTTCTACATTTTCAAAAAAAAATTCCAAAGCATTTTGTTCTTGGGGTCATCTAAAAGTGTCACTGTGTGGGAATGGGTTAAAAGGGACAACCAGAAGGTGAAGACAAAGATCAGACTGCCCACAAGAAAGAGGTATTCTTGGTTCTGTATGACAAGAGTTAATATTTGTAATAAGAAATTAAAAGAAGGTCCCTTTTTCCCATGAAGGGTAACATATATATCACATATGTGACTTTGATGGATGTCTTTGATATTAAGCTGACAAAATTTGATTGGTTTAAAAAAAACAGAATCATCAAAATATTTAACCGGTAACAACCTTTTTGATTTAAACTGTTGTCCAATTCAAACTGCATTTCAAGCAGTTGCTTTTGATCAATTTCCATAAAGCTGCTCAAACAAACATTTTCATTAATGTAACGAAATGAGATTTTTTACCTTTTGACAGATTAAGAAATTTTAGACAAGTCCAAATTGTAAGATATTCCGGACGGAAGCAAGTTTAAACTAAAAAATGTATCTTCAATCTTGGTTAGAAAACATTGTGAGAAAAGGAAAAATTGTTTGATTTAAAAATGTAGGATAATGTTATATGGGTTCAACCAATTACCAGACATTAATACTTTAGACTGGTCCAAATTGAAAGAAGTTGTAGACACCAATTTCAAATGAATTACATGAATTTAAAGATCTTTAGCTTTTTGGTTTAAAAACATTGTGGATAATGAAGAAACTGCTTGTTATAAGCTTCATCATTGTTCAGATTATTTTCCAAAGCTTTTTTCTTGAGGGATGTAAAAAAGTTTAATTATGTTGTTATGGATTTAAGTGGTTTAAATACAAGTCAATTTATACACGAGTGCACGAGTTTTGGAGGAATATCACCTTGCTTTATATTAGACATGTATATATAGCACCATTACCAAATGATAAAATCTTAAACTGGTTCAAATTGAAAGAGGTTGCAGATTACAAAACAAAGTTGGTTTAACTGAAAAAATAAGGGCCATATTAGGTTGAAATATTGTGAAAAATCAGATATTGCTTGTTACAAGCATTTTTTTCTTTTTCTCACAATGTTTTCCTAAAGTATTTTCCTTCAGCCTGTAAAAAAGGGGGTTTGATTGGGAAAGGGTTAAACCCATTACAAAAGAATGAGATTTTAGACTAGTTCAAATGAAAAGGGTATTGTTGAAATTTGCAAAGAAAAAAGAAAATTCAATTCTAAAACATCATCAGGCAGAGCAAAGCTCTTTTTTTTTTAGTCTCTGTGTCAGCTGTCTGTAACTAAAAAACCCATTAGCAGACAGTACAATTTTAGACTGGTCTAAACCCAAATAAGTTGCAGACGACAGTTTTAAAGTGATGAAATTTTAGAAATCTTAGTAGTTTGGGTTAGAAAACATTGTGGATAATGAAGAAATTGCTTTTGACAAGCAATTTCTACATTTTTCACAATGTTTTCCAAAGTATTATTCTTGAGGGGCTTCCAAAACCATGACATGTGTGGGAATGGGTTAAATACTATCACAGACAGAATATACATCTGAGAACTTTAGGTTTCTAAAAGTAATCATTGAATTATTTGTTTATTTCTTTGCTAGATTATGTCTTGGTTTTCTTTCGTTTTATTTAGTAATGGTTAAATACTATCACAGACAGAATATACATCTGTGAACTTTAGGTTTCTAAGGGTAATCATTGATTAAGTTCTTTTTTTAAAATTGCTGTCACCTGATCTAAAAACAGATTTGTAAAATGATGCCCCATTCAAAATAACACGACAAACAAAAATCTTGACCTAGCCATAAATGTACTGACTTTTGATATCATCCAAATTGATGAAAAGCTGGCTATGTCCACTGAGCTCCAACAGGAAGATCAACTTCGATGGTAAATGAAGAAGATTGAGTCGCAAAACACACAAAATTGCTTCACATAAATGTTGGTTTTCAAAGTTCACTTCTGGACTGTCTAAATGAATGATTCGATTGGTCCATTGATTTTTTGATTGGCAGTCATGATCTCGTCATGATCCCGTCGAATGTTTTCAATTAACCCATTCCTGCATAAGCCCTCCTTTTTACGCCCCTACAGAAAAAACTATTGAAAACATTATTCACAATGTTTTCTGAGCAAAAAGAAGACAAAATTTAAAATTCCATCAACTTAACATTGTTGTCTGCAACTTCTTTCAATTTGGACCAGTCTAAACTTTTGCTGTGTGGGAATGGGTTAAAACCAGCCTTAAATTTCTGTTGTTTAGTAATGGCTTAAAATGATGCTAATAACATGCCCTAATATTAGCAAAGTAAGTCATCCTATACAACAATAAATATATCTTAATAAATATATCTTAGCTATTCTAATCGTTTGGAATGGAGACTTGGAAAATGTCTAACTATCTCACAAAAATTATACAAAAAGTATCACACTTGGTTAGACAGCACTAAATTTCATCTAAGTTTAACAGTTTTTCTACGTGGAAAACTTATGTTAGTAAAATAGTCATTCTACCTTACAAAACCTTTTTTAAAATCCTAACTTTATTTGACATGTAATGTTTATATGTATCCATCAACATTCTAAATCAAAGCTTTGTTCGTAACCCTTATCAAACCTCAAAATTTCTGACTGATGCAAATCAAATGAGGTTTCAAACATCAACTTTTGGTTGATGAAATTTTAAAACAATATTTTGTCTTTTGAGATAGAACACATTGTGGATAATAAAGGAATTGCTTGTAACAAGGAATTTCTTCATTTTCTACAATGTTTTCACAAGATTTTTAGGGTCTTCCAAAAGCATTATTGAGTAAGAATGGGATAAATTTCAATGAAGAGGGATCTGATTGGCAATGACATATGTCTGAGCCAATTACAGCCCTATCTATGAAACATTTTATAAGACTTGCATAAAAGACTGGTTGGTGAAAAAAGATTGGTTGGTGAAAAAAAACCTGGTTTTTCAGTCGAATTAAGTAAATTATCAAATTCATTCACTGTCAGATTCACTTCGCACATCTGTGGCCTGAAAAGAAACAATACAAATTAAGTATCATTTGCTGGTGTGAAAAATAAAAAAAACATGATGTCAGATCTTAGTCTACACTACATTTGTCCAATTCATCAGCCACTGTCATGGCGCAATCAGACTCCCAATCTTCAATCATGGGGTGTCATGGATTGATGACCTATGGTGGCACATATCCTTTCTGACATTTATCTCTCACCAATGGGTAGGAAAGGATGTAGAGGTAGTGCAGGTGTGAGAAATACCAGGAATCCATTGTTAGGTGCTCCAGCCACTGCGAAATGATTGAAATATTCTTAAAAGTGGCATTAAACCCCATTCCATCAATCAATCATTCTTAATCATTGAATTCATCCATTAATTCATATTGTTGTTGGCAAACCTAACAACTACAACTTCATTGAAGTAATTGTAACAGAATTTGGGTTGCCCACCCACTATTTATCCCAATCTTTCTATAAGTATGCTTACAGTAAGTAGTAGTTAACTAACTGTATTATTCCGGGAATTTAACCCTTGTCATGTTGTGTCTGGAATATTCCAGTTTGGGCAGGAGGTATAGACAAAGATCAGCCTGCACACAAGTGCAGTCTGATCTTGGTCTTCACCTCCTGCTTGTACTTTTCCTGCCAAGCAGAAGTTTTGAAATTGATTTTCGAAAGAAATATTGAATATTGAACAACAAGTACTATAAGTGCTCTCAGCCCTTTGATTTTAATGAGATTCCGTAAGGGATGTTATACAGCATGACAAGGGTTAAGTACAATAAATCTTTTAATAAATAAACACTCGAAAGACAACCTACAGGGATGAATTAAAGCAGCTCTTAAACAGATGAAATATTATAGCTCTCAATTTCCAACTTTTGATTTTAATACTATCAAACATTTGACAGACAGAATTCAGCTGATTAAGAAAAACAAGAGCTGTCAAACTTTAATGAAGTTCTTTTGAAGAGTAACTTTAAACAGCATTACACAAGGTACCCTTTGGGGGTATTTTTACATATCAAAAGGATTAATCTAAAGAATAAGACTTAAGTACTGTATAATTTGGATGGATCCTATGTTGTTGGTATCAATTTGAAATGTTTCTGTTTACCATCAGCAAAGAGTTCAGTTGAAATAATTTTAAAAAGTGAGCATATCGTCTTTTGAAAACTTAAATGCCTTTTGAATGGGACATTTATTTAGTTTAATTTACCCTTTCCCGTTTTTTGAAATTTTAGACTGGTCCAAATTGCAAGAGGTTGCAGACGATAATAAAAATTGGGTGCAATGTGAAATGAAACCATCCTATGTGGTAGAAAATATTGTGGAAAAAGGAGAAATTGCCTTCTTTTTCCACAATATTTTCTTAAATATAAAATCTCAGTGACGTAAAATCACGTGTTTGTATGTAGAAGGGGTTTAACATATTCATTTTACATCTATTGGGAAACAAGTCATTACAACTTTGATTAATGCTTCCTACAGAACACACCAGTGCTTATACCAGATGTGTGCGGCAATAAGGACCAAACATTGATAGCATTCAAGAGATGGAACTCTGGACCTCTTGATCACATAGCTATCTTTACCTCAAAATCAAGAACACCATATTTGTCTTCATTTGTTTCATTGAAGATATTGCTCAAGCAAAATTGAATGTATTTTTTTAAAGTCATAAATGAAATAAATAAGACAGTGTGTATCATTTATTTGGAAAACTGACTGTTGTGTAAAAGCATTCATCAGCCCAGCATGTATGAGAGATTTAGGGTTGACAAAGAGCAGGAATATAATCTATGCAGGCTAGAAAAAGCATTGTAACTGCAACCTAGATATTCTATAGTTAAGATGTTTCGATCATCCAATGACTACATATTGATATTTTTTAATATGAAAATAATAATTTCATTACATCTGCTCTCTGCAATTGAGTTTAATTATGCCCTTAAAAGGAATCCTTAACTTTCCCTCAAATAAACTTCCACCCTGCAATTCTGGCAATGTTTTATAACATCAACTCTGATAAATAAACATTATGCCCTGGAAAGATATCCTTTCCCTTTAATATGTTGAGCGGGGCAATTCTGGCAACTTTTTTTTACATCAACTCTGCTTAATAGGCAATAGGCTGTTGAAAGATATCCTTACCTTTTCCTTAAATATCTTGAGCATGGCAATTCTGGCAATTTTTTAATACATCAACTCTGCTCAATTGGCATTATGAGATTGAAAAAATCCTTACTTTTCCCTTAAATATCTTGAGCATGGCAATTCTGGCAATTTCTTATTTCATCAACTCTGCTAAGTAGGCATTATGCCGTTGAAAGATATCCTTCCATTCCCCTGAAATATCTGTAGCATGGCAATTCTGGCCATTTTTTCTATTACATCAAACCGGCTTAATAGGCATAATGCTGTTGAAAGATATCCTTACCTTTCCTTTAAATATCTTGAGCACGGCAATTCTGGCAATCATATAACTCCAAACTATGTGGAGAGCTTGTAGAACAAACAGAAGGCCATTGAAGAAATAGTATGCAGGGAATGGTTCAATGCTGTCATAAACTTCGAATGTACAGGAGTACAAAACACTGTGAAAACAAGAAAAGTTACTGACAATAACAAGGTACAATGAATGCAAGACAGTATCAAGTGTCAAGGTACAGGGACTAATTTCAATCCAAAAATGTAAAATTACTCATGCATCAAACCCTATGTTGTGGGTTCTCATTTGAATTGTCTTATTCAGAAGATCCCAATGAGTACTTACAACATAGAGGTTTGATAAGAATAACAGTTATTGATTGTCACTACACTTACAGGGTAAAATGTTTATGTTTCATCGCAGTGAAAGCTTTCAAACTTTCCTGTTGAATCCCTGGTTTTTATGTCCTGTAAATTTACATTTGAGAAAAAATTGTAGAGAAAGAAGAAATTGCTAGTAACAAGCAATTTCTTCTTTTTTCCACAATATTTTCTACCCTACTGAATGGTTATTTTTCAAACTAAATCCACTATCATTTTTTGTCTGCAAAACCTTTTGATTTGAACAGGTCTAATAATTTTCAAAACAGGAAAGTGTTAAGATTGTAGAGTCAGTCTCTAGCACTCAATCCAGATGTTTTCAAACTGCTGAGAGAGAGACGGTTGCTTAGACCAGCTGCTACCCAAGCTCACAGCAGTATAGACTGGGGCTTGCTCTCAAGTGTCTTGAATCAGAACAATCTCCGATGGTGTGACTTGAGCTCATAACCACAAGATCACCTATCTAGCACCTTTACTACTAAGTCATGCATGTTACATACATTTAGCCATGTACTGCATCCACCTTTTAACATATTCCCACACAGTCCTGCTTTTAACACCCCTCAAGGAAAAGGCATGGGAAATAATTGTGGAAAATGAAGAAAATGCTTGTAACCAGGATTTCCTTCATTTTTCCACAATATTTTCTACACAGGACAAAGAATTTAGAATTTCTTTAACTGAAATGACAATTTTTGCACGTAAAGTTTTTGCATCTCACATTCTTTGTACATGTATTTTCATCCTCGATTGTTAAGATAGCTACAAATAAATCAAGGGATTATGTCTTTACCCATTCCAACACAATGAAGGTTTTTGACGCATCTCAAGGAAAACATATGTAAAAGAATTGTGCAAAATGAAGAAATTCGCATGTGACAAACAATTTCTTCATTTTCTGAAATGTTTCTTCCCAGAAAGTTGAAAAACTCTAAAATTTCATAAACTAGAAACTTCTTTCAATTTGGGTCAGTCTAAAATTTTCTTGTGTGATAATAGGTTAAATAACATTTAAACATGTCTGTGAGAGAAGTATTTCTCCTTTTCAAATTGATCATTCCAATTTGTTCATAAAAAATCAGTCAACCAATCAAATCACTCAAGCAGACTGGAAGTTAACTTTGAACTCTTATATTGGCTGTCATTTATGTAAAGCATCTTTGTTGGTTTGGCGACTTAAATGTTGTAACTACAGCTTTTTCAAGCTGTACTTGCGATGCATATTTCACCCACCAACAATTCTACTTTTTTGTTCATGCCACAGGTCATAAATTTTGCAAAATAACACCTTTGTAAATTGAAGTGGAATTTCCTGGTCATTTTTCATTCAGATCAAAAAAAATATTATTCTTAAGCTACTTAACACATTTCTTTATAATTCCTCTAAATGAAGTAGCCATGAAAGTAATAAAAGTAAAATTTTTGCAGAACTTGGAATCCTTACAAAATAATTGCTAGATAGTATAATGGTTCTACAATTTCTGTCAATTTGGACAAGTCTTAATTCTATTCATCTGGTAATGCTTAAGCCAATCCCACTCAATCCTGCTTTTTTTCACCCCTCAATAAGCAATTTCTTCAATGTCTTTAACATTTCCTACTGCAGTACTCAAAGATTTTGTTAAATTTCATTAACTTTAAATTGTTGGCTGCAACATCTTTCAATTTAGACTAGTCTAAAATTTTGTCCAGGGAATGGGTTCAAAAATAATGATTTTTGTGGTTTTACTTACACAAATGGAAAATAAGCTAATCTAGATAAAATCCACACCACTACAAAACTTCCAAGGAACAAGTCACACAATTTGGGTCGGCCACAGTACTTCATCATTTTGGCTATCTGTAGTGTGGAAAATATTTGAATATGATAATAATACTTAAATATCTTTAATGACTTTAATGTTTTCTCATTATTACGTTGATCATTTTTCTTGTTTTTCTAAAATGTCTCAAACGTCTAAAATATATAGATATACATAACATATAGGCAAAATATGTGCCTTGCAATTTACAAATAATGTAGCTACAATGGAAAACAAGAGCCGTAAGTGACGGATTATGCTCCCCAAATAAGACTTTGTCGCAAAACTGTATGCCATTATTGGACAAAAAACTTCTTATTGAATGCAACTATAGTTTGAGAGTTCAGTTCACAAGAAATTTGGAAGTTTGACAAACATTGAAGGAATCTGTTTGGCTTCACAGGCCTGATTCTAGTAAAACTCAATATTATCATATGGTAAAGGGTTAAACATTTTACCTTGACCATCAAAGTTATCAATGAAAAATGTCTAAATTACTGAAGACTAATTCAAGTAGTCTTACAGAAACAATAGACGGATTTATTTAGAGAAGGAAATATACAAATCTAAAGCTAAATGGCATTAAGCCCCCTTTTAGCATGGTAAGGTTCATTGAGTCAAAAATTGAAATAAACATTACCTAAGGCACTTAATAAACAACATTTATGTAATGTAACAAGAAATTTGCACAATTGGTAAAGCAGGTATATTTGAAATTTAATGACCTAGACAATTTGACATTGACCTTGACCAATGCCCTTGATTTTGGTATCTCCTGAAAAGTCTTGTCACAAGAAATAAACATTTGAAATATGAAGTCTGTATCACTTACCATTTTAAATTGTGGACAATGTTAAAGTTAAATTTTTGAAATTTTGACCTTGAGAAATGACCTTGATAGATGACCTTGAACTTAATAACAATAGAAAGGTCAAGTCATAAGCAATGCACATGTGAAATATGAAGGCTCTACCACTTAGTATTGTAAACTTATAGACAATGTTAAAGTTTTAATTTTCTAAAATCTGACCTTGACCTAGACAGATGACCTTGAACTTAGTACCAACAAAAAGGGTTTGTCACAAGCAATGCATATATGAAATTTGAAGACTATATCTGTAACCAAATAAAAAAGTTATGGCCAATAGAAGTTTTTGCAGGACTAAGAGAGAGCTTACGTAAAGCTAATAAAATTAAGGCCCCTTTTCCCATGACATGTTATTTTAAACCTAAATTTTTGATAGTTTAAGGTCAAGATTATCTGACTTGCTACTCAAATATGAAGTTTCATAAAATTCTGACAATTAGACTAGGAGAAATTGGCAAAAAAATGATTTTTATATTAAAGCTCCTTTTTCCATGACGCAGCCTTGAATTGAGAAAAATCAAAAGAGCTGTCTTGGAAATTCCCTAAGATTATCTATGAAGTTTCATCCAATTAGGCCCAGGGGTTCCTGAGATATGACGTTGGATGGACTGATGGACGTCTGGACGGAATTCCTTTAGTTACACAATATATAAGTATTAATCTTATTTGAAATTTCAAAAAAAAACATTACATAGTCACCCAACCCAAATTTATGACCACATGGAAATGCATTGTCTTCAGATAAGTTTTCTTTTCAGCTCTTAATAGCAACTTAAGTCGTTCTCAAGAAAGTCACTCATTCACAGCAATTTTACTCAAAGTCAAAAAGCTCCTCCTGCATAAATATTGATGCCTTTTATTAAGGAAAAGAATTTCTTAAAACTTAATAAATATTTATAGTTCCTTTTGCTTATCAAATGTAGGATTTATTACTAATACAATATAAGTCATCTTGAAACATTTACTATATTCCATTGGAATATCACCATCATCATATCAATACAAGGGTCCCTATCCTCACAAAATTAATAGTCACAAGTCATCATTGAAACATTTACTGACTTCCAAAGGAATATCTCCAACATCATTAGCTATCACACTAGAGTGCCTATCCTCACAAAATTCATAAATGAAACATTAACTTACCGCCATTGGAATATCTCAAACATCATGAGCTATCAACACCAGAGTCTCTATCCTTACAAAATTCACAGCCATGAGCCATACATGAAACATAACCTACCGCCATTGGAATATCTCAAACGTGGAATATCTCCAACATCATGAGCTTTCAACACCAGAGTCCCTATTCATACAAAATTCCCAGCCATGAGCCATAAATGAAACTTTATCTTACCGCCATTGGAATATCTCCAACGTCATGGGCTATCAACACAAGAGTTCCTATCCTTACAAAATTCACAGCCCAGGAGAAATAAATCAGCAGTATTGTGACTATATGGTGAATTATCATCTGGTAAAAATCCTGAAATAGTAAATTGATTGATTGGTTATTGACTAGTTGAAAAATGTTATCACCTTGAAGATGAATTTAAAAACATGAAAAAATCATGTGACCTATGACTGAGTAAGAAATATAAATGAAGTGTACAGGCCTAACACAAAGTTTAACGACGGCCAACCCTCTGCTACTTTGAAGTATATTGGAATAGCTAAGAAATGCAACATTCAATCAATTTCAGTTTGTCTGATTTATCACACAATTCATCTGAAGTCATCTTAAACCATTCCTACACAATAAGCTTTTTTTACGCAGCTCTGGAAAACACCTTTAGTAAACATTGTGGATAATGAAGAAATTGCCTGTATCAAGCAATTTCTTCAATGTCCACATTATTTTCTTCCACAAATGCAAATATCTTTTACATTTCACCAACTTGAAATTGTTTACTGCAGCTTCTCTCAATTTGGATTGGTATCTAGACTTGCAGAATGTATGAGTTATTGCAAATAAAGCAATCAGACACTGATGTGGACAACCATGCTGACATCAACAATTACGCAAGTACAAAAGCTGCCATTAATCTTCCAAAACCAGAAAATTAAACCATTACCACATAATCCAGCTTTTTTACGCACCTACAGAGAAAAAGTCAGGAAAAGAGTGTGGAAAATGAAGAAATTGCTTGTCACAAGCAATTTCTTCATTCCCACATTGTTTCCTACCCAGAATAACAGAGATAATTCGTCTGCAAATTCATGGAATTTGAACCAGTTTGAAATCTGTCATCTGAAAATGAATTAAGAAGAAAGCTATGCTGTATATAAATGATCAACCTTTCTCTTATGATCTGTTAGCATTGTAAACATCAGGCACCAATAGAAGGATAATTCTACCATATAAAACCAGTAAATATCTGGACTCACATCCTGAAAAAGGAAAAACGGATAAAATATGATCCCTCTCATAGAATGTACTACAGAATACCTTATTGACAGAGTCACAATTGCATATTTTGTGAATTGAAATGCCAGGCTTGACCGTATGATATTCTCATATTCAAGTTCAGTATCATACTCTCATATTCTCATTATATTAATCTTATTAGAGTACTAATGTGAAACAACAAGATATCACTTAAGTGCTTTTCTGACCAAAATTAATAGAGAATATTGGCCCTGTTCCCCCCTCCCTGGAATATTTATTTCTCCCCCATTTCCCGATTTATGAAATTTTCTAAAGTATCGTAATATTTTTGATAAACACTTAAACTGAAAATGGTTCAGTTTTTAAGGAAATGTAACATCTGATATTTTTGTTCAATATTTTAACATTCAAATACAAGAAAATGTTGTTAAATGTAAAAAGCAATCTTCCCTCTTATTAAACTTTTCTTTAAGGTTTCCCCCTGTAGGGGGAAACAACCCCCTTCACCAAAAATTAAGAGCAAGACACCCAATATCACACTTGACTGAAACAATGTGGCCTCTAGAGTACACACAAAGTGTTGTCGAATGACACATGATGCACGCAAGACACGGCAAGCCCACAAAAGCTCACCTTGAGGATATTGTGCTCAGGTGAGCTAAAAAGAACTGCACTTAAAGAAGATAACACTATCATGATAATGTTAGGAAAATATGAGATTGTCTCATACTCTAACAATTATACCCTCATTCTTTCTTATTCTCATTAAGGCATTCTTCTGTTTACATAACTGTACTCTCTTGCATTGCATTCTTATACTTGAAAAAAATATCTTCATGGTCCTAACATTTTTCTGTATTAACCAATTCCAACACAGTGACACCTTTTGAAGCCCCTCAAGAAAAAGTCTTAGGAAAAAATTGTGGAAAATGAACAAATTGCTTGTCACAAGCAATTTCTTCATTATCCACAACATTTTCTACCCAAAAAGACAAGGATTCTTTAAATTCCATCACAGGAAAGGGTTAACCCTTTCCTGGTCAATCCCTGGTTTTTATGTACCTGTGATTTTTTAATTGAGAAAACATTGTGAAACAAGGTGCCAAATTGTCACAAGATACGCCCGTCACACTGCTTAATATTAACTGGGGGTTTGAATAGAACTGAGGTTATTTTGAATGAATACTTTTTGTCAAACAAAGTATGAAAAACAACAAAGGCCAATAACTCAAAATAAACGCTAGGTAGAGTTATGGTTCTTGTATACTGCACTCCCACTTGGTGAGCTCTATCCATCCATGAAGTTTCATGATTCTAGCTATTATACTTTTAGAGATATACTCCGAACAAGATTCAAGTATGAAAAACAACAAAGGGCAATAATTAAAAAAATAGGCTAGGTAGAGCTATGATTCTTGTACAATGCACTCCCCTTGGTGAGCTCTATCCATCCATGAAATTTCATGATTCTAGCTATTATACTTTTAGAGATATACTCCGGACAAGATACAAGTATGAAAAACAACAAAGGGCAGTAATTCAAAAAATAGGCTAGGTAGAGTTTTGGTTCTTTTTCACTGCACTTCCCCTGGTGAGATCTATACACCCATGAAGTTTCTTGATCCTAGCTATAATACTTTTAGAGATATCCCCGGACAAGATTCAAGTATGAAAAACAACAAAGGACATGACTCAAAAAATAGGCTAGGTAGAGTTATGGTTCTTCTACACTGCACCCCCCCCCCTTGGTAAGCTCTATCCATCCATGAAATTTCATGATTCTAGCTATTATACTTTTAGAGATATACTCCAGACAAGATTCAAGTATGAAAAACAACAAAGGGCAGTAATTCAAAAAATAGGCTAGGTAGAGTTATGGTTCTTGTTCACTGCACTCCCCTTGGTGAGCTCTATCCATCCATGAAATTTCTTGATCCTAGCTATAATACTTTTAGAGATATCCCCGGACAAGATTCAAGTATGAAAAACAACAAAGCACAATAACTCAAACAATAGGCTAGGTAGAGTTATGGTTCTTGTACACTGCACTCCCCCTTGGTGAACTCTATCCATCCATGAAATTTCATGATTCTAGCTATTATACTTTTAGAGACATACTCCAGACAAGATTCAAGTATGAAAAACAACAAAGGGCAATAACTCAAAAAACAGGCTAGGTAGAGTTATGGTTCTTGTACAATGCACTCCCCCTTGGTGAGATCTATTCATCCATGAAATTTCATGATTCTAGCTATAATACTTATAGAGATATACTCCGGACAAGATTCAAGTAAGAAAAACAACAAAGGGCAATAATTAAAAAAATAGGCTAGGTAGAGCTATGATTCTTGTGCACTGCACTCCCCTTTGGTGAGATCTATACACCCATGCAGTTTCATGATCCTAGCTATAATCCTTTTAGAGATATACTCCGGACAAGATTCAAGTATGAAAATAAACAAAGGGCAATAACTCAAAAAATAGGCTAGGTAGAGTTATGGTTCTTCTACACTGCACTCCTACTTGGTGAGCTCTATCCATCCATGAAATTTCATGATTCTAGCTATTATACTTTTAGAGATACACTCCAGACAAGATTAAAGTATGAAAAACAACAAAGGGCAATAACTCAAAAAATAGGCAAGGTAGAGTTATGGTTCTTGTGCACTGCACTCCCCCTTGGTCAGATCTATACACCCATGAAGTTTCATGATCCTAGCTATAATCCTTTAGAGATATACTCCGGACAAGATTCAAGTATGAAAAACAACAAAGGGCAATAACTCAAAAAATAGGCCAGGTAGAGTTATGGTTATTGAGCACTGCACTCCGTATTGATGAGAAGAATATAACTGCCAAGTTCAAAGTCAATCGTTCTTATGGTGACAGAGTTATGCTCCGAAGTGGACACCGCCGGACAACCGGACCCCTGGACACCCGGACGCCCGGACACCAAGGGTGATCCCATAATACGTCCCGTCTTTGACGGGCGTATAAAAAGAAGAAATTGCTTGTAACAAGCAATGTCTTCCTCCACAATATTTTCTATCCTAGTAAATGGTTATTTTTCAAATAAAATCCACTTCAAATTTTCGTCTGCAAAACCTTTGAATTTGGACGCCCTGAAACCACGGGTGATCCCATAATACGTCCCGTCTTCGACGGGCGTATAAAAAGAAGAAATTGCTTGTAACAAGCAATGTCTTCCTCCACAATATTTTCTATCCTAGTAAATGGTTATTTTTCATATAAAATCCACTTCTAATTTTCGTCTGCAAAACCTTTGAATTTGGACGCCCTGACACCACGGGTGATCCCATAATACGTCCCGTATTCGACGGGCGTATAAAAAGAAGAAATTGCTTGTAACAAGCAATGTCTTCCTCCACAATATTTTCTATCCTAGTAAATGGTTATTTTTCAAATAAAATCCACTTCAAATTTTCGTCTGCAAAACCTTTGAATTTGGACGGGTCTAAAATTATGCTGAACAGGAAAGGGTTAAAGCCACATATTGTAAGTCATATCCAATGCACATAATTTTCAACTTTTGCAAATAAAAATGTAAAGTGAAATAGAGAGTTGTTGGATCATAAAAAATTATGTGTAGTATGTATGTAACTGAGTTATGTTTACTAAGAATATTTAGCTGAAAAGAAACCTAGAGGCACTTGAGCGCCTGTATCTCTCCACATGCATTTATAAAGCAAATTTTTCAAGAATTCAATATAAACTGAAATTCATTCACTGGGGAAGATGAAAAGGTATTAACAAAATTTAAAAATTTTCATAAGCCACAACCATAATAGCCAAGCTTTTCAACTAAGCAAAATCATATGAAGAAATCAGACAAACAGTCATCCGAAGATCATTCCTGTGACATTTAGTTCAAATCCATCAACAGTCCATTTTCAATATATAACATATATGGAAAAAAGCCCTGCCCATTTAAGCCATATTTTTCTTACAATCAAAATTCTTTTTGATAATCTGATAAAGAGTCACTAAACAATCAATTTGGTAAAAATTTGGTTAAAATCCATCCAACTGGATCCCGAGACAAAGAATTTCAAAGCATTTACCAAATATGGCAATTAGCCCCACCAATTAAAGCCATGTTTTGCATTAGATTAGAATTTTTCTGAAGGAATCTGATAAAGGGTCACCCGAGGATCATTTCTGTAAAATTTAGTTGAAATCCATCGACTGGTTTCTGAGAAGATGATTTTCAAAGCTTTCACCATATATGGAAAAAGCCCCGCCCATTAAAGCCATATTTTTCATCCTATCAAAATTCTTTGAAGGAATCCAATAAAAGTTGACCCAAGAATCATTTCTGTAAAAATTTGGTTGAAAACCATTTAATTGTTTCTGAGAAGATTTTAAAGGTTTTACCATATATGGAAATTAGCCCTACCCATTAAAACAATATTATTTATCCTATCAAAATTCTTTGAAGGAAACTGTTAAAGGTTCAGCCAAGTATCATTTCCGTGAAATTTTGTTGAAATCCATTAAATGTCCTTTTCCATCTTGTTTGTTCACACATTTTTTCCCACAATGTTTTTTACCCTGCAGAATATTTATTCTTAATATAAAAGTATCTTTCTTTTTTATCTACGACCCAATTAATTGACAGATCATTGCTGTCAGTCAAAATATTAATTGACTAATCAAATCATTTATTTAGACTAGGAAATAAAAAGTGACCTTTGATACTCACGCCAAGCATCCTTGTTGGTTTGGCAACTTAAACATTAAGCTTGCTACCCAAAGATTTCCTTTATGATCTATGTCACTGGGCATATATTTTTCAAACTAACATTATTTAACCCATTACCATATGACAAAAAATTAGATTGGCCCATATTGAAAGAAGTTGCAGACAACAATTTTTAGTTGGTGGAATTTTAGAAATCTTTAACTTTCGGGTAGAAAACATCTTGAATAATGAAGAAATTGCTTGTATCAGGCAATGTCTTCATTTATCATAATGTTTTCCGAATCAATTATTTTTTGGGGGGCGCTATTGTTTGGGAACAGGTTTATATCTCAGTTGAATAGCCTTGTCAGAGGTCAGTGGGGGTGTTTAGTGATCTGTCAATTTGAAACTTATCTGGAAACTTGCATCTAGTATGGGTTAAATGACTTTACTTACCAAATATGGCCAGTTTCTCCAGCAGAATTTCGTCTCCCATAACCATGGTTTCTGAAATTTCAATATTTGATTGTCTCATTTCTATGGAAACCATGATGTTTATGATTTGGTCATACATGGAAAATATTTGCCTACCTACATGTTGAACTATCTATACACTAACGTTTCTCTTAAGTCCCCTGAACTTCGAGGTATAGGTATTCGACAGTATTCACAACTTTGTTGCCAACTAACAATTTGCCTTTTATTCACTGTCCTTGACCACATGTTTCACAAAATGTTGTAGTTAATTTCCTCAGTTAAAACTGCCAGGTCAAAGGTCAGTGGGCATGGCAAGAAATCTGTTAGTTCTGTTCAAATAAGAACTGACAACACAGATTTTAAGGCAGTATTATAGAAATTACAAAATTTAACCCTTGTCATGCTGTATAAAATCCCTGAAGGAATTGGATTACAATCAAAGGGCCGAGAGCACTGAAAGTACTTGTTGTTCAATAATAAATATTTCTTTTGAAAATCAATTTCATAACTTCCCTGGCAGGAAAAGTACAAGCAGGAGATGTAGACCAAGATCAGACTGCACTTATGTGCAGGCTGATCTTAGTCTACACCTCCTGCCAAAACCGGAATATTCTGGGTTCAGCATGACAAGGGTTAAAATCAAATCAACCCCCTGTATCTGTAGGCCTTGCTGACAGTTTGTTAATCTCTAACAAAATGTAAAATACTTACATCCCACAGTACAATCATTCCATAGGTAAATGACGTAGAGTAGAACAAACAATGCCAACTGAAATAGAGTAAACCTTTGTGATAAATTCCTCTAACACAACATTCCACAGGGTATCAAATTACAAAATTTTATTGGTATTAAACTCTGACTTGAATTTTAGGTCACTTGACCTTAATTGACCAATCACAGCTGTCAATCAAGAAATATATCAACCAACCAATTATTCATTCAGCCCTGAATTGAGCTTTGAACTCTGTCATTGGCCGCCATTTTTGTTAGCCTTTTTGTTGTTTGGCACTTAACCCATTCCCACAAAAAAAATATTTTAGACAGGTCCAAATTGAAAGAAGCTTCTGATGACAATTTCAAGTTGAGGGAATCTTAATTTTTTCTGTCTTTTTTGGATAGAAAACATTGTGGATAATGAAGAAATTGCTTGATACAAGCAATTTCTTCATTTTCCACAATGTTTTCCACAGCATTTTACTTGAGGGCGAAAAAAGGAGGGATTACGTGGGAATGGGTATAATGTCATAACTACAGCTTATTCAACCATGGTAATGTAGTAAATAGTGGAGAAAGATGTACTTTTTAACTATGGGTAATCTAAATTTGTTTCTTGATAAAAGTTAAGAGACCAATAATAAAGGGAATTTTCATATAAAGACGAACCAAGAATTTCACACAAACAAATATTACTTTTATCCTCTTGAAGTAATTCAAGGTAATAAGATAATCAAATTTCAAAGAAGTTACCGATTTGTTGAATAGGCAGAAAACACGTTAAATGGAAAAATTTCTTCCCTGCTTCCCATTCAAAATATATGTTCATTGCAAAGGTGTTTTGTTTGTATGGTTTTTCTCTTTCATAAAAGAAGGATAAATGGAATGAATTAGACAAAAAATTCACACAAACTTGCACCTGTAGATCTTACCTGCATTCATTAAATCTCTGAATGTTAGTAGGTTTTGATAATGCTTGGCGATCTCGTAACCATCTTTCTACCTCTCTGACAGTCATATCAGTTCTCTTAGCTACTGCCTACAACACAGGAATATCACTGTATATTCATATTTGCTTAACTCCCGGTATACAGAGAATTAAATTTCAAAATTTCAATATTTCTTCTATCAAACCGTACAATGTTTGCAGTCATAGGAATTGAAGAATTGCCGACCACATCTACTGAGCTTCAACCAGGAAATTCCACTTCCATATTAACCCTTTCATGTACAATCAATTGTTTTTACGTCCCTGTGATTTTATTCATAATAAAACATTGTGGGGAAAGAACAAATTGCTTGTAACAAGCAATTTCTTCTTTTCCCACAATATTTTCTAACCTGTGGGCTGGTTATTTCAAATTGTTGTCTGCGACTTCTTTCAAATTGGACCAGTCTATAATTTTGAAAAATGGGAAAGGGTTAAACAGCATTATTTTGCAAAAATAATGGTCTGTAACATGTCATATAAAGGTAAATTGGTTGGTTGGTTATATTAGGTTTAAGCCTAAGATTACCATGATCCATTCATTGTCTTGAAAAGATTATTCAAATGAGAACCCACAACATAGGATTTTCAAGAGAAATAACAGATTTAGATTTACATTGTTTCCTCTTATTTAGAGCCCTTATTCACTGTACAGTCACTTGTATGGTCACTTGTGATACCTAGTCCTCAACCCAAGACTGAAAGAGGAAAAGTTCTTGCAAAAATAATTTCAGAGGTAGTAAGCAACACATGTTCATATGATAGGACTGAAAATTAAACATATAAAACATTTCTTTAGAAAAATGTATATCTTCAATAGTGGATGAGATATAACTTTTCAATTAAAGCTTTTCAATGAATTATTGTGATTTAATAATGGATTATCACTTGGGATTTTCACTGATAAACCTGTGAATTGATGATCTTACTGTTTCGGGGATGTTTGGTTGGTTGGTTTAATTCTACTTTTAACAGAATTTCAGTCATATCACGCCTGCTGGAGCACCTAGTATTTCTGACACCCATACTACCACTACATCCTTTCCGAGCTTCCAGCTGCCCATCCAACTTAAGTTTACAGCTACCCATCAATTGGAAGGAGACAAATGCTAGAAAGGATATTTGCCATGACCAAAGTAGCTGATGATGTCATTATATTGTCAACTTCACAAACTTCTTTGTGAGCTACAAACAGATCACCCGTAACCAATGGCCTCTTTTCATTATTGGCTCATGCATGAGTGGCCTATGACCCAAGTTTAAGTGTTTTAGTCAGATGTCAAAATAGCTATTGGAGATAGTTAAGATTCATCTTTTCAACCCAAAGATTCATAGAAAGTGAGATACTGACAGAGCAACAAAGGCTCTGGTAATTATCCTAATGTCAAACAATCCTGCATTTGACAAGTCAATGAAATATAGTGAAATGTTTTCTAACGTCATATTTTTCCATTTGGATGCACTTTCGATTGTTGTCTGCAGATTTTTTCACTTGAATGATGTCCAACCTTAATTTCTTTGTGTGGTACTGATTAAACCTGTTCCCACATAATGATTTTAGATCAGTTGTGACGAAAGCCTTTGGCTTATTGAGTCGCTCTCAAACGCTAACAGTCATGATGTCTTCACGTCCCTGAAAGAGAGGCAGTGACTTAAACCCACTGCTACCCAATGACATTTTTGACGCTCCTAAAGAAAAACAATTGTACAAAGCAATTTCTGCATTTTAGACAAAAATCTAAAATTTCATAAAATTGAGTTGTTGTCTGCAACTTCTTTCAATTTGGACCAGTCTAGAATTTTGCCGTTTTGTAATGGGTAAACACATTCCCTGGATGATCTCACTTTTTAGACCAATCGAGAAAAGGTTGCCATAGAGGCGGAAAAAAGTTTGATCCTAAATCGGGGTCAAATGAAATCGGTGTGGGTGGGGGTTTGGACCTTGCTCCATCTCTATGGCTTGGATTGAGCTCAAACTTTACTACGTAGGTAGGCAAAAAATCTGAGCTGCGGCTGCAATAGAGCCTGAGAAAAGTTCAATCCTAAATCGGGGTCAAATGCATGTACTTAAAGAGTGGGTTGGGTTTGGACCTTGCCCCGCCGCTATGGCTCCGACTGAACTCAAACTTGGCAAGTAGGTAGGCATTGGGGGTCCCTAGGCGCATGCAAAAAAACGGAGCTACAGCTGCCATAGAGGCGGCAAAAATGTTTTCTACCCCAAAACATAAAAATATTCAAAATTTTAACAACTAACTAAATGGTTTTCCCAGAACAACTGCTGTTGAGCCCGCAAAGTTTTGTAGGTATCATGCTCCAGATAAGCACATGTTTGACCTTGAGCTTTGACCTTGAACTTGAAGCTATGCAAAAGATTCGTTCAAATGGCACATCTACTCATGATGGAGAACAATTGTGCCAATTTATTTTGAAATCCATCCTTAATTGTAGGAGAAATGCTCCGGACTAGCACAATTTTAGTGTTTGACCGTGAGCTTTGACCTTGAACTTGAAGCTATCCAAAAATTCTTTCAAATGGCACATGTACTCATGATGGAAAATAATTGTGCCAAGTTATTTCGAAATCCATCCATAAATGTAGGAGTAATTGTCCGGACAAACACAATTTCAGCTGTGACCTTGAAATTACAACTATTCCAAAAATTCTTTCAAATGGCACATCAACTCATGATGGAGAATAATTGTGCCAAGTTATTTTGAAATCCATCCATAAATGTAGGAGTAATAAATTGTCTGGACAAATTCGGACGGACGGGCTAAAGCACTAACGCACATACACTGACTTGTCATAGTGACAACTATGTCTCGCTCACCAAAAGCGGGCTCCACAAAAATTGTTGTCAGCAACATATTTGAATTTGGACTAGTCTAAAATATTGTCCTCTGGTGTTGATTTAAGGATTTACCTCAAGATTATTATTTGACACAAGTCCATTCTTGTTGAACTCTTCTTCTAAAATAGGATTAGGTGTCAAGTTGGGTCTTTTCTTCCTCCTGACTCCAAGCTTGTACCCCAGTGGTGTTGAAATAAAGCTACAAAAAAGTTAACAACATCTGTTTATTTCAATAGTAAGACAAAGTGAAAGTTGAAGTGTATCCAAACCATTCCTACACAATTTCATAGGCAGAGGATCTCGCAATTCTATATGTAAAGGATTTAATAATGTAGGAAAACATTGTCAATAATGTATACCCGAAATAAAGTAAAAACTTGTATTAACCCATTACCACAAAACTAAGTCTTACACTGGTCCAAATTGAAAGGAGTTGAAGACAACGATTCAAAGTTGGTGGAATTTAGAAAATATTTGCCTTTTAGAATAGAATTGTTACAAGCAATTTCTTCGAATCCACAATGTTTTCCAAAGCTTTTTCTTCAGGTGGTATTGTGTGGGAATGGGTTAAATGGCCATCCAAGGGATATCTGGACACTGGGACCGTAACCAAATACCAATTAACACAACTTTAGAATGGTCTAAACTCAAAGAAGTTGCTGCAGACAACAATTTTCAAATTCCTTCATTTTCCACAATGTTTCCAAAGCTTTTTCCCACGGGTTGGGGGCATAAAAGCAAGGCTGTGTTGCAACCATGAATTCCTAATATTTCTATCACCTATACTACCACCACATCCTTTCTGAGCCTCAAGCTGCTCATCCCACCTAGATTTATTCTATCTATCCATTGGTGGGAAACAAATTTCTGAAAAGATATTTGCCGCAACTGGGGATCGGACTCTGAACCTCATGATTCATACTCTGACAAGCGACAAAATGTGCTATAGCCGCGACTGCTCATTTAATGAACACAAGCGTCTTGAACACATCCCAGCACAGGTAGAGCTTGAACCTGTGACTTCAAGAGGACCGGTCAAGCAGTCTTGGCACTTTGCCAGCTTGCCACTAGGGCAGCTTTTTTATTTTGAGGGTTGTAAAAAAAAGTTGGGTTGAGTGTATCACACAGTCATTTTCTAATGTACATTTCCTTTTTAATTTGTCAATGATCATGACGGTTTCATATGGCTAAAAGATACATGTAATTTTATTACCTAATTTGGTCCTGAAATTTATGCAACTCTTATATTTCATTACGCAGGATGTGGGTGTAATTAATACCAAATAGGGCAAATATTTGTAAAGATATATTACAACTATAACCAGGTTCATTATACATCTCAGATATTTCATAAACCCAGTACCAGATGCCAAAATTTTAGATTGTTTAGTGCATAAAATTGTGTTATCATGTCGTAAAGGTTTAACTGTGCTAACTTTAACCCCCGCACAATAACCTACATTAAAGAAAAAAGTGTGAAAAATTTAAATTGTGATTAATTTCTTCTTGTCCCAAGATTATATTTAAATAGGCTTAAGCAATATTTCAGTCATATCATAGCATATCTTTCTGATTATCTGTTGATGAGAGCTATCACAACCACCCACTTTGCTCCTTGTTGCAGTGCCTGGAGTGATTCATCCCAGGCACTTTGAGGTCAATAATTGGAAGTTGAATAAATAGTACAAATACAAGTGTAATACCTAAATGGACCTAAACCATTTTCATTTACCTGCAAAAAGTCGGATATTTCATGCATTTAACACTCAAGTTGCTACACCATCAGAAAATCCAACTTTTTCAACCATTTTGAATCAAATCAGGGAAAACGAATAACAGGGGCCCAGTCACCAATAGCCCCTAAATTTAGGGCTGGACCCCTGAGCTTTTGGAGAAAATGCCCGTACCTCTAATGTTAAACAATGCATTTCTGAAGTCTAGGCCCCAAAGTTCAAATTGTTAGTCTTTTTCCCTGTAAATGTCAGCCATGTGTGCTGTTTGACAGTGAGATCACATGAGGTCTCCTGCATCCCACCAAATTGACAGCAAATGAAAATTTAGATCACCATATTAAGACATAGTTTTTTTTGCAAACAAAACAATTATGGTAGAAAATAAGAACAAAATTGTATGAAAGTAACTCAAGTGTTTAAAAAGCTGCTATTTGTTCTTCAAATCGAATATTTGTGCATAGACTCAGTTGCAATTAAGCAAGGGTTGACACTAACTTAAACTTTACTTCAATGGGATCCCACAGGAATCCCTACTTATTATCCTCAAGATTATCGGGATCCTTCCTTGATATACTCATTCAAACGCAATCCTGCCTAACTTGAAAAAAAGCTTTGGAAAAAAGTTGTGAGAAATGAACAAATTGCTTGTTACAGGCATTTTTTCATTATCTACAATGTTTTCTACATAAACAAGCAACAAAGAATCAGAAGCATTAGTTGATACATTAAAATCTATTGTACTGGAGAAATATTGAAGGATCCTGACAGAATCTCTAGCCTGAGATTGCTGGGGTCCCTTCCAATTTTTAGGGATCCTTGGGATCCTGGGACACTATTAGTGTCGACCTCTGTTAAGCAGTGAATCATTCTTATCAGGATGCAATTAAGAAGATTCCACGGTAATAGATCACATGACTAACCAAGTGTCATGGCCACAAAACTTTAAACTAAAAAGAAACTGGTATGAAAAGATTGATACAATTGATATTCTGATTATTTAGATAGATTTGTCTATAAGTCTATAATATCATAAGTATGAAATCATCTCTCACCACAAAACATACAATATAAGGAAATGCATGAAAGAGGTTGGGAGTCATAGCCCTCACCGACAGATTATCAGAAAGAGGGCTCGACATATCAGCTAAACTTAAAAATGAATTACCATACCAGTACTGTAACATGCTAAAACAAGCTTTCTGACCCACAAGCTGCTCATCCCACATATGTTTATAATAGTCCGTCCAATTGGTCAGAGAAAAATTTCTGTAGGATATAAGGCACTCCCGAGACTAAATCCTAGGCCTCATGACTCAATTTTTGAAGTGCTCCAAATGCACAGTGGCTGTTTTAGGATTAAATTTTAAATAAATTGTACAGAAGAGGATAGGAATAATTGAGAGACATGGAAAAAAGGGTGTTACACTATAGATGTTTTCTATCAAAATTCTCCAAATAAAACCTTATTTAGAAATTTTAGATACAACCTCTGTAATTTATCCCAGTCTAAAATTCTGTCGTCCAGAAATGGAATAATTGTGTTATGTGATACCTACTATTCATAGAGATACCGAACAACAACAAGGAGAAGTCCCCCACAGACGGACAAGAGCATGTCCTCGCATTGTGGGATGTAAATCGTACTGCCTGGCTTGTTCTTCAAGTGATTCCACGTGTAGCCCTCTGGAAACCAAAATGACTCGTGCCATAGATATTTCCCAACCCAATCCATGTTGTTTTTCGTTGAAAATCGGTGTCAGGTGCAGGAAATAAAAATTCTAATTAGAAACGGGACATTCTGTGTCAAACAAATGTTTTCCGTTGGTTTCCTTTATATAAGGCGCTAGTATAAGTTATCACCAAATTACTTCTGGGCGGACAACCAGTCAATTAATGCAAGCGTTTTCGAGTAAAGATTGAACTATTCGGCAAATTTCGTCAATGCCCGAGAAGTCACGGAAACGACCGAGCATGGTTGTGGTAAATATGGCGTAACTCCTGTTGTTTTCTTCAAAAATTTAATCGCATTCTGCATTTTAAATCTAACAATGTCTCATTGATTCAGCTATTTCGAACATTTTGTAAGTGGTATTCTTTTTGATGGACCTTTATTTCGAAGGTTGCATCAAGAGTAAAGTGCACGTAAACGGCGTATTAAATTGAACGCGGTCTTGATTTAAATATTATCACTATTTTCTAAATTTTCATCTGTGTGATCCGTGTATATAAGCAAAAAGGAGTGCGAAAGACTGGAAGAGATCGCCTGTTATCTTCTGAATTATTCATGATCTACCTTTATTTAGTACTACTAGTGTCAAATATTTTTCACCTTTACATGTGAGTAGTGCTGTTAGTTTTCTAATAAAGTTTGCATGTTGTGTTTTTTTTCTGCAATTAGCTTTATATTACGCTTAAACAAATCAATTTGTTGCTTCATAAATTATCAAGTTCACGGATTTGGCATTATGTTTTAGTGTGTCTTCCCCAAGTAGAGAGGCCTAAATGCAAAGTAATTCAAAGTAATTGATTCCCTCAGTCATCTGTGTATCGGAGGCATGATTTAGAGTGAAATCTTTTTTATGCAGAGAAGATACTGTTCATTACACATATTTATTGCATATCTGGTATTTTGCTCAGAAGCAGATTTTTTCTTTACGATATCATTAATTTTGACGTGGATTTTCATGACTATAATTTTAGTCTGGAAAATGATCTCGTCAAAAGGGCAAGAATACCTCGAAACTACGGTTTAAGTAGCTGCAGGTGGGAGATTTTTTTCTTTTTATTGATTGAATTCTTGCGTTTAGTATAGACTCTAAGCACAAAGTTTACGTTACGGTAGATAAGCCACAGCCGGGTTAAATGAACTATCAGATTTATAATTATTCAGCAATACGAACAATAGAAAAATAACTAAATTAAGCCCAGATTCTCATAGGCCCCTACTTGTTGTGATATATGAAGTCACCGTATCGGCATCTGCACTATTTAGGCTGAACTGATGAAAAAAAACTTTCTTCACCGAACTTTTGCCAAAATTTGAAAGCACGGAACTTTCTCTTTGAATATCAGTTTTCTATTTGATTCTTGGGAAGGAGTATTGTCTCCGTACAAAATGATTTAAGGAAACCGCCAATGCAGGAAGCATTCGATCATTTGATGTACATATATTTTCGTACTATCGCGAGATCTGTTTTTTCTCTCTCTAGTTTTCTTCTGCAACATACAAATGTACACCCTTTCTCCATACCCCTTTCTGAAATCTTACCATGTTGCATTTTGCCTTTCTGTCTCTCTTTCTGGTCTCGCGCCCCTCTCTATCTGTATTACTTCACATATTCCCGGATCGTCCCCTTTCTACACTTCTCTTAAACAAGAGAAGGGGGGGGGGTACAGAGATGAGTGAATGTGAGGAGGTAAAGGAGAAAAGACAGAAAGAGAGGGAGAAAGAGATCGAAGACTCCAAAAACAAACTTAAGAGGATAAAAGAAAGTTAGATTGAGAGAAAAAGTAGAAAGATAGAGAGGATCGAGGGAGAGAGAGTGTGGAGAGCGAGAGAGAGTAGATTTCGTGATATGGGTCATTCTGGTTAAATTTCCCTTTGATGCAATTTATTTTTAAACTCTTTTTATATGTTACTTTTCAACACTGAAAAAAGATGGGTTTATTTCCTTGATGGGAGGAAACCATTGACAACGTCCTAACAACGTCCGATCGAAATGACGTCATGGGTATTTCCTTGAAGGAAATAACGTCATCAAAGCAAATGGAAAATCACGTCCTTGTGATACAAGATCACGCCCGGTAATCTTGGGCTCCATCTCTTTTTGGAGAACTGTGCAAAATGGAGACAATGATACTTCCGATATGGAGCCAAGGACCGGAACTGAACAGAAAAGGTAAATAAAACAGTGCACCTCGCGTACAATTTGGTCTCCTATTAACCTATTATACATTTTCCCAAAACGTCCAGAGTTTCATACCACATAAAAATGATTATATTATCCGTTTGCGGTGATAGATTTCAAAAATAATTCCGTTTGTGAATGGAAACTTGAATCAAAGTTTGGACATCGGACCCGATCAAACACGAAAATGCGTGTTGAAATCGTCCAAATCCGTGTAATCAACAGTTCTGAAAGATTTAAGCGGAAATGTCTGTGAAATGAATGATAACGTGTTGATATACAATGATGTACCACAAAGAACTGCGTTTTTCCTACTCCTTTTGCGGATTTTCTCAGATGAGAAGGAGAGGAGATTACCGGGCGTGTATTAGTGGGAACATACATAGTCAGGTGTAAAATATGTAACACCAGAGACATAGCATAACTATATTTTTATGTCTCTAGTATTTCACACGCGGGTTTGGGTCGTACTGATCTTCGTTTTAGAACTCATACCAGCCGCTTTAGCAAGTCATGAACGTCATTCATTGTATGGACATGGATATTTTTTCGGTTTTTAGCCTGAGATTGCGTAGCAATTTTAGGCCAAAGCTACCATGGTAAAATTTCAACCCATGCAGAGTTGAATGTAAAACATCTAACGCAATAGATATAATATTCTGCCACATGGAATGTGGTCGGTGCGAATTACATGACTGCGAGTATAAATTAATACGATCGATTGAGGCTAGACCGGTACCGCTGTCGACTTTAACAAAGCCGACAGGTACATTCCAAACGACTGTGTATAGAGATTGGCTGATGGGCATTTTATGACGTATACCCAAACATCGAATCTCATTGGCTGTTCGATTGTTTATAAACAATATGGCTGAAGCGGAACGCGGAGGTCAGCCCGATTAGCTCAGTTGGTAGAGCACTTGACTTCAAACATCAAGATCACGGGTTCGAGCCCTGGGCTGACCATATCAACTAACAAAACTAATTGTCTTTCGGATGAGACGTTAAACCGAGACCCCGTGTGACGATGCTATCCATCGAGCACGTTAAAGAACCAGGCGGGGCTCTCAGCAGTTTCGTCCTGTATCCTTGCACTATCCCCCGTAACAACTAACCGTCTTCTGGGGGCGTCGCTCATATGGGCATGTGCTACGGTAGCGACGATAAATAAACGGAAATAATCAATCGGAACGCGGAGCACCTTACATATTGTACATGAAAAGGATAACATTCCAAGGATTTTCTCACACACAAATTCGATTGATCACGTGAAGATGTTTTAACATTAAAACTGAATGCTTTAAAACTACATAAGTTGGATTTTTTATCGTACTGGATGGAAATCCCGCGGCGTGTCCAAATTTTTCAACAAAATTAGCTGCGCATGCGTAAGCCTCGTTTTCGAATTTAGTAAGGAAAAAAACCTAACGGGCCAGGCTTTCCGTGTATATACCAAAAATCGGTGTATACCTGTCGGCTTTTTGTTAAAGTCGACAGTGGTACCAGTCTAGATTGAGGCGAGAAGGACGAAGGCGAGATATGACTCATTGAAAGCTATTGGCTTGATGTACAGTACTTTCGTGTGAGTGTTCTGAATTTGGCACCTCCGATAATCCGACCATCAAACTTATTCTGCCCAGGTTATATATCTCATGCATACATATCTTGATTCTTATAACAATTGAATCTTGAATACATCACAAGTTTCGTCCTCCAAAAATGCTAAATTTAAATATGACTCGAGTACCATCAACTCATCTGCCTGTACGTTGTCTATAGGTTGATTTTCTCTGTCAGCTAGTTCACACGCAGCCCGCTTTCTCTACGTCTCCAAAAAAGAACGCTATGGAAAACATTGTGGAAAATGGAGAAATCGCTTGTTACAAGAAATTTCTTTTTTATCCACAATGTTTTCTATCAAAAAAGCCTTTTTGGAAGTTTCAAAAACTAAAAACCCTGTTTTATAAAATTTTAGACTGGTATCAATTCAAAGGCTTTGCAGACGAAAATTCAAAGTTGATTTCATTTAAAAAATAATCATAAGTAGGATAGAAAATATTGTGGAAATAGAAGAAGTTGCTTTCTACAAGCATTTTTTTTTCTTTTTCCACAACATTTTCCCAAGTACAAAAACATATATGACGCTACAGCCAGTAATTGAACAGGCGAGGCTTAATCAGAAAAAGCTGTATCAAACAAAGCATGTCAAACACATTCCAGCATCTATTGGGAAAAACTTTAGCTGTCAAGTAGTTGGATTTGACAAGAACAAAAGCACCATATATGGATGCCAACGCTTGGCTGTTCAAGTTTTTGAGGGGGAGGGGGGCAGAATTTGTTGAAAATGCAATTAGAGTTACCCCCACTTGTTAGTATAAATTGCTCTCTTGACTGCCGAGTCCGTCCTAACATGATACAATATCGAAGAGCAGCGTAGACGAGACAGGTTTCCCATTCCAAGTGCTCCTTTGATATATATCCCAACCTAAAATATTACAAGATGTCAAAGTTTCCTGACGACGCTGACACAGACGCGGCCGATAACCTCGATATATCAATACCTCTAATTTTCTCCGAAAACGGAACGGGCGAGCTAAAAATGTGCTACAAAACATTGCATTTTTATTTCAAACATGGCACTTCAACATTTCCTTATTACTTAAATTACTATTAAACATTTCCATAACATTTGTTAAATTAGAATGAATCCTAAAGTAGATTCGTTTTTTATATTGAATAGAATGCATTAAGGTGTTTATAAGAAAGTTATCACACCATTTCGTATACTAGTACACTAGTACTTCTCGGAGTATCCGTGGTGTAAAAATAGTCAAATTAAATGGCGTGTATCTGAAAACAAAAATAAAAACACTTAGACACACACTAAACCAAATCAAAATACATGTAGTTGAAAGTCCCGATTTACAATGGTGGTGTAAAAATAGTCATTTTAAATGGCGTGTATCTGAAAACAAAAATAAAAACACTTAGACACACACTAAACCAAATCAAAATACATGTAGTTGAAAGTCCCGATTTACAATATTTGACCGATGTCGAATGAACCACCGGTTAAATGAAACAGACCTGTAGTTATTCCCGCATCTGTTTATAAAAGTCATCATTGACCCTGGCAAGGAAAGCTAAATCGGTTGACTTGTCTTTAGCACACATTTGAATTCCCTACATTAGAAATTAGACATTTTAGCCACAACAGCGAAATTGAATCTTATCTCACTGTGATTTAAACCAACCTTCAACTTATATTTGCCTCGGCGTACGGATGTCCCACTAATTCATTGTTTATTATACTAAGTCGGTATGATTTGCTATTTGTGAAGAAGGGTCTATTAGTAGTTACTAGCTGATGGTAAACATAAAAAGAGACCGAAACACTTAAAAATCTTAAAAAGACTTTACTGGCCTCACGTTCTCCCTTAGCCTCAGCTGTACTACCGATCATATCGATCCTTCGCACACATGGACAGACCGGAACACAAAAAATCTCAATGTGATATTTCTTTGTATAATGACGAGATAGTTTAAAGTTTCTGATTTACACGGGAGAAGTAACGCAAGGCGCTCAATGTTTTTCCCGCTTCTAGATAACGCGTGTGACAATAAACATATCAGAAACGAAGAAAAAATAAAAATAAGATGAAGACTTATTCCGATTCTACTTCCGGTCTTCAAAGAATCAATGGCGTTTTACATGGAAAATGATCAGAGAGTTTCCATCGTCTCTTTGAAATCATTTGAGATATTTTTCTTTTGCAATTAACTCCGAAATAAGAATAAAGTCTTTGTCACGAAAAAAAACAAAACCGAAGAAGGTCTGCGTTAAAACAAAGATGAAGACCTCCTATAGGTTACACGTGTATGTACAAATTATATACCCATTAAACAAAAATCGACCTATTTGTTTGTGTGGGTTTTTTTCCAAAAAATCTTCTGTGTCAGTCTTGTTTTCAACAATTACTTCCTCAAAAGAACAAATATGCATAAAAATCGTATTCGAAAATACATTCAACTTATTTTTTTAAAGTTAATCTAACGAATATGTAAACAAACCGTAGTAGTTATTTTAAGCATTGATGCTTCAATTGAACTTTATTCTATTACACTTTTGGTCGAAGAAAATTCAGTCAAAACAATGTCAACATAAAATTTTATCGGCCAAACCTTTGACGTTATGGACTCGTGTGTAAATGTCACGCATTACCAAGGTGGCAGTCCGTCCTATTCCAATGACTTCCGTTTATATACCAGAGATCATTAGACAGAGAATATCTTGCCTGAAATTTTTACACCTATCGTCCAGTGGTTTCCTTTGCGTTCTTAAGAAAGCTAATTGAAAATAGCTTGAGAAAGAATTGTGAGATTTTATGATTCTATTATTTTTTAACAAAAGATTAGAAAAAAGTTATGGTAGCAACCCAGTATTTTTGCTTTCTGGAATACTCTATCTTCAAATACTCAACCCATTACCAGACAACAATGTATTTAAAATTGGGCCAAATTAAAAGATGCGGCAGAAGACAATTTTTAAAAATGTTGATTATTCATATTATTTTTTATTCATTTGTAATTTGTCATTTGTAATTTTGTGGTAGAAAATATTGTGGATAATGAAGAAACTGTAACAAGGAATTTCTTGATTTTCCACATTTTCCCCCCAAATCTTTAATTTTTACGGGAGCAACAAATGCCTGGATTTGTGGAAATGGGCTAAGTTCTGTTTCCTTGTGATAATTTTAAGTGATATAAACATAATGTACCCAAATTTAATTAGAATGTGTAGTTATCAACAAATCAACAGGGGGAATCTGGATTAACTCTTTCCCAAAACAAAATTTAAGACAGGTCCAAATTCAAAGAAATTGCAGGCAATTTTTTTAAGCTCCACTGGCTAAAAGCCAGAAAGCTATTGTCATGGCATGGTGACCGTCGTGCGTGCGACCGTGCGTCAGTCCGTCTGTAAACCGTTCCTTTAAAAATCTTCTCCCAAGGAAGTACTGGACAGATTTCAACCAAATTTCACAGAAATGATCCTTGAGTGACCCTCTATCAGATTCCTTCAAAGAATTTTGATCGGATGAAAAACATGGCTTTAATGGATGGGGCTAATTCCCATATATTGTTAAAGCTTTGAAAACCTTCTTCTCATAAATCTATAGATGAATTTCATCCAAATTTCACAGAAATGATTCTTGGGTGACCCTTCATCAGATTCCTTCAAAGAATTTTGATCGGATGAAAAACATGGCTTTAATAGGCGAGGCTAATTTCCATATATAGTAAAACCTTTAAAAATCTTCTCTTCAGAAACCATTTTGATGTATTTCAACCAAATTTCACAGAAATGATCCTTGGGTGACTTTTTATCAGATTCCTTCAGAGAATTCTGATCAAATGAAAAACACGGCTTTAATGGGTGAGGCTAATTTCCATATTTGGTAAAAGATTTGAAATTCTTTTTCTCAGAAACCAGTTGGGTGGATTTTAACCAACTTTTTACCAAATTGATCATTTAGTGTCTCTTTATCAGATTACCAAAAGAACTTTGATCGTAAGAAAAATATTGCTTAAATGGGCAGGACTTATTTCTATATATGGTATATACTGATAATGGACTGTTGGTGGATTTCAACCAATTTTCACAGGAATGGTCCTCATATGAGTGTTTGTCGGATTCCTTCTTATGATTTTCTTGGTTGAAAAGCTTGGCTATCATGGTTGTGGCTTATATCCATTTATAGTATTCAGTGAAAATTTCTAAATTTTGTTAACAAATTTTCATTTTCCCGAGTGAATGAATTATACATAACTTAACTCGACTTTTGTAAAAGCAGTGAAAATGTTGAATTGCTTCTCTAGAACTTTTTCATAGATTTCAGCGACTTAGATTTGAATTCATGAAAAATTTGCTTAATCGGTACAAACATACCTGTGGCGCTCAAGTGACTCTAGTTAGTTGATCAAATGTTACAAATCTTTGTCTTTTGTGGAAGACACTATGTGAATATGTGAATAATGAAGAAATTGCATATAAGTTATAACATGCAATTTCTACATTTCCCTGATGTTTTCCAAAGCATATTTCTTGAGAGGAAAACCTTTTTAAATATTGATCATAATTCTCTCTTCCCCCCCCCCCCCCCCTGTAGGCTATATGACAGACTTTTACAAATTAACAATCATCAACTTCTGAGGCAAAAGAACATAGAATTACACTTGTTACATGTAAGATTCTGTCTCTGTGTTGAAATTTACTCAAATGTATATATGCGAACAGGTCTCTACGCCCATTACAAGTTGAAAACAAAATATGCCTTCACACTATGGAAGAATCACTGAAAATTAGACATTGTCCTAACAATTCAGAGCTTAATTGATTTTCACGCTGTACTTTGCAAACAAATAATATTTGTTTCTTGCAGAAATAAGATTGACGAGTGTGTTAAATTTCATCAAAATCTGTCAAACTAGATCAGATTTTGTTTGAAAATAAAAATGCAAATAATACGACTCATGGAAAAATGGACCAAGGCAGATAGCACTGCCAAAACATATGTCTCTGAGAGGACAACCTTTTATAAATAATAGACATATAGTCTGTATATATACAGCTGGTGTACTGGTAAGCTGTATAAATGATATTTATGAATATCTACAACTCTGATGACCAGTTTATTGTTTTACAATATTGTAATTCAATCATTTATTAAAAAGGGGTTATTTGTGGTCGAATGATTTCTGTTATCTTTATTTCAAGCCTTTACGCAGATACGGGGTGCAATTTGGATTTCAGATTTAAATATTTCAACAATAATGCAATTAACCCTATGTTGTAGGAGTTCATTTGAATCGTTTCATCAAGACTATTCAAATAAGTACCCACGACATAGGATTGCATTGATAAATGAGGATTTTAGAATGATGTTACTCCTTATTATCTAGATCTTTGTTTATGTTAAGCAAAAGGATTTTTTTAAAGGATTTGTTATATGAAAAAGTTTTGATATGTTGTTTTACATCTCGGAATAATTTATACCTATAGCCCCCCCCCCCTTTGGACTCTCTCAAGACCGTCTGTATCAAGCCGCCGTCAAAGCGCAGTTGGTAGCGCATCGGACTGTCAATCTAGAGGTCCCGGGTTCGATCCCCGACGGCGGCACTCAACCTTTCCGACTATTTGTCTCTCACCAATGGGTCGATAATCGTAGACCTATGTGGGATAGCAGCTGGAGGCTAGGAAGGGATGTAATGGTAGTACTGGTGTGAGAAATACCAGGATTCCATTGTTAGGTGCTCCAGCCGCCGCGATATAACTGAGAAATTGTTGAAAGCGGCGTAAAACCCCATTCAAACAAACTGTTTGATCACTGGAGCTTCTTGACAGTAACTGGAGGTGTATTGGATCATAAAATGAAGCAGTACAGAAGCTAGTCTCTTTTAATATTATTCTCTCAGTTTTACTGTCAAACCTGTCTCTGTTGAAATCATTTTTATTATTCTACATAGATATTGTTACCTCTGCATGGATGTTGTACAGTAAAGTCACAAAACTCAAATCTATAGTCTTTGATTTCTTGTCGCTCTCTTTCCCGCAACCTAGGCTTTACCTAATTTTGTATCAAAAAGATAAATCTCGTCCGAAAAAAGTTCGATTAAACTGTGTATTGCGTTGTCATAAGTAACGGTATTTCGTAACATTCACAAGTGTTGTGACATGTTCTTTGGATGAAACCCACTGTTATGTAGGTTTTCTGAATAAAATGTTGTATCTTCACGCCCGGTAATCTCGGGCTCCATCTCTTTTTGGAGAACAGTGCAAAATGGAGACAATGATACTTCCGATATGGAGCCAAAGACCGGAACTGAACAGAAAAGGTAAATAAAACAGTGCACCTCGTGTACAATTTGATCTCCTATTAACCTATTATACATTTTCCCAAAACGTCCAGAGTTTCATACCACATAAAAATGATTATATTATCCGTTGGCGGTGATAGATTTCAAAAATAATTCCGTTTGTGAATAGAAACTTGAATCAAAGTTTGGACATCGGACCCGATCAAACACGAAAATGCGTGTTGAAATCGTTCAAATCCGTGTAATCAACAGTTCTGAAAGATTTAAGTGGCAATGACTGTGAAATGAATGATAACGTGTGGATATAAAATAATGTTACCACAAAGATCTGCGTTTTTCCTACTCCTTTTGCGGATTTTCTCAGATGAGAAGGAGACCAGGATGCAGTGCGGGAGACAAGATTCAGAGGGAGAGGCGATGCATATATAAATGTACTGTGAAACTTCAAATAGAACCCCATACTCTTATGTAACCCCAGCCCCTCTTCGGACGTCAAAGCCGACCCTTTTTGTATGATTTTCGGAAAACTTATAACCTGTAATAAACCCCAATCCCAAACAAATCAATGCCAAAATGAATTCAATAGAGGGCGAATGTAACTGTTCTTAACCAAATGTTCCCCTTTTGTGACGGTTCAATGCTTAGATAATTGATTTGCTTAAAGTTTTTTTTCTTTATATTTAGAAGGCGCTGTATCCTAGATTATGTCAAAAGGTTAAAAACTTCATTGCTTAAGTTAAAACACTTTGAAATTGACAATTTTTGGGTGATTTGGGAATGATTTCGGAATGAAATTGAATGAGTGGGAAGAACGAGTTTTGAATGAAATTAAAAGTATGTAATCCAAGATCGCTAATTTCGCCCAATTTGCGATATTTTTACCTCAGACGCTTTAAAACCCACAGCTGCCAGTAAAAATTGTGGAAAATTGTTATCGGTTTGAATGAAATGCTGCGCATTTTGGACGGTTGTTAAATGTTTTTGAACTATTTTGAGCGTTTTTAATGGTTTGAGTGAGTGTTTGGAATGAATGATTGGAGCGCTGCGTGAGTGATTTTGAATGTTTTTGATCGATGTAAATGTCAATTTCACGATGTTACTAATTGTATACTATATGTATACTGTACATGAACCACTTGCTCTTTGCAGTCGAAGTAAATCTTCGCTCCCCCCCTTTTTTTTCCGTCTTAACATCTGTAGCCTGTAATTAACACCCACCCCTTTTTAAAGAAGTGTGAAAATTCTAATAAACCACCGGTGTTGTTATAGAGCTTTTACAACGTATAAGGCACAGAACGTCCGTTTATTGCAGATCTGAACTCCTTCCGCTATACATATTTCTAAGAACCTAGCGAATTTTTCAAATTTTGTGATGACCTGAATTCTCAAATTAGCTATTTGTTTTTCTTTGATAATGTTTCGTTAGAATAGATTTACAAAAATTATTACACGCTCACTTTATATTCACCAATGTGGCCCGGTAAGTCAGTTTGGAGAAAGGAGAAAAATATAGACCAGATATAAATATGGCTGTTATAGAGAGTCTGAGAGACACATTTACTGTGAAAAAGGGAAAGAAAAAGTGTCCTGTAATATGCATAAAGTTACAATCCTAGAAAATCATTCACTGTACATTTATATATGCATCGCCTCTTCCTCTGAATCTTGTCTCCCGCACCGCATCCTGGTCTCCTTCTCATCTGAGAAAATCCGCAAAAGGAGTAGGAAAAACGCAGTTCTTTGTGGTACATCATTGTATATCAACACGTTATCATTCATTTCACAGACATTTCCGCTTAAATCTTTCAGAACTGTTGATTACACGGATTTGGACGATTTCAACACGCATTTTCGTGTTTGATCGGGTCCGATGTCCAAACTTTGATTCAAGTTTCCATTCACAAACGGAATTATTTTTGAAATCTATCACCGCCAACGGATAATATAATCATTTTTATGTGGTATGAAACTCTGGACGTTTTGGGAAAATGTATAATAGGTTAATAGGAGACCAAATTGTACGCGAGGTGCACTGTTTTATTTACCTTTTCTGTTCAGTTCCGGTCCTTGGCTCCATATCGGAAGTATCATTGTCTCCATTTTGCACTGTTCTCCAAAAAGAGATGGAGCCCAAGATTACCGGGCGTGTAATAGAATGGATTGATACTGGATGTAACGTGCGAAGTCACATTGCAGAAATCCTCATTAAGTTGTAAAAGGCCATAGAAACGTCACACTCTTCACCCCCTCCCTCCCCCGCTCACACACGTGACACCAGTACATGCGTTGGCAAAAACGCAGTTATACATAGAAACACGCAACCACAGTAAATATTCTAGTGTGTCAATCTCTGTTAGAAATACAAAAACGATCCTTTTCAAACCGCACCAATTGTACAGCATTTGGTTTAGAAACATCTGGATATTTGTCCAGACATTGAAAATTCGAGAGTTAGTCTACTGTTCAATTTAGATTGATGTTCATATCTTATAACCAATGTTACGACCAAAACTATAATTTAAGGATCGCTGGCCCCGCCCACTGACTCCGCTATGTATCCCACTTACTCCGCCAGAAAGTTTCACTTCGATATTCAACGGCGTTGTCCTGCCAAATTCTTGGTGAGAAACATGTAACCAGAAAGTCAAATTATTGAATGGCGACCTAAACATAGTAAATACAACTTGAACGAAGTGTAGTTACCAAATTTTAGTCACCAAACTGACAAAAATGCTTCTTGTAAATATCAGCCAATGTCGAAGTTCAATTCTCACTTCCGGTCTAAAAAATAATTTAACTGGTCGATTGATTCTTTAATTGACAGCCGCTATAGGTCATTTGTCGGATCGTAAGCTTCCGATAAGGAGGTTCGGCTGAATATAAAACGACGTTAGTCTAGTAGCAAGATCTGCCAATATTATCCTGATTATACTAACGACAACGTATACAGAGTTTATAGGCAGGCCCAGAAGAACACATCGTCGTTGTCATTCTAAAACCTCGTTACTACTGCTTGGTACAAGATGTAGTTACGAGGTTTTAGAATGACAACGACAATATGAATAGCTAAGTGTCCAAACACCTAGAAGTGTTTTCTTAATGCCAGAAACGCGATTTGATAGTTTAATTCTCGCTCAATCAATGCATGTGCATTAAGTACCTGAAACAACCCTAAATCAATTTCGCAAATGAGAGTTTTAATAATAAACATACAAACAATAACAACAACAATAGAAAAAAAGAAAACATTTTGATCAATACTATTTGTGAATAAGAGATTGACAGAGATCTGATTTCAAGACCCCCATCTGAGCTTTCAGTACTTCTACAGTTGATTTGACCGATTATTTTTCTTTTCTACAGAAATATATTGAACGAACTCAGAGAATCTCTCAGCAAAAGTTGGCTCAGTAATAATACTCTTATCAACGGATATTTTTAAAGACAGTCTGATACTTGGAACACGAGCAAAGTCTAATAAAGTTATAAAGATATCCGGGAAAGAAATCATCTTATTGAATGAAATATATCGCGAATAGAATCATTAAATTGATTATTAAGTAGAAAGTGATTTTATGAACAACTGCATCTGTTTTCTAATCGGAATTCCTCATCGACTCTTTTGGTTTGTGTGCGTGAGTGCGGTTTGTTGTTTCACAACTAAATTACACATGTGCGCGTGGTAAAGCTGTGATTTGTGTCATATATGTAATTCGTTTCCAAAAACAGAAATTAATCATGCTGGTGGAATATTTTAAGAATATTCGTCATTTACCTTTGACTATTGGAATGATATAAAATATGCCATACTGACGTAGAGTTGTGAATACATGAAATATAACAAATATGTTTACAAAGCTTTATGTAATGAAAAAAGAAATGTAATATTTTTGGCCTGAGATTGTGTAAACTTCTGAAGGCCATAGTTAACAAGGTAAATTCAAAACCCACGCAGAATTTAATGTGAAAACATACAGAGCAATGTATACAATCTTCTGCCGCATGATAAGTAGACCGGGCTATAAAGAGTACAGAATCTTGAGTATTCATTAATACGCCCGATTGAGAGACTCCGCTTGACGCATTGACTCTTTTTTTATTGTGCACGAGGGAGGAGGAATCAATAAACGACATTTTAAAATGCTACATCTTAACATGTAGATAATACTTTGCTACTCTCTCTCTCTCTCTCTCTCTATCTCTCGCTCTCCCTCTTTCTATCCATCTTTCTCTCTCTCTTTACATGGAGACTTTAAAGTGTATGTCTATAAAACGAAATAGGTCTGTGTTGTATAGTGGTTGAATACTCGTATCGCACGTGAGAGACTCCTGGTTCAAATCTGTATACACTCCGTATTCTCCCTCTCTCTCTCTCTATCTCTCTCTCCATCTCTCTCTCTCTCTCTCTCCCCCCCCTCTCTCTCTCTCTCTCTCTCTCTCTCTCTCTCTCTCTCTCTCTTAATGTTTTTTTTATCCATATTTATCTATACGCTGCATACTATGTTTTTGTTCTTCTGTGTCTTTTTTATATACATGCAAGTTAATGTGTTTTCAATATGCAGACAAATAATAACAATTGTGATGCTTTGTGAAGTCTAAGTAAATGTTTATTTTTGCCAAAGATTACCTATTTGGCAAACCCATATTTAATTCTTAGCTCCAACGGCTGACAGCTATTGCCATTGCGCTGTGCCCGTAGAGCGTCCGTGTGTGTTTGCGTCGGTCCGTCCAATTTTACTTTAGAAATCTTCTCCTCAGAAAGTACAGAACAGAATTAACATGGGATGATTTTATCAGATTTCTTCAAAGATTTTTGATCGGAAGAAAATATACTATGATATATAATACCTGCAAAGCAGAAAGAAACATCGAGTTTTTGTAGGCAGGCTGTGTCCGTTAACGCACAAATTGGTTGATCTGCCCATAACGGACCGTAGATCTAAGCAAATGTGGATAATCCAAACATCAAACTTTTCTGCCAAGGTTATATATCTCGCGTATATACCTTAGGCCTCTTCAGCGCTTTCAGTGATTCGATTAACCCTTTCCCGTTTTTTATTAAACTGGTTCGAATTGAAAGGATTTTCTAAGTGAAACCAACCTATGTGGTATAAAATATTGTGGAAAATCAGAAAATGGTTGTTATAAGCAATTTTTTTTCTTTTTCCGCAATGTTCTCTCAAGTATAAAAGCAAAGCAACATAAAATCCTAGATTTTTACAGGAAAGAGTTAACTCTAATTCCGATCTGCAATTAAATGTATATGTAAACATACAAAGCCTTTTTAACAAATATTGCAAAATGTTATAGACAGTTTTGTCCTTCTCTAGCCTTAGATCTAAAATGTATGTAGATATTTGGTCAAGAAAGACCCCTGTTTGCCAGCCCGATTAGCTCAAATGGTAGAGCACTTGAATTCAAACCTCAAGATCACGGATTCGAGCCCTGGGCTGACCATATCAACTTACAAACTAACTGTCTTTCGGATGAGACGTTAAGCCGAGGCCCCGTGTGACGGTGCTATCCACCGAATACGTTAAAGAACCGAGCGGAGCTCTCGGCAGTTTTCGTCCTGTATCTTTGCACTATCCCCTGTAACAACTAACTTCTGGGGGCGACGCTCATATGGGCAAATTCTACGGTAGCGACGATAAATAAACGGAGATACACACACAGACCTCTGTTTAATTTTTAGAAATGAAAGACAACCTGATTCTATTTCGGTGATTTCCGCCGCTGACTTATCGGCACACCGCCTGTAGAAGTAACAATCGTTTCATGTCCGTCACCATTGTGAGTACATAAACCCAAATCTCTATTTACACATAGATTCACAACATTACAGAAACAATAGAAATCAACCTGAGTCGAAGAAACTTTTTTTTTAATTTTGCAACTGTTTAATGTGTCGTACAAGTTTTTTTTTTTACATTCTGTGACCGTCGCAACCCGTTTTTTCACACTTGTTATGCTCCCTGAAGGGCGAGCATATAACCGCCGCCGCTTCCATTTTCCGTCCGTCCGCCCCATTATTTCCACAACCTTTAGCCAAATTGAATGAAACTTCACATGCGAATTCCTTGTGATATTGCGTCGAGGTGCATTCCGGTATTGGATAGGTTAAGGTCACAGTTCAAGGTCAAATATCAAAATTGACCTTGTCCACAGCATAGCTCCTTCAATTATGGATGGATTTCAAAAGTAACTTGGCACGATAGTTCTCTTTCATTGAATAGATTTGCCATATGAAAAAATAAACCCTCAAAGCCCCAAGGTCAAGATCACAGATCAAGGTCAACGCTGAAATTAAGCATATGTAGAATATAGCTCCTTCATATATGGATGGATTCGAAATGACGGACAGATTCAAGGTCAAGGTTACAGTTCAAGGTTGAAAAAAAAGTCTCGAGTACAGCTTCTAAAATTATGGCTTGAACTCAAATGATTATACACAATTGTTCTCTATCATATGCAGATGTACAATTTGAAACAAATCTTCAGATAACTCCAAGGTCAAGGTTACAGTTCAATGTTGAACGTGAAAATTTAGCATTTCCAGAACATATGTCCTTCATTCATGGATGGATTTCGAAATAACTTCCCACAATTGTTGTCTATCATGAGCAAATGTGCTATATGAATAAATTATTCATATAGTTTAAAAGTCAAGGTCACAGCTCAAGGTCGTACATTTAAAACAAGCTTGTCCAGAGCATAGCTCCTTCAATTATAAATGGATTTCGATATAACATGTCACAATTGTTCTCAGTCATGAACAGATGTGCAATTTGAAAAAAAAAAAAAAAATAGATAGCTCAAAGGTCAATGTCACTGTTTAACTCATTCCCATACGACAAAATTTTAGACTGGTCCAAATTGAAAGAAGTTGTAGTCGATAATTCCAAGTTGATGGATTTTTTTTTATCCTATTGAGTAGAAAAGATTGTTGAAAATGAAGGAATTGATCGTTCATTTTACTCAATGTTTTTTCCAATTGTATTTCTTGATAGGTGTCAAAAAGGGTTATTGTGTGGGGATGGGTTAAGGTCAAACATTAAAATCAAGCATGTCTGGAGCATAGTCTCTAAAATCATGGATTGATTTCGGTATAACTTTGCCACAATTGTTCTTTATTGTGAGTAGATGTGCCATTTGAAACAAATTTTCAGGTGGCTTCAAGGTCAAGGTCACAGCTCAAGGAAGGATGAACATTAAAATTTAGCCTGGCTGGAATATAGCGAGCGTCTGTCTGTCTGTCTGTACTAACCCTGTTTAGGTCACCTTACCGAAGGTCCTATTGCGATCGTCTCTCGTCCATCGTCGTCCGTTAACTTTTTTTTACATTTTCGACTTCTTCTTTAGGAGCCTTGGACGGATTTCAACCAAACTTTGTATACAGCATCATCAGATGGACCTCTATCAAGATTGTACAAATCATGGCCCAATGTTTCAAATTAGCCCTTTCCTGGACGTCACAAATTTGATAGAGGCTCGTATATTGAAAACTTTAGAAAAATATTTTTTCACACACAGAAAGGCCTAGAGCTTATATACATGTATTTGGTTTGCACCATCATCTCGTGGACTTTTACCTGTTTTATGCTCTTTGGACTCAGGTGATCGATAAAGCTATATGGGCATCTTGTTCCTCTTTATTTTATACTTTTTGTGACAGGGCTATATTCGGGGAGCATAAACCGTCTCTGACGGTCCTGTTAAATTTAGTAGCTGTATAATAAAAAGTAACGCTTTTTTTTGGCACTTGGTGTACTTGCAATCCGTTTTATGATAAGCTATTTTCTTGTCATCCCCACGAGTGAAAAAAATATCCAGATCATCATTTTGTATAATATCTGTTAGATAAGTAGCAATATCGCTGACCTTGGTAAGACATGATGTTTTTGTGTAAACGTACTTTATCATTTATTAAGATTTAGATTTTCCAAGCACGAATATACGTCTCTTGATATTTTGAAAGGATTGCCCCCTCCCAAACAACAACAAAAATCACCAAACTTATTAGTCACTCCCCTGCAACACTGATTTTGAAATGTTTTTGGAATACATTTCAGCAGATCGTTAGAAGTAAAGAGATGAAAAAACACACAAAATCATGTTCTCATATTCTTGGGATTCGCGGTGCGTAAAGGTGACCTATCCTAGAATGTAATCGTTTTCAATTTGAAATCTGCAATTTTACTACATTACGCGTTTCACAGATATTTTATCACTATCATACATGTCATTGCAACCAGATCGGTCAATATATTAAGTCTCTTTAAGCGCAAAGTACCTGCATCTCTGATTGACCTACTAGTACTGAGTAGCCTGTCAGTATTTCATTGTAATAAATTTGCAAAATTATATATATATATTTATTTGTTTTAAATCAAATTGCAAAAGTTTACATGACAGCGCACGTGTTCCTTTTAGCACTATGAATTTAAATTGAATCATTTGTTTTTTCTAATTACACTGTCCTGAAAAAAGAGCGACAAAACGTGCTTGGTATTAATACTTCATTAATGCACAAAATTGTTTCTACCATTTTGCAAATTTTATTACAAATAATATTTTTTCTTTCCTTCCTCTTTGTTAGATTCATTATTCTTTACATTAGATTTTATGTACTCGCAACCTGTTTTGTAGTAATTCACATGACAATGTCTGGAAAAGACTGAGCGTTTAAGAAGTTCGTGACACTTGATATTTTTCAGAATAGCATCATTGCGAAATGCTTAACATATTCCAATTTCCTTCAATTTCAGAGGTCCTTTCTTAATCGTGCTTGTGTCATTGATGATCGGAATTGGATTTAAAAATAAAATGTTTGAACATTTATTACAGAAATAGAGAGAAGTGATATTGAATGAGTGGTCACAAAGTGTTGAATTTATTGCATTAGCACAAATTTGATATTCCATCTATAACATGACGTAAACCTCTTTGATAAAGTGCTAAGAGTCCTGCACTTTATCGATTTAAGATATTCATTTAACGCATTATGTGATGTAATTTTCTCGGTAACGAAAACGAATTACAACAGGCTTAACTTCATTTCCATAGTTATTACACTCGCGTTATCACCCGTGTGATATAAAAAAAAATCAGGTTTGTTTTACTCCCGAGTCGAAGGTCATTTATAAAGTTTTGTGTTAGATTTTAGTTGTAGACGTCCTTATTAGTAACTTTTCCCAACTTATAACTTAAGTAGGCCTACCCCTGTTCACCCCATTTCATTCTTCAACTTTCAAAACGAGGCTACGAAAGTTACATTCGGAAATCTTGCACCTTATCGAACTATGGACACAATCGAAGTGACCTAATTTTATTGGAATTTAACTTGCAGTGTTTACGTGTGATTCAAACTGTGGAGTTATTTCGTTTTTCATTAATTTCTTATTTACCGACCTTTATATCTGTAAACAGCAGTGAAGTGTTTGATGTATTTTTTGTCCAATCTTGGATTAATCTCTCACCTGTTTGAAGTCGTCTTACCTGGAGTTACCGTTCTTTTTTTAGTTTAATTTAGATAAACATAAACAAATCAGAATATTTCCTCAAATATCCCAAATCGTTATATTCCATGATTGTCATTTGTATGTTAAAATGCACATAGGAGAATTAATTATTTTGTATTTTACCTCCCCGGTCATCGTGTAGGCAGTTTGTGGTTTGAGTTGTGATAATGTGTGAAATATGCCCATGAAAGTGACAGTTTGTTTTGACAAAGTTAAAGTTCTTGTGCCATGTGGAGATGGGGAGCTTCTGGTCAGAGAACTAATTGAAAAGGCTATAATACGATACAAGAAAGCCATAGGAAAGGTAAGATCATGTTTTTTCTTCTTGTAAAAGGTCATACTTAAACAAGCACATGTCTAAAAAATGCTGGTCCAAATTCAAAGAAACAGGGTCATTAAAAATGCTAGGGTTTGCTCATTTTGTCCCTTAGAGAGAAATTTCTAAGGGTGAATAAAGGGTTGACCAGTCTAAAGTTTTGTTGACTGAAAAATTGGTAATGTGTTAACCCATTACCAGACAACAAAATATTATACTGGTCCAAATACAAAGGAGTTGCAGACGACAAATCAAAGTTTATGAAAATTTATTTTTTTCAACTTTATGTTGTAATCAATTTCTTTATTTTACCCACTTGATTTTCTTGAGGGATATACAAAAGCATCTTTGTGTAGGAATGGGTTAAATAGTCAAGTACAAAGTCATTACTGTAAAGGCTTAGGAGAAGTAATTACCTCTATATGGAGATCAAAGAACAAGTGAAATCGAAAAGGAAAAGAAAAAAAGACAAATAGATTAGATTGAATGAGGAGTAAGAAATGAAAGTGCAGAGGTGAAGGTAAGGGGTGTAACAACATTCTACAATACTTATTTCTCAATGGAACCCTATATTGTAGATACTCATTTGAGGGTTTATGGCAGTATTTGTGAAATATTTATATGTAAAATATGAATTAATCTCTCTATCTGTAGCTCTCAAATGCTGCAAAATAGTTACATAATACATGTATTTTATGTTTTCTTCAAGACTTGTCCTAACAATGGATATAGTGGTGTTGTTGGTAGATAAAACCATCTACTGTTGTTTGCCATTTTATGCTAATTTTGATTTATCTAACTATTGACACTTTTATAACCAGCCATATGTAGAACCTTTGATTATAACCCTTGCTGATTAACTTAATATCAGGGCTCCTGCTAGCATCTGAACTTGAGGAGTCATTGATTCCATCACCATGAAAATTTAGGGGTCAAAACTGATTTTGAAAGGATCTAAACATCAAAAAGAGTGAATCAATAAATCAGGATTAGAAATTTGTACATATAAGTTCCAACTGACCTTTTCCTGTAAAGATATCAAGTAAACTATTAATTTGTACAATTTAATAGTATTATAAGAAACATCTTTGAAAAATGAGGGTTTAACCCCCTCCCATACAGTGATGCTTTTTGAAACCCCTCAAGAAGAGAAGTTGAGAAAATTTGTATTTGGACACCTTTCGTAAATTTGCATTTTGTATCAAAAACTCTGCTTTATCTTTAGCTCAGAGTGTCCTCTTGATTTTGATTGTCTTAATTCAATGAAAGTCCAGTTTGATTTTACAGCTAGGTCATGTAAGTTCATGTAAACAGAAAGACTAGTGTTGAATCATTCAATCATTTTATTCCCCCTCCTTAGCTGATAAAATGGGATTTGTAGACCAACAAAATGGTAATTAAGCACTAAAATTACCTTGTAGCAAATTGTTTTACCCTTACCTGTAAAACATCATAATTTCACCAGACATCAACATCATATTTTCACCAAACATCATATTTTCACCAATCCACCAGTTATTGTAACTCCTAACCACTCAATAACCTATTTAGAAGCCTGAATAAAATAAATAAAGAAAACAAAAACGTTATGAGAAGACAATGTTTTCAACCATATTCAGCCATTACTATTCAAATTATTCACACCTTGAAATTTTATCTTCAACCTCTTTTAATTTGGACAAGTCTTATATTTTGTTGTTCAGGAATGGGTTAAGAGGGAAAACATTGAAGGAAGAATGAAACTTTTTCCTTTTTCACAATGTAGATGATTGGAAAGTTATAGATTTTTAGTGCACATGAATTGAAATAATGTTTTGCAGACTCTTTGAAATTTTAAAGCCTAAAATATCAATGTTTCTAGCCATGGCTTTAACTTAAAAACACCAAATACCAAAATTTTGAACTGTCTATCTTTAAAGAAGTCTAATTGTTAGTGTTACTGTCTTTTAGGGAAAAAGTCATTGTGGAAAATGAAGACATTGCATATAACTTCTTCAATTTCCACAATGTTTTTCTTAGATTTTTTTCTTGAGGGTTGTCAGAAGGTTTTTAACACAAATTATTGGTGCACACTGTCAGTGTTCTACCAAAACCTTGTAACTACATCTAATTCCAAGCTGTAGATACAAGGTTTGGGTAGAACACCAACAATACAACAATCTTGATATGTATTCAGATTTCAACATTCTGGAAATAAAAGCAGAATATTCAAGGAAATGTCTGAAGTGTTGATCTTATCATTTGTAAAGTTTACAAATTTGAATTGTTAAATTTTGTGGATAGGTTATTTAAATCCTTTCCTGTACAATTCCTGGATTTTATGTTCCTATGATTTTATAGTTGAGAAAACATTGTATGAAATGAAGAAATTGGTTGTAACAAGTTATTTCTTCTTTTCCCACAATATTTTCTAGGTTGTAGGTTGGTAACTTTTCAAATTGCATCTAATTTTAATTATTGTCTGCAACTTCTTTCAAATTTGAGCAGTATAAAATTTTGAAATACGGAAAAAGGTTAAGAGAGCACTATCAGATGTGGATTATCACTCCCTCATCTTTGATGTCAAAAACTCATTGAAAAACTCATTGAGAGTCTGCACAGTGGGCTTGTCTGAATGAGATTACTCAGGTAATTATGAAAACTAAGTGACTCCCTACTTTTGTTATAATAATCAGTAATTGTGGGTACTAAATGTTTGATTAAACTCGGGTGGGGACATCTTCTTAGGTGTGGGTGCTTTCCCTTTAAGGTCACCACAAAATGATTCATATTGGACTTGTCTGAACTGATTCTAAATGCTAGTAATGGTTGAGAGATATAGTAATCCTCTCCCCGTCTGTCTATCTGTCTGTTTGTCGGTACTTTCCCTGACAAGTCAGAGTAAATATGACTCATATTGAACATTTCATTGTCTCTGAGTTGCAATGTATGCAAGTCCTTGTAACCAATTCCCTTACTATCCCACATTTTTACACCCCCTCAAAAAAAAAGGTGTAAAAAATATTTCTACCCTGCAAATAAGATTTAAAAATTTTATGATCTAAAAATTACCATCATTATGTTGCTGTTGGCAACTATTTTGAATTCAAAACCAGTCCTAATCCTTTCCTGTACAAACCCAGGATTTAAATCACTGTGATATCATACTTGAGGAAATGTTGTGGAAATATAAGCTGGTAACAAGCCATTTCTCCTTTTCTCAAAATATTTTTTACCACATAGGTTGGTTTTATTTCAAATTGCATGCAATTTTCATAATTGTCTGCAACCTCTTTCAATTTGGAACAGTTTAAAATTCCAAATAAATTGGAAAAGGTTGATTTTTGTCACCAGGTATTGATTAACAGACATAATGCCTGTCTCTCTATCTATCTGTCTGTCAATCTGTCTATCCCTTGTTTAACCCATTACCAGATGACATAATTTTAGACTGGTCCAAATCCATAAAAGTTGCAGACAGCAATTTTTAGTTGATGAATTCTAAATAAGATCTTTGCATTGGAAACATTTGAATAAGCAATATCTTAATTTTTAAAATGTTTTCCAAAGCTTTCTTCTTGACAAACCAGTCAACTAAAAGCAGCATAGAGTTTATATGGTTTAAAATGAATGATGTTGTGGGAAAAACAACTGAGTGATTGTCCAGGAAAAGGTAATTCATGTACATGTATCATGATTTAACTCATTACCAAATAAGAAAATGTAGACCAAATTGGAAGAAGTTGATTTTTCTTGTGTGCATATTGTGTGTTTCAGGGTAAAAAATAGATTACTTAGTTTAGTAAGGAAATGAATTACAAGTCGGAATTTCTTCATTTTCCACAATGTTTTTCATTTTTTTTTCTTGAGGGGTGTGAAAAAGAAGGACTATAATTTGGAGTTGGTTGAGGAAAATCAAATATGTCTTAACCCCTGTCATGCTGAATTAAAATCCTTTACACAGAAATTCTTTAACAAAAAAATGGACTGACAGCACTTTAAAGTCTTAAAGAGGGCCAATATTCTTTTGAAAAGTGATTTTTTGAATATCTCTGACTTAAAGGGAACAAACAGGAGATGTAGACAAAGATCAGACTGCACATATGTGCAGGCTGATCATTGTCTATACCTGCTGCCTAAACAGGAATATTCCAGGTCCAGGATGACAAAAGTTAAATTAAAACTTGAAATATGATTTTTTACCACCAGGTTTCATGATATTTTAACCCATTCCCACACAATGATACTTTAGACCCCCTCAATAAAAACAAAAGGGAAGGAATTGTGTAAAATTAAGAATTTGCTTGTAACAAGCAATTTCTTTATTTTACACAATGTTTTCTACTCAGAAAGTTGAAAAAATCTAAAATTTCATAAACTTTGAATTGTTGTGTGAATGTCTGCTACTCCTTTCAAATTGGACCAGTCTAAAATCTTGTCTTCTATTAATGGATGCAACTCCTTTCAAATTGGACCAGTCTAAAATCTTGTCTTCTATTAATGGGTTAAAGATGAATAGAATTCAAGTCTCAAAATTTGTTTATAAATAGATACATTAAAATTTTGAAATCTACGCATAAAAGTTCAGCCATCTGATGAATGTTGACATTTAAACGTGGATAAATGACAGCTTGACAGATCTATGAATACCATCAGTTAACCCATTACTAGACAGCAAAATTTTAGACTGGTCCAAATTGAAAGAAATTACAGACAACATTTCAAAGTTTATAAAATTTTAGATTTTTTGAAATTTATGGATAGAAAAAATTGTGTGAAATGAACAAATTGCTTGTTTAAAAGAAATTTCTTCATTTTTTTACTATGTTTTCCAAATTGTGTCTCTTGAGGGGCGTCAAAAAGCATCATTGTGTGTTATGGGTTAATATGGTATTTAACCCATTACAAGATGACAATTTTTTAGATTGATCAAAATTCAAAGATGCTGTGTAGATGACAATTTTAAGTTCATAAAATTTTGAATCTTTAGTTTATTCTGTTTCAAGAGAAATCTGGAGGTATTACTTTATAATAGACTGATTTGGTCCACTTCTGGGTCTGCATCAGCATTGTATGATCTTCCAAAAACCTTGGCTTTTGTAATATCTCTGGTATAATTAAACACATTTTCTTTGAAACTTGGAATATACTGATAACAATAATTGTTGTTTTTTTTAAAAAAATGGAAGCACTACTGACTTTCAAGCACTTGCATACTTAATTTCTGGTAACAGGCAATTTCTTCATTTTCCACTATGTTTCCAAGAGTAGATTTTGTGGGGGCATCAAAAAGAGTGATTGTTTGGAAACCAGTTAAGTTGGTATTAAATCTCCATCTTTCATCACTTAGAGGAACTTCACCCGTTCCCACATCATCCCTCTTTTTATCCCCCCTGAAACAACCAAAAAACAATAATCCCTAATAAACCAGGTTTTTCTTTGAATGGGGTTTTACGCCGCTTTCAACAATCTTTCAGTTATATCGCGGCGGCTGGAGCACCTAACAATGGAATCCTGGTATTTCTCACACCAGTACTACCATTACATCCTTTCCTAGCCTCCAGCTGCTATCCCACATAGGTCTACGATTATCGACCCATTGGTGAGAGACAAATAGTCGGAAAGGATGAGTGCCGCCGTCGGGAATCGAACCCGGGACCTCGAGATTGAAAGTCCGACGCGCTACCAACTGCGCTATGACGGCGGCTCCTAATAAACCAGGTAATTAACCCATTACAACTCAATCCCTCCTTTTTACGCCCCTCAAGGAAAAAGCTGTTGAAAACATTGTGGAAAATGAAGAAATTGCTTGTATCAAGCAATTTCTTCATTATCCACAATGTTTTCTACCCAAAATGATGGAAAACTTCATAATTCTATCAACTTGAAATTGTAGTCTGCAGCTTCTTTCAATTTGGACCAGTCTAAAATTCCACTGTGTTGGAATGGGTTAAATAAAAAAAATAATAATAATAGCTTTGGTAAGATTGCAGAAAAATTCTTGCAATTTCTTATTGTCCTTATTAGTCTTAATATTATGTTGTCATCTGCATCTTCCTTTGAATTTGGATGTTTCTTAAATTTTCTTGAGTGGTAATCAGTTAACCCTTTCCTGTTTTTTTAAATTTTAGACTGGTCCAATTTGAAAGGGGTTGCAGACGACAATGAAATATGCATGCAATTTGAAATCTGACCATCCTATGTGGTAGAAAATGTTGTGGGAAAAGGAGAAATTGCTTGTTATAAGCAATTTCTCCTTTTTCCACAATGTTTTCTCAAGTATAAAATCACAGTGACGTAAAATCCCGGGTTTATCCAGGAAAGGGTTAAATAAAACAAGGACCACATTCTAGGTTGTGGAAAGGTTCAACCTAGAGTTCATTGCATGTCGCTTTTGCTTGAGAATTTTCCTTTCTGATCAGTCTGCACATGTGTTGAATTGGATTGTAGTATAAACGAAACAGTCAATACTTACTTTGTTTCAATTTGATCCTGCAGGAATGCCTACTTATTACATGAGGATTTCCCTGATTGTTCAGGATTTTGCCTTAAAAAACATAACTCATTCACACAACGTCCTGTCCTTTTATGCTTTACTTAAAAAAAAAGGCTATGGAAAACATTGTGGAAAATTTAGAAATTTCCTGTTACTAGCAATTTCTTCATCATTCACAATGTTTTCTAAACACCCCCCCCCCAAAAAAAAGAAAAAACCCAAACAAACAAACAGAAAACCCCCCAAAAAACAACATTTTTCAGAATATCATTAATCTAAAGATGTTGTTTGAAAATTTTGCAATTGTCACATTTCTTCCCTGAAACAGCCTGTCTCAAATGTTTTCATGTGTCATGAATTGATGGTACCTCTCTGCAGGGCTTTTTTTGTTCTTTAATGAGGGCCTATGAAAGGCTACTTCCCAAATCAAAAAAGTCTCTTTTATCCCACTTGTAGCAGAGAAATTTCCCAAAATTTCAGCTTATTTTTGCATTATATGGATTTATTTTATTCAAAATTTGTTTTGTTTAATATTTCTATTAATTTTATTACTAATAAGACCCATAAATATAGTTGTTTATCATTGAATCTTGAAAATGATGCATGAATCTTACTTTTATTACTTTCTTTTGTTAAACTTTTGTTTTTCCCAATTCTTCTGAAAACTGCACAAAACTTTCACAAAACAAACAGGCTAAGGCCTCGTCCCAATTTCTAGAAAAAAAACCCAGCTTTGTGTATGTGTGAGATGGTTGAGTGTGTGTGCATTAAATGTGTGTGGATCCCATTCTTGTCAGGAACATAAATTCGAAATTAATCGATGCATTACAAAACATAAATACTACAATTTTTTTAAAAATTATTTCAAAATAACTAAAGTGCATGAGTGTTCCCCTTGTAATGAACAAGCACCCACACTTCGCACACAAACCCACTTTTTATGTCCCTCAAGGAAAAAAGTTGTTGAAAACATTGTCAAAAAAAGAAGAAATAGCTTGTTCCAAGCAATTTCTTCTTAATCTACCCCAAAAAGCAGAGATTTAAAATTCTATGCATTAAATGGGTTAAGTGAAAAGATTGCTTTGCTATGCTCAGGGTCAAGATCTAAGCTGAAGGTCAAGTGATGAAATGACCAAACTTGTTTCCTCAAAATTCAGCACTTAGGTCATACATGATTACTGTCAAAGGCGTGATCAAAAGTTATATTTAAGAATTTGCCTAAGAGGTCACTATTGAATAAAGGTCAAACTTGCCTAAAAGGTCATGATGGAAGATCAAATTTCAAAACTGACCTAACAGGTTGTTCTGTGTTTTCTCAAAATTACCATTTCCTGTTGTTCAAAATTTTAGACTTACCCAATTTGAAAGAATGGCAAATGACAACTAAAAGTAAATGCAATATGAAAAGTAATCAAACTACAGGATGAAAAATATTGTGGGAAAAGAAGAAATTGCTTTCCCTCAATATTTTCTCTAGTATTAAATCATGGGGCCGTAAAAAAACAGGAATTGAAAAGGAAAGGGTTAATTCTGTCTAGGGGCAAAAAATGTGTGAGCATCTGTATATGAGACGAATTTCTAATATATATCAAAGTACTGAAAGTACTGTTAGCTATCAAAGCATTGCTTTGTTACAAGCAATTTCTTCATTGTCCACAATGTTTTCCAAAGCCATTTTTTTGAGATTCTTAAAAGGAGGGATTGAATGGCGAGGGATTAAAGGGTTGTATAATAGCATGCTTTTGAAGGAGTTAAAAGAATAAAGTTGATTTATGTGGCCAGTTATTTTGAACACAGTTATGTTTGAGTGAGCTAGAATTACCTAGGAGATGAACTTGCAGGCAGAGTTCGAAATATTCCTGAAATACACAAGAACTCCTTTTTTTTGGCATAGAAAATCAATGTATTTATTACTTAAGCCTCCAGTGGCAGTTTGCACTCAATGAACGCTGAGAAGACCTCAAAGTTTCGTTAACTTAAGCTATCAAAGCTGCCACTTTGCTAGCTAATAATGCTTCAACTGATGGTTTGATAACCATATGCCTAAAGAGGGATCAGCAGTTGGAGGCTTGGAAAGGATGTAGTCATAGTATTGGTGTGATAAAATACCAGGAATGATGTGCTACAGCCATTGCAATATGACTGAAATACTGTCAAAAGTGGCGTTACACCCAAGTGTTATCAATAAATCTGATATACTTTGAAAGAAAGCCTTTGCAGGACAGTAATCAATTAAAGCTAAATGAGTTGGTTTACCTCCTGCTTTTTATACATCAAAGAATTATAACTATTGAAAACATTGTGAGAAAAGAAGAAATTGCTTGTTACAAGCTATTTCTTCCTTTCTCATAATGTTTTCTACCTCATTATGGCCCTTATTTTTCAATTTAAACATTCTTTCTGGAAGTGATGTGCTGTTGAGAAAAGAAACATTTTTTACCTGATAAATTTTGTTCTTGGGGAGTGAAGCAACAGTGCAAACCTTTGTTTACTCAATTACATGTTCAATGTAAAAGGCACATGAACAGTATAAAGTATTTTTGTTTGAAGTCTGCCCCAACACCTGGTTTAGACAGAATATGAATCAATTAGCAAACTAGAATCTCTGTTGATATCAGAATTCCTGTGAATTATCATGAAATATGGAAATAGTTCTGATATGTCTTAATGAGAAAAACATAAACATTTGGCTGAACTGTTCTGCTCCAACTGTAAAGTTTTGAGCTCATTAGAAAATTGCTTTGAGGAATCCATTTTTTATGCCCCTGCATGTAATGGCAACGGGTAAATGATTACCTCTGTCTGTGGGCCAGTGTGCCATTGTGTGTGTAGGGTGTGTGGGTGTGTGTGGGGGGAGTGTTTGTGTGTGTTACTGTGTGTGCCCAATTCTTGTGTGGAGCATATATTCTATATTGACCTTTTCCTGTTTTGCAAAATTTTAGACCTGTCCAAATTCACAAAAATCTAAAGGTTATTTAATTTGAAAAAAATAACCATTCAGGAGAATTTAGAACATTTTCTCTTTTTCTACAATGTTTTCTCAATTACAAAATCACGGAGGTGTAAAAACCAGGGATCGAACTGAAAAGGGTTAACCCATTCCCACACGACAAAAATTTTACATTGGTCAAAATTGAAAGAGGTCGCAGACAACAAAATAAAATGGATTTGATTTGAAAAGAGAAAACATTGCAAAAAAAGCAGAAATTGCTTGTAAGATGCATCTTACAAGCAATTTCTTCTTGTCTTACCATGTCTTCCATAGCTATATTTCTTCAGCGCATAAAATTTCAGGACTATGTGGGAATGGGCTAATTGATGGATTTCAAAATAATGTGGCACTGTTGTTCCCCTTGAAGAGTACATGACTTGTACTAGTGTCAAGCATAAAGTTCTTTTGGATACCCCAGAGTTCAAGGTCACAAATGAAAGACTGCCTCAAGTGGTATATGTGCTTGACTCGTGAGCTGAGGGTCAGGGGTTCCAGCCCCACCGTCATAGGGTGTGTGTTCATTGGCAAGACACTTAATAGCCAGCCCCAGTCTACCAAGCTGTAAAATTGGCCAGCAGTTGGTTTCAGCCACTGCCTCTCTTTCATTGACTTGAAAACATCTGGGTTGTGACTGTTCGAGAGCGACTCTATTAGCCAAAGGCTTTCGTCACAATCAAACTAAAATAAATTTGTATTAACTAACTGAAAGACAAGTCTAAAGCAGTTATGTAGGGGCATCCATTGTATGCCACATTTCTGGTTGTGCTCATAAGTCAAACATCTGATGGTCACCCCTAAATACCTGTAGTTCATTTAAAACTATAAAAAAAAGTTTCTCTTTTGTTTCAGTCAAAAAATTTGAACAACTTTTAATTTGGGTCAAATTGGGTTAAAACTAGGACACTATGTAAGTTCAGGTGAGCAATTTAGGACCATCAAGGTCGTCTTGTTTCTAGAGTTTTAGCATAGTTGATGTGTGACCACCATGTACCACATAAACTGACAGATTTGCCCCGGGGACCGAATTGTCATCCATAAAATTAGAGGGTGGTCATCCAATTATGGACTGAAACTGTAATTTAATGTGCTGCAAATCTAATTATACCTTATTTCATGCTTCAAAGTATGACAAAGCATTAGATTTTAGAAAAAGGTCAAGGAGTAAATTTCAATTTGATTTTTAATATCGGACCAAAAATCTAGAAGAATAAAATTGAACTGTTTGTGAATCCTAAACTTTTACCCATCTGCACTCAAGAAAATAGAACCCAGGTCCAATTTGAAAGAAGCTGCTTACAAAATTTTGAGGTTGGATTAAATTTAAACATCTTTGTGATATGAAATAGGAAAAATTGTAGACAATGAAAAAGCAATTTCTTCATTTTAGATTGTTTTCCAAAGATTTTTTTTCTGTAGGGGCAGCAAAAAGTATGATTGTGTAGAAATGGATAGAAAACATTGAGGATAATGAAGAAATTGCTCAAAACAAGCAATTTCTTCATTTGCCACAATGTTTTCCCATGCTTTTTATGCTGCATGAAAATTTTTTTGGGGAGCGTATAGTAGCCGGCTTGTGCGTGCATCTAACTCCCACGTCATATCTCAGGAACCCCTGGGTCTAATCGGATGAAACTTCATATAAACTCTTCCTTGGAAATTTTCAAGACACCTTTAACCTATTCCAATTCAATCCCTCCTTTTTACGCCCCTCCAGAAAAAAGCCTTGGAAAACATTGTGGAAAATGAAGAAACTGCTTGCATGAAGCAATTTCTTCATTATCCACAATGTTTTCTATCCAAAAAGAAGAAAAAATTCAAAATTCCATCAACGTGAAATTGTCGTCTGCAGCTTCTTTCAATTTGGACCAGTCTAAAATTTTGCTGTGTTGGAATGGGTTAATGAATTTTCTCAATTCAAGGCTGCGTCATGGAAAAGGGGGCCTTTTTTGTAAAAAATAGTTTTTTGCAAATTTCTCTTAGTCTAATTCTCAGAATTTCATGAAATTTCATATTTGAGTTGCAAATCAGATTCTCTTGACCTTAAACTATCGAAAATTTTTGTTTGAAAAAACGTATCATTGGAAAAGGGGCCTTAATGTTATTAGCTTTAAGCAAGCTGTCTTTTTGTCCTGCAATAACGTATATCGGCCATAACTTTTGATTTGTTACAGATATAGTCTTCATATTTCACATGTGCATTGCTTTTGACAAACCCTTTTTGTTGGTACTAAGGTCAAGGCCATCAGTCAAGGTCATATGTCAAGGTCAGGATTCAGAAAATCAAAACTTAAATTTTTTGATAATTTTGCAATCGTAAGTGATATAGCCTTCATATTTCAAATGTTCCTCACTTTTGACAAGATCTTTTAGTGGATATCTAAGACAAGGTTTTTGGTCAAGGTCAAGGTCAAATTGTCAAGGTCAATCATTTCCAGCATAAAAACTCTAATTAAGCCATAACTTTTAATTGGAATGAGATTTAATCTTCATATTTCACATGAATATTGTTTGTGAAAAGATCTTTTTGTTTCTACCAAGCCCTAGGTCATCTGTCAAAGTCAAGGTCATTTCTTAAGGTAAAAAAATGGAAAATTAAAACTTTAAAACTGGCCATAATTTTGCAATGGTAAGTAATATAATCTTCATATTTCATATGTTTGTTACTTTTGACAAGACCTCTCAGTAGATAATTAAGACAAGGCTCTCGGTCAAATTCAAGGTCACATATTGTCAAGGTCAACAATTTACATCATGAAAACTCTAAATTGGCCATAACTTTTAATTGGATTGAGATTTAATCTTCACATTCCACACATGCATTGCTTGTGATAAGACCTTTTTGTTGGTACCAAGTTAAAGGTCATCAGTCAAGGTCAAGATCTTTTCTCAAGGTCAAAGTTGAAATTTAAAACTTTAAAATTTTCAATAATATTGCAATGGTAAGTGATATAACCCTCATATTTCATATGTTCATTACTTGTGACAAGACCTTTCAGTAGATAACTAAGACAAGGCTCTTGGTCAAGGTCAAGGTCAAATTCCAACTGACAAGTGATTGCAATTCCTGTCTTTAAAAAAGTTGGCCGCTAAAATGAAAAGGACATTTGGCAATTTATCTTCCAAAGTCTTTATCAAATCTTTATCAGGGTGTATTGTGGGTGAAAACATCTTCTAGCAACACCAATGGAGCTAAAACAATGGGAGATCTGGATGGAACTGAAGTAGTGAAGAAGGTTGTGTCTGCCAAAAGGCGCACTCGTGCAAGGTCCCTGATTTTGTTAGGGACAAAAACTTTGTATATCATGAAAGATGTCTAGTGCCATTTCCTACTGCAACAGTACTAGTTTCTTATGGATTGTTAGTGTCCTAAACTTCCACAACCCTTGGAACCTTTCAGCATATGCTATTAACCTACATACAAAAGATGTCGTGGTAAATTTTGACTGTTGATTTAAAGCATACATAATTATCAAGCACTTATTCGGGGAGCATATCCTGTCATTGAAGGCTCTTGTTTCTTCAGGGGCGAAAAAAAGAAGAGATTGTGTGGGGATTGTGTGGGATGGTTTGAACAGTGTCCTAATGGTCTTTACCCATGTCATGCCAAACATGGAATTATCCTGTGTGTATAATTATCTGCAGACTGATCTTAGTCTTCAGCTTTGAAAAATGATGTGGACAAAGAAGAAATTGCTTGTAACAATCAATTTCTTCATTATCCACAATGTTTTTTAACTTTAAAATTTCTTCTATTGAAAATTGAAACTTCTTTCCATTGGACCAGTCTAAAAATTTGTTGTTTGGTAATGGGTTTAAATTTGAATACATATACCAAATATGAAAAAAAAACATTGTGAGAAAAAGAGACATTGCTAGTTACAAGCAATTTTTTCCTCACAATGTCCATGATGATATTTTTTAAGAGTGTCAAAAGGTGTCCTTGAGTGGTAATGAGTTTAAGGAGTTGTCCTAACATGGCAATTCTTCCGAGTACCTACTAGAGAAAATAGTGAAAGCCTAAGGTAAATACTGGATTTTGTCCCTTGTCATGCCAGTTTGGGCAGGAGGTATAGACAAAGATCAGCCTGCACATGTGTGCAGTCTGATCTTAGTCTACATCCCTTGCTTGTCCCTTTCAAGGTAGAATCTTTTCTAAAATCAGTTTTTAAATGAAATATTGACCTGCAACTGGTGCTTCCAGGAATTTCAGTCCTTTGATTTTACTGCAACTTTAAACAGGATGACAAAGGATAAATGTCATCAACATAGTGAGGGGTTGAGTGTGATTGGGTCCATTAGGATCATTTCATTGTATGTCATTATCTATACTTTTGATCAAAAGTAACACTTTTCATTGTCCACTTTAATGATACCCAAGAGGTCAACTCAACTCTTGTCCATTGTACAAATTTGAGGACTGAATTGTTTTGGTTTAACATCACTTTCAGCTGTATTGAAGATGTTTCATCTAGCCATGACTCTTTTTAGAAATAAGGTTTTAGAGAAAATAATCTTCCATTAGAGAAAAACAAAATAAAGAAGAAACTCCTAGGAGCTTCTCTTTATTCCCCTGCAATGTAATGGCAATGAGCATATAGATCTGTCAATATGTGTATGTGTGTGTGAGAGTCCAATTCTTGTTAAGAGCATCTTCTACCCCAATTGATAAATTTCAAAATACCTTTGCACAGTTGTTCTCCTTGATGAGTAATAGTCCGTACTAGTGTAATGCGTAAAGTACTGTTCGATACTCTGAAGTTCAACCAAAAGCCATGTGACAGTGACAAGCACTTTAAGGGGGAAGGGGCATCGGACAAATTTCTAGTAAAAGAAAAATATGGGTACATGTATTTGATAATTTTAGTCATTAGATCCCACTTACTAGCATTAATCAGGGATGACACATCTTGTGTGCTTAGAATCAATGGAAAAGAAAAATGTTTAACATTGTCATGTTATTGACTTAATTATTGAATCTCTATTTCTAGTAGTATGGGATACCTGGTAGGCTGTAATGTATTCTTTTAACTACAATCAATAGATTTTAACCCATTCCCACTCAGTCTCTACAAACTTTCAGACTGGTATAAAATGAAAGAAGCAGCAGACGAAAATGTCAGGTTCATAAAATTTTCAAATTGTTTGTAGGTTGTAGCCATAGTGCAGGTGAAAGCGAGTTGGACCCCTAATCAATGGGTCTGTCGTACATTTGATAAACATTAATCTGAGTTGAATGAGCAGATGGAGGCTCAGAAAGAATGTAGAGTAGTACTTGTGTGAGAAATACCAAGAATCCATGGTTAGTTGCTCCAGCTGCCATGACTCAAATACTGTTAAAAGTAGCGTTTAACCCCATTTAATCTCTCAGTTAAAATCTTTGTCTAGGCAGGTATTATTATGGATGATAAAGAAAGTACTTGTAACAAGCAATTTCTTCATTTTCCACTATGTTTTCTAAAGCTATTTTCCTTTCAAGTGTCAAAAAGCATTTTTATGTGGGAATGGGTTAAGCTTAAGTTCTCAAGAATTTCTTGAAAACTACATCATTTCCAATACCCCATTCACCATCTTTTTTGTAGCCATTATTTTTGTAAGGGTAGAAAACATTGTGAGTAAAGTAGATTATTGCTTCTTACAGCCAATTTCTCCTTTTCTCAAAATTTTTATCTCGAAATGTTCCATGAATTAACTTCTCATGTTTATCAAAATGTGGGATTGTGTGGTGTTAGTAATAGGTTTTGATATTGACATATGTTAAGGATAAAAATAACACAAATGATTGAATACTAACAGACACACATTTTGGGAGAAAACTTTTGAGTCTGGGCGTCAAGTATTCTAGATTTCAAAGAGAATTGACGATAATTAACCCATGACCAGACGACAAAATTTCAGAGGCTAGTCCAAATTAAAAGGAGTTGCAGACTGCAATTTAAAGTTGATTCAGATTTTTCCACTTTCTGGATATAATACATTGTGTTATATGAAGAAATTACTTGATCCAAGCAATTCCTTCATTTTACACAATGTTTTACCAACTGCTTTTCTTGAGGGGCGTCCAAAAGGATCACTGTACAAGAATCACACAATGAGACTTTTTGACGTCTCTCAAGATAAACATTTTACACAATATTTTCTACCCCCAAAGTTATAAAATTCTAAAATTATATAAACTTTAAATTGTAATCTGCAACTCCTTTTTATTTGGACTAGTCTTAATTTTTGTCATCTGGTAATGGGTTAAAAGTAATCCATTGCTTTGATATAGGAGAACAAAGTAGGATTGAAAGTACAGTAAAACCAAATACACTGCAACTCCTCTATAACGCTACCGGGCACAGCGCTGACTCCATTATAACGCGGGGTCCGCTTGGCTCCCAAAATTTTGGAGGGGGGGGGGCATTTCGGGTTGCAGATGCTGAGATACGACGTTAATGCTGATTTGGCCGCGATTTTTTCATCCCGTCTTCGGCCCGCTCGAAGAAAAAGGGTTGCACATAAAAATCGATAATTACCTGAAACCAGGTAAGTTTTTAACACCTTACGTGGACGGTCCTGGTCATTAATGCATCACTTTAGAGATAATTGCTTTGTTTGATTGATGACACGCGTAGTGTTTAAATTTACAAAATCAGTTTGATTGTTTGGTCTTACTGTTTGACATTGAAATGATCAATGCCTTAGGTCTTTTATATTTTTTAAATCAATAGAGAATAGGCACGCACCTCGGCATCATTCAGTTACAAACCTTGAAGGTGGTGCGACTTTTTCACTATCGGCATTCTTTATTTTCTTCAGTCCCCGGTAGGACGTGTTCTTAAAGTAATGCGCGTGTGTGAAATTAGACAAATTGACTTGAGCCTACTATTTATTTTACTTCATAGTTTGCTGGTATCCGGAGCTCGTAGAGAATAGTGGCTTCAAGACAAAAACGCAACAATGAGCTTTGAAAACAATCAGTCGTAGTTGCGACGTTTTCGCTAAATACAGAAAATACGTGATTTTGAATTGTAAATGTCTCAATATCGGAAGATTCTCAACCGAAACGGGATAGATAATATAAGTAGATTAAAATAAAATACCATTATTTTTCCGCATTTCTTTCAATAATCCGAAAACTTAATGCCATCCTGTATGATCAAACAAACGGCAAAAAGCTCGTCGACAAATTTGAAGTCAAGGTTTTTCGGGTACAGTTTATTTTATTCTGAGGGAGGAAAGGTGATCAAAGGTGCCGCCGCCAGATGTTCAGCTATTTATGGGAGAGTTTCCGGAGTTGACACGTGCCAGACGCGTACCCCGCGTGAGAATTCTTGCTGACCAAATTTTTTACTGTTGTCATTATGAAACCAGACATTCCGCCGTCTCGGATTTTTTTTGATTATTATGACCTTCAATGTTACGATTAAAAGTTAGCGGCTACAAAGTTTAATCCAGTTTTGTATAAGTGCAACTGGTCGGTTTAAATTCCCCGATTCGTAAATGACTAGGTTCAGATAGAGTTCTTTGTCGGTTTATTGTTACCGCATTTTGAACAATGGTAAAGAAATTAGACCAAGTCCATTACCGCGAAAGAGGTTCGAAGGTCGATCCACGCGACATTTTCTCAATGCTTCAGTAACCCCAGGTGTTCAACAACTCGTCGGTCTCCAAGGAGACGTCGCTATGCGGAATACTTAGATTTTATCCCTTTTGTCTAAGGATGGAAATATTTACGTCCGTGTAAAACTGAATTCAATTAGATTAATGCCGACGACTATCATAATAATAAAACATGTCTCGGGTAAAAGTTCTAGCTTTTTAATATTGGGAGAAAGAGAGCCACAATTTATAGACCTGTAGAAATTTACGGATTATTCAATCCTGATAGACCGGGAAGGTAAGGTTAGAAAATTAATTCTCCGCACGCTGAATTTCGTCGGTTTCTGCTAAAATCTCGTAACTACAGTTGTTGTTTTTCATTTCCCCGCTAGTAACTTGTATAGAATTAAACTTGTTACAGGAATTTTATCACGAATTATCGGGTGTTTGGTTCCGATTCCGACGGTTGAAAATTTCAGTTACGGCGGGAGGGGGGGGGGGGTGTCAGCGTTATAGCATAAAAACTCCACTTCTTCCGCTGTTTCATTTCTTGGACCCCACCAACAGCGTTATAGTGGAGCTGCAGTGTATAAGTAATCACATCTGTACTCATTATGTGCAAGTGGAAATTCATTCTTGTTAAAACAAACTTTTGCCAGACACTGCTTTATGGAAATTATTGCAGCAATAATGGGTCCTAAGTAAATGGTTTTCACTTGCGATTCTTCCTAAATTGCCGGGAGTAACAGTCTGAAATGTCATCATTTGATTAACCTATTTCCAAACTATAAAATTTAAGACTAGACTAAGAAGTTGAAGACAACAATTCAAAGTATGTTTATAAACAGAAAAATAAATTCTTCCGTGGCAAAAGGATAAAATGCTTGTTATAAGCAATTTTTATCGCCATGTTTTCCACGATTTATTTTTCTTCTACAGGGTTGAGTAATAATTTGTTAAGACAGAGGTCTAGATAAGAGTGGGTAACAACATTCAAAAATCCATATAAATTTCTCAACAAAACCCTATGTTGTGGGCACTCATTTGAATTGTCTCGTGGAGTAGAGTACCTACAACATAGGGTTTATGACAGTATCTGGTCAATATTTACATCTAAATACGAATTACACCCTCTTCCTGTAGCTGTGTTAACCCATTCCCACATAATTACGCTTTTTGACACCCCTCAAGAACAAGGCTTTGGAACACATTGTGGAGAATGGAGTAATTGCTTGTAACAAGCAATTTCTTCATTCTTCACAATGTTTCTACCCAGAAAGTTGAAAAAATCTATAATTCCATAAACTTCACATTGTTGTCTGCAACTCCTTTCAATTTGGACCAGTCTAAAAATTTTGTTATGTGGGAATATGGGTTAAGAGTTGAGATTAAGTTTGGATTTTTTTAGAGAAAGCTGTTAACCTGAGCTAAACCTATTGAACTTGCCTCTAATCCTGTTAGAATTTCAAACATTCAATTATAAGTTGAGGTTTACTCGTTTGCATATATTGGCTTGAATTCAGAATTTTCGCTCTTCATTAACCATGTAAATCTTTATCATATGTATAACCGTTACCACATAAGCACACTTTTTGACACCCTGGCAAAACATAACCATGGAAAACCTTTAGGGAAAAGGAGAAATGGCCTGTAACAAGCCATTTCTCCTTTTCTCAAAATATTTTCTACCCTTTTTATACGCCCGTCGAAGACGGGACGTATTATGGGATCACCCGTGGTGTCCGGGCGTCCGGGCGTCCGGGTGTCCGGGCGTCCGGTCGTCCGGTTGTCCGGGTGTCCGGGCGTCCGGCGGTGTCCATTTCTTTGTCCGGAGCATAACTCTGTCACCTTAAGTCCGATTGACTTTAAACTTGGCAATTATATTCTTCTCATCAATACGGAGTGCAGTGCACAAGAACCATAACTCTACCTGGCCTATTTTTTGAGTTATTGCCCTTTGTTCTTTTTCATACTTGAATCTTGTCCGGAGTATATCTCTAAAAGTATTATAGCTAGGATCATGAAACTTCATGGGTGTATAGATCTCACAAAGGGGGAGTGCAGTGCACAAGAACCATAACTCTACCTTGCCTATTTTTTGAGTTATTGCTTGTTGTTTTTCATACTTGAATCTTGTCCGGAGTATATCTCTTAAAGTATTATAGCTAGGATCATGAAACTTCATGGGTGTATAGATCTCACCAAGGGGGAGTGCAGTGCACAAGAGCCATAACTCTACCTGACCAATTTTTTGAGTTATTGCCCTTTGTTGTTTTTCATACTTGAATCTTGTCTGGAGTATATCTCTAAAAGTATAATAGCTTGAATCATGAAATTTCATGGATGGATAGAGCTCACCAAGTAGAAGTGCAGTGTACAAGAACTATAACTCTACCTGGCCTATTTTTTGAGTTATTGCCCTTTGTTGTTTTTCATACTTGAATCTTGTCCGGAGTATATCTCTAAAAGTATAATAGCTACGATTAAGAAACTTCATGGATGTATAGATCTCATCAAGGGGGAGTGCAGTGCACAAGAACCATAACTCTACCTGGCCTATTTTTTGAGTTATTGCCCTTTGTTGTTTTTCATACTTGAATCTTGTCCGGAGGATATCTCTTAAAGTATTATAGCTAGGATCATGAAACTTCATGGGTGTATAGATCTCACCAAGGGGGAGTGCAGTGCACAAGAGCCATAACTCTACCTGACCTATTTTTTGAGTTATTGCCCTTTGTTGTTTTTCATACTTGAATCTTGTCCAGAGTATATCTCTAAAAGTATAATAGCTACGATTAAGAAACTTCATGGATGGATAGAGCTCACCAAGTAGAAGTGCAGTGTACAAGAACTATAACTCTACCTGGCCTATTTTTTTAGTTATTGCCCTTTGTTGTTTTTTCGTACTTGAATCTTGTCCGGAGTATATCTCTAAAAGTATAATAGCTACGATTATGAAACTTCATGGGTGTATAGATCTCACCAAGGGGGAGTGCAGTGCACAAGAACCATAACTCTACCTGGCCTATTTTTTGAGTTATTGCCCTTTGTTGTTTTTCATACTTGAATATTGTCCGGAGTATATCTCTAAAAGTATAATAGCTAGAATCATGAAATTTATTGGATGGATAGAGCTCACCAAGTTGGATTGCAGTGTACAAGAACCATAACTCTACCTAGCATATATACTGAGTTATTGCCCTTTGTTGTTTTTCATACTTGAATCTTGTCCGGAGTAAATCTCTAAAAGTATAATAGCTAGAATCATGAAACTTATTGGATGGATAGAGCTCACCAAGGGGGAGCGCTGTGCACAAGAACCATAACTCTACCTGGCCAATTTTTTTTGAGTTATTGCCCTTTGTTGTTTATCATACTGGAATTCTATGGAGTATATCTCTAAAAGTATAATAGCTAGAATCATGAACTTCATGGATGGATAGAGCTCACCAAGTGGGAGTGCAGTGTACAAGAACCATAACTCTACCTAGCGTATATTTTGAGTTATTGCCCTTGTTGTTTTTCATACTTGAATCTTGTCCAGAGTATATCTCGAAAAGTATAATAGCTAGAATCATGAAATTTATTGGATGGATAGAGCTCACCAAGTGGGAGTGCAGTGTACAAGAACCATAACTCTACCTTGCGTATATTTTGAGTTATTGCCCTTTGTTGTTTTTCATACTTTGTTTGACAAAAAATATTCATTCACAATAACATCAGTTCTATTCAAACCCCCAGTTAATATCAAGCAGTGTGACGGTGTATCTTGTGACAATTTGGCACCTTGTTGACCTTTGGTTTCAAATTGTAGCAAATTCTGAAATGATGTCTTCAGCTTCTTTCAGTTCGGACCAGTCCCAAATGTTGTCAAGTGGTAATGGATTAAACCTTTCCTGCACAAACCTGAGATTTTATACTTTAGGAAACTTTGTGGAAAAAGAAGAAATTGTTTGTAACAACACAGGATGGTTTCAATTCAAATTGTATCTTATTTTCAGTGTCATCTGGACCAGTCTAAAATTAAAAAAGCGGGAAAGGGTTAATTACCTAGTATAAAAAATTTTTATAAGGGAACCAATGGTCCAGTGGTAAAACGCAGGTCCATTATCAGGTTCGAATCCAAAAAACAGCAAAATATTTCAGGGACATTTTCTGTTTCCACACAATATAAAACAGGACAGAGGTAACTGTGTGTATCAATGCCTATAGCATATTAACCCTTTTCCGTTTTACAAAATTGTTTGTCCTAAATCAAAGGTTTGGCAAACAACAAATTCAAAATCGACTTTGTTTGAAAAATAATAATTTTGTAGGGTAGAAAAAATTGTGGAAAAAGAAATTGCTTGTTACAAGCAATGTCATCTTTTTCCACATTTTTTTCTCATGTATAGAAACAAGTATAGAAACACAGAGACATAAAATCAGGGGATTGAACAGGAAATGGTTAACCCATTCCCACACAATAATAACACTTTTTGACGCCCCCCTAATGAAATAAGCTTTGAAACCATTGTGGAATATGAAGAAATCGCTTGTAACCCATTACCAGACAAAAATTGAAGACAGAACTGAATTGAAAGAAGTTGCAGATAACAATCCAAATTGCACTATAACTGGAAAATAAGAGCCAAGCAAGGTAGAAAACATTGTGAGAAAAGTAAAAAAATGCTTGTTACATGTAATTTCTTCTTTTCACACAATAATTTCCATAATCGTGTTTCTTGAGGGCATCAGAAAGTATCATTGTGTAGGTAATTGGTTAACCCATTCCAACACAATGATGCTTTTGGATGCCCCTCTAGAAAAAAAACAATTGGTGAAACATTTTGTAAAATGAAGAGATTGCTTGAACCAAGCCATTTCTTTACTTTCACAATGTTTTCTACCCAGAAAATTGAGATATCCAAAATTTCATGATCTTTAACCCATTCCAACTCAATCCCTCCTTTTTACACCCCTCAAGAAAAAAACTTTGGAAAACATTGTGGATAATGAAGAAATTGCTTGTATCAAGCAATTTCTTCATTACCCACAATGTTTTCTATCCAAAAAGACGAAAAAATTCAAAATTCCATCAACTTGAAATTGTCGTCTGCAGCTTCTTTCAATTTGGACCAGTCTAAAATTTTGCTGTGTTGGAATGGGTTAAATTGTCAGCTGCACCTAAAATCTTTCAATTTGGACCATTCTCAAATTTTGCTGTCTCAGGTAATGGGTTAAGAGTAGAAATCATATTGACTAATGGAAAAATTGTGTGTGACAAGCATTTGCTTCATTAACCCATTCCAACTGAATCCCTCCTTTTTACGCCCCTCAAGAAAAAACCTTGGAAACATTGTGGAAAATGAAGAAATTGCTTGTATCAAGCAATTTCTTCATTATCCACAATGTTTTCTAACCAGAAAGATGAAAAAATTCAAAATTCCATCAACTTGAAATTGTCGTCTGCAGCTTCTTTCAATTTGGACCAGTCTAAAATTCTGCTGTGTTGGAATGGGTTAACCAAAGTGTTTCCCTAAGTTTTTGTCTTGTTGGGTAATAGGTCAAATCCTTTTTGAATTGAACAATGAACTGTCTAAAACATCCTTCAATTTCTAGTCTAAAAAATTGACATTTGGTAATGGGTCTGGGCCTGTAGTTAATTTCAGTATAATTCGATAATATACACTTTATGCTGGATTAACCCATTACAAGACAACAAAATTCTAGACTTGTCCAAATTGAAAGAAATTGCAGACAATATTTTAAAGTTTATGAAATTTTAGATTTTTTCAACTTTCTGGGTCGAAAAATGGTGTAAAATGCAGTTTCTTCATTTTACACAATATTTTTCCTATTGTTTTTCTTGAGAGGTTAATTCCATTTACTGTCATACACTGGTGGTAATGTTGATCATGTGATGGTGTTTCTTTTTGTGCTGAATAAACTAAGGCATCAATGTTGTTTTGTAGCTATAATCCCAGATAATTAACAATTATTGCCTGTTCTGGTATTGGTTACCAACTCATCTGTGCTACATGTCATTGTAAACATGGAGGCCAATACATGTTTATTGCTCTTACCATTAACAATGGAATAACAGACATCGTTGATAGATTGGTTTATCAGTCACATGTGTAGAGTCAGGGGGAAAATAGTCCCTTTCAAAGCTGCATGATGATCAAGTCTTAGAAGTAAGAGAGGGTTAAAATGGCTTTCAATTACAATTTTTCTCCAAAAAACTACCTATGTTATTTTAACTCATTTGATTAAGCCATTCTCTCTAAATACCTCTGTTTTAGCCCATCAAGAAAAAAGCTGTGGAAAATATTGTGGAAAATGTTACAATCGAATTCTTCATTATCAACAATATTTACTATCCAAAAAGACAAAAAAATTAAATTTCCATCAACTTGAAATTGTTGTCTGCAGTTTCTTTCAATTTGGACCAGTCTAAAATTTTGTCATGTGGGAATGGGTTAACAGTCTTTAAATGACAGTTTATCTCGATGTATGTGTCTGTCCAATTGTTTTTTCCAAACTTTACCTCCTGATTGATTGAGTTCAAAGTAATAGCCCTGGTATAATCAGGGCTCTCACTAGGATTTTGAAAGTAGGATTCCAGGAATCCAATTTAGGAAAAAGTTGGATTCCAAGCAGAAAAGTTGGATTCCAGCCTGATTTGGCAGGATTTTAATACTGAATGCGATTGTCACCAAATCCTTTTTTACAGCACTTTCTTTGTTGAAAATAGTGTGGAAAAAGGAGATTAATTTTGGTTTTAAGAATTATCATATTTTCTAGCCCATATTATCTTGTTTACATGTCTGATCATGCATATTCATTTCATCATCAGCAAATTCTCTTAATTAGGATTATATGTAAATCTAATTAAGAAGTAAAGAATTAATGTCAAAATAAAGCAAATGATAGAATTATCCAACATGTGTAATTTTCTTTTCTTTTTTCTCTAAGCACCCATTGTAATTAGGTTAACCCTTGTCACACTAAAAATGTAATATTCCTCCTTTAGCAAGAAGTAAAGACAAAGGTGTGCAGTCTGACATCAGACTATACCACTTAATTTTCCTTCTTAAATTTAACCATTTTAAAGATTGTTTTTTCAAAATAAATACTGACACACAATCAGTCAATCCCTCCTTTTACCACTTTGATTTTGATGAAATTTTGCACTGACCTTTATTCAGCTTGATAAGGATTATTTTTTGTTGAAATTTGGACAAAGTAATGGCATATATTGACAGTCAAATTGATGATTTTTTAAACTAAAAAATGACAGTAAATTTATGATTCATGCCCAGCTTTAGATTTCTAAGAGCCCCAAAAGTTTATCTAATAATTTTCATTTTCAATTGAATTGCCTGTTTTACCCACGAAAACCCATGACAATTTAATTTTGCAATATAAGTTGACTTCTTTATTATGTTTTGGCTATTTTTTCACTAAACTGATCAATAATAATTTGATTTCAGTGAGTTAAGAGTGCTAGTAAAATAATTTTACCCAAGTTTCACAGGTTTCTTACACCTGTCACCTACGATCGTCGATGCATGACCGGTCACCGCAAAGTGGTAATTGTCAATCAAGCTTGGTGTTATCAATGATTGTGGTGTATGTTAGGATAATCAATTAACATTTTCAAATAATCTACCTACTATTTTAATGACCCTTGAACAATGACAGTTAATTTTACAGTGTCACTTTGACATAACGACCGACGTCGGACGCATGTCATTGAAAAAATTGTCGTCTGTCGGAATCCTTTGATAGGATTTTTTGTCGTCCCTTGCGGAAAGTTGTCGTCTCAGACGACAGTACTGTCGTTTCCGAGAGCCCTGTATAATGTATATATGCCAGCAGAAGAATTTATTCCTGAATGTCAATAATCAAGGTCACTCAAAAGGTCAAGGTTAAATTTTGTCTTAATTTTAACATCTTCATTATACCCCACAAAACTATGTTTTTATAACCCCCAAAACTATGTTTTGGGGGTATATAGGAGTCATCTTGTCAGTCTGTCTGTCTGTCTGTCTGTCGCTTTTTTGTGTCCGCTCAATTTCTCGGCAACTATTGGACGGATTTTATTCAAACTTCACTGATATAATCAGTATCAAGCAGAGATGTGCATATTTTATTTTGGTTACAGTCCATTGATTTTTGATGGAGTTATGGTCCTTTGGTGAACAATAGTGTCCACTCAATTTCTCAGCAACCATTGGACCGATTTGATTCTAATCTCACAGAAAGACTTGGTATAAGTCAGTCATGTGCATATCCTATTTTGGTTATGGTCCATTCATTTTTGACTGATTTATGACCCTTTAATTAAAAAGTCCTTTTTTTGTTATGGCCCTTTGGCAGATAGCATTTGTATATGGACAAGCGCTGTTGGGGGTATTAGTCTGCTTTACGACAATTTCTAGTTTATGTATGGAGTAATTTGGCTCATATCTCCTAAAGTAGTAGAAGTTTGATATAATTTATTTTGAAATTTATTTTGGATCATTTGCCATATTACTAGCCCTATAGGCTCCACTGACCACGCTCTTCGACCAACAGGAAATTCCACTTCAATATTGAACAACCTTATTTTGCAAAACTTATGGCCAGTAACATGTAACAAAAAGTGAAATTTTCAGTTGTCAACCTAAAGGTCGTAACTACAGCTTGAATTTGCAACGTTTAGGTCACCAAACTAACAAAAATCCAAAGTTCACTTGCAGTCTTAATGAATTAATTGATTGGTTAATTGATTCTTTGATTGACAGCTGGGATCGGTCAATTATCATGACTCATTGACTGTTACTATCAAGGTATATGTATCAGATATCTGTGTGTATACAAAATAATTAATCTGATACATTGACCTACACATCCGTGCAAGATGGCAAAGTTCCATTGACAGAACTACAGATAGAGGGTGTAATTCTTATTTTATACTTAAATACATTACCAATACTACCATAAATCCAGTGTTGTACATACTGAATCGTCTCACCAAGAAGATTCAAATAAGTACCCACAACATAGAGTTTTGTTGAGAAATAAGGGTTTTAGAATGCTGTTACCCGGTCTTAATTAGACCAGAAAGTATGAGTGGCTGTCTTGTACAGGTTTGATTACACCACAATCTTGAAACTGAATACTTTTCTATTTTGTTTTTTATCTAATTTTCAATCTCTGTATATTTCCAGCCGACTGACTACTGGGTGAGTGTACACAGTTTGAGAACCGCTAGTGAAGATTCTATCCTAGACCCTGATGATACTCTTATTGATGTTGTTGATGATCGAGAACAGGTAAAATTGAAGAATAAGTTTTTTGACCCATATCCAGACTCTTTAACCCCCCCACTTGCAAATTAGAGGGGAGCATATGGATGTAGTGGTAGTACTGGTGTGAGAAATACCAGGAATCCATCGTTAGGTGCTCCAGCCTCCGCGATATGACTGAAATACAGTTAAAAGTGGCATTTAACCCCATTCAATCAATCAATCAATAGGTTTTACCAAGTCTATCAGATTCTGTCTATTTGTTCATCCATCTGTCTTTTCATCCATCTCTTGATTTTTCTTTTCCTTGCTATACATTACATCACGCTTCCTAAGAGTCTTGCCCAAAATTTAATGTGAGGCAGTGGTTAATACAGATCCATAACAATTTATCAGCAACATTATTTATCAAGGGCTATTAAACACCAGTTTCCATCTGAATGGAAAATCTGACTTGGGCCTATAAATATTATTGTTAGATTTATTGATAAGCCAGCCAAACAGATTCCCTTGTTTTGTTCCTTCAGATGACTGCCATCACAGATCTTGTAACATTTAGTACAAAGCCAGGGTCATTTGTGCATACTTAACATCATTCAAATATCAGCAGTTTGATTTTATAACTAAACTAGCTTTTGATGAATTTTCTTAGAATCTTCGGAAGCCTGCTAGACTGTATAGATCTGTAACAAATTGACCTACAACCATCAAACTTCATGGAAATATTGCAAAGATCCAAGATTCTATTGTTTGTGGGTCACTTAGGTCAAGGTCACAATTGAACTTTAACCCATTCCCACTCAGTGACGCTTTTGGACGCCCCCAGGGAAAAAAGCTATGGAAAACATTGTGGAAAATGAAGAAATTGCTTATAACAAGCAATTTCTTCATTTTTCACAATGTTTTCTACCCAGAAAGTTGAAAAAATCCAAAATTTCATCAATTTTATATTGTTGTCTGCAACTTCTCTCAATTTAGACCAGTCTAAAATTTGGCTTGACCAAAGGAGCTGCCTAATTGTGCCAGGGTAACATAGGTGAAAGGTCAATTGTGCTACTTGGGTGACAAAATGCTGGTGGACTGGAGGTATAACTCCGGTTTGCAACAATTCTAGTTTGAAACAAATTTTTAGAAATACACTTAATAGACAATGAGCAATTTTGTAAGGGATGTCAATTCAAAGAAGTATCATATCTTTATCCAATGCCATAAACATGATTGTTGTGGTTCATTTCTATTTGAAAGCATACATGACACTATAGCAGAAAATCTCTTACTTAAAAGGGTTAGAAAATTTGTTACAGTATATGATTATGTAAGGCAGGCAATTATAAATAACCCAATTTTTTACCTACCACAGTTGTGGAATATTTTGTGGTTTTCCAATACCCGATTTTATTTTACACACAACATGAAAAAAATACCAGCCATACATTTTTTATAGAAGGAAAAATCTATCTCTCAAGTTTGATGAAAAAATACCAGAAGTTGACATATGTAACTGTTGTTATTAATGATAAATTACTGAACCTGCTGGGATCAATAGAACCAGGAAGATTAATATATATTTTAGATCTATTCTAGATATCACTTCAATAAATGTTCATGTTTTATTTGTGCATGATGTTAATGGCAGCTGTTAAAGCATTCCAACACAATGACGCCTTCTGAGGCACTGAAGACAATCAATTCCTGAAAACTTTTTTGGGAAAAGAAAAAATTGCTTTTCTCCAAGTGTTTTCCATCCTATATGGCTCTTATTTTCCAATTTTAGAGCAATTTGAAATTTCGCCAACTACTACTTTCAATGTGACCCAGTCTAAAATTTTGTCATCTGGTATTGTGTCATTGCTTCGAAAAATCTTTCAATTATATTCTTCAAAATTTATTAACCAGTTACCAGACAAAGAAGTTTAAGATGAGACCAAATTTAATTAAGTTACAGTCAACATTTTTTAGTTTACAAAATTTTAAAATCTTTATTGTTTTGGATAGAAAACATGGATATGTATCAAGCTCTTTTCTGGAGGGGTGTAAAAAAGTGGTATTGAGTGGGAATGGGTAAACGTGCTTTCTAGGTATCATAGATACTAGATTTGGGCTCACACTTGTCCAATTCTTGGCCAGATCATATCTTCAACATCAATAAATAGAATTCAAAATAATTTGTACAGTTTTTCCCCTTGAAGAGTACTTGTGTCATGGATAAAGTTGTTTTGGATTCTCTTAAGTTCAAGGTCACAACTGTGACAGGGACATCTGTGTCTGACCTATACCTTGTTTTTTACGCCGAAAAATGGACATATTTTGGTATCATCTTCTCCATCTGTCTAACCGCTCTTCCTGATGTCAATTCTTCCATCCATTCGTCTGTAGATCAACAACTTGTTAACATTTTTCTACCAATTTGATTGAAATTAACCATTTCCTCTTTTCCAAAATTTTAGACTTGGCCAAATTCAAAGAAGTTGCAGACATTACTTAAAAGTGAGTGCAATTTGAAAAAGTAACCCACCTACAGGGTAGAAAATATTGTGGAAAAAGAAGAAATTGCTTGTTACAAGCAATTTCTTCTTTTCCCACAATGTTTACTCAACTATAAAAACACAGGGACGCAAAAACCAGGGATTGTACAGGAAAGGGATGTATAGAATATTCCTAGTCACCTGATATTTTGCATCTTATTTGGGTTTTGTCATTTTAAGCGGTATCACAGATAAAGGGGCTTTCATGTGGCAGTGTATAGTGTTACTATGGCGCTCTAGCTACTTTGTAAACTGTGATTGGTTCATTAAACAATTAATTACGACAAAAATTACGACGGGTAGAAATTGAAAGGAATTGCAGACGACAATTAAAAGTTTATGAAATTTTATTTTTTGTCAACTTTCTGGGTAGAGAACAATGTGGAAAGTGAAGAAATTGCTTTTGCTTGGTACAAGCAATTTCTTTATATTACATGATGTTTGCCAAATTAATTTTCTTGAGGGGAGTCAAAAAGTGTCATGGTATGGGAATGGGTTAAGTGTAAGCTTGATTATGTATTCTATCAGTATTGAACTGCTCTATTTCAGTTATTAGCAGATTTTGAAGAACAAGGGGGCCCAACTCTTCACCATAATGGTGACGGACAGAGTGTTAGCTCAGCGGGTACAACTAGTCCGGACATATTTCAGACAGAATTGACAAATCACAAACAACTTCATCATCACAGAGGGTTCTCATTTGACAGTGCCAATGACGTGGTTGTCACAGCTACCGATATAACTTCAGGTTTGTGGAAATTATTCTCTCTTCCATCAGGCGCGTAGTAACAGGGCTGGAGGGGTATAATTTTGACATGTATGAAAAAAGAGAAATGAATTTCTGGTAAGCTAGCAAAGCGTCAGCTGTGGTAGCTGAAGTTAACCCTTTCCCACACAGTGACGCTTTTTGACACCCCTCAAGAAAAACAATTGAGAAAAATTTTTGGAAAATGAAGAAATTGCTTGAACCATGGATGTATTGTGATAGTGACAGTCACAATATTGATGTATCGATTGCAATTCCCTGACATCGAATACTATCACGATAGTTTGTTCAAATATCAATAGTTTTGATAGTAAATCTTAATTTAACAGAAATTCAATATTTTCTTGGTCTCTTGGGTTTAAAAAAAGATATAGAGATAGAGAGAGAATTTTTTTTCTTTGAAACTTATTCCACTTTCACTTTCTATTATCCTGTGATAGGCATGTTTGATTTTTGTTTCTTCTGTACTCAGTGCTCTCAATAAGGTCCAATTTAGTAATTTCTTAAATTCAAAGTTTCAATTTCAGGAAGTTTTCACAAAATCAAGGATCTTTTTTCACACCCTTGACCAAACCCCCCATCCCCTTTCCTCCCAGAAAAAAAGGTGAAATAAAAATTGATACATAAAGACCACAGTACATTCTTTTCTATCCTTTACCTATAGTCCTTAAATTTCATGTCCCGTTGATTGATTGATTGATGGAATTGGGTTTCACGCCGCTTTAAAAAGTATTTCAGTCATATTGCGGTGGCTGGAGCACCTAACAATGGATTCCTGGTATTTCTCACACCGTTAGTACCACTACATTCTTTCAAAGCCTCTAGCTGCTATCCCACTTAGGTTTACGATTATCCACCTATTGGTGAGAGACAAATGTCGGAAAGAATATGTGCCGCCGACATCCCATGATTGAAGATAAGGAGACTGACGCGCTACCGACTGCGCTATGATGGCCGCTCATGTCCCATTGAGTGGAACTAGATGAAACAATGTAGTAAAAGAAAAGATTGTTTCTTGAGTGATTAATGTTACTTGCATTAATGTCTCCCTTTCCCACGATGTTCTCGGTCCATAAACACTATTACTTTCAAAATTTGGGTGGACACATTTGGTAATTTTTGTTTGCAAATCTCTCAGAATTAGGACAAATTTCTGATTTGTAGAATGGGAGAAAAGTGACTGTTTGAAATGTTAGGGGTGTGAAAAAATTGAGACTGGGTTATTCTGACACTGTTTCCGGTATCAAAGTAAATACACCATATATCACCTATGTAAATAAAAGTAACAGTACAAAACGAAATGAAACTTAAAAAGAGTTGATGTTTACAGACAGCACGTGTGAGGTCATTGAAATGGGAGAGAACTCTCAGAAACTAGTGGGTTCAATCAGGTAACTTCCAAGTTTCTACGATGGACGTCACATCAAATTACAAAGTAGAATCCTTGTGTCATAAATGTATTTAGAATGCAAAATATGTGTGCATTTTTGACGCTCCGTTCTGTATCGGCCACGTATTTGACTTGAAGACGGGACTTGACATTTTGCTGAATTTCGTTCCAAATTTAGTTTACATAAATTCGACTGGACGGAGGTAACTGACGAAATCTAGCCCGATGTGTCCACTAGTCTGCTTGATTTTGGTATGGTAAGTTATTAATCAAGTTATTAATTAAGATGAACAATAAGAACTAGGAAAAAATACAATGAAAACCTCAGACAATGTCAAGAACATTTATATGGTACTTTTAATTATTTTGATATATAATGCTTTTACCAAGACTCTTTTTGATCAACATTAACCTTCTCTATGCTCTTTGTTTTTTCAAGGATCTGGATTAACAGTCAGACGAGGCAGTGAACCAACCCTTAATGTGTTGGAAGATGAAAAAGGGGATGGCTCACACAAGAACTCGTATAATGGACCTCTTAGTCCACTCAGTCCTAGTCTCGATGAAAATTTGAACCAGAAAAAACAGGTATAGTCACAATTTATTCATTTGAGGCATTATTCAGAGGTCTGAATTAGAGAGAGAAAGTGTACCAAGATCGAACTAAAATCCTATAATAATCTATAATAGTTTCAAAAGTTTTAGTCAGTTACTTGTAACAAAAAGAAAATGGTTAGTATATGACCTAAATGCCATTACTACATCTCCAATAAGCTGCAGCTAAGATGTTAATGTTACTTAACTAACAAAAATACTTCACATAAATGTGGACTACTTCTGGGAATGAATTTACTCTGTTGACATGTGTACAGATTTCGCCTGTATAATACTTATTTACATTTTAAAGAAGAGTTCAGGTCAGTTTGAATGTAAACTGATCTATAATGGCCCCTTTTGAACCCCTTTTGATACCATCCATCAATCCAGGTAATAGCATTTGAATTAGAAATTAACATCAAAATGACAGTATGGATGAACAAGTTTTGACATTCAATATGGTCAACCCTTATCACTTGATACCAATGGATATTTTGGTGTTTTTTACGATTTTTTGAGTGGTGGTGGGAGCAGACTCCATTCAAACTTTGCATACACAGTTGTAGAACCAATAATCAATCACTTTCCCCGCCCACTGGCTCCATTGGCCCCCTGCCCATTGACTCCAATAGGAAGTTCCACTAAGATTTTAAACAGCGTTATTTTTAGCTCGCCTGTTTTTGGAGAAAACCTGAGGTATTGCTATAGCCTTGGTGTAGTCGTGGTGGTGTGAAAACTGACATTTTGTGATACTTCTGGTTCTACTAAAGGCATTCACTTGAAACTTAGCACACTTGTTCACTATCAAAAGAGTAACCTTTACTACCAAGGGAGATAACTCTAGATACATTTTGTCCACTATCCAGCACCTAGGCACCTGTAGGTGGTGCACTTGTTTAAATTTATGGCCATCAGCATGTAAGTAAAATTAGAATGGATGATGGTTAACATGAATGTTGTAACTAAAGCTTGAATAGGTCACCAAACCAACAAAATGCTTCACAATAATGTCAGCAAATATTGGATTTCAAAGTTAACTTTCAGTCTGTATGAATGATTTCATTGGTTGACTGATTATTTGGTTGACAGCCTGGATTGGTAAATTTCTTTGACTAGTGAGAATTACATATTTCTTTAGGTCATAGCCGCCATCATAGGGCAGTTGGTAGCGCATCAGACTCCTAATCTTCAAACACGGGATGTCTTGGGTTCGATCCCAAGTGGCGGCACAAATTCTTTCCGACATTTGTCTCTCAGCAATGCCTTAGTGAAATAGCAGCTTGAGGCTTTAAAGGATGTAATGATGGTACTGATATACCAGGAATCCATTGTCAGATGCTCCAGCTGCTACAATATGACTGAAAAATTGTTAAAAGCAGCGTTAAAACCCCATTCAAACAAACAAACAAATTTTTTGCTCATTGTTTCTAAGATGGTGACCAATATGAAAAATTTATCATAAATGCAGTAAGAGATTTAGGGCCATGGTCCTCTTGTCCTGCTATTGAATATCATTGACATGATACTGTCCTGCTTGTATAATATTACAGAAATTTAATATGGGTAAATAGTTTTGGTCACAGATGATGGGTACATTCATCGGTGAGTCAGGCTATCAGTGAATCTTCTTTTGAATCTTGTCATGGCATAGTGATAGTTTATGATGACAAAATTATGTAGCTGTAGTTAGATAACGGTATAATTTGCAAGAAAAGCTGTTTTAACCCTTGTCATGCTGAACCCGGAATATTCCGGCTTTGGCAGGAGGTATAGACCAAGATCAGCCTGCACATAAGTGCAGTCCGATATTGGTCTATACCTCCTGCATATACCTTTCCTGAAAGAGTTGTGTACCAAATTAATTTATAAAAGAAATTTTGATTTTAATCGACAAGATCTATAAGTGCTTTCATCCCTTTGATTTTACAGCGATTCCGTAAGGTAATTTATACAGCATGACAAGGGTTAAGAACAAAAATTTGAGATATTTTCAAATTTCTAGTGTGGCTTGTGTTGGTTTTTTGTTGCATGGAACCAATATTTGTCTCCCATCAATGGGTGGATAATCATAAACCTACTTAGTGGGATGAGCAGCTAGAGGCTTTGAAAGGATGCAGTGGTAGCACTGGTGTGACAAATGCCAGGAATCCATGGTTAGGTGCTCAAGCCACCATTGTATGACTGAAATACTATTAAATGTGGCCATATACCCCATTTTAACAATCATTGGAGATAGCTGAAGAATTTTTGTAGGGACATTCCCCCCTTTTCAACCATGATTTTTAACAATCAACAAATGTGGTGGAGTATGTAAAATCCAGTGAACTTGTTTCAAGATTCAAGAGTAATTTTATGACTTAAAAGTGAATTTTTTTAGGTTATAAATTTTTATTTATGACAAACACAAATCCCTTAGTCGGTTTGAGGGATTAGGGACTCTTAGAAAATCCCCTTTGTGTTGATTTTCATGAATGATTCACTTGTGAAACCTGTATTTAAAAAATCGTTACAAAATTTTCATAAAATTGTAGGCTTCAAGATCATTAAATCTATCAACTTTGATGTGGTATTAAACACTTTGATTTTATTGTGTTAGCTGATACAAATATTCACAAGTAAACACTTGTCGTATTTAACCCATTCCTAAACGACAAAATTTTAGACAAGGCCAAATTCAAAGATGATGCAGACAACAATTTTGGTGGAATTCAAAAATCTTTCCTCATAGGATAGAATTATTGTAGGCACTGAAGATATTGCTTGATCTTCACTGTCAACAATGGTTTTTAGCTCACCTGAGCACAACGTGCTCAAGGTGAGCTATTGTGATCGATAATTGTCTGGTGTCCATCTGTCTGTCTGTCTGTCCGTCTGTCCATCTGTCTGACCGTAAACAGTTATTAAAAAATCTTCTCCTCCCAAACCATACGGCCTAGAGCTTTGATATTTGGTACATATCATCACCTATTGACCCTCTACCAAAATACTTTAAAGAATTACTGTACTCTTAAAACTAACCCTTTTCTGTGCGATTCGTGATTTTACAAAGAAAATCTTTAAAAATATTCTCCTAAACCATTAGGCCAAGAGCTTTGATATTTGGTACAAATCATCACCTATTTACCCTCTACCAAAATACTTCAAAGAATTATCGTACTGTGAAAATTAGCCCTATTCTGTGCGATCCCTGATTTCACAAAGAAATAAAGAAGGAAATCTTTGAAAATTTTCTTCTCCCAAACTATAAGGCCTAGAACTTTTATATTTGGTGTGTATCATCACCTATTGCCCCTTTACCAAAATACTTTAAAAAATGACTGTTTTCTGAAAATTAGTCCTTTTCTGTGCAATCCATGATTTTACAAAGGAATAAAGCAGGAAAGCTTTTTACAAAGGAATAAAGCAGGAAAGCTTTGAAAATCTTCTTCTCCCAAACAATAAGGACTAGAGCTTTGATATTTGGTACATAACAGCCATTGACCCTTTACCAAAATACTTCAAAGAATAACAGTATTCTGAAAATTAGCCCTTTTCTGTGCAATCCCTGATTTTATAAAGTAATAAATCAGGAAATCTTTAAAAGTCTTTTTCTCCAAAACGATTAGGCCTAGAGCTTTGATATTTGGTACACATCATCAACTATTGACCCTCTACCAAAATACTTTAAAGAATTACAATATTCTGAAAATTAGCCCTTTTCTGTGTGATCCCTAATTCTAGTTAGAAATAAATAATTATATCTTTGAAAACCTTCTTCTCCTTAACCATTATGCCTAGAGCTTTTATACTTAGTATGTATCAATGTCAATACTTCAAAGCATTACCATATTCAGGAAATTAGTGCTATATGGTGGGATCATCAATATACCTAGGATTAAAAGAGAAATCCTTAAACATCTCCAAAATTATTAAGCCTAGAGCTTTTGTTTTTGGTATGTATTGATGTCTATACTTCGAAGCATTGCCTTATTCAGGAAATTAGGGTTATATGGTGGGATCATCAATAGGATTAAAAGAGAAAATCCTTAAACATCTTCTCCGAAATAATTAGACAGAGGGCTTTGCTATTTTGTTTTTATCATAAAGCCATGAACCATCATACTCAGGGGAGCGATTTAGGACCATCATGGTCCTCTTGTTTTGCTTCTTTCTAATGTTGGGTAAAAAGGCAGGACTGTGTGGGAATGGTTTATTGTGTAAAATGAAGAAATTACTTGCAACAAGCAATTTCTTCATTTTACACTATGTTTTATACCCATAAAGTTGAAAAAATCTAACCTTTCATGTAAAAACTGAATAAAATGACAAGCAGGTTTTTTAGCCAAAGATCACAGAGGTATTTTCGTGAGATACATAGCTTTTGTTCATGAATTGAAATATTTATCTACATGTATATTACAGGAAAAACAAATATTTCTTCTATTTGTTTAATGCAAATATGGAGAAAAAGTATCTTTTTCAAAGCTAATCTCCAAAAGTGTGTCAGTTGGGGTGAGAATTAAGAAGCAACCTGATAATGTCCTCCGTGTCTTTGGTCTGGCTCAATTGATGTTCAGTAGTGCTAAATGAAAGAAGTGAGTTTATCATTACGATAATTTCAGTTTTTATTTGGTAACACTACCGAGTGATAATCCACCAAGAAATCTCAACCCATTACCACAGGTCAAAATTTTGGACTGGTCCAAATATTGAGAAGTTGCAGAATTTTTAGTTCATAAAATTTAAGAATTCTTTGTCTTTTTGGGTAGAAAACATGATGGATAATGAAGAAATTGCCTGTAACAAGCAATTTCTTCATTATCCACTATGTTTTCCAAAGCTTTTATGTTAAGTGGCATTTAGAAGCATCACTGTACGGGAATGGGATAACCTTTGTCATGCTGAATAAGATCTTTTTCAGAATTCAACTGGTAGTACTTGTTGTTCAATCGTCAATACTTCTTTTGAGAATTAACTTTGTAAACAACTCTGGTTTAAAAGGAAAGACAGGAGGTGTAGACTAAGTTCAGACTGCACTTATGTGCTGGCTGATCTTTGTATATACCTCCTGCATTCTGGGTTCAGCATGACAAGGGTTTATAATCCATGGAAATATTAACGAAATTAAAGAAATTGCTTAAATGAGCATATTTTTTATTTTACATAATGTTGGTTTATTCCCGATTGTCCCACATTTGAAAATATCGATAGAAAGTTGATACAGTTAAGGTCTGAGATAATCCCTGTCTTGGGCTAATTTACTATTAGGCTCTATAACCCTATTCCAGGAGCATTTCAAATGGAAATAGTGTTTTTTAAATCACAAATGCATGTTGACCTATGCCGTACAAGACGTCCCCTTTCGATCGGACAAAAGAGGAGAATTCATTATGATAAATGTCATTTCTAACAATCAATTTCTCTTTTTTTGACAACATTTCATATGCTATCTGACAGTTACTCTTTTTCGGTCAACCATTTTATCTATTTCTCAGGAATGAATCAGCATTGACATCGTTGATTGGCAACCAAATTCTTTTAACTACAGCTTTGGTCCAATTGCAGTTACAAGATTTTTGTGGTTATCCGAAAACATGTTGTATGGATGCAGACCTTGTTCCATAAAAATACAAATTTGGAAAAAGGTAATAGTTCAAGCAAAGGGGCTGAAAGGCCATTTCATGTTCAAAAATTTTTTGGAGCCTTGTAATTCTATAATGATTGAAACAGTAGAAAAGGGATTAGTGAAAATTATGTATAACAGAGTAGGTCATACCGATTTCATTGGTTTTTCGGGTTCATTCTACCTGACTTTGTTCCAAAAAGACTTCTCTATTACGTAAAACAATTCAGTGAATGGACAGACAAATAAAACACCTCTTATTAGCTCACCTGAGCATGTAGTGCTCAAGTGAGCTATTGTGATCCCCTTTTGTCCGTCCGTCGTCCGTCGTGCGTCTTGCGTCGTCCGTCAACAATTTCTTTAAATGACATCTCCTAAACCACTGGGCCAATTTGAACCAAATTTGGCATAAATGTTCCTTAGGTGGTCCCCTTCAAAAATAGCTAAAAGAATTGAAATCTGTTAAAAACTCTGGTTGCCATGGCAATGAAAGTAAAATTTTAAAATAATCTTTAAAAATCCTCTCCTCCTGACCCAAAAGGCGTAGAGCCTTGATATTTTGCATGAAGCATCAGTATATTGACCTCTTTCAAAATAGCTTAAATAATGATCCTTGGGTCCCCAGGGGCGGAGTCCCAGGGGGTCGGGGTTTATATAGAAATAAAGAACGATTTTTTAAATGACATCTCCTCTCAAACGACTGGGCTGATTTGAACCAAATTTGGCATAAATGTTCCTAAGGTGGTCCCCTTCAAAAGTAGCTCAAAGAATTGAAATCCGTTAAAAACTCTGGTTGCCATGGCAACAAAAGTGAAATTTCAAAATAATCTTTAAGAATCTTCTCCTCTTGACCCATTAGGTGTAGGGCCTTGATATTTTGCATGAAGCATCAGTATATTGACCTCTTTCAAAATAGCTAAAATCATGATCCTAGGGTCTCCAGGGTTGGTGCCCCGGGGGGGGGGGTATATAGAAATAAAGAACAATTTTTTAAATGACATCTCCTCTCAAACCACTGGGCCGATTTGAACCAAATTTGGCAGAAATGTTCCTTAGGTGTTCCCCTTCAAAAATAGCTAAAAGAATTGAAATCCATTAAAAACTCTGGTTGCCATGGCAACAAAAGTGAAATTTTGAAATAATCTTTAAAAATCTTCTCCTCTTGACCCATTAGGCGTAGAGCCTTGATATTTTGCATGAAGCATCAGTATATTGACCTCTTTCAAAATAGCTAAAATTTTGATCCTCGGGTCCCCAGGCGTGGAGTCCCATTGGGGAGGGGGGTTATATAGAAATAAAGAATAATTTTTTAAATGACATCTCCTCTCGAATGACTGGGCTGATTTGAACCAACCTTGACAGAAATGTTCCTTAGGTGGTCCCCTTCAAAAATAGCTAAAAGAATTGAAATCCATTAAAAACTCTGGTTGCCATGGCAACAAAAGTGAAATTTTAAAATAATCTTTAAAAATCTTCTCCTCTTGACCCATTAGGCGTAGAGCCTTGATATTTTACATGAAGCATCAGTTTATTGATCTCTTACAAAATAGCTAAAATCATGATCCTAGGGACTCCTGGGGATGGACCCAGGGGGGGGGGGTTACAATTTGAACTGTACTGTAATCACACATTTTGTCTTACCCCCTTCTTCCCACCAGGTAAATGGTATTATTGGATTTTCAAATGAGGGAAAATCGGGAAGACATCATAATGTTTTCTACCCATAAAGCTGAAAAATCTAAGATTTCATCAACTCTAAATTGTTGCCTGCAACTCCTTTGAAAATTCGACCTGTCTAAAGTTTTGTCATCAGTTAATGGGTTAAAGAAATGATACTAATATTGTTTTTCATTTATACATCAACTATTTTGATTACCAGCTATATTTTATTGATTGCTATATAAGGATTACAGTATTGAGAGTCTGTCAAGTGAAAAACGTATAGAAAACAGAAGCCTGCAGCCTATTCTCCTGGGATGTGGTTTAATTGTAAAGTCATGCATAATTAATCACAATTATGCTTAAACTTACTGTAAAATTATGTAGTACAGAAAATAATTTGTTAAATAATCGTAGGAAAAAAGTACTTGAATATAGTTACTTGAAATTGCGAGAACCTTTATGTACTTGAATCTTAGTTTGATTCTACATGAAAAATTAAAATTATTATATAACTCACAATGTTTCTAATTTAACCCTTGTCATGCTGTACAAATTACCTTACTGAATTGCTGTAAAATCAAAGGTCTGAAAACACTGATAGAAATCGTTAAAATATCAATATTACTTTTAGAAATCAATTTCATGAATAACTCAGACAGGAAAATTACAAGCAGGAGGTGTAGACTAAGATTGGACTGCACTTATGTGCAGGCTTATCTTGGTCTACATCTTCTTCCAAAACCGGAATATTCTGGGTTCAGCACGTCAAGAGTTAAAAGTTCCTTTTTATCAAAAAGCAATCTCCCTCATTACAAGACCACAATATAGCATACTGATCCAAATTGAAAGTGTCTGCACACGACAGCCCAAGGTGGTTAACCCATTCCTACACAATGACACTTTTGGATGCCCTGGCAGAAAGCAGTATGGAAAATGAAGAAATTGCTTGTTATAAGCAATTTCTTCAATTCAACAATGTTTTCAACCAAAAAGGTTGTAAAAGATCTGAAATTTAATGAAATTTTAATTGTCATCTGCAGTTCCTTTCAATTAGCACCAGTTTTAAACTTTTTAGTCTGGTAATGGGTTAAAAAGACAGAGAAAAAAGAACAGTTTGTTTTTTCCAATCTATATCTTTCCTTTTGGTGGCAAAACTGTCATGAAATATATATTTTTACATCATTGTAAAAGTGCTGGGTGTTTGGATTAATTTTACATTGAATGTCTTCAAAAAGATAAACTTCTCAAGCCAGAAGTTGTGTTTTCAATGTGTTGTTGAATCATTGTAAATACAGCTTTTGATCCACTTCTACACAACAATATCTTTTTACACTCCTTAACCCATTACCAAAATATCAAAATCTTAGACTGGTCCAAATTCAAAAAAGTTGCGAAAGACGATGTAAAAGTTTATGACTGGGTTGAAAAACATGCATTTTTGCTCACCTGAGAACAATATGCTCAAGTTGAGCTTTTGTAATTTACAGATGTTAGAATTTTAGACTGATTCAAATTGAAAGAAGTTGCAGATAACAATTTAAAGTTGATGAAATTGTAGATTTTTTCAATTTTCTGGTTAAAAAGCATTGTTAAAAACAAAGGAATTGCTTGTAACAAGCAATTTCTTCTATTTCCATTTTGTTTTCCAAAGCCTTTTTCTGAAGGGGCATCTAAAAGCGTCATTGTGTGGGAATTGGTTAAGAAAAAGCTTTGTAAATTATTGTGGATAATGGAGAAATCGCTTATAACAATCATTTTTTTCAATTCCAACAATATTTCCACCCCAAAGGCAAAGATTTGTAGAATAACATCAACTGCATATACTTTTAACTTGGACCAGTCTTACATTTTGTTGTTTGGTAATGGTTTAAGAAGCTTTTGTTACAAAATTTTTGTTGCAAAATTATAAAACTGAACTCATCTTATAAAAATGTCAAAATGTAAACTCTTTACAAAAAATAAAAAAAAAAAAAATGATGAAAAATGACTATTCGAAATGACACACTCCAGTAACTATTTAACCATTCCCACACAGCGACACTTTTGGACACCACTCTAGAAAAACATTTGGAAAAACATTGTGTAAAATGAAGAAATTGCTTGTAACAAGCAATTTCTTCCTTTTACACAATGTCTTCTACCTAGAAAACTTAAAAAAAGCTAAAATTTCATGAACTTAAAATTGTTGTCTGTAACTCCTTTCAATTTGAACCCGTCTAAAATTATTTGTCTGGTGATGGGTTAATACAAGGTAAGATATAAGTATAAAATGACAGGCTTTCTTTTCTATTTTGTAACTTGAAACAATCAAAAACTCATGCTGATTAGTTTGTGACTTACCATTCAAGATAAATGAAGTCTGAAACAACAACAATAATTGAAGTCAGTGACATACGTCTCCAAAGTTATAAGACATACTTGAAATTGTAAAACAGGGCATAGACATAAATTTTTGTTTGCTCAAATAACATTTCAAGTATTTACTGATAGACCAATATTTATATAAAGAGATAAAAATTATATTTTGTGACATTTATTTAACCCTTTCCTGTTCAAATACAGGATTTTACATTCGTGTGATTTTATACTTGAGAAACATTGTGGAAAAAGAAGAAATTGCTTGTAACAAGCAATTTCTCCCTTTTCCACAATATTTTCTACCACATATATGGTTTCATTTCAAACGGCATCCAGTTGTCATTGTCGTCTGCAACCTCTTTCAATTAGGACTAGTCTAAAATTTCCAAAAACGGGAAAGGGTTAAAAGATAAAAGAAATTACAGATTATCAAACCAATGTAGAGGTTTGAGCTTTTGATTATGATTCTAAATAAACACATGTAGTTCTTGACAGTGTATGCTCATTTCAACCAAATGATTTTCTGGTCTGAAGAAACCAAATACCACACAATCCTGTCTTTATAAACCTCTCAAGAAAAAAGCCTATGAAAGTAAAGAAATTGCTTGTTATTTCTTCATTTTTCTCTATATTTTTCATACCTGAAAGACAAAAAAACAGTACCTGTCATCTTCAGCTACTTTCAGTTTGAACTAGAATAAAAAAAAATTGTTTGTTAATGGGATTAAATAATGGTTTAAGGGAAGAGATGAGGGGAAGGCTGCCCAAAGCTGATATCACGGAAAATAAGGTTGCAAAATGGAAGGGTTACTAAGCTGCAGTATGAATGGGCCGCTGACATAACACAGTGGCTTGATTAGGGTTGAATGGATGTAATCTTAGTACTGGTATGAGAAAGACCAGGAATCCATGGTTAGATGCTCCAGCCGGCACATGACTGAAACACTCAATCAATAAATTATAATAATTATTATAATAAAGACTTTATTTAATGAGGCTGCGCAGTTGGATAATCCAGTCTTACTAGTGGGCCTCTACAAGTATTTACAAATCAAATACATGAATATACAACAAGAAAAGACATGAAGTATATCACATTTACACAAGTGGAGTAAGTAATGATGCAGAGAATAAGACTATTTTAGCAAAAATTATATGACAGATGTTTACAGCCCAACCATTAATGCTTTAGGTTTGTCAATACATGTGCTACCTTTTGGGTTGCTATCAATTACTAAAAGCTTTCACAACTTCATGGTTGTCAATCTGTGTGGAGGGTAGCTCTTGTAACCTATTCCCACTGTCACAAAGTTAGCATTTTGAGACCCCTCGTGCATAATAATGATAAAAACATTGTCAGAAAAGGAGAAATTACTTGAAACAAGCAATTTATCCTTTTCTTACAATGTTTTCTACCCTTATACCCTTATTTTAATATTTACTTGCATTGTAGAAAAGTTGTCTGCAACTTCTTTTAATTTATTATAGGGATGAGTGTATTTTTCACTGCGTTTATTGGAGTATAAAGTGCAATTGCCTTAGCACATGGCAAATAACGCCCGTAGGGCGTTATGTTTAAGCCATGTGCTAAGGCAATTGCACTTTATACTCCAATAAACGCAGTGAAAAATACACTCGGCCCATATAATTGCAATACGTCTATTTTCAAATCCGAAACGGATAGAGAGATGAAAATAAAAACAAATAAACGAACTGTGGGCGGAGTTACTTTTTCTTTGACAGGCGTATGGATACATTGACACAGTTTGTCGCTCGAGTCGTTGTAACGGCGGACATTTTATTTCGTCGCTTGGGTTTTTTGAAATGGAAATTCGAACATTCATTGGATTTATTTGGAATTATTATGAGCAAATACTAACTTTAAACTCTGTGAATTATGATATCTGGGTCGATAACAGTTAGAATTATGAATAGATGCTTTGTAATAGACAAGAAATATAAACCTACCACATGGACACGATGCATGCTGATGTGGCGAAGCCGATTCGACATCTCGGATTTACGGCTAATAAAGGTGAGTTTTTCGAAATCTTCATGTTTAAAACGAACATTTTAATTGTTATAAGGACACTATTTGTTTATCTATTTATTGAAAATCCATGGAAGTATAAAGGAATTCGGGGAAATCGAAATTCAAAGGGTGATGACTATAAATAGTAACAAAACAAGGTGGGTATTTCTTGGAAAGCCCTGACCTTGTATTGTTTCTATTTTTGTCGAAAATAGTTCTGTCTTTTATCGAGGTATAAAGAGCAATTGATTTGATCACGTGATACGATTTGGGCCAATGAAAATACTCTATTTTGAAGTATTGCAATTATACCTCTTTAGAATTTAGTTATCTAGTAATGGGATAAACAGATAAACGGAGACCCTGTCGTAATAGCTGAAAATGCCGAGCTGAGTAACATTACGATTTATTTCTGTTCCTGTATGAGCCCTCAAACAAAGAGGCCCATCAAAAAAAAAAAAAATCTAGAGAAAATTTTGCGTAATGAAGATATTGCTTGTTACAAGCAATTTCTTCATTTTACACAATGTTTTCAATCAAGAAAGATGAACAAATCTAAGATTTCATAAACTTAATTTTTTTTCTGCAACTCCTTTCAATTTGGAGCAGTCTAAAAAATTGCCGTCTGGTAATGGGTTAAAATATTGGGTAACAGGTGTAATAATTATCCAGGTTCGATATTTAAATAGATAACACATTGAAGAGACTACATTTAGTGCCAACATTTCATGTAATTATATCTAGAAGTATAGGAGATAAAATGAACTGTATTAAAATTAGTCTGAGAAAATCAGAGCTATAATAATCATTACTCCAATTAACCCTTGTCATGCTGAACCCAGAATATTCTTGTTTTGACAGACAAAGATCAGCCTGCACATATTTGCAGACTGATCTTAGTTTACATCACCTGTTTGTCCCTTTTAAGCCTTAGTTGTTTATAATTTTTTTTTATGAATATCAACTCAGAATTAGTGCCGTCAGTGGTGTCAGTCCTTTGTAAACCCCAATCAATCAATGTGCATTCTACACACCCTTTCAATTAAATAAACATTTGTGCATTCTACACAACCTCTCAATTAAATAAACATTTGTGCATTCTACACAACCTCTCAATTAGATAAACATTTGTGCATTCTACGCACCCTTTTTAATTAGTTAAAATTTGTGCATTCTACACACCCTTTCAATTAGATAAACATTTTGTGCATTCTACACAACCTCTCAATTAGATAAACATTTTGTGCATTCTACACACCCTTTTATTTGTTAAAATTTGTGCATTCTAGACACCCTTTCAATTAGATAAACATTACACAACCTTTAAATTAGATGAATCTTTCTAAGATTGTCATTAGCAAAGTTTCTGAATTTGGACTAGTCTAAAGCTTTATCATTTGGTAATGGGGAATTTTTAGCATTTATCAATGATGTAATAAAGATTGAAGTAAAGGCAAAAATCCAAAGCATCATTAATAATTGATGACTAAATTGGTTCAGGTTTTAACTTGCAGAAAATTGCGATTCTGAAACCACAAGATTCATAGTCACGCAATCAGCGGAAGTCACTCACACCCCAAATGATTATTATCTCGCAACTTATCATGGATTTTGAATAGCATTAGGTTTCACTGAAATAGATAAGTTCAACAGAGCGTTCCACCATTTCATTGTAATCCTTGTGCTAAAAGGTTATTTTTAAATCATTGAAAATTTAATTGTTATTATTTTATGACTCAGTTAATACAACTAAGCTGATTAGTTCTTGAAGTGGGTTGAATTCTACTCTGCTCTTAGAAAATAGTTTGTCAGCTGTAGTAATATTTGTCAGGTGTAGTTACATAATGTCAGCCGTAGTTACTCTGTTTTGGCCATTCCTTGACAAGGTGGTGCTGATACTTGAAAGTAATGGAATTCAAACGCCAGACAAATCTAGCTTTGTAACCCATTCACACACATTGATGCTTTTTGACGCCTGTCCAAGAAAGACATTTGGTAAAACATTGTGTATAATGAAGGAATTGTCTCTCACCAATGGTTAGATATCCTAGACCAAAGTGAGATAGCAGCTGGATGCTAAGAAAGGATGTAATGGTAGTACTGGTTTTGAGATATACCAGGAATGCATTGTTAGATGCTCTAACCACGATAATGACTGAAAAATTGTTAAAAGCAGCGTTGAACCCTATTTAGACAAACAAACAAAAGCAACTCCTTTGACATTGGACCAGTCTAGATTTTTACCGTCTGGTAATGTGTTAAAAGAAATGAAACTAGGCTAAACTGAATAAAAGGGGAGAGACCTCTGAGAGCCCACACACAGAAGATAATTACAATAATTACAATGATTCAGTTTTTTCATGCCGAATTGGATATTTGGGTGATGGAAAGGGAAGGGTAGAGCCCTCAATTGGGTGTGTCAGTTTTCAAGAGACCGTAACTGTATTCGTTTACAGTCAACAGAGATATTAGCAGCAGTTTCCTTAGGCTACCCACAGTATAAGAGAAGTGTAATTAAGAAGAATATAATTATCAATTTAAGTGAAGCCTGTTTCATAAGCAAATACAAAATGATGGTCTCTGCAGATAACCAGTGTTTTAAATATTTTATTGCACTATTCCCAAATGGTCCTGTTTCACATGACAAGAGACACATATTTAACCAGTGTCATGCTGAATAAGGTCCTTTACAGATTTGAAATATAATCAAAGGGCTGGAAGCATTTGAGGCACTTACTGTTGGTCAATATTTCTTTTAAAAATACATTTCATAAATGAAGCTTTCACAGATAAACAGGTAGTGTAAACTAAGATCAGACTCCAAAATGTTACAATTGTGCAGATTTGTCTTTGTATCCAGCCAACAGGAATATTCTGGCCTTAATTGTCATACTGAATTAAATCCTTTACAAAATTGAGTGAAAATCAAAGGGCTGAAAGTATTAAAAGTTATTATGGTTTAATTAACCAATTCCCACACAGTAACACTTGGATGCCCCTCAAAAAAACATTTGGGGAAAATTATGGAAATGAAGAAATTGCTTGCTCTAAGCAATTTCTTCATTTTCCACAATTTTCTCTACCAAGTCGAAAAAATCTAAATATTCATCAACTTTAAATTATCACATACAACTCCTTTATAATTGGACCAGTCTAAAATTTTGCTGTCTGTTAATGGGTTAAAATTTGTTTTAAAAAAATAGATTTCATAAAAAACTCCAACTCTAAAGGGATAAACAGGTGGTGTAGACTAAGATCAGAGTGCACTTAAGTGCAGGATGATCTTTATCTATACCTCCTGTCAACAGAAATATTCCGGGCTCAGTGTGAAGGGTGGGGGTAGGGGTAAGGTAATATGCTGATTTTACACATTCATAAAGACAAAAGAAGACTCAACTGACCGGTCATTTGGGGTTACTTCATTAAAACTACTGGCGGCTTGACCACTGCATGGTCAGGACAAACTGGACATTGATTTTCTGACTTGTTCATGGAGACAAAGACAATGAATGATGATTATTGACTGATTGCTGGTCAAGCCCACTAACCGACTTTGAGGCTGTTTGTGTGAAATTTGAATAAACTAATTATTGCAAAATATGTAGTTGGGGGACATAATGCAGATTGTTTTGTTGGCAATTAGATGTTGCAAAATCTGCTTAAATAAGCTATAATTACTATGTTTAAGTGGCCTAAAATGGAAAAATTTGATAAGAATGCCAGAATTTAACACTTCAAGTCCAGTCCAAATAAGCCATTTGATTGGTCAATTGATTTTTTGGTTGACAGCAGCAAACCAGCAATGGTATTGAAATTAAAAAAGAAAATTAAAAAATGTCAAATTTCATAAACTTCAACTTTTTATCAGCAACTCCTTTCAATTTGAATCAGTCTGAAATTTTGCCATTTGGTAATCGGTTACCAACATCATGTTATGGGATAGAGTTGGAAAGGGAAAATTAGGATTTTAGAAATAAACTGAGATAACGCCTTTAATTTAATGTGGTAAAAACAACTGGGGAAATACCTTTAATATATAGTGGGCTGTACAGGGGGTCTGTTTAAACCCATTACCACACAGTGACCCTTTTAAACACCTCTCAAGAAAAACAATTTGGAAAACATTGTGGAAAATGAAGAAATTGCTTGTTACAAGCAATTTCTTCATTTTCCACAATGTTTTCTACTCAGAATGTTTAAAAATTTCCAAAATCTATATACTTTAAAGTGTTGTCTGAAACTTCTTTCAATTTGGACCACTCAAAAATTTTTCTGTCTGGTAATGGGTTAACTTTATACATGTTGCTTTGTAAGCCCTTTATTCTAGTTGACGCCACCGCCAAAGTGCAGTTGGCAGAATGTAGGACTCCTAATCATGGGGTCCTGGGTAGATCCCCGGTAGTGGCAAATATTTGTCTCCCATCAATGGGTGGATAATCGTAAACCTAAGTGGAATGAGAAGCTGGGGGCTCGGAAAGAATGTTGTGGTAGTACTGGTGTGTGAAATACCACGGATAAGTGCTCCAGCTGCTGCAATATGACTGAAATACTTTCAAAAGTAGCATTGAACACCATTCAATCAATCAATCAATTAATCAATCAATCAATCAAGCAATCGATCAATTACTTTAGTAGACAGACAATTCCAAAAGACAAAGAATTTTAAAATTTCAATAACAAAAAATAGTTGTCTTCATCTTCTTTCAATTCATTTCAAATTGGACCAACCTATAATTTTGTCATGGGGTAATAAATTGAAAATTAATTTCATAAGTCCGGTATTATGGTATTAGACTATTGTCTTAGAACTTTTCCATTAGACCAATCACAGCTGTCAATCAAATAATCAGTTAACCAATGAAACATTCATTTAGACTTCGAATTCCGACATTGGCTACCATTTGTTTAAAGCATTTTTGTAGGATTTTCAACTTAAACATCGTAAATACGGCTCAGTTTATCTGCAGACACTATGTTTAGGTCGCAAACCAACTGTTTTAATTTTTTGTTACACGCTACTGGCCATGAATTCTGCAAAATAATGCCGTTTAAAATGAAGTTGAACTTCCTATAGGATGAATGGGTGGGGTCAATGGAGTAAGGACAGGGCCAGGGATTGGTCAATCTCAACTTGACTTTTAATAGCAGTTGGTGTCTCATTAATAGCAGATGAAGTGTCAATTACTGCATTAACTTCATTTTACATATTACAAAGAATCATTCACGGTGTATTACCTGATAGGTGGTATTTTATTTCAATCTTTTCGCTGCTGCATGATACATGCAATTGTAATGCCATAGTGTGTTGCAATGTGGTACTTTATTTCTGTGCTGCATTTTATTGTAGTCACAGAAATAACATCATACCGTTATATGCCATGATCATTGGAAATAAAAAAGACAATTCAGACACCTATGTAGAGTACAGAAATAACTGCCTCATTTAGTTTGATGAGAGAATTGCAAGATGCATGTCATCACATACCATTATAGTGGCAACATTTAACAATTAGCTTACCTTTGAAGTTTAAATGCCTCATTACTATACCAATATTTTCAATCCCTCCTCAACTGGGTTGAAAAGCATGCATTTTTTGCTCACCTGAGAACAATGGGCTCCAGGTTGTGTTACAGGCGTCCGTTGTCTATAGTGCATCATCAACATTTAAATTGTAGAAGGTGTAGACGTCACAGATTTTGCTCAATTGTCTTGAAAATTGGTCACAATGTTTAGCTTAATGAAATTTTGTGTGAATTTGAAATTGGATCATTTTCGGTAAAAAATGGTGTGTGGCTAAGCTATAAGACTGGTTAAATGTGCAGATTCAAATTTAAGTAGTTAAGGCTAAAAATCATCGCAAGCAATAAAATCAATGACATTTAGTACAATGTCATGTACTTCTAAAATGAGCTTCCTAGGATATTACTGTTCTATGCTGATCTGGGATCCTGCATAGTTCAGTGGTTAGGCCAGCTGGCTCTGGACTGAAGAAAAGCAGAAGATTGTGGGTTTAAATCTTGTCCTCCCAGCCATTTACATAGGTAAATCCTTGGACATGGAATCTAGTACTTAGTACTTTGGATATCCATAAACCATATGAATAAGTGACCTTTTTTTTTAGCTCACCTGAGCACGAATTGCTCAAGTGAGCTATTGTGATCACCTTTAGTCCGGCGTCCGTCAGGCGTCCGTTGTGCATGGTGTGTCCTCCGTCAACAATTTCTTTAAACGACATCTCCTCCCAAACTATTGGTCCAATATTAACCAAATTTGGCAGAAATGTTCCTTAGGAAGTCTCCTTTAAAATAGCTAAAAGAATTGAAATCCATCAAAATCTCTGGTTGCCATGGCAACAAAAATGAAATTTTAAAATAATCTTTAAACAACCTCCCTAAGATCTGGGCCAAATTCAACCAAATTTGGCAGAAAGGTGCCTTAGGTGGAGCTTTTTTGAAAATAGCATAAAGAATTGAAATCTGTTGAAAACTCTGGTTGACATGACAACATTAATGAAATTAAAAATAAATCTTTAAAAAAGCTTCTCCTCCTGACCCAGAAGGCGTAGAGCCTTGATATTTTGCATGAAGCATCAGTATATTGACCTCTTTCAAAGTAGCTAAAATCATGATCCTCGGGTCAATTTGGAATTTAGTAGACTTTTGGATCCCGAGGTACATAGTCTATATATGTAAGTATGGCCACTGGTATCATAATCCTAACCCTAACATGAAATTAGACTGAAGAAAGAATAAGAGCCTTTATCTCAGGTGAGATTTGTTCAGGAAAGGGTTGATTAAAGAAGGGTGTAGTAGGTCTGAAGTACAGATAAAAAATACCACTTGAATTGATTATGCAGTCTACTGCTATCCTAATTAGAGTTAAACAATTAATTGGTAGATGAGTAATGAATAAATTGTGGTAAAAAAAATGAGGTGTAAAGATTGGTGATAACTTAAATGTTATGTGGTTTTAACATTTTTGTGGTGGACAGGAACATAAACAAAGGCTACAGATGGAGGGCGTTACTTGTATTTTATATTTAAATATTTCACCAATACTGCCATTAACCCTATGTTGTAGGTATTCATTTGAATGGTCATTCAAATGAGTACCTACATCATAGGGTTTAGTTTTAAAATAAGGATTTAAGCATGCTTCTAACCCCCCTCTTAGACCTCCAATAAAATACAGTGCAAGGATACATTTTTTTTTTGTATAATCCAAAGGTGATTTTGTATAACCTGAGGAAGACTGATTTGTGCCTACCCTCACATAGGGCAGACCTAAAGTTAGATATTTAGCTTTTTTTGTTTAAAATTGGAGATATTTTCAAAACCTTATTGTTGTCTGCTCCAGGGTCAGAGTGAGCTGATGTCAAAAAACTTTTGACTTTTTGTAATATCTTCAGAAAACGGAACACATTCACTTAAAGCTAGGACTTTATGATCATTATCTATAGAGCTATCTTTACAAACAAGGGGGATAATGCTAAATGCACTTTTTGATAAATTATGCCCCTTTTTTGACTTGGAAATTTTTAACCGCTATTCAGCACTTGGTTGGAACCTGCATTTGGTGATCTTGAAGTCGTCACAGATTTTACACCAAGAACACTTAATCAGTGACCGGTAGACACTAATTAACCCTTGTCATGCTGAGCCCGGAATATTCTGGTTTTGGCAGGAGGTGTAGACTAAGATCAGACTGCACTTAGGTGCAGGCTGATCTTAGTCTATACCTCCTGCTTGTACTTTTCTTGCCAGAGTTGCTTATGAAGTTGATTATTTAAAAAAAATATTGATTTTTGAACAACAAGTTCTATCAGTGCTTTCAGCCCTTTGATTTGACAGTAATTTAGTAAGGTAATTTATACAGCATGACAAGAGTTAATTGTTTTAAGAAAGATGGGGATATAGTGATTTTTGAAGGTTTTTGTTTCTAAACAAGTGATGTTTTATCCCTGGTGAAGTATATGGTGTTCAGTTTGATACATTTAACACTGAATGATTCGGCTTATTATACCCTTCTTGTTCAAATGGTAAATAATTTATTTTATTTAGATCATCAGGCTATTGGATACTTGGAAATTAACCCATTACCAGACAGCAAAATTTTAGACGGGTCCAATTTGAAAGGAGTTGCAGACGACAATTTAAAGTTTATGAAATTTTAGATGTTTTTCATCTTTCTGGGTAGAAAACAGTGTGTAACACGCAATTTCTTCATTTTAGACAATGTTTTCCAAATTGCTTTTCTTGAGGGGCGTCCAAAAGTGTCATTGTGTGGGAATGGGTTAACCCTTGTCCAGCTCACATAAGACAACTCCTTTGTCCAGGTGGAATTTGAACCCATGACTTTCTGATCCCAAGGTTTGCATCTGTACACTAGACCATGGAACCCTTGAAGAAGAACAGTTATTGAAAACTTTGATGGGAAAGGAGAAAATTTCTTGTTGCAATCAAATTTTCCTTCTCTCACAATGTTTACTTGTTTTGCTCTTATTTACCAAGCTTAATCACCCTTTGAAATGTTTTTTGCAACTTCTTTGAATTTGCTCCAGTCTAAATTGTTTGTTGTGTGGTTATGGGTAAATGCCTTTTGTTGACATATTAAGTTTTTGCACCAGACTATAACTTGAAATTTTCACTCATATAGAACAGGAATGTTTTAAGTAAGCTAAGTGTTTTGTTATTAAAATATAAAAGTTCATATTGAAATATAATATGAGGATGCTCTAAGGATTATACAGCTTGCAGCTATGATGTTTTTAAAGGGATGAAATGGTTGACTGTGTTGTGTGAATAAGACCTTGTTGATATAATTTGTGTGCATAATGATGGACTTTTCCTATTTATGATCATCATCATTAAATTGATGAAAATGATGCTTTAACCTCCATACCAGGTTAACCCTTGTCTTGCTAAACTAAATGCTCTTTTTAAAACTTCAATAATATCAAAGCTCTGAAACCACTGTTTATTGTGATTCAATGTTTTTTTTAGAAAATCAATTTTAAAGATAATTCTGGCTTAAAAGGGACAAACAGGTGGTGTAGACTATGATCTATGACTAGACATATGTGCAGGCTGATCTTTGTCTATTCCTCCTGCCAAAGCAGAAATATTCTGAGATCAGCATGACAAGGGTCTTTTTTTTTTTAGACAGGACAAAATTCAAGGAAGTATCACAATAATCATTTTGTTCATGAACTTTTTAATTATTTGTTGCTTGTTTATAAAAGATTGTGGATAATAAAACAATTGCCGGCTAGAATCAATTTCTTCATTTCCAAAATATTTTCCAGAGTTCTTTTATTGAGAATAAAAAAAAATGTGAAAAGGTTAACACTTGTCATGCTGAATAAGTTTTTTTTTTCAGAATTGTGTTTCAATGAAAGGACTTAAACTCTGTAAGCTTTGTTTGTGGAACGATGTTTCTTTGAGATATCAAATTTTGCATTAAGGGGACAAACAGAAAGTTCAGACAAAGATGGGACTGCACATTTGTGCAGACCCATCTTTGTCTATACCTCCTGCCAAGACTAGACAGGATGAATCAGCATGACAAGGGTTGATATGTTTGTTGTGGTAGGAATAGAACCTTTATTTCAGCTAAGCAGACCAGGACCGATGGGCTGGTTGTTTCATATCCCAAGGCTTTGAAATTGTGTGATTGTATTGACAAGGGTACTACATAGCTAAGCTTTTTTTTATAATGTGAAAAGCAAAATGGCTATATGTATACTCATTGCCAAATCAGTTTAAGATAAGGTAAACAATTTTCATTGAAGAGGAAATTGAAATTAGTTTTATCAACAAATGCTAGGATCTAATGCCAAAACTTAACATTCTAAATCCGTAAGTCTGTTTATATCAAGGGTGGATCCAGTAGTGATTGTGGAGGTCTTGGACACAGCCCTCCACACAAAAACTAAAGATTTTTATAAAATATAGGAGCAGAATTCAACACTACAGATAACCCATGAGCCGTCATCATAGTGCAGTCGGTAGTGCATCAGACTCCTAATCTTCAATCATGGGATGTCATGGGTTTGATCCCCGGCGGTGGCACATATCCTTTCCAACATTTACACTCACCAATGGGCAGATAATCGTAAACCTAAGTGGGATAGCAGCTGGAGGCTAGGAAAGGATGTAGTGGTAGTACTGGTGTGAGAAATACCAGGAATCCATTGTTAGGTGCTTTCGGGGCCACAATATGACTGAAATACTGTTAAAAGTGGCATTAAACACCATTCATTAAATCAATCAATCAGACAATCCATGAGGAGATAAAAAAATGTTGTGTCATTAAAGTTGAAGAATATTGTAATGAGGTAGATCAGTTAGGTAATGTGAATGATATTTTGAATTTAGGAAGATAAATGAAGTATTGAGATAGATCAGTTCAGAAATGAGAATGATAGTTATAGAATTTAGGAAGATATGTGAAGTAATGAGGTAGATACAGGTGGTATAAGGGTAGAAAGGTGTTGAAATTGTGTAGATAGGTGTGATATTGGGGTAGGAAAGTGTGGTTATGAGGTAGAAAGAAATGGTATTTGGGTATGTAGGTGTGGTAAGATGGTAGGAACGTATTGCAATGAGGTAGGTGAATTTTTGGTGTAGATAACTATTGGGATAATGGTAATGTGTATTGGAGAATGTGTGATAATGAGGTAGAAAAGTGTGGTATTGGTGTAGATAGGTGTGATAATGAGGTAGGTGTGGTATTGGTGTAGATAGGTAGGGTATAAGTGGGGGTAGGAAGGTATTGCAATGAGGTAGGTAAGTTTTTGGTGTAGATAACTGTTGTGATAATGAGAAAGATAGATATGGTATTGGAGAAAGCGTAATAATGAGGTAGAAAAGTGTGGTATTGGTGTAGATAGGTGTGATAATGAGGTAGGTATGGCATTGGTGTAGATAGTTAGGGTATAAGCGCGGGTAGGAAGGTATTGAAATGAGGTAGATAGGTTTAGTATTGGTGTAGTTAGGTGTGGTTATGAGTTAGATAAATGTGGTATTGGTGTAGATAGGTGTGGTAATGTTATACAAGGGTGTGGTTTTGGTGTAGATAGGGTTAGTAATGAGGTAGATAGATATGGTATTGGTGTAGATAGGTGTGCTAATGTTATACAAGGGTGTGGTTTTGGTGTAGATAGGGTTGGTAATTAGTTAAATAGATGTGGTATTGGTGTAGATAGGTGTGGTAATGTGATCCAATGGTGTGGTACTAGTGTAGATAGCTGTAGTAATGAGTTAGGTAGGTATAGTATATTAGTAGATAAATGTGGTAATGTGATACAATGGTGTGGTATTGGTGTAGACAGGTGTGGTAATGCGATACAATGGTATGGTACTAGTGTAGATAGGTGTGGTAATGAGTTAGGTAGGTATAGTATTGGAGTAGATAGATGTGGTAATGCTGTAGGGAGGTGTGGTATTGGTGTAGACAGGTGTGGTAATGCGATACAATGGTGTTGTATTGGTGTAGATAGATGTGGTAATGCGATACAATGGTGTGGTATTGGTGTAGACAGGTGTGGTAATGCGATACAATGGTGTGGTATTGCTGTAGATAGGTGTGGTAATGAGTTAGGTAGGTATAGTATTGGTGTAGATAGATGTGGTAATGCGATACAATGGTGTGGTATTGGTGTAGACAGGTGTGGTAATGCGATACAATGGTGTTGTATTGGTGTAGATAGATGTGGTAATGCGATACAATGGTGTGGTATTGGTGTAGACAGGTGTGGTAATGCGATACAATGGTGTGGTATTGCTGTAGATAGGTGTGGTAATGAGTTAGGTAGGTATAGTATTGGTGTAGATAGATGTGGTAATGCTGTAGGGAGGTGTGGTATTGGTGTAGACAGGTGTGGTAATGCGATACAATGGTGTTGTATTGGTGTAGATAGATGTGGTAATGCGATACAATGGTGTGGTATTGGTGTAGACAGGTGTGGTAATGCGATACAATGGTGTGGTATTGCTGTAGATAGGTGTGGTAATGAGTTAGGTAGGTATAGTATTGGTGTAGATAGATGTGGTAATGCTGTAGGGAGGTGTGGTAGTAGTGTAGATAGGTTTGGTAATGAGGTAATTGTTTCTTCATTTTCCACCGTTTTTTTCAAAGCTTTTTACTCGAATGGGCATCAAAAAGCATCACTGAGTGAGAATGGATTAAATTTGAACAACCTAAGATTCAAAAGGTAGGTGAATTGAAAAAGGAAATGAATATTAGATTTCATATTAGAATAAAAATTAGGAGGAAATTAGACAAGATTTTTTTTCTCATGCCAGGTTCTGTAATATTTATGGAGTAGGTATGAAGATATGATAAATAGACAAGCCATAAAATATGTTCAACTGGTACAAGTTATGATCCTTCCCTCTGTAGTGTTAGATTGTATTGGCAGAAATTCATTTGCTGTAAGGAAATGTATGATCTGATTGGTTGATGATTTTTCATAAAAGGACACTGGAGCCTGATCTAGATGAAAGACCTTGATTAATATTTTAACCCATTACCAGACTGGTTCTGATTGAAAGAAGTTACAGACTACATTTTAGTATAGGTGGAAACTGGAAAATAAGTATCCAATAGGGAAGAAAACATGCTGAGAAATAGAGAACTTGTTTGAATTGAGTAATTTCTCTTTCCCCCACAATTCTTTTCTTTAATTTTATTCTTTTAAGGCATAAAAAAGCTTTCTTGTTTGGTCATGGGATGAAAGGATGTGAATGGCTACTGAGCCAAAAATAATATCTTTTCTCTACTTTATTAGATAGTAAACGCTGATCACTTGAAAAACATTTTTTAGATAAATAACTCATATAGGGAACCAAAATTGCATAATGATTGAAAAGGTTCAATTCTTAAAATTGTATAAATGTTGAAAACGAACATTGAAATTGGAGAAAGTGTTGTGAAAGACAATACTAGTGTTTTATTTTGACCTTTTCTAAAATCTTTATTTGTACAATTTTTCGAATGATCGGATTGTTATACTATTGCAATTATTTTAACAATGATAATGCAAAAAAAAAGTATGTGTTTGCCAAAATAAAGGAGAAGTAACCATGATTCTGAAGATTATATTGTTGTTTGCCAACCAAAATAACACAATGCAGCTTTAGTGAAACTATAGTTGAATTAACAAAAATGGATTTAATTAGGCAAGAAGTATTGAGTAAAATCTGGACTTCTAAGAAAGTGTTTGGTGTAATAAATGATTTTGAAAAATTGCTCTAATGGATTTACACACAATACAAGAGGTAGGTCAGGATCACTTTTTTATGCTTTAACCCATTCCCACACAATCAAGCTTTTTTTATGCCTTTCAAGAAAAAGATTTTGGAAAACACTGTGTGAAATGAAGAATTTGCTTGTAACAAGCAATTTCTTGTTTTACACAATGTTTTCTATCCAGAAAGTTGATAAACCTAATTGTTCATAAACATTAAATTGTCGCCTGCAACTCCTTTGAATTTGAACCAGTCTAAAATTGCGCCATATGGTAATAGGTTAACCCATTCCCACAAAATAAAGCTTTTTTATGCCCATCAAGGAAAAGGTTTTGGAAAACATTCAGAAAAATTAAAAGTCACTAAACCAATAGGGAAAAGATAAAGTCAGAAACACCCCTCTTATCAATGTGGTTTAACAGCTATGGCACACCTCTAAGGATGTACATCTGTTGGCTTGTTTGGTATTAATTGGGCGGTGGCACATATCCTTTTCGACATTTGTCTCTCACCAGTGGGTTGATAATCATGAACGTAAGTGGAATAGCAGCTGGAGGCTAGGAAAGGATGTAGTGGTAGTACTGGTGTGAGAAATACCAGGAATCCATTGTTAGGTGCTCCAGCCGCCGCGATATGACTGAAATACTGTTGAATGTGGCGTTAAACCCCATTCAATCAATCAATTAATAAAAACTTCATGAAATGGTACTCATCTTGTTCAGTTTCATTCATAATTGCTTGTACTTAACCCATTCCAACACAGCAAAATTTTAGACTGGTCCAAATTGAAAGAAGCTGCAGACGACAATTTCAAGTTGATGGAATTTTGAATTTTTTCGTCTCTCGGGATAGAAAACATTGTGGATAATGAAGAAATTGCTTGATACAAGCAATTTCTTCATTTTCCCCAATTTTTTCCAAAGCTTTTTTCTTGAGGGGCGTAAAAAGGAGGGATTGAGTTGGAATGGGTTAAAACCAAATTGCCCCACAACCAATAACCTAAATGCAACTGTTCCATTGATCCAAGTAAGTGCTCTATTATTTCTTGTCATGCAGGACAAAGGCCTAGGTTGTAATTTAACTTTAATTGAAAACTGTTTCCATACTCAAACTCACAAGCCATTTGACCTTGAAACTTAGTGCACATGTTCCATTACCAAATGGGTCCTGTATTGTTTAAGGCCAGAGTAGGTTAAAGGTCAGCCATACTACATGAGTGACAAAATACTAGATGAAGGGTTGAAATCTGCTTTTCAACAGTTTTAGTTCACATTGTCAAATTCATGATGTTTGTAACTACCAGTGATACTAAGGAAGTAAATAGAATATAATTTTAACCATCACATACCTTGAAGATTGTCTGATTAAAACATGGTAAACCACAGGCTGTGATCAAAAGTCAGAATATCCCTGTACAGACAAGATGTTGGTACTACGTGACATTTCTAGCAACTTTACACATGCTTGTGGGAGACATTGAGCTATTTGGACAGCCACAAAGAGCATCGACCCATTACCACACACGGAAAAAATAGACTGGTCCAAATTCAAAGAAATTACAAACAATAATTTCAAGTTGATAGAATTTTAAATATCTCTATTTTTCTGAGAAGAAATGATTTTGTCATTATCTACAATTTTTTCCAAGCATTTTCATTGAGGGGCATAAATAAGTGGGAATGTGAAGAATTGGTTTAATAAAAGAAAAGCTTCACGACATAAGATATAAGTGGCTATAAAGTAGTCCTCCTTGTTTATTTTCAGAATGACCATAGTTTTGGTAAAGATGATTCCCACAAGCCAATTATCAAGGGGGCTCCGGCAGCCAAAGAGAAAACTCCACCATTCAGCCGGTTTGCGAGGGACTCTTGGAGACAGTCACTTGGTAATCAACCTAACATGTTCAAATGGTTCGAGGCACAAGAAAGGCAAGAGGAAAAACAGAGACAACAGGTAGATAAAATCATTGACAAGAAATATCTGCAAATATCAGTGATTAGCATGTCTAGTATCAACCCATTCCATCAAAGTCCAATGTTTATGAATGGAAGCTTTAGAAAATATTGCTGAAAAAGATGGAAAAATATATACAACTTATCCAAAACAGACGTCGTAATGAATTTGTGATCATTCATGCAAAAAAGTGTCTATCTGGAATTTCTATAAAGCAATTATTTGAAGAAAGAGCTAGTATCAAGAGCAGATGAAATTTATTAAGGTAGAATGACCATTCTTCATGCAGAAAGTCTGGAAAAATGAAAAGTCCACCTGCTTATTATACCCCCGCAAAACAAATGTTTACGCGGATATACTGGAATCAGCCTGTCTGTTGTGTGTCTGTGTGTCTGTCTGTGTACAAAATACTACAATCTCCTCCTTCAGTTTTGCTTCAATACCATTGAACTTTATACAAAGATTAACCAAATGTTGAAGAATTGCAAGACACAATTTTGAAGTCTTAATTCCCTCATGTTCAAGAATTATCCTCCCTTGAAATTAGACACTTTCTCAAAAACAAGGCTCTGGCGGGGGTATTTAGTCACCTCCTGTGACAAGTTCTAGTTTCATCCTGTCTCACTAAGATAGAAACATTTAGCCAGTTCTAGCAGCTTTAGTTATTTTAGTTTAGTAATTGACCAATTATGTCTGTAATTCAGAAGATCAATTGACCAATCATATCATTCATTTAGAATGAAGGTGAGCTTTGAAGTCTGACATAGGCTAATATATTGAGGAGAAGCATTTTAGCTCACCTGAGCACTTCGTGCTCAAGTGAGCTATTGTGATCACCTTTTGTCCGTTGTTTCTCTGGTGTCAGTCTTGAGTTGCCCATCAGACAACATCTCCTCCCAAACCACAGAGCCATTTTGAACCAAATTTGGCAAAAATGTTTCATAGGTGGTCCCCTTTAAAAATAGCCAAAATGAATTGAAATATGTTGAAAACTCTGATTGCCATTGCAACAATAGTAAATTTGAAATCATGTAAAAATAATCTTCTCCTCCTGACCCATTAGACCTAGAGCCTTAATGAAACACATTAGAAATTAGTATATTGACCTCTTTCAAAATAGCTAAAATCCTTACCATTTGGTCTCCAGGGGATGAGCCCCAAGGGTGTGTGTGTTTCTATATGGAAACAAAGAAAGATTTTTAAATGACATCTTCCAAATCATCAAGCCAATTCAAGCCAAATTTGGCAGAAATATTCCCTAGGTGGACACTTATAAAAACAGCTAAATGAATAGAAATCTCCAATTGCCATGGCAATACATTAAGGTGAAATTTAAAAACATCTTTAAACATCTTCTCCTGCTGGACCAGAAGGTCTACAGCTTTGATATTTTGCATGAAACACCAGTATAATGACCTCTTTTGAAATAGCTAGTCATTACCGTCGGCTCCCCAGGGGCCTTGGGGATATGTGTTTCTATATAGAAACAAAGAAAGATTTTAAAATGACATCTCTTCCCAAACTTCGGCCAATTTCAACCAAATTTAGCACAAATTTTCTTGAGGCAACCCCCTTTAAAAATAGCTAAAAGAATTGGAATTAGTGGAAAACTCTGGTATCATAGTCCTAGCTTTAACATTAAACTTGAATATTAAAAGAGCCTTTATCTCAGGTGATTGCACCAGGGCCAATGGCCCCCATGTTCTTAAGGGACCTGAAAAAGCGTCATTGTCTGGGAATGGGTAAAACAAGAACATATATTGCAAAAGAGAACAGGAATTATTATTTGAGAAGAATAAGATTGTTTAAATGGACCACTTACTCGGCCATCATTTTTGTCTTTGAAAATACACTTTAACCCTTTCCTGTTCAAGCCCTTGTTTTTAAGTCCCTGTGATTTTATACATGAGAATACATTGTGGGAAAAGAAGAAATTGCAACTTCTTTCAAATTGGACCAGTCTAAAGTTTAGTTAAAAAAAACCTTCTATATTACTTTCGATCTTTGTAATATTGTTCTAAAACATTGGTGGAGAAATACAGTTTATAACTCATCCCAACACAATCATGATTTTTACTTCCCTTAAGAAATCAGTTTTGGAAGACATTGTGGGAAATGAAACAATTGCTTGTAACAAGTAATTTCTTCTTTCCCACATTGTTATCTATCCAGAAAGTCAAAGATTTCTTAAGTTTGGCAATACAGTAAATGGTTAAACCTGTCATTTTAGGTTAAGAGACAGGGACCAATAGGAGGTGCTGCTAGTCCAGAACAAGACAAAGATGTTCAAGAGAAAACACACAAACCTAGAATCCTTCCCCCTGTACCACCAGCCAAACACAGGTAATACAAAATTACATAATAGTATCTATAGTTGACTTTAGTTTTCTGATTGTTGTGGGCTGTGGCAAAAAGCTCTAGATAACTGAAGTTCAAAATAATAAAATCAGCTGTCAAGCCGGGAATGTCGACACTGAATAGTTGTTACTATCCAGCACTCAGAGTAACCAAGCATTGTTGTCCTCTGACAGCTCTTGTTAGCCAATAATGTAAGATTTTTTTTATGCCCATGCATTGATAAGATTTGGGGCATATTGTTTTACCGGTGTTCATCTGTCTGTCTGTCTGTCTGTCCGTCCGTCTGTCTGTCTGCAAAACTTAACCTGCCAACTAAACATTTTCCTATAACTTCAACCCTGATTAAGTTACAATGCTAATATTTGATATGTAAATAGGTCTCAACAAGGCGCAACTGGGGAAGGTCATTTCATCAAGGTCAAGGTCAAAATTTTAACCCTTTACCCGTTTCTAAAGAATTCCCGTTTCGGGGGCATAGTGTTTCACAAACACATCTTGTTTTGCTTTTATCCCACTTGAGCACAACATGCTCAAGGTGAGCTTTTGTGATTACCATGTGTCTCTTATGGGTCATCTGTCAGAAGTCATTTGACTAACAAGTCATCATCCACAATTCTTTAAAATTCTTTGCCTCTGTAACTGTTGGGCTAATTTCAACCAAATTTTTCAAGAAAGGATGATCCTTTTCAAAACTAGTCCTTGAAACTTTGATTTACAAAAAATGTAGGCTTTGCTGGGTTAGGCTCAACAGACTTGGGAAAATCATAGAATTAAGCCTTAAAAAATCTATTCCTCTAAACCACTTGGACAATTTGAACAAAACTTTGAAGACCCTTTTCAAAAGTTGTTCATGAACTTATGATACGCAAAACGTTGCAGGGCTCTCCTTATCATTCTTGGAGAAATCAGTTTTAGGTGAGCTATGTATTGCCATTTTGGCCCTCTTATTCTTCACATGAATATTTTATCTATTGATTTTTAGCTCGACTATTCAAAGAATAGGGGTGCTATTCCAGTCACTTTGGCATCGGTGTTGGCGCTAGCGTAATGTTTCGGTTAAACCTTACGTGCAAATCTGATATCTCAGTTCCTACTTATGTTATTGCTCTGAAACTTTTAGAATGCTTTTGTGGCAATTATATCAACCTCTAGACAAAGATTCATTACTGACATTCATTTCAGTGGAATTTAAACCCTTTTTGGACTTAGAATTTCTCGGTTAAACCTTGTGCAACTGTCATATATCTTCAAAAACACCCTTTCTACCAATGCTATTGCTTTGAAACTTTGCACATGTTTATAAGATACTTATATCAGCCTTTACACATTGATTTATTACTCTGACATTGATTTTAGTGGAATTTTAAATCTTTTCGGAATGTCTTGGTTAAACCTTCTATGCAACTGTCATCTTTATAAATCTCTCTCTACAGATGCTTTGCTTTGCACAATTCAGCATATCATCTTTACTGGATAGATTCATTACTCATACATTCATGTAATGGAATTTTAACTTTTGACTCTTTACTACTTAGGTAATATGCCTAATATTGACATTGAATTGCTCTTACTATTCAGCACTCAGAATTGTCTAGCATTGCTGTCCTCTGACAGCTTTTGTTAGCTCACTTGGGCACAAAGTGCTCAAATGAGATATTGTGACCACCCTACATCCTGCTTCTGGCCAGCGTCAGTTGTCTGTCAACAATTTCTTCAAACAACCTCCCAAAGATCTTGGCCAAATTCAACTAAATTTGGCAGAAAGGTTCCTTAGGTGGCCCTTTTTGAAAATAGCATAAAGAATTGAAATCTGTTGAAAACTCTGGTTGACATGGCAACAACAAAAAAACTTAAAAAAAATCTTTAAAAAAGCTTCTCTTCCTGACATAGAAGGGGTAGAGCCTTGATATTTTGCATGAAACATTAGTATATTGTACATTTCAAAGTGCAAAACACTTGGGTCCCCAGGTGCGGAGCCCCTGGATTGGGTTCTATCTAGAAATAAAGAACCATATCTCCTCCAAAACCATTGGGCCAATTTAAACAAAATTTGGCAGAAATGTTCATTAGGTGGACCTCTTTCACATTAGCTAAAAGAATTAAAATTGGCTGAAAACTTTAATTGCCATGGCAACATAAATGAACATTGCTAAAATCTTTACTTTTAGATCCCCAGGTACAGAGCCAATTTATGTATAAAAATGTGGTTAGGCCCACTTGCATTATAATCCTAGCCTTGATATTGACTGTTTAACCCATTCCCCCTCAGTGACGCTTTTAGACGCCCGAAAGAAAAAAGCTTTAGAAAATATTGTGGAAATTGTAACAAGCAATTTCTTCATTTTCTACAAAGTTTGCTACCCAGAAAGTTGAAAAAATCCAAGATTTCATAAACTTAAAATTGTTGTCTGCAACTTCTTTCAAGTTGGGCCAGTCTAAAATTTTGCTGTCTGGTAATGGGTTAAAGGAAAAGAGGCTTTATCTCAGATGAGCGTACTAGGGCCACAGCCTTCTTGCTGGCTAATGATGTTTGTTCTGCTTTTGTTCTTCTGTTTGTGAACCTTTGCACCTAAGAGACTATATGCTGAAATGCAATCAAATTTCACAGGTAGGATCCTTGGGTGATCCTTAGGCCCCAAATTATTTCATTTTATGCCCCCGCATCGAAAGATTGGGGGCATATTGTTTTACCTTTGTCTGTCTGCCGGTCTGTTTGTCTATCTGAAAAACTTAACCAAAAAAACTTAACATTGCCAATTACTACCAGCTCATATTTGGCATGATTATACATCTCCATAATAAGCATCAAGGTTATGTTATAAGGTAAAGGTCACATACCAAGGTCAAACATTTAGTCCTGTTGCGAGGGCAATGTGTTTCACAAACACATCTTGTTTGTTACATGTTGCTGGTAGATGAAATTTGAAAAGTAATGCTGTTTAATATTGAAGTGTCTTCCTGTAGGAGCTTAGTTGGCATGACCAGGGATCTGTTAATTACAGAGGAATCACGACCTACAATACATATTTCTATCTAATATTGAGTTTGATGTATATTTTTTCTCATATCCTCACTCTTATTTGCATTGACAGAGAAGTTGGTGTGCTGATCTGTTTGAAGAATGATGGGTCTCCTTTAGGTATACATGTGATACCAAATCTTGCAGAGGACGGAAGGTAGGTAGACACAGAGGAATAATACAGATATTTGTTGTACACATTCTTTGTACAGACTTCTTGAAGTTAATTTTGCTTTCATAACAAGGCGTCTGTGTCCATTAACTATCATTATATTAACTCTATCCATATGTGTTGTCTCACCAATGGGTGGATAATAGTGAACCTAAGTGGGATAGCAGCTTGAGGCTCGGAAAGAATTTAATGGTGGTACTGGTGCGAGACATACCAGGAATTTGTTGTTAGGTGGTCCAGCTGCCATGATATGCCTGAAAAATTGTTAAAAACGGCCTTAAACCCCATTCAAACAAACAAACAACCTCTCCACATGTGAGTGTGTGCACAGTTTTGATAGTGTTTGGGTTTGAGGTGTGTGTTAGTTTGTGTGTCGATTTCTTGTCTGGATCATATGTTCAACATTAATCAATGGATTTCAAAACAACTTTGTACAGTTGTTCCACTTGATAAGTTATAGTGTCATGTGTTAAGTTCTGTTGAATATTTTCACTTTCAAGTTCACAGCTGAAGGACATATAACAAGCACCTAAACGGAGGTATCCATGTCTGTGACACATTTCTTATCTGTATTGAATAATCTGTAAACATTTTGTGTGCACTCTAGATAAAGATGGTAAAGAGCTAGGTCAAATTTATAAGAAAAACTATTGGGGACTCTTGGGGTTGGACATTTAGCTCATTTGTCTTGAAACATATAACTCTGTGTCACTATAATATCTCAAACAAATCTGTGTTACTTTGGGTCAAAATAAGTCAGTCTGTCTTAGAAAAAAATTCTATGCATTAACCCATTCCAACACAGCAAAATTTTAGACTGGTCCAAATTCAAAGAAGCTGCAGACGACAATTTCAAGTTGACGGAATTTTGAATTTTTTCGTCTTTTTAGATAGAAAACATTGTGGATAATGAAGAAATTGCTTGACACAAGCAATTTCTTCATTTTTCACAATGTTTTCCAAAGCTTTTTTCTCGAGGAGCGTAAAAAGGAGGGATTGAGTTGGAATGGGTTAAGGAGGCTACATATTTGGCGGAATTGTCTTGAAATTTAGAATGCTTGATACCTTAGAGTTATTTTGGTCACTTAGACAAACCTTTAGAGGCTGAAATCCTGGCTCAAATATATTTAAATTTGGTCAGAATCTTTATCCCTGCTTTACTACTTTGTTATTAATGTTTACAGAGTAAAAAAGAAATAGGTCATAGGATGAAATGTTTGATAAAAACTTGGGCATACCTTTAAGCATTTTTGTTTTTTGCTCAAATGTCCTGAATGTAGTTCATAATGTTTTCCTCTGATATCACAAACATTATGACCTACTTATGTTATATGGGATCACTTGTGGGTCATATAAACTAGGTTCTTAGGTTTATTTGCACATTATGTAATCAAAGACTCAGGTGCTATAGGGAAAATTGTTGTCAATTGTAATATTGCAGAAAAACTAACGTTTTCCTTTGGATCATTTTTAAAAGAAGTAAGATCTTATTAAGAATATATCAAAACAAAAGCAACATTAAACCACAAACAAACCCAGAAAGAAAAAAATGGTAAGTTTGTCCATATTTAGAGTTAATTAATGGATTACTGCATGACATAATTTCAGACTAGCCTAATTTTAAAGATTTTGCAGATGAATTTAAAGTGTGTGAAATTTGAAAAAATCATTGTCCACAATGTTTTCAAAGCTTTTTTCCTGGTGTGTGTGTGTGTTTTAAAAAAAAGTGAGACTGTTTTGGAATGGATGAAGAAGAGATAATTTGGCTTTTTTTCCAGGCAAGCGCATGAGAAAAATGTGATCATTAGACTGTTTTTAACCACGATTTTTGTTTGTTATTTACACAGAGAATGTGGTTTGGAGGTACAGAGTATTGAAGCTGGTGGTAAAATCGACAAAGATGGTCGCTTGAAGATTCATGACCGAATTATTGACATAAACAACCACGATCTTCATGGTGTCACTTTTCCAAAGTAAGGGTTCATTCTGGGTTCATTGTTAAAATGTTATCAACTGAAAATTGATGTTTGTAGCTTCTTTCAGTGTGGATCAGTCTTATATTTATTGGGTGGGAATGTGTTAGATTTATTGGCATACTTACTGGTATCCTTCCTCATGGGAAGAAGTACGGTTTAATCAATTACCAAACAAGGAAATTTTAGACAAGCTCATATTCAAAGAAGTTGCAGACAGTAATTTTAAGTTTACAAAATGTTAATTTTTTTTTATCTTTTGGGATAGAAATATTTGTAGATAATGAAAATTATATGTTACAAGCAATTTCTTCTTTTGCCCCAATGTTTTCAAGTGATTTTCTTGAAGTGCTTAAAAGAGTGAGATCATGTTGGAATAGGCGAAAATTGTGCTATAGGCCTAACAATGTGTCTTTGGACAACCTGTCTGGTATTCTGTCAGTAAATCCATATTTATATTTTCAAGTCATTTAATAACTTTGCATAACATATTTTGTTCTCAAAAAGCAACTTAAACACATAAAGTTCAAAGTCATAAGTATAAGCTTTCTTTGTGGATTTTGTTGTCACATTAAAAAACACTCATTAATATGTATTAAGATATTTTTAATTTTTTCAGAGCTCAAGAAATTTTTCGGAATGCAATGAAAACAGATGAAATCCAGTTAAAAGTAGTGAAACATTCCTTATCACAGGCCAAAAAGCCCCCACCTCCAGCAGTATTACCCAAACCTCGGGGACACTCACCCGTCAAGCCGAGCCCGTTAACTCTGACACAAAACCCTGGTGATATTAGTGCTTCCCTTTCAAGTCCAGAACACACAAGTACTCCATTAGATACACCTGAACATTTAAAACAAGCCAAGTCCATTAATGATTCTCAGCCACAATCTTCCAAAGAAAATAATACTGATAGTGCTAGACCATTCGTAAAAACTCCATCACTTGAAAAGAGGGCGCCACCTGCACCCCCTGCTCGTCATCCGTCAACAACTTTATCAGCGTCATCAACATCATCAGTAGTGACGGGTGCAAATGAAAATAGTGTAGATGGTGTATCAGAATCTGACAAAGGAAATGGGACCTCGACGCCCCTAACAGGGACCCTCACAAAAAATAAGGAGGCCATTATAGCTCCTACAAATACAAAGAAACTCGGGAAAAGGGTGGATATAGAACTAGTCAAGGGTATAACAGGACTAGGATTTAGTGTTACGACTCGTGATAATCCCACTGGTGGCCCCTCACCTATTTATATCAAAAATATCTTGCCTAAAGGTGCTGCAATATCAGATGGGAGGCTAAGAGCTGGTGATAGATTACTGGAGGTAGGCTTTCAGTTGTTCTTTGATTAAGCATTTTAGACTAATTCCATTCAAAGCTCATCTCATTGAACTAGAAGACATTTAACAAACTCTTTTGAAAGAAGAAATGATATAATTAACAGAAAGTAATTATTTTACAAGGTAGCAGATTCTTTATATAGCTACACCCAAACCAGATGACAGAATTTTAGACCTGTCCAGTGAGTTGGAAAGAAGAAATTGCTTTGTTTTTTTTGCAGAAAACATTGTAGATAATGAAGAAATTGCTTGTCACTAGCAAGTCCTTCATTTTCCAAAATGTTTTCCAAAGCTTATTTCTTGAGGGGTGCAAAAAGGCGGGATTGTGTTGGTCAACATATAATTCTTTGATCAGATTTGAGAGGTTTTCTTGTCATTTCATTACATACTCTTATTTCTTAGCATTTCAATATAACTCTAAACCTTTTTCATAACTATTGAAATTGAGATTAGATAGAAATAAATGATAACTATTTCAATTACAGGTCAATGGCCAAGAAATGACAGGAAAAACTCAGAGTGAGGCAGTGTCTGTTTTACGTAATACGTCACCAGGAAGTACGGTTCAGATTGTCGTGTCTCGACAGGAAGTTGAGCATGACGTTGACCATGATGAGGAAGAGCCCCAAGATCCACGATTTAAAGTTCCGCGGGAACTGGTATGTATTGTAAGATTTTTATAATTGTATATCAATTAACCCATTCCCACATGACAGAATTTTAGACTGGTCCAAAAAGAAGTTGCAGACTACAATTTCAAATACATGAAATATAAAAAAATGACCTTTTATGGTAGAAAACATTGTAGATATTGAAGAAATTGCTTGTTACATGCAACCTCTTCCACATCCACAATGTTTTCTAAAGCTGTTTCTTGAGGTTTGTAAAAAAGCAGGATTATGTGGAAATGGGTTAAGTAAGTTCTTAAGGAAAAACATTAGCAAAAGATTTATTTGTAAAAAAAAAAAGAGTATTATATTTCCTATCTAGATGAATGTGTTCATGTTAAAAATGAAAAAAGAATTGAGTTTTTTTTTATTTAACCCTTTCCCGTTTTTGGAAATTTTAGACTAGTCCAAATTGAAAGAGGTTGCAGGTGACAATGAAAACTGGATTCCATTTGAAATGAAACCATCATTAGTAGAAAATATTGTGGAAAAAGGAGAAATTGCTTGTTACAGGGAATTTCTTCTTTTTCCACAATGTTTTCTCGAGTATAAAATCACAGGAACGTAAAATCCCATATTTGAACGGGAAAGGGTTAAATGAATAGGTTTAATATCAAGTAAACTTCAAATTATATACTATTATATAGTATTTTTATATATTTTTGGTTTTATTTGCATTCTATTTGTAGTTTCTTTCACTTTCAATGGCTTTTCTGCACATTCAAAAATATTCTTCTTTAACACATTCCCATACAATTCTGCTTTTTTACACCTAAACCAAAAAAAGCTTTGGAAAAAACACATGCAACAAACTATAAATTATTATCTGCAACATCTTACAATTTGGACTAGTCTAAATTGTTATTAAGTGGGTTAAAGGTCAAAGCTTTTCAGTCCTTTTTGAATCACACAATTTGTTTTATATCATGATACTCGTAGTATTTTGCCAATTAAATTATGTCATGATGCTCGTAGTATTTTTGCTAGTTATATTATATCATACTACTCATATTATTTTGCAAACTTAATTATTTCATTGAACTAATAAGTATTTAGCCATTTAAATGATATCATGGTACTTAAAGTATTTTGCCAATTAGATTATATTGTGATACTCAAAGTACTTTCCGAATGAAATGTAAATGTCTGTGCTTTGTTTTGTTAGTGTTTCAAATTAACAAATTATATATGTACTCTTTTTTTGTCGAACCCGCTTGTGGTGAGTGAGACATAGTTGTCACTATGACAAGTCGGTGTATGTGCTTTAATCTGTCTGAATTTGTCCGTCTGTCCGAATTTGTCCGGACAATTACTCCTACATTCATGGATAGATTTCAAAATTACTTGGCACAATTATTCTCATTCATGAGTAGATGTGCACTTTGAAAGTATTTTTTAGATAGCTTCAAGTTCAAGGTCACAGCTCAAGGTCAAACACTAAAATTGTGCTTGTCCAGAGCATTTCCCCTACAATAATGGATGGATTTCAAAATAAATTGGCACAATTGTTCTCCATCATGAGTAGGTGTGCCATTTGAAAGAATTTTTTGGGTAGCTTCAAGTTCAAGGTCAAAGCTCAAGGTCAAACACTTAAATTATGCTTATCTGGAGCAAGATACCTATAAAACTTTGCGGGCTCGACAGCAGTTGTCTTGGGAAAACCATAAAGTTCTTTCCATGCAACTATAATTTCTAATAGCTTTAAAATGATTGTGTTAATTTGCATGTTTATGTTAGCATATTTAGCAAACTGTAAAGCTATATCTATTTTTTTGGGGGGGTGGGGGGTGTTAAGTTATCTTGTTGGTTTGATGGTAGGTTGATCCATCAGCTTTTTCTTGTTTGCCCATTTTCTGATAAAGTACTGATTTGATTTGTTCGCTGTCATAGTGCAGTTGGTAGCGCATCAGACTCCCAATCTTCAATCATGGGGTGTCATGGGTTCTATCCCAAATGGCAGCACATATTTCTCTCACTAATGGATGGATAACCGTAAACCTAAATGGGATAGGAGCTGGAGGCTAGGAAAGGATGTAGTGGTAGTACTGGTGAGAGAAATAGAAGGAATCCATTGTAAGGTGCTCTAGCAACCACAATATGACTGAAATACTGTTAAAAGTGGGGTTAAACCCCATTCAATCAATCAATCCAGCTGCCTCGATATGACTGTAAAATTGTTTAAAGCAGCCTTAAACCCCATTCAAACAAACAAACAAAACTGATTGGATCTGGTTTTCAAACAAGCACTCAGTATAAAGCAAAGATATGCACATTGAATTTCGATTACATCCCAGCATTTTTTATTGGAGTTATACCCCTTAGTTTGAAAAATATTTTTCTTCTCATTTTCTCTTTAACAATTATCTTGATTTGATTAAAATACCACTTTTGCAACAAGCAACTTCTTCATTTTCCACAATGTTTTCCACCCATAAAATTGAAAAATCTAAATTTTCAAAAACTGTGATCAGCTACCTCTTTCAAATTGGAACAGTCTAAAATTTTGTCATGCTGAAATAGCCTAACCATTTTTAGTGATAGTCTAGTTTATTTTGAAGGATTATTATGTACTACTGTTCAACTTGAAACATGTTTGGAACCTGAAACAAATCAAAGATCAAGAGGTTTTATAAGAAAATTCTTAAATGATCAATACAAAAAAAAAAAAGAATTACCGTATTTATTCTTATAATCGCCCATATTCTAATAAATGCCCATCCCCTATAATACTGCATAAATTGTGGCCATTTTTGCCGATTTTCAATAACAAAAGATGATCATAATAAACACCCACCGCCATCTATGATGGAAAATAAAGTCATGATTGATTGACATATTTGAATGAAGTGAAATAATATTTGATTTTGAGTCTATAAGGTAGGTAATGTATTCCTATAAAAACGTAAAGAGATCGCCGTTGAGACTCCATAATTATCCATTATTCAGCTTGAATTTCCTAGACTTGACTTTTCAAATGTCATTTAACTTAGTAATTTCAATTTGTCAAGATCAGTTATAGACTGGCTGTGAACAGAAAGAAAAAATGAGTTTGTCACTTGATCTAAAGAAAAATGTCACTTGATCTAAAAAAAACCCCTAAAACAATTTATCTCTGTATCATCAGGACATAGGAGTGATTTTAAACTTTGTTGTGGGCTCCCAGTGTCTGCAGGCGTGAAATTCTTGGATGGAGTGTTATTTTAAATTAAAATAAACAGATAAATATTGAAAAAAAGTTTGTTTATTTTCCAAATAAATGGACAAATATAAAGAGTCTACGGTTGTTTTTAGGTTAAAACTACCGAGAACTACCAATAACAATCATTTGCAAGTATTGACTTATTTCTTATCTTGACAATTCTTACCTTAGTAATGAGAAAAAGCAAAGAAATGATTTTTACAAAATCCAATTAATTAGGATAAAGAGATTCAGGTAAAAAAGACACAAAACTTTGAAATAGCAAAGAAAGATCTTTACAGTGGATGCTCCCTGTTTAGGGCTGTGGACAGGAAGATATAACAAATCATGTATATCAAGTTTTTCAACACTTATAGGTTAAAATATCCAGTTATATTCATTAAAAGGTTAATGATATACCTAAATGAAAAATGAAATAGAGATAAGAAAAATTTTATGGTGCATCAGGTTAGTTTAATGTCAAGGTCACACTTGAAGGTCAAAGTTTTGTCTAGGTCATAACTCCTACATAATAGGAAAAAGTTTAATACAGATTTGCACAAATGTTCTCCATCTTGAGAAGGCTTCCTTTTAGAAGTATTTGTTCATGTAGGTTCAAGATCAAAGTTGCATTGGAAGTAACATTTAAATTGTCATCAATAAAACCTTAGATTTTGGACAGGTCTCAAAATTTTCAAAACATTAACCCATTCCCACACACTTTAGACGCCCCTCTAGAAAAACATTTGGGAAAACATTGTGTAAAATTAAGAAATTGCTTGAACCTATGTTTTCTACCCAGAAGTTGAAAAAATGTAAATTTCATGAACTTTAGATAGTCATCTGCAACTTCTTTCAATTTGGACCAGTCTTAAATTCTCTTAAGTGGGAGTGGGTTAACCCATTACAACTCATTCCCTCCTTTTTACGCCCCTCAAGAAAAAAGATTTTGAAAACATTGTGGAAAATGAAGAAATTGCTTGTATCAAGCAATTTCTTCATTATCCACAATGTTTTCTACCCAAAATGACGAAAAAATTCAAAATTCTATCAACTTGAAATTGTCGTCTGCAGCTTCTTTCAATTTGGACCAGTCTAAAATTCCACTGTGTTGGAATGGGTTAAAGGGTTAAAAATCAACCAATCATTTCATTTCTTTGTTATAATTAAGTTTTTGGCTTTAAGTTTTTACAAATTAAGACATTTTGATATCCAAGTTTAACTTCCTGTCAGAGTTAAGTTGGTAGGGCCAGTAAACCACTATGATATAATGATGCATTGGTGATCGCCCCCAAAACATATTTTTATGCCCCCACCACTTAATGTGGGGGGGACATATAGATTTGCCGTTGTCTGTCTGTCAATACTTCCGTCCTTCCTTCCGGCCTTCCTTCCTTCCAGCCTTCCGTCCGTACTGAATTTGTTCGGGGTATATCTCTGAAAGTATAATAGCTATCAACTTGAAACTTCGTAGATGGATAGACCTCATTGAGGAGAAGTGCAGTGCCCAAGAACCACAACTCTTGCTTGCATAATTTTGAAGTTATTGCCCTTTGTTATTTTAAAGACTTACATTTTGTCCGGGGCATATCTAGTATACTGAAAGTATAATAGCTATAGATTTGCCTTTGTCCGTCTGTCCTTCCTTCCTTCCTCCCTTCCTCCCTTCCTTCCTTCCTTCCTTCCTTCCGTCCTTCTGTTCTGTCCTTCTGTCCTTCAGTCCGTCCCGAAATTGTCCGGGGCATATCTCTGAAAGTATAATAGCTATCAACTTGAAACGTCATAGATGGATAGACCTCACTGAGGAGAAGTGCAGTGCATAAGAACCACAACTCTTGCTTGCATAATTTTGGAGTTATTGCCCTTTGTTATTATCAAAGCTACCAGTGGGGGCATCTGTGTCCTGTGGACAAAGCTCTTGTTTTTTCAAAAGTTTGACCTTGATAGATGATCTTGATAGATTACCTTGATAGATGTCCTGGACAGTGTCAGAAGACACAAGCTGTCTGAGGACAACCATTCTTGTTACTCTTAGTGCTGTGAAAATGTTGCATTTGTTGTTATATAACTGTTAACCCCACCCACACAATTGGGCTTTTAAATGCCATTGAAGAAAAAAGTTTTGGAAAACGTTGTGGAAAATGAAGAAATTGGTAATGGCTTAAGACATGCTTGCTAGCTTGTTCCTGTTTCAGTTTTAAGTCAAATGTATAGTAGTTTGCTCTAATCATCAAAACTTGTTTGTAAATTTCTGGTTTTAATTTTAGAAAAAGATTGTGTAATCATAAAAAGCAACAAGAAATTTCTTCTTTTCAATGAATATTTTTCCGAATTATTATTAATCTATCATCACACAATGACTCTTGTAACAAGCAATTTGTACTTTTCTCACAATATTTTCTACCACATAGGATGTTTTCATTTCAAAATATCAATGCATTTTCAGTGTTGTCCGCAACCTCTTTCAAATTGGACCGTCTAAAATTTCAAAAAGTGGGATTAGGTCAAAGTGTCTATAAGATTAGGACATGGCTTAACAAGTTTTGTAGTTATAGTTTTTGTTTGAAAGTTTTTTAGCTCACCTGAGCACAAAGTGCGAGGTGAGCTATTGTGATCGGTCGTTGTCCGTCGTCCGTCCGTCCGTCTGTCCGTCTGTCCGTCCGTCCACAATTTCTTTAAAAATCTTCTCCTCCTAAACCAGAAGGCCAATCAAGCTGAAACTTTGCAGGAATGTTCCTTGGGTGAAGTTCTACAAAAGTTGTTAAAAGAATTTAATTCCGTCAAAAACTCTGGCCGCCGCGGCATGTGAAAATGGGAATCTTTAGTAAATCTGTAAAAATCTTTAAAAATCTTCTCCTCCTAAACCAGTAGGCCAATCAAGCTGAAACTTTGCAGGGATGTTCCTTGGGTGAAGTTCTACAAAAGTTGTTAAAAGAATTTAATTCCGTCAAAAACTCTGGCTGCCGCGGCATGTGAAAATGGGAATCTTTAGTAAATCTGTAAAAATCTTTAAAAATCTTCTCCTCCTAAACCAGTAGGCCAATCAAGCTGAAACTTTGCAGGCATGTTCCTTAGGTGAAGGTCTACAAAAGTTGTTAAAAGAATTTAATTCCGTCGAAAACTCTGGCTGCCGCGGCATGTGAAAATGGGAATCTTAAGTAAATCTGTTAAAATCTTTAAAAATCTTCTCCTCCTAAACCAGTAGGCCAATTGAGCTGAAACTTTGCAGGGATGTTCCTTGGTTGAAGCTCTACAAAAGTTGTTAAAAGAATTTAATTCCGTCAAAAACTCTGGTTGCAGCGCCTTGTGAAAATGGGAATCTTTAGTAAATCTGTAAAAATCTTTAAAAATCTTCTCCTCCTAAACCAGTAGGCCAATCAAGCTGAAACTTTGCAGGGATGTTCCTTGGTTGAAGCTCTTCAAAAGTTGTTAAAAGAATTTAATTCTGTAAAAAACTCTTGTAACCGTGGCATATGAAAATGGGAAATTTTAGAAAATCTATGTTGTCTTTTTTCTCACAGACTACAAGGCCAAAGGCATTTATATTTTATATAGAGCTTAATCATATGGTTCTCTACCAAGTTTTTGAATATATATATAATGGCCCCGCCCTAGAGGTCCGAAGTTTGGAAAAATGCTTACTTAGAGCAATTTCAAAAGACTTCTCCTCTTGAACTATAAGGTCTAGAATATTCATATTTGGTATTGAGCATAACTAGATGGTTTTGTACTAAATCACAAAAAGTTGTCTTTCTCAGGTCAAAAACGGCCCTGCACTAGGGGTCAAAAATTGGGAAAAACGCAAAATTTCAGTATGTTAAAAAAAAGTCTTCATTTTAAGGAGGAGGGCATTTATATTTTGTGTGTAGCATAGCCAGGCTGTTATCTATCAGTTTTGATCAAATTATGCCTGAGGGTTAATAAACACCCTTTCCCTGGGTGTCCAAAGTTTGTAAAAAAGCTCTAGTAGACCATGTTCAATAGTCTTTTCCTCCCAATCTACAAAGTCTAAGGCATTCATATTTTGTATATAGCATAACCAGATGGTTCTCTACCATGTTAGCTAAAATTTTAGCCCTGTTGAAAACACTCAATTAGAGCAACATCAAAAGTCTTCTCCTTCTGAAATATAAGGTGAAGGGCATACATATTTGGTATGTAGCATGACTAAATAATTTTGTACTATATAACAGGAAAATATGCTCTTAGGATAAAAATGTCTCTGCTCCTGGGTTGAAAATTGCTTAAATTGCATTGGAAGAAATCTTCTTAAATATTTGCTCTAGAGCATTTACATTAAAAACAAAGGATAACATTATTGTTCTCTACAATGTTTATATCCTTTGGACAAACATGGCCCTTCCCAAGGCATCCAAAGATATGAAAAACGCCCAATAAGAGCATGTTCAAATATCTTCCACTCCTCATGTATAAGTTGTAATGCATTCATATTTTGATGTATAGTACATCCAGATTGTTCTCTACCAAGGTTGCTAAAATTACACCCATTGAAGTTGCAGACAGTAATTAGAGTTTGATTGAAATCTAAATACAAAGAATTTCAGGTAGAAAACACTGTGAGAAATGGATAAATTGCTTGTCACTCCCTTTCTCACTATGTATTTTTCAAACCTATTTTCCCTGAGGGTGACAAATTTTTGGGATAGTTTGGTAATGGATTAAACTATAAAGCCAAAGGCATTCATTATTATTGTAAAACATTACTGGATTGTTTTGTACAAAGCCCAAAATCTTATATATCTTTTATAAGTTGTGCCTTTTTTTATACTAAAAAGTACTGTAATTTGGAGATGCCTCAGGTGAGCGATTTAGGACCATCATGGTCCTCTTGTTTCATTTAGCTGTTGCAATCATGTTTAACCTATTACCAAATAACAAAATTTTAGACAGGGCCAAAGTTAGAGGCAATGCAGATGATAATTAAAAGATTTATGGAATTTAAAGCTATTTTATCTATTTTTTGTAGACCACATTTTATAGAGCAATAAATGGGGAAAAAGATGCCAAATTCAAAATTAGGAGAAAACATTGTGAGAACTTGTGAGAAGCAATTTCTCCTTTTTTCACTAAATTTTCAATAATTACATTTCTTCAAGATGCCAATATGGGTTAAAGTGATGTCTTTTTGTTAGTTTGTCTATATTAGCAGGAAGGATCAGATCACAATGCACTGAAGACATGTAATTAACTCTCTCTATCAAATTAATGAGGTCTCCCCAAGTCCCTACAGTACATTAGGCTAATTAAATCATTGATTTTCAAGAGATGAAGGAATTCTGTAATAATTACAGGCTCATAGGAACTTAACTGTTTTCTGCACTTTCAGCACAAGTGTTTTGACTGATGAGAATGGATTAGATAATCAACAAAAAAAATCAGAAAACAATATTTTAGTTATTCTTTTCTTTGTCACAAGGTATTGTTGCACATTGATAGTATAAATATTGTTATAAGCCTGAAGGATAGTATTGTGTAACTGGCCCTGTTGTCTGTCTATGTGTTTGTCTGTTAGCTGTTGTTTGTGTGCACAGATCCACCTTTAGTTTCAATTGTAATGAACTCAAACTGGCCACATTGAATCTCTATGATGTCTGGTTATGCATGAAACAAAAATACTTCATCCCTCAAGTTATTTTGGATTATCTTCCCATTATCTTCCCTTGAACAGCAAAATGGCATGTGTTATGTGTGCACATCTCCTACTTCAGCTTCAATTGGAACGAACTTAGACCTTGCCGTCTTGAATTGTTGACAATATATTTGCTGTTCTGCAAAGCTCTTCTTGACTTAACCCATTCCAACAGTCCTAATTGAGAGAGGCTGCAGACGATGACGTTTAAGTTGTTGGAATTTAAACTTTTTTCGTCTTTTAGGATAGAAAATATCGTGGATAATGAAGAAATTGCTTGATACAAGCAATTTCTTCATGTTCCACAATGTTTTCCATAGCTTTTTCTTGAGGGGTGTAAAAGGAGGCATTGTGTTCGAATGGGTTAAATTTTGGTAGTTAAAATGATGGTAAAAATCTTTATAAAAACTTAACCAAAGGATTGAACGTATCAGTTCAACTCAAGCCTATTAAAGATTCATTATCATATTTGGCATAATGATAACTCCTAATGCAATGCATCAGCTGATACTAAGGTTAAGGTCATCTGACACTGTCCAGGACATCTATCAAGGTCAAACTTTGAAAAATTTGGTGTTTTGGGGGTACTCATCAACATATCTTTATATCGTAACGTGTTACTGGCCCTAGCAACTTAGCTCTGACAGGAACTTGGATCTCAAAATGTGTTATTTTGCAAAGCTTACGGCCAAAAACTTGATTATAACAAAGAAATAAAATGGTTGGTTGATGTTTAACCCTTCAATGTATTGCAAATTTTAAGACCTGTCTAAAATCAAAGCATTAACAGACGACAATTTAGAAAAGAATTAATTTGAAAAATAATCATTCAGTAAGGCAGAAAATATTGTGAAAGAAACAAGTTGCTTGTTAAGTACAATTTAATTTTTTTGCAATTCTTTCTCAAGTATGAAAAACTCAGGGGGATTGAACAGGAAAGTGTTAACCCATTCCCACACAAACGGTGACAATTGTTGTCTTCATTTTGCACAGTGTATTCTACACTAAAAGCAAAGATTTTTAAGATTACCATCAATTTTAATTGTTATCTGCAACTTCTTTGAATTTAGACCAGTCTAAATGTTGTAGGTAGGTAATGGGTTAAATCGCTAAGCCAACAATGATGCTTCACATAAATGTCAACTAATTTCACAGTTCGAAGTTCAATACCAGTCTAAATATGTTATATAATTTGGCTAGCAGTTTTTAGCCAGCAAAGCATCAGCTTTGATAACTTAAGTTAACAGACAAAATTTTGAGGTCATCCCAAAGTTCAATAAGTGCAAACTACCACTGGAGACTTAACCACTTAAACCATTAAATGCCTACGTCATAAAAAGTAGTTCTTAAGTATTACAGGAATATGGCAAACTCTATTCAAATTGTAAAGAACTCTTTCAAAAGCATACTATTGAACCCATTCTCACTCAATTCTACTTTTAGAGCATCTGAAGAAAAAAGCTTTGGAAAACATTGTGGACAATGAAGAAATTGCTTGTTACAATCAATTTCTTCATTGTCCACAATGTTTTCTACCGAATAAGGGAAATATTTTCTAAAATCAGCCTACTTGAAATTGTTGTCTTTTTAGTCTAAGATTTTGTAGTGTTGTAATTGGTTAACTCCTGGGTTACTTTAACCGTGTTTATTTTTAATGATAACCTTTAGCTAAGAAGATTACTTAGCAAAACTTAGCTTTGCTAGCTTACGGTACTTTCAGTACTTTGATTTGACTTACAGCCACAATTAGCCAATTTAGCCAATAAAGTAGTGTAGTCCAGATGTAGTATAAACTATAATATACAATGACTTTGCTTCTAGTTTTGTGTTTTTGTTTGCATTTGTTTTGGTTTGCTTGCTGTGTTTATAATTGCTTTTCAATACTGTGTGTTGTGCTGCGTGTAGTGTGTGCACTGGTAAATTTTACGCTTTCAGTCCTACTCACCTTCTGATGATTTCGATCCACCAAATGACCTTGACCCTCACTCATTCCAGCCATTTGACAAGTCGGGGGATGATGGGACATTGGCAATAATGCGGAACAAAGAAATGATAGAGTTTGACATCCCGCTGAATGATACAGGGTCTGCGGGACTTGGTGTAAGCGTGAAGGGGAAAACTCTCACTATGGAGGATGGGCTGACACGAGATTTGGGCATTTTTGTTAAATCTGTGATCCACGGTGGTGCTGCATCTAAGGTAAAGGGGACTTTAATGCACAAAAATTTTAGACGAGGAATGTCAGAATTCTAAATTCACTAGATCTCTGCACATGGCACTGATTAGAATGGTATTCTCTGACCAGGATTTACATACACACAATTAACATCTAAGCAAATTGCAAAATTTTGGATTTGAAACATTATTCCTAGTTTGAGCTCTTACTTCAAAGTTTCACTACTAAACCCATTCCAACACAAACCTACTTTTTTATGCCTTTCAAGGAAAAGACTTTAGAAAACATTGAATTTCTTCATTATCCACCATGTTTTTTACCCTAAAAGTGGAAGATTTGTAAAATTCCATCAAATTAAAATCATTTTTTGCAACTTCTTTGAATTTGGACCAGTCTAAAATTCTGTTGTCTTGTAGTGGGTTAAAGACCTTTGAGCACTCAGACATTTTCATATTTAAACATTAACTGGGCTGCCATATCTTTTTGATGAAATTAAACTAATGATACTACAGAGGAAAAATATTTGTAAGACTATCACATGTATTTTACCCTTGTCATCCTCTTAACCCTTACCATGCTAATGCCGGAATATTCTTGATTTGACAATAGCTGTTGCATGTGTATAGACTAAGATCTGCTTACACAGAAAAGCAGTCTGATCTTAGCCTACACTACAATTACCTGCTTTTTCCTTTGGTGTTGAGTAATTATTTGAATACAAAGTTGATCTAAATTTGCAAAAAAGGATTTAATTTTGTGAAGTAAGGATAAAGCAGGACAAGGTTTAAGACTTGCATTAAAATCAAAGGGCTGAAAGGGTTAACAGCACTAAATTGAGTTGATATCCATTTTGAAATTTATCATATAGACAGATCTAGCATTGTAGGGCAAGCAGGTGGTGTAGACCAAATTCAGACTGCACATGTGTATAGACTGATCTCTGTCTATGCCTCATGTCAAAGCAGGACAAGGGTTCAGCATTACAAGGGTTACAATTGAATAATCCATAAGCTTTTTGTTTCTCTCTTCTGCATCATTACTTGCTTTGTGCAGAGCTTCTTATATTAAACAGATTTTTTGCATGTCACAACAAGAATTGTAGTAAATGCGACTTATCAGGCTAAAAGGACCTCCTTCATAATGCAAAATGTTTCCACCCAGTTCAGACAGCATATAGTATGCAGGCTGATAAGGGTTGAAACTTTTCTACTTTGACAGTTATAATGCTCTCTCATCAAAAGATTTGGGGCATATTGTCTTACCATTGTTGTCTGTTTATCTGTCTGTGTGAAACTTTACCAAAGAACTTAAAATTTACAGTTACGTTAAGCATACTAAAGATTCAGTGCTTATATTTGGCATTATGGCAGATCTCATTGGTATGCATCTGCAGATACTGAGGTCAAGGTCATGTTACAAGGTTAAGGTTAATTGTCAAGGTCAAACTTGTGCAACACTTGACTCCAAAACTAATCATTTACAACTCCTTCAAGCCTATTCAAGATACAATACATATATTTGGTGTGAACCGTGTGATGATAGATCTTATCAATACACATCTGCAGATACTTAAGCCGAGGTCATGTAGCTAGGTCATAGTCACTTATCAAGGTCACATTTTGTGGAAAAAGGCTGTTACAAGGGCATGGTGTTTCACAAACACATCTTGTCTGAATCTAGAATGATCATTCTACCTTACTTATGATTATTTTCAGAATTCAATCTTTTGATCACTTGTTATACAGAACACCAAGGATGTTACTTGTTGCTTGATGAGGCACAAAATATGACTGTAATGATGTTAACCCTTGTCATGCTGAATGAATTACTTTATTGAATTGCTGTACAATCAGAGGGCTGAAAGCACTGATAGAACTTGTTGTTAAAAAAAGTCAATATTTCTTTTAGAAATAAATTTCATAAACAGCTCTTGCAGGAAAAGTACAGGCAGGAGGTGTAGACCAAGATCAGACTGCACTTATGTGCAGGCTGATCTTGGTCTAAACCTCCTGTCAAAACCAGAATATTCCGGGTTCAGCACGACAAGGGTTAAGATGTATTTCCATGATTTTTTCCCATCTTTCGCTTATACTCATTGTTTTATACATAATGAATTTTGTAATTCTGTACACATTCTGTACACATAATAAATCATGTGATTCTGTACACATTCTGTGATTCAGTGCTCATAATAGATTTAGTGATTCTTTGCATATGACAAATTAAGTTTTTCTGTTGCACCAACAGGCACCATCTTAGAAGTGATAAAACTGTTGACTCCATTCAGGCTAACCATGCTTGATAGTTTTCACATTTTTCCAGATTTTCAAAATGACAAGTCTTTCTAAAAGCAGCCTTGGCTAAGCTTTTGTATATCCAATCTCATCTGATTAACTCATTCCCACACAGAGTGTGTTAGATGCACACCAAGAAAAAGCTTTGGAAAGCATTGTGGAAAATGAAGAAATTGCTTTTTACAAGCAATTTCTTCATTATCCATAATGTTATCTAACCCAAAGGGAAAAAAAAAATCCAAACTTTCATAAGCTTTAAATTGTGGTCTGCAACTCCTCTCAATTTAGACCAGTCTGAAATTTGGCCATCTAGTAATGGGTTAATATAAATACAGGATGGTCTTATTTTGCTTGATAGTTCAAATATAGTAACACACTGTTTGGTTTTTGTGATGCGCCACCTTTCTTAACCCATTCCCACACAATTCTGCTTGTTGATGTCCCTCAAGAAAAAAAAAATAACTGTAGAAAACATTGTGGAAAATGAAGAAATAGCGTGTCACAAGCAATTTCTGAATTATCCACAATGTTTTCTACCCCAAAAGCCAATATTCTTAAAATTTTGTCAACTAAAATTTGTTTGAAACAACTTCTTTGAATTGAGACTTTGTTGTTTGGCAATGGGTTAAAAGGCCTTTTTTGTTGGAACTCATTTTTAGCTCACCTTAGCACAAAGTGTTCAAGTGAGCTTTTGTGATCAACCTCTGTTTTTAAACAAAATCTCCTCCAAAACCATTGGGCTAATTTGAACCAAATTTAGTAGAAGTGTTCCTTAGGTGGTCCCCTTAAAAATAGCTATAAGAATTGAAATCCGTTAAAAACTCTGGTTGCCATGGCAACAAAAGTGAAAAGGAGAGCTTTGATATTTTGTATGAAACATCAGTTTATTTACCTCTTTCAAAATATCTAAAATCATGACCCTTCCCCATAAATCTTCTCCTCCTGACCCTCAAGGCGTATAGTCTTGTTATTTTGCAAGTAGCATCAGTTCATTGACTTCTTTTTTATTTCTGAAATTATAACCCATGGATCCAGAGGGAGGAGAAAGTTTTCTCCCTCTTTTAAATTAACCCAAAGCCTTGGAATTTGTCACCAAGACTTTGGGATCCCCATGTACAGAGCCTATTTAATTATGTATAAAGTATGGCCCACTTACATCATAATCCTAACCTTAACATAAAATTAGACTGTTGAAAGAAAAATAGCATTTATCTCAGGTGAGCACCCCAGGGCCCTCTTGTTTTTAGATTTGCATCAAATTCTGGTGAAGGATTTTACTTTATGTCACTATTGAATTTACATTTCATAACCCCCCCCCCCTTATTTTTATACGGAGATCTTTCGAAAACACTTTTGGTATGAGGAATATTTCTTTTCCATGTTTATTCTCAAACTTATCATTTGTTTTGTTCTCTTAAATCAGGATGGTCGACTCCTTGTAAATGATCAACTTCTGGAAGTGAATGAAGCCTCCCTAATTGACCATTCAAACACAGAAGCCATGGACTTATTACGGAACGCCATGCAGATGGAGGGACCGGTTCCTGGTTGTATAAACATTAAAGTGGCCCGACGAATTGGGGCACCATCCCCGTCACCATTTACCTCCCCTGGATCACAGGAAAATGAATTAGGGGATATTGGTGGCGTAATAAAAAGGGTCGAAGAAAACAATAATTCGTTAGATAAAAGTGATCATGTGACGCATAATCGTGTTGATTCATTTGATAGAACAGAGGAACAAAATAATGTGGATATGAATGATTTCAAATCTCCAAATGTGTTCCTTGATCGAATTAATGCAGGAATTGGACTACGTAATATGTCATACACTCGTGCCACTCGGGATAGTTACATGGAAACTCCCGAACCTATCAAACGCAGGGATAATCTCATTGACCTTTCAAAACAGGTCAGTTTTTTCTTAGTGCATCATATAGTTTCGAAATTAAGCCTGCAGAAGGAATTTCTTTGTAATCAGATCTTAAATCCAAAATCACTCGTTTTTACGCTCCTCTAGAAAAAAGCCTTTGAAAACATTGTAGACAATTAAGAAACATTGTGTCCAGAATATTTTTTACCTTAACTCTTTCCTGGATAAACCCGGGATTTTACTTCTCTGTGATTTTATACTTGAGAAAACATTGTGGAAAAAGGAGGAATTGCTTATGATAAGCAATTTCTACTTTTCGCACAATGTTTTCTACCAAATAGGATGGTTTTATTTGGAATTTGATCCAATTTTCATTGTCGTCTGCATCTTATTTCAATTTGGACCAGTCTAAAATTTCAAAAACCAGGAAAGGGTTAATAGACAAAGAGTTATAAAGTTTCATCAACTTAGAGTTGTTATTTGCAACATCTCTGAATTTGGATTCGGCTATAATTTTGTTGTTTACTTTTCGGCCTATTTGAATCAAGAAGCATGATATAATCATGAGATCTTTGCCCAGATGACAAACAGACATAGCCCTTGTTATGCTGAATAAAACCCTTATTCAGAATCACATTAAGATCAAAGGGATGAAAGTCCTGAAAGGCCCTAATAGTGGGCAAATATTTTTTTTACTTACTTTTTTAAGCAATTCTGAATTAAAATGCCAAATTGGTAGTGTAGACTAAGATAAGACTGCACATAATGTGTAGGCCGGTCTTAGTGTATACCTCCTACCAATGCAGAAATTTCAAGGCACATCACAATAGTTGACAGTTTGGGCTGATTACTTGATGAAAAAAGGTTGAATTTAACCCAGTACCACATAATGCCACTTTTTGATGCCCTGAGTAGATCATTGAAATCTTTATGGGGAAAGGAGAAATTGTGATAATTTCTCCTTTTCTCACTTTGTCTTCTACCTTATTAATTTTGGCACTTAAACTCCAATTCTAGTGCAATTTGATGAAAATTTAGATCTTTTCAGCTTTCTGGGTAGGAAGCACTATGTAAAATGAAGAAATTCCTTGTTACAAGCAATTTCTTCATTTTACACAATGTTTTCCCAATTGTTTCTCTGAGGGGCATCAAAAAGTGTCTCTGTGTTGGAATAGGTAAAGGATGGAAACTTCCATCAACTTGTTGTCTGCAGCTTCATTCAATTTGGACCAGTCTAAAATTTTGTTGTGTGGGAAATGGGTTAAATTCTGGTCTTGTTGATAATAATGCTTGTTAAAATTATCCACACTTTTCTAAAGCATTTTCTTTTAGTGGCTTTAAAAATGGATTGTTTTGGAAAGTGTTAAACAACTTTTTGCAGAAGCCTCGTCCACATTCTACCATTGGTATTGGTAAGAGATCTCCAACTGGCTCTGTTACTTCTAGTTCTGAAGACTTGAACAAGGAACCAGCCTGGCTAAAAGGACCTGACTGGACCCGGCATGCTAGTCAAACCAGTGAAGAAAGTGAACTGTAAGTAATCTGAATTGATGGATTTCTAGCCATGCCTTCTGAGCTCAGATAGGAAGTTCCACTTAGATATAAAACAGTGTTATTTCACAAAATTTATGATCAGTTACAATTCACAAAAAGTAAAACGGTTGGTTGATAACCTAATTAGCCTAACTACAGCTTGATTAAGCTTGAAAATGATACCCCATGGGTAATAATGGCCCTGCCCCTGAGGGACAAAGTTGGGAAAAAAGTTAAAAAGTGTTCTCCTCCTGAACAGTATGGCCTAGGACATTTATATTTGGCATGTAACATAACTAGGTGGTTTTGTAGTATTTAATTCAAAATTATGCCCCTTTGCCCAAAAATGATTATGCCCCTGGGGTTCAAAATTGGGGAAAATGCTCAACTAGTGCATATTTAAAAGTCTTCTCCTCCTGATCTAGGACATTCATATATGGCATGTAATATAACTAGATGGTTTTGTAGTATATTATTAAGAATTATGCCCCTTGGGTGAAAAACTGCCCTGCAGCCGGGGTCAAAATGCAAATTAGAGCAAGTTTAAAGGTCTTCTCCAAAGTTGGGAATTTTGCTCAATCTGAGCAAGGTAAAAAAAAAAATCTTCCTGTCTTAAGTATTCATATTTAGAATTTAGCATAACCCATTAATTATCTACCATGTTTGTACCGTTGTTACCCCTGGGGTCAAAAACAGCCTTGGGATCCAAAGTTTCGAAAAACTCTCAATTACAGCTTGTTCGAATATCTGCTCCTCCCAATGTATAATGCATTCATATATAACATATCCATATGGTTCCCTACCATGTTCTCCATCATCATACTCCTGTAGTATAATAACCCCACCCAAGAGGTAAAAATTTTGGAAAAACACTCATCTGGAGCAAATTCAAGTCTTGTTCTCCCAAAATATAAGGTATTTGTATTTTCTATGTAACATTACTAGATGATTTTATAATGTGTTACAAGAAATGATTAAATCTCTCTTGCCTGGTATAAGGTGTAATGCACTCAGTTTTGGTATGTAGTATATCCAGATGGTTCCCAAAATTATAGCCAATGAGGCAAAACTGGCCCTGCCCCAGAAGTCCAAAGTTTGGAAAATTGCTCAATAAGCACAATTTTATATTCTTCTCCACTACACCCATGACCAGATGCTGAAATCTAAACCTGGACTGAAAGAAGTTGTGGTGGCAATTACAATTGGATTGAAATTAAAGTATAGGTATCTTTTAGTGTAGAAAAATGGTGGGAATTTGGTAAACTGCGTGTAATAAGCTATTTCCCTTTTTCTCACCTTTTCCAATCCTAAAACATTCATACTTGGTATGTAGCATTACTCTGTGTTTTTGTAAAATGCTCAAAATCTTATATTTGTTATATTTATCTGGTCCCAGTCGAGTCTTTTTTTTTGTACAAAAAAGTACAAAGATTAACAGATGACTCAGGTGAGCCATTTAGGACCATCATGGTCCTCTTATTTTTTCTTTTTCAAATAATTATCTCTAATAGACATGTGCTTTATCCAAACTAACATGGCCGCTGTCATAGCGCAGTTGGTAGCGCGTCGGACTGTCAATCTAGAGGTCTCGGGTTCGATCCCCAACGGCGGCACTCATCCTTTCCGACTATTTGTCTCTCTCCAATGGGTCGATAATCGTAGACCTATGTGGGATAGCAGCTGGAGGCTAGGAAAGGATGTAATGGTAGTACTGGTGTGAGAAATACCAGGATTCCATTGTTAGGTGCTCCAGCCTCCGCGATATCACTGAAAGATTGATGAAAGCAGCGTAAAACCCCATTCAAACAAACAAACCAAACTAACATGATTTACAAAAGTATTGGAGAGTGTATTTTTGTGTAATTGGTCACATGTTTCTATCTAGTAATCAGTGTGATATTCTACTTTTCAGGAGTCCCACAGGTGATGGATTTAGCAGGGATGGGTTTGGACGACAAAGCATGTCAGAAAAAAGAAAAGGTCATGGTGATCCAAGAAGTAGTGAAACTTACCAGAAAGCTAAAGGTCTGAAGGACTTACATAAAGGTATTATTTCTAGCTTCACTGTTTTAGAACAAAAAGACAAAGTATTGTTATCACCTTGTCCTCGTATGCTCTGTATCACATGGCCAAGGAGGATAACCCTAGAATTATTTTTGTTAGATTATGCACCTGATAAATCTGGCTTTAATGGGCAGTGCTAATTTCCGTATATGGTGAAAGCTTTAAAAATCTTCTTCTCAGAAACAAGTTGATGGATTTCAATCAAATTTCACAGAATTGATTCTTGGGCGACCATTTATCAGATTCCTTCAAAGAATTTTGATCAGATGAAAAGCGCAGCTTTAATGGGTGTGGCTAATTTTCATATATGGTGAAAGTTTTGCAAATCCCCTTCTCAGAAACCAGTGGATGGATTTCATACAGATTTCATAGGAATGATCCTCAGTTAACCCTCTATCAGATTCCTTCAAAGAATTTTGATCGGATAGATACCTGGCTTAAATGGGGTGAGGCTAATTTCATATTTGATGAAAGTTTTGAAAATCTTTTTCTTGGGAACCAGTTGTTTATTTCAACCAAATTTCATTGGAATGATCCTCTGGTGAGTCCTTTTCAGAATCTATCACCGAATTATACCCCCGCAAAACGAATGTCTTAGGGGGTATACTGGAATCTGCCTGTCTGTCCGTCAGTCCATGTGTCCGTCCGTCTGTCTGTGTACAAAATACTACCAATTTTGTGTCACGAACTCCTCCTTCAGTTTTGCTTCAATACTATTGAAACTTTATACAAAGATTAACTACATGTTGAAGTTTTGCAAGATGCAATTTTGAAGTCTTAATTCACCCTGGTTCAAGAATTATCTTGCCTTGAACTTAGACATTATTTATGCTTTGTAGACATATACAGTTAATCATACTACCAAATTTGTGTTGGGAACTCCTCCTTTCTAGAAAAGCAAAGTCAGTAGCTATGTCTTCGTATTCTTAAAGCTCTCATTACACCGAAAGCACTTGCAGGGGTATTAAGGTCATACTGTGACAAGTTTTAGTTTTGATTGGTTGAAAAGAGTTTTTTAAAAATTTGTTCATCTTCTTCATCTGACTTGGTAAATGATTTGACTTATGAAAAACAACGAACAGTTTGAAATATTTAAAGATTTCATTGACAAGATTTATTTGCCACACACGGTGAATATGATTGGTTTGTATTGAATTCCTGAAAACACTATTTGCTTAAACAATACAATCAGGCCTGTAGAACAATACAGACGCTCAAGCATCTCTAGTTCTTGAATGTTTTCCAAAAGCTTTTTCTTAAGAGGAGTGAAAAATAGAATTGTATGGAAAAGGTTAATATTTTTTCTTTAGTTAATAATTATAGCTATAAATGATTAATTTAGATTCAGATTATGAAAGTGTAGCTTTATGTTACGTGCAACTTCTTTCAAATTGATCCAGTCTAAAATTTTGTCATGCAGTAATGCATTAATATTTTTCTTGACTTTATGATTCTACATATAAATGATTTGTTTAGGTTCAGGTTATGATTGTTCAGCTCGGCGCTCCACGTCTTTTCACGTCACAGGTAGATTATGCATCGTGAAATGTCACATGGCGTACACCAGATCCTTGCTGTATAGCTGTAGCCTGGCTTGTTTATAATTGTTTACTAATCCTTTAAGTTGATACTTTGTTTCAAACTAACAGAGAACATAGCATAATTTGAAATAATTATATTAACTTGATTCCAAGACACCTGGCAGGAAACAAGTCATGGTGATTTATCTTAAAATTGCCATAATATATCAACAAACAAGGAGGCTTTCTGATGCCCTGAAAAATAGGATCATGGAAAACTGTGTGAAAAGGAAAAATTGCTTGACACAAGTATTTTATCCTTTTCTCACAATGTTTTCTACCCTATTTGGCACTTACTTTCCAATTCGAGTGCAATTTGAAATCTCTAGTTTTGTTGACTGTGAATTGGTTAAAAGAAGAATCATGATCAAATGATTACAATTAGGAAAAAGTATTTTAACCAAGAGATAAAAATAAACATATTTAACTTTGATGTATACATGAGATTAAGTTAACAAATCACAATAATTATAACATAAAGTGGTTTACATTTTTATATGCAGTAAATGTTTTTCATGTTATTTTCGGTATTTTTTTCTTTCTTCAAAAAAGTCCAAGAACTTCATTAAAAATTATCTGACCCATTCCCACACAATGATGCTTTTTGACACCCCACAGGAAAACCAATTGGGAAAAATTGTGTTAAATGCAGGAACTGCTTGCAACAAGCAGTTTCTTCATTTTTCACGATGTTTTCTACCCAGAAAAGCGATAAAAACTAAAAATTCATAAACTGTAAATTGTGATCTGCAACTCCTTTCAATTTAGACAAGTCAAAAATTTTGCTGTCTGCTTACTCGTTATTGTAGGAATAGTTTTTGAATGATAAATATAGATATTCTTTTTAACCCATTCCAACACAAGGACATTTTAAGATTCCCTCAAAAACAAAGCATTGAAAAACATTGTAGAAAATTAGGAGATTTCTTGTTTCTACCCTGAAAGACAAAAATTTTTTAAAATAAAATCAACTGAAAATTGACATCTGCAACTCCTTTTGATTTTGACTAGACTAAAGACTTTGTCATTTGGTAATAGGTTAAGAAGAGCTGGTAATTAGATTAAGTTTACTCGTTAAATAAGATGATTTCAGAATTTAGTACATAACCAAGTATAATCTATTTCTAACTGCATTATTTTTCTAACAGGTCTACAAAAGTCGATACAACAGTCCGGTAGTTACGGCCGGCTGGTACGGGCTGGATCTGCAGACTCGCTATTGAGTCGTTCCAGCATCAGTATACATGTTCCTCGAAGTGGGCATGCGATGCGAGCAGTGCATGATAAGTTTACGTGTATGTATGACGCTAACAGCCCTTGTCCTTTAGTGGCTCAAACTAGATGTTGTTGTTGTTTTAGACAGAGCTCTGGATTTAAAAAAATATAAAAAAACATTTGTTTTACTCTTAAAAGACTTCCTCATATTTATTTCTTGTTTATTTTGAAATATACTTATATACAATCAGTTTGGAAGAGAAAATTCATTTTATTAATCTTATTTTAGGAGGGTTAACCCATTACCACACAATGACGCCTTTTAATGCCTAAAGAATTATTACTATAGAAAACTTGGTGGAAATAGGAGAAATTGCTTGCTACAAGCAATTTAATCTTTTCTCACAATGTTTTCTGTCTTGTTTGTCACTCATTTCCTAATTTTAGGGCTTTGATATGTCGTCTTGCAACTTCTTCAAATTTGGATTAGTCTAAAATATTTACATCTGCTAATGGGTTAAGTCTGTGCAAAATGATACTGTTTAACAAATAACCAATCAATCTAGACTCTTGACACGCTTAAACCATTCCTACACAATCACACTTTTTGAAGCCCCCCTCATAGCTTTTGAAAACAATGTGGAAAGTGAAGAAATTTCATTGTCCCTTATGTTTTCTATCCCAAAAGACAAAGGTTTGTAAATTTCCATAAATTGTTGTTTTCAATTTATTAGGTCACCTGACCGAATGGTCATGGTGACCTATTGCAATCATCGTTTGTCCGTTGTCGTGCGTCGTCCGTCGTGCGTTGTGCGTCGTCCGTTAACTTTTAAACATTTTCATCTTCTTCTCAAGAACTGCTGGGCGGATTTCAACCAAACTTGGTAGAAAGCATCATTGGGGGATGCCAATTCAAGTTTGTGAAAATAGGGGTTCTGGGGGTCAAAGGGGCCCAAATAGGGGGCAAAAAGGGGTAATTTTTGGTACTTCTTTAAAAATCTTCTTCTAATAAACCGTTAATGCCAGAGCTTAAATATTTTGTGTGCATGACAACTAGGACAGGTGAATTATAAATTGTGAAATTCATGCCCCTGGGGTCATGTACGGGGCCACACCCAGAGGTCAAAGTTCATCATGTTAAAAAATTCACATTTTCATCTTCTTCTGATGAAGTACAAAGCCAATTTCAAGAAACTTGGTGAAAAGCATTATTTGGTAATGGTTATTCAGATTTGTGAAAATAGAAAGGCTGTGGGGTCAGGGGGCCCTAAAATTGGGACCAAAAGGGGGTAATTTTGGGTAACTTTTAAATATTTCATTTTCTTCTCAAGAACTACTGGGCGGATTTCAACCAAACTTGGTAGAAAGCATCATTGGGGGATGCCAATTCAAGTTTGTGAAAATAGGGGTTCTGGGGGTCATAGGGGCCCAAATAGAGGCCAAAAAGGGGTAATTTTTGGTACTTCTTTAAAAATCTTCTTCTAATAAACCGTTAATGCCAGAGCTTAAATATTCTGTGTGCATGACAACTAGGACAGGTATATTATAAATTGTGAAATTCATGCCCCTGGGGTCATGTATGGGGCCACACCCAGAGGTCAAAGTTCATCATGTTAAAAAATTCACATTTTCATCTTCTTCTGATGAAGTACAAAGCCAATTTCAAAGAAACTTGGTGAAAAGCATCATTTGGTAATGGTTATTCGGATTTGTGAAAATAAAAAGGCTAGAGGGTCAGGGGGCCCTAAAATGGGGACCAAAAGGGGGTCATTTTTGGTAACTTTTAAAAATTTCGTCTTCTTCTCAAGAACTACTGGGCGGATTTCAACCAAACTTGGTAGAAAGCATCATTGGGGGATGCCAATTCAAGTTTGTGAAAATAGGGGTTCTGGGGGTCAAAGGGGCCCAAATAGGGGGCAAAAAGGGGTAATTTTTGGTACTTCTTTAAAAATCTTCTTCTAATAAACTGTTAATGCCAGGGCTTAAATATTCTGTGTGCATGACAACTAGGACAGGTATATTATAAATTGTGAAATTCATGTCCCTGGGGTCATGTATGGGGCCACACCCAGAGGTCAAAGTTCATCATGTTAAAAAATTCACATTTTCACCTTCTTCTGATGAAGTACTAAGCCAATTTCAAACTAACTTGGTGAAAAGCATCATTGGGTACTGATTATACAGATTTGTGAAAATTAAAAGGCTGGAGGTCAGGGGTGCCTAAAATGGGGACCAAAAGGGGGTCATTTTTGGTAACTTTTAAACATTTTCATCTTCTTCTCAAGAACTACTGAGGGGATTTCAACCAAACCTTTTTCTAATTCTTTCAAACAAAATCACTTGTCTTGGTGCTCTTTTACTCAGGTTACCCACTGGGCCGCTTGTTTTTTATGTTTTTTTTTGGACCAGTCGAAAATTTTGTTGTCTGATAATGACTTAAAGAAATTATATCTAGGAAAACAAAAGATATAGGTGGGGTACATTTTACCAGAGCATTTTACCAGAGCTTTGTATAGTTGTTATTACTATTTAAAGTTACATTTTAACAGAGAATGAGTATGCATACTTGTGAAGTTTAAAGGAAAAATGGGATTTTACATATATTAACAAAATGTGTTTACTAATAAAATGCCCTGCTGACATCTGATTTATGGAATGTGAACTTGATATTTGACCTTGACTGATTGAAGACTGTAACCTTTGTACCAACAGCAAGATCTTACTAAAATTCATACACATGTGATATGGAAGTATTTTTACTCATCAATCAAAAGTTATTGTCAACAGTAAGTTCCTACTATATGCAAATTATACCTCGAAAAATGACTTTGAAAAAAGACCTTAAGTTTGACATGACTTGTGACACATGACTTGTGACCTTGAATATAGTTTTGGAGGAGAAACAGAGAACCCTAAATGCCAACACACAGATAGATTGACTGGATAAAAACTATATTTCCTTATCTATTGATATGGGAAGTAAACTATAATTGAATACATATGGAATATTACAACAGTCTTTCTTTCTTACAGACAGTTTCTGTTGAGTAGCTTGTTTAAAATACTACTTGAGACGGAAGGTCAAGTCAAATGGTATTCTACATAAGCTCATAGACAAGATACAGCCTGTATGAAAGAAAGACTGTTGTAGAATTCCTTTTATTATATACCAGAAAAAAATAGAAATTAAAATGTCTACCTTACATATTTTGTAAACTCAACGTAAATCCGAGAATTTTATGAATGGCAGATAAATATTTCAACCACGGAAACCTTCATAGACTTTGTAATTCTTCAGGATAATGACATATCTTCTGTAAGCTACTGAAAGATAACCAACATTGGGTTGACACATGCCCCCATTATGTGTAAGAGCTCTATCTTTAATTCAAGGAGGTTAAATTAAAGCCATGTTAAAACTCCTCTGGGTAGAAATTTCAGTACACACAATACACAAATCTAAAAATAGACTGACAGTGTCAAAATGTGTAAAATGAGTGTAAAAACTAAGATAAGATGCAACACATTATGGATTTGTGAATTGGTATGTTTTTTAAATGAATGAGAACTTCACTATAGAGTAACACGAAAATATCCTTTATGTCGACCTTTGCATTACACAAGGTACTCGAAGAATACTGATTTTGAGGTACTTGGCCAATACATATTTTTTTCTGTCAAGTTGAATCTGATGCTAAAATAAAGCCTCGGATACAGGTAGTTTATAGGTACATAATGAATTGTAATATGTAATAATAAACCTATCCTAAACAATTTAGGCTTGTAACTGCCCTGATATGTTTCTTTGTCTGGTACATATCAGTTAAGAACACATGTAAAAGGGAGAAATTGCTTGTTACAAATAATTTCTCGATTTCCATGTTTCTAAACATGCAAGTCTTACTTTGAACTGATGGCTTCAACTTTCATCATGACCTTTCTAAATTAACTCTTGTCATGCTGAACTAGAATCCCATACTGAATTTCTTTAAAATCAAAGAACTGACAGCACTGGAAGGCCTTAATGGGGGTCAATATTTCTTTAAAAACCTTTCCTGTTGTGCAAAATTTTAGACCTGTGCAAGTTCAAAGGATTTACAGGCAAGATTTTTAAAGTGGATTTATTTAGAAAATTAACCATTCAGCAGGGTAGAAAATATTGTTGAAAAAGAAGAAATTGCTTGTGACAAATAATTTATTTTCCTACAATGTTTCTCAACTGTGAAAACACATATGGACGTAAAAAACAGAATGAACAGGAAAGGGTTGAAAATTATTTTCTAAATTCTTGCTTAAAGGGGACAAATAAGAGGTTTAGACCAAGATCAGACTGCACTTATGTGCAGGCTGATCTTTGTGTATATCTCCTATGAAAATTCCGAGTTCAACATGACAAAGGTTAATAAATTTGAGAGTTGATAGAAGGGTGCACATACTCATTCTCTGTATTTTGTTTTTTTTTTCTAATGGCTGGTTATTGTTGTCTTTGAAAATTTATTAATTTAATTAAATTGGTTTAATACATTTGACTTTGTTATGGCCCTGCATTTATAAGATCAAAGAGCATAATGTTTTACCATTGTCTGTCTGTCTGACTAAAACTTTTACAAAAAGTTAACATTTCCATATAACATTAACCTTTTCTAGTTTTACAAAATTTTAGACCTGACCGAATTGCGTGGGAAAATTTAAAGTTGGTTTAATTTGAAAAATAACCATTCAGTAGAGTACAAATATTGTGGAAAGAAGAAGAAATTGCTCGTTACAAGCAAATTCTGCTTTTTCTACAATATTTTCTCAATTATGAAATCACAGGGATGTAAATATTTATGGATTGAACAGGAAAAGATTAAAATTCAATTTCTTCATGACATTTCCAATTCTTATGCATGAAGTTCATAATAAGAGCAACCTTGAAAGCCAAATACTACATTAAGAATATTTGCTTATTGGCTAAAGAGACTTTAGTCAGTACATTTCTACAGTGTGCGGAGTGAACAATCTGATCTTACTCTGCAAAACACTTTCTAATCCGAGTCTTCACTTGGTACAAAATTGATTGATATGTCACAAAGGGGCTCATTATTATTTAACCCTTTCCTGTTTCTCGAAATTTTAGACTGGCCCAATTTGAAACATTTTGCAGACGACAATGAAAAGTGAATGCAATTCGAAATAAAACCATTCTATGTGGTAGAAAATAGTGTGATAAAAGAAGAAATTGCTTGTATCAAGCAATTTCTTCTTTTATCACAATATTTTCTTAAGTATAAAATTGCATGGACGTAAAAACCAGTGATTATACAGGAGAGGGTTAAGGTACAATGGTTATGATTGGCATGGTGGGACCTTCCATCAATATACTACTTCTAATGACAAAGTGAAGGCTATCTGACAAGCTCAAGGTCTCCTGAAAAGGTCATAGTCATCTGTCAAGGTCATGCTTCTGAAAAATTTGCTGTTATTTGGGCATTAATGTTTCACAAAAATATCTTGTTTGTTAATTTTTTTTAACTCTCTTGGTTCTTGTTTTGAAAGAAAAAAAAAAAAAAAAACAGTTGAAATCGTAACTAAGATAAATAAATGATTTGTTCAAAGATCTATGAAGGACTTTTTTAATTTATAAAGTCTTCAACATTTCAAAGCTCAGACCAAAAGAGTTCAAAGGTACTTTAACAATATATTGTTTAGTAATTTACATTTTCAGCATAAAGTAATTGCAATGTCAGCCTCTTTGGGAATTGATCTTTTTCTCACAATCAATTTTCTGTGAGTATCAGGTAGGGGATAAAGTTATAGAAGGAACTTGCCAAGAGTTCTTTTAACCCTTTCCTGTTGTCTGAAATTTTAGACTGGTCCCAATTCAAAGAGGTTGCAGAGGACAATGAAAATTCGATGCAATTTGAAATGAAACCATGCTGTGTGGTAGAAAATATTGTGGGAAAAGAAAAAAATGCTTTTTACAAGCAAATTTTTCTTATTCCACAATATTTTCTCAACTACAAAATCATAGCAACATTAAATCCTGGGTTATAACAGGATAGAGTTAATTATAAACTTCTGCATATATTAATAGAATGCAGACTAATGACAAAAAAGACACACAAATGCACGCACACACACAGGTGTGTGACTGTATTAGGGTGACATGCAGGAACCTTTGCTGGATTTGTTATATGAGTTATGTATTCACGAGTTGGCTTTTATTGTTGTCAGTTAATTAGTTGATTCGAATTTTGATTTGCTAGTGCTAACAGATTTTCACCTTAGAAATAGTTTTGCTTTATATCTATGGTATTACCCATTTCAGCCAAATAGAGGTGGGTGATCTGAAACCACCATTCTTATTTTTTATTTGAGGATAACACAATAAAGAGACAAACTCTTATTTCCATTGCGGTCCTAACTCATACCATATGTTATCATGTGCACTAGAGAGAGAGAGGCAATGGATTCTTATCACTGCTACCCACTTTTACAGCTCGATGGATTGGGGCTCTGTCTGTAAAATCTCCATCCTAAATACACTACTTGCCCTCGATGGGACTCAAACATGTAAACATGCAATTATGAATCGAGCATGCTAACCACTTGGCCAACAAGCCAGGCATTGCATATACCACTGCCTTGTATGCATATGCCTTTAAATTGTTAGCTGATTTTACATATGAATAAAGAAGGAAATCTTTGAAACTCTTCTCCTCCAAATCCATAAGGCTTAGAGCTTTGATTTTTGGTATACATCATCATCTATTGACCCTCTACAAAAATAATTCAAAGAATATCCGTATCTGGATAATTAGACCTTTTCTGTGTGATCCCTGATTTTACATAGAAATTTTTGAAAATCTTCTTCTAAATCATAAGGCCAAGAGATTTGATACTTGGTATAAATCATCGTCTATTGACCCTGTACCAAAATACTTCAAAGAATTACTGTAGCCTCAAAATTAGCCCTTTTCTGTACAATCCCTGATTTTACATAGAAATAAGAAGTAAATCTTTGAAAATCTGTTCCTCCCAAAACATAAGGCTCAGAGCTGTATTTATTTCTATTGACCTTTTACCTAAATACTCAAAGGATTACCATACTCTGAAAATCAGCTCGTTTCTGTGTGATCCCTGATTTTGCATATGAATAAAGAAGGAAATCTTTGAAAATCTTCTTCTCCCAAACTCTGGGAACTAGCTTTAAATGGTAGGATCTAAAATATACCTGAGATTAAATGAGAAAATCTTTTTAAAAAATACCCTCTAAAATAATTATGTGTAGGGCTTTGATATTTTGTTCATATCATAAAACCTTGAGCCATAATACTCAGGGGAGCAGTATAGGACCATCATGGTCCTCTTGTTTATATTTCATCACTTAAAAATTATCAACTGCTTTTGATTTGGAAGAGCCTAGTCTTAGTGTCCCTGATTCAATTCCTTTTTATGGCAAATAACCTTTCCCACACTTGTCTCTCACCAATGTGTGGATAAGTGTAGACCTACGCGGAATGAGCAGCTGGGGGCTCGGAGAGGATGTAGTAGTAGTACTGGTGTGTAAAAGGAAGGCATTGTTAGGTGCTCTAGCCGCCATGGTATGACTGAAATACTTTTAAAGTGGCGTTAAACCCCGTTCAATAAACTGATTTGGAACAGTCTTAACCTTAGTCATGCTGATTAAAAGTATTTTCAAAATTGCATGAAAATCAAAGGGCTTCAAGCACTGAAAGTTCTAGTTGTGGTTCAATATATTGAAAATTATATCTTAGTAACAACTCTGACTTAATAGGGACAAACAGGTGCTGTAGACTAAGATCAGACTGTCTATACCTCCTGCCAAAACAGGAATATTCCAGGTTCAGCATGACAAGGGTTAAATTTTTAGTATGTTTCTGTAACAATATGATTGTGTAATTCAGAGTTATTTTCATCTTTCATGTAAGACATTCCTGTATTGTTTGTTTGATCATTCTTTCATGTACAGTCAAACCTGGTCATCCGGTCACCTCCATTCAGCGTGCACCTGTCTTAAACGGCCAGTTCAATGTCCCCCCGATCTTTTTTACACTAAATTTTACCTGTATTCAACAAGCACCTCTAAAACGCGGTCAACGGCCGTCAAAATCGTGTCCCATTCTTTGAAATAACCTGAGTTTACGGTCAATTTCGGGCCGATGGCAATTTTCACGGATAAGTAATTATTACGGCGCATAATTGTTTTCGGATTATCTATTCAAGTGTCAAAATCAGATAAACATTCACACGCGTCGCCAATTAACAGGTGTTTTGTAGATAACTACGAAGTCATCAAAATGCCCAGTTTTGTTATTTTACTCTTATTCAGTGATTGAATTTTATGCATATGATATTCAAACTTTATCAATAAAGTTTAATCGAGTATGACGATCGAAATTACTGTTTTCGGAAACCACTCTATTTTCGTATTCGTACAGTTTGTTTGCAGTTTTAGAGGTGAGAAATGAGTAAACAAACTCGCTCAGAGACTAATTCTGCCTAGATTCTAATTGGAATTATATTGAAATATAGTGTTTTTACGCAATAATAAAAAATATCGCGCAGACTGATCCTCAATTGACCGGCCGATATTATGTCAATTGTTCGATCTTTGCAAAAACTAATCACGACCGATCGAGTAATTTTATCCGATTTTAACCTTTTTAATTTCGATTCATAATCTTATCCACTTCATGAGTATATAGGCCTACTTGTATTCTTACCAAAATTAAAAAATATATTTGAATGAGCTTTTATCTTGTTATTTATTTACTGAAAATGAATACTTTCTAGCCATCCTATCTTTTTGTTATACAAATATCCGGCCATCAGGCCGACCTGTATTAAGCAAGCACCTGTCTTAAGCAAGCGATTTTGGCAAATCCCTTGACCGCTTGCTTAAGACAGGTTCGACTGTAATTTGATCTACAGAACTATTGTAACACCTAACAATACAAATTCATTTAATTTTAAGTTAAATTCTGAATTAAGTCAGAAGGGAGTGTGGTCACAATTTGTCTTATTAAGTTTTAATATCTTTTAATGTGATTATGATGATATTTGTATAAAGGTGAGTTTTTCTGGTTTGTATTACTATAATTTCTAGAATTATTCTAATTGAAAGTATTCACTTTCAGGCCAGATTTCAAATTCTTTTTAAAAAATTATTGCATGTACAACATTAAGTTGCCACACTAAAAAGAAATGCTTCACAAAATGTTGAACAATCACAGTGTTCAAAGTTCACTTTCAGTCTAAATGAATGATTTGATAGGTTGAATGATTATTTGATAGACGGCTGCAATTGTTCAATCTTAAATGTGCAAATACATATGTATATTGTTCTTTGAACAATATAAAGATAAAGTAATGGGCTGACAAGGGAAATAAAAAAGAATTGCAGGTGCCGGATTGAAATGATATCAAAAGCAATTGCCTTGACTATAAAAAGTGGTAAAAGGATCAATTGCTTGTAAGAAGCAATGTTGCTTGTTACCATTATATTTTTTGTGATGTTGCATTACAGATTTGAAAAAATCTAATATACAAGTAAAAGTTTCCTTGGATCACAGTCCACAAAAACTTTTACCCATTGCAAAACAGAGACGCATTTTAACGCCTTAATTGAAAATAAAACCAGTCATACAATATATTCTCATAGTTTACAATTGGGACTCATCATGCCATTAATTGACCAATCACGGCTGTCAATCAAATATATAATGTTATATATAAATCATTATAAATTCATGTCATAAACAATTAAGGTTTGAAAGGGTGGTGTAGACTAAGATCAGACTGCACTTATGTGCAGGCTGATCTTTTTTACCTCCTGCTATTAAAGGAATATTCCAGGTTGATGGCATGAGTTAATACCTCATTACTAAAATTTCTGGAAGGTTCATTCTTGCATGACAGTTCACAGTTATTAAATTTGTTTCACAGCTGGTATTCGAGGTCCTGCCCCTCCATCTAACCTTAAACGGTTCAGTTCATTGGAAAACTTGTCAAAAATGCACATGGAGGCAGACAGCAACAATGCAAGCTTTGACGATGATGATTTAGGAACACAACAGCCACGAATGGTTCGTAGACGGGGAGGAAATGAAAGTTTTCGAGCTGCTGTTGATAGGTCTTACGACCCAGTACCCCACTTGGATATGGAAACTCGTAAGTTAACTCCTCCTAAATACAGAGTTATTGTATATCAAAATAATATCCTAGTGCTTCTTAATTTTCTTATCAACCCCATTCCTGCAGAATTACTCTTTTTGACATCCCCAAGAAAAAAAGCTATGGAAAACTATGTGGAAAATTAAGAAATTACTTGTTGAAAGCGATTTCTTCATTATCCATGATGTTTTTGACCGAAAAAATAAATAAATAACCCCAGAAAATGTCATCAACTAAAATTTTTCTCCTGGAACATCTTGGAATTTGGACCAGTCTAAAATTTTGTCACCTGGTCATGGGTTTAATAGTCTTTTTGCTATTGCTATGAATTCCTTTGGGCAGAGAAGGGTTCATGCTTGCTATTTGTGTTACATATCCAAGTTATATTATGATTAATTTTCATTGCTGTTGTTTTTAAAGATAAACAAATTATACATTATTCTGTAGTAGTGATCATGCAAGTAAGTTTATTGTGAGATGAAGGTCATCCATCAAGGTCATATTTCAGTGAAAAAGACTGTAACAGGGATATGGTGTTTCACAAACACATCTTGTTAGCTTGAATATTTGAAGAGGGGACTATTCCAGTCACTTGGCGTTTGCAGCAGTTAAATTTTTATGTGCAAGTCTTTCAAACATGTTTTACCTCAGCAACTATTAAAGCTTTAGCTTTGAATAATTATGAATAATTATGCACTCATTTAGGGTTATAATTCAACTCTAAACTCATTCATCACTATGACATAATTTGACCTCTTTTTGACTTTTCTTGTTTAAACCTTCATGAACAAGTCTTTGCAAGATGTCATACCTCTGAAACTTTATATACAAGCTTTTGCTTTAATCCTTTGTACATGTATCTAAAGTTATAATAGAATTCTCCAGGCAAAAATTTTTACTCTGACCCACTTCTTGCTCGAATTTTACCTCTTCTTGACTTAATCCATTCCCACACATTAAGGATTTTTGATGCCCCTCGAGAAAACTAATTGGGAAAACATTACTTCATTTAACATAATATTTTCTTCATAGAAAATTTAGAATATCTAAAGAATCAAAAGACCACTCAAATCATTCATTTAGATGGCAAGTGGACTTTGATCTCCAATATAAGCCAACATTTATGTGATTTTTAGCTCACCTGGGCAAGAAGTGCCCTCGGTGAGCTATTGTGATCGGTCATCATCTGGCCTCTGTCTGTCCACCCATCTGTCCATCCATTCATCCAATTACAATTAAAAAAATCCTCCAAAACTCAACATGGTATTTGAACCAAGCTTCACAGAAATGATTAGGTCATGCTCTTTCAAATTACTTCTAGAGAAATTTGGTTACCATGGCAACATAGTGAAAAAAACTGAAAAAATCTTCTCCCCCCAAGTCATAAGGCATAGAGCATTGATATTTGGTATAAATCATCATCTATTGACCCTCTACCAAAATACTTCAATGAATTACAGTATCTTGAAAATTAGCCCTTTTCCGTGTGATCTCTGATTTTACATAGAAATAAAGAAGGAAATCTTTAAAAATCTTCTTCTCCCAAATCATAAGGCCTAGAACTTTGATGTTTGGTATAAATCATCATCTATTGACCCTTTACCAAAACACTTCAAAGAATGACCATACTCTAATAATAAGCTCTTTTCTGTACAATCCCTGATTTACATAGAAATAAAGAAGGAAATCTTTAAAAATCTTCTTCTTCCAAATCATAAGGCCTACAGCTTTGATACTTTTTATGTATAAATATCTATAGACCCTCTACCAAAATTCTTCAAAGAATTACTGGACTCTGAAAATTAGCCCTTTCCTGTGTGATCCCTGATTTTACAAATCTTCTTCCAAACCATTAGGCCTAGAGCTTTGATATTTTGTATAAATCATCATCTATTGACCATCTACCAAAATTCTTTAAAGAATTACCATATCTTTAAAATTAGTCTTTTTCTTTGTGATCCTTGATTTTACTTAGAAATAAAGAAGGAAATCTTTGAAAATCTTCTTTTCCCAAACCTTAAGGCCTAGATCTTAGAAATTTGGTATAAATCATTATCTATTGACCCTGTACTAAAATACTTCATAGAATTACCATATTCTCAAAATTAGCTCTTTTCATTGCAATCTCAGAAAGGAAAAAGAAAGAATATCATAAAAATTAGAGCATTAGGCCTAAAGCTTTGATATTTGATTTGTATTGATGCCTAATTACCCTCTACCTAAGTACTTCAAGAATAACCATACTCTTGAAATTAGCTCAATTTGGTTGGATCTTCACTATACCTAGGATTAAAGGAGAAAGTTTTTAAAACATCTTCTTCTGCAAAATGATAAAGTGTAGGGCTTTGATATTTTGTATATTATATCAGAAAGCCTTGAGCCATCATACTCAGGGGAGTGATATAGGACCATCATGGGCCACTTGTTTCCTTTTTTGTTGCATTTGTGCTGGCTTGATGATGTTGAAATTGTAATTACAGGGTATCCCAGCTGTAGAGCTTTACAAGGTTTAGGGTTGCCAACCAGCCATTTACTTTTTTTTTTAAACATTTTACTGGCCATAAATATTGCAAAATAACACCAATTAATATCAAAGTGAAATTTATTGACGAAGCTCAGTTGGCAATAATGACTGTTGCTTAAAATTACCGTTGTTTCTGACCTTATTAAGTAAATTTTCATTCCTCTATCCTCTGCTAGAGAAATCAGATGACGGTAATAAAGAGTTGCGGCTGAGACGGAGTCGATCTGGTAATATCTTGGTCCCATCTTTGTCTTTCTTGAAATTTCGGCATGATGTATGCAAGTCGCTTGATTTGATTTTTGGTCAATCCCTGCAAGGTAGTAAAACATGTTCAGTTTAGACAAAACAGTTTCTCATTATTTTATTAACACATTTTTCAACACCCATTGCATGATTTTGTTGTTCCAACTAAAGTCTTTTTATGTTCTGTTTGATAGATTAGCAATGAATACCGTACTTTATGCACACAATTGATTTGTATTTCCCATACGGATATAATCTGATAAAAAATTGTATATCTTGGTGGTTTAGTATAATCATCCAAAATTGTTTCATTTGGAATGTTGAAAATTATGTTTGTTTATTTTGTGTTTATTAGACCAGAAGCATGTTCATTTGTTATCGTTGTTTTGCATCTTGTTATTAATAATAGAAACGCAAATTTGTCCATTTTGCATCACAGAGTTCATTCTAAACTCATTACCACACAATAGAATTTTAGACTGGTCCAAATTCAAAGGAGTTGCTGACAACAAATTAAAAGTTGGTGGAATTAAGAAAATCTTGGCCTTTTAGGGTAGAAATATTGTGGACATTGAAGAAATTGCTTGTTTCAAGCAAATTCTTCATTGTTCACAATTTTAACCGAGTATTTTTCTAGAGGGGCGTCAAAAAGTGTCATTGAGTGGGAATGGGTTAAACATCTTTAAAAGTCCCTCCCAGACACTATTAGATGAATTTTAAAACAATTTCACAGGAATGATCCTTGGCTCAAGAGTCCTTCATCAAAACCTTAAGAAATCTTGATCTTGTAAGAAACACGGCCTTTATGGGTGAAAGCCAGTGAAAAAATTCTCCTTAAAAACTCTGTGATGTGTGTCAACAAAATATCTCCTTTTTTGTGATAGTTTGATGAGAACATTGCTGTTATGAACAGGGCTAATGTTAGAAAAATCTTTATAGTTTTGTCTCAGAAGCTATCTAGTAGTAATAAACTGCATTTTGCATTTTGGTTAACCGCTTTTGTAGTGGAATTTGTTTACTATGTATAATGAAAAGCATTGCATCCGTTTGTAAACAAATTAACCATTTCCGACACAATGATGCTTTTGTACGCCTCACAAGATAAACGATTGGGGAAACATTGTGTAAAATGAAGAAATTACTTGTAACATATCTAAAATTTCATAAACTTAAAATTGTTTTCTACAACTTCTTTCAAAGTTGACCAGTATAAAATTTTGTTGTCTGGTAATGTGTAAAGGCCCATAAAATTGCAGATGCTCAAGCACTTCTAATGTTGTGTCTGTTCTGATAATCAGGCAGCCGTCATGGCGCAGTTGGTAGCGCATCAGACTCCCAATCTTCAATCATTGGGTGTTATGGGTTCAATCCCTGGTGGGAGCACATATTCTTTCCGACATTTGTCTCTCACAAATGGGTGTGGATAATTGTTAACCTAAAAGGGATAGCAGCTGGAGGCTAGGAAAGGATGTAATGGTGGCACTTGTGCGTTAAGCCCCTTTAAATAAAACCTGTTCTGAGTGATCTTTTGTGGCTTTATGGGGATCAGGTTGATAATAGAAACTCTGCATATAAATATCTTAGTTACTCATGACAAATTAATATGAGCTGAATTGTAATCCTTTTATGCTCAGCTGTTTTTGGAGAAAATCTGAGGTATTGCTATTGCAAGGTGGTTATCTGCATCTATGTCAGGGTTGTCAACGACCAAAAACATTTTGTAATTATCTCTGATACTACTGAACACATTCAATTGAAACTCTTGTTCACTGTCAAAAGAACAATCTAAACCAACAAGGGGGTTAAAGCAAAAGTGCATGTTTTAAACCTTTCCCATTCAAATACGGGATTTTACGTTCCTGTGATTTTATACTCAAGAAAACATTGTGGAAAAAGAAGAAATTGCTTGTAACAAGCAATTTCTCCTTTTTCCACAATATTTTCTACCACATAGGATGGTTTCTTTTCAACTGGCATCCAGTTTTCATTCTCTTTCAATTTGGACTAGTCTAAAATTTCAAAAAACGGGAAAGGGTTAAAGAATTATGCCAATTTTCAGCATAGAGATTTTAACCCATTCCCATGCAAAAACGCTTTTTGGTGCCCCCTCAAGCAAGGCAATTCGTGAAAACATTGTCAAAAATTAGGAAATTGCTTGCAACAAGCGATTTCTTGATTTTCAACAATTTTTTCTACCGAGAAAGTTGAAAAAAATCATAAACTTTAGATTGTCGTCTGCAACTCCATTCAATTTCGACCAGTCTAAAATTTTTATGTTTGATAATGGGTTAACCACTATCAAGCACTTGACCAGCCTAGCACTGGCATCTGTATGGGCTGTTCTTTAACCCTTTCCCACACCGCAAAATTTTACACTGGTCCAAATTGAAAGAAGTTGCAGACAACAATTTCAAGTTGATGGAATTTCAAATTTGTTCATCATTTTGGATAGAAAACATTGTGGATAATGAAGAAATTGCTTGATACAAGCAATTTCTTCATTTTCCACTATGTTTTCCAAACCTTTCTTCCAGAGGGGTGTAAAAAGGAGGGATTGTGTGGGAATGGGTTAAAGCTTTATCATCAAATGGTCTTTTATTATAGACCTAAAATCTTTAAGGGTACAAGATGTACTGTTGTTGAGTCTTCTTAACCCATTCCCACACAGTGACGCTTTCTGACGCCCCTCAAGAAAAATAATTGGGAAAAAATTGTATAAAATGAAGAAATAGCTTCAACAAGCAATTTTTTTTTCATTTTATACAATGTTTTCTAGAGAAATTTGAAGAAATCTAAACTTTCATCAACTTCAAATATTTGTCTGCAACTCCTTTTAATTTGGACGAGTCTAAAATGTTACCATCTTGTAATGGGATAATTGGACTTTCTTGAAGTTCATGATTCATCTGAAGCAGGATTGTTTAACCCTTGTCATGCTGAACCCGGAATATTCCGGTTTTGGCAGGAGGTGTAGACTAAGATCAGACTGCACTTATGTGCAGGCTGATCTTAGTCTACATCTCCTGCTTGTACTTTTACTGTCAGAGTTGTTTATGAAGTTGATTTCTAAAGAAATATTGATTTTTTGAACGATTGGTTCTATCAGTGCTTTCAACCCTTTGATTTGCCAGTATTTCAGTAAGGTAATTTATTCAGCATGACAAGGGTTAATGTGGTAATAACTTGCTAATATTACAAACTGAAAATGAGCAAATGCAATGATTTTGAAAGTACCTATTTAGGGTTTATGCAAAATATTGTTATGTCGAAAATATGTAGTTACAGGAGTTATGTTCCAAAACATAGAAATTATCAAATCTTTCAAGTTTTTCGAAATTTTAGACTGGTCCAAATCCTCATTATAGTGTCTTCCTGACTGCTTTTAATGCTTATTCATTGCATAATTAGGACAGTATCATTCTATCATGCTTTTATGTGCTTTATTTGTTTTCATGTGTGTAGAAAGAGCCAAGATTGCAGAAGGTATATTTGTCGCACTTCTATAGTAGACCCAGGGGAACGGTCTCTTTACCCCTCTCTCTATGTCTCTCTCTCTCTGAATGTCTTAACCCTTGTTATTAAGAACAGAGAATATTATTTTTTTAGCAGGAGGCATACACAAAGATCAGTCTGCACATATGTGCAGTCTGATCTTACTCTACACCGTCTGTTTTGCCCTATTAGCCCAAGTTGTTTACTGAAAATTGTCAATAGATATTGAGCCACAATTAAATCAAGACATCCAATACTTTTAGTACTTTGATATTAATATATATCTGAGAGAGATATTAATATAGCATGACTAGGGTTAATTGATCTTTCTAATATCGATTCCTAATGGCCTTAAATCAGATAGTGGATGAAACAAGAAAAGTGTTTACAAAATAATTGCAGTAAATTCAAATGTCAATTTCAGATACACATTATGCAAGAATTTATTCATACTACAATCTTTTATATACACTGCACAATCTGCAATGACAGGCTATTTTCATAAAAAAAATAACAATAACAACAAAAGTCAAAAGCTGTTATAAAATTGATTTTCAAGGGAAATTATTAACCCAGTATGAGTTCTTGCAGGCCTTTAATTTTAATCCAGTTCTGAATTTTAGCGTGACAATGGTTAAAAATCAATCTATAAGGTCCAGGGGGGTATTCCTATCTACATGTTTAGTATAAATCATGGCTCTATTTGACATGGATATTTTATTCACTTTCTATTATCAAAAAGCTCAGTGTTGTACATAATACTCTGGTTTAGATTAACCCATTACCACACAATATTTTAGGTCTACTTTGAAAGAAGCTGCAGAAAATAATTTAAAGATGGAGAAATTTAAAAATATCTTTGTGATTAAGGGCAAAAAAAATGCGGAAAACGAAGAAATTGCTTTTTACAAGGAATTTTTTTTCATTTTCTATTATGATTTGATGAGGGGTGTCAAAATTTGTATTGTGTGGGAATGGGTTCAGAATACTATTACTTTTTCTCATCTCAAGCTTTGCATGTTTTCTGGTGTAGGGTAATCTTGATCAAACTTTATATGCTGTTATTAGGATAAATAGAGCCCATATTATCAATTGTAAATATGTACCAATTTAAAAAAAATGTCTAGTAATCCAAGCCTATTTGATTAGTTATTATAGAAAGTAGAATAAGGATTCAGAAAAAAGTGCACTTCAACATACCAGCATTACTTACAGTGTGCATTTTTACTTTGCTTAGAACAAATAACTGAGAAAACTCGAAAATCAAAGATAATGTGTATTTTTTATGAAAAAAAGAAAGAAAGAAAACAATTATTCTATTCTTTAATCCATTACCACACCATGACACTTTCTGATGCCACGAAGAAATACAATATTGGAGTACTTTGTGGAAAAATGAGAAATTGCTTGTTACAAGCAATTTTTCAATTTCTCACAATGTTTTCTATCCTATTTTGCAACTGTTGTCCAATTTTAGAGATTCTGCTTTTTTTTTCTATTTGGACCAGTCTTAAATTTTAGTCATCTGGTTATGGGTTAATGGAATAAAGTCAAAATAACTTCTATAAATAGATAAAAATTCTAAAGGATAGTCCACCACAAAGCATTAAAGTACCCAGTATACAGGTCTACCCTCTGAACTAGGTTACATCCTCTCTTATGTTACATCAAAAATTCCTATTTTATTAGGAGGTGTAGACAAAGATCAGCCTGCAAAAAATTGCAGTCTGATCTTAGTCAACACCTCCTGTTTGTCCCAATTAAGCCAGAGATTTTTAAATAATCAGTTTTCAAAAGAAATATTAACGCTCATTCCTCATTAAGACTTTCCATTGCTGTCAGTCCTTAGATTTTAAAGTAATTCTCTATAGGGTTTTAACTCAGCATGACACAGGTTAATTTTGGAACCAATATGAAATGATAAGTTTGACATAATTCAAATCCCAGCAGGTATTTTACTTATGCATGTTGTTATTGTTGTTATTTATGTGTTTGGTATTGGGTAGATGTAGCTGATTTTAGATTTAGATTCTTTTTATATTATTATTATCACACAGGTTGTCAAGTCTTAACCAATGATCAGAAGACAAAACTTTAGAATGATCAAAAATGAAAGAGGTTGCATACAAGAATTTCAAGGGGACAGAATTTCATATATCTCTGTCTTTCCGGATGGAAACGATGTAAAAAATGCAGATATTGCTTGTTACATGTAATTTCTGCATTTTTGTTTTCTTGAACCTTTGAATTGAGGGGCATCAAAAAGTAGGATTGTGTGGTAATGGGTTAAGCCCAAGCATCAATAACATTGGGTCATATTGTTTTACTGTGTCTGTCTGTCCATCAGTTAAAAACTTAACCTGAGAAGTCGAAACTTAACCCTGAGATAAATTCTAAATTACTTCAAGGCTATTGAAGATACATGGCTCATATTTGGTATGGATGTTCCTAGTCAATGGGCATCTGCTTGTGGGAAGGAAATAGTCATCTGTGACGGTCAATTGACAGCTCACAGGCCACGCCCACTCACCTTACATTTTGACTGAGATAATAAATAACACTATTTTGTAAACTATGTTGTCAGGGATAAAAAATGAAAATCAGATGGCTGCTTGGTTACCTAAATGTTGTACTACAGCTTGAATAAGCTGTAGTTACGACATCTAAGTCACAAAACCACAGAAATGCTAGAAATAATTGTCAAGTACACTTCCAGTCTAAATGAAGCAGAACAATTTGATAGGTCAGTCCATTTATTGATTGACAGCTGCTGTGATTGGTCAAATATCATGGTCCTATTTTTAGAGGAGTTTGATATTGTGTATTTGTGGTTCATAATCTCATCTTGTTTCATAACTTGTGTTAGAATCAATTACTTTCATTCCTGTTACTGAAAACTTTTTGAAATTTAACCAATTTCCACACAATGACGCTTTCTGATACCCCTCAAGAAAAAAACTTGGGAAAAAAACGTGGAAAATGAAGAAATCGCAAGCAATTTCTTCATTATCCACAATGTTTTTTATAAAGAAAGACAAAGAAATTTAAAATTTCATCAACTTCAAATTGTTGTCTGCAGCTTCTTTGAATATGGACCAGTCTATATTTTTATGCCCCCACATCGATAGATCGGGGGCATATTGTTATACCGTGTCCGTCTGTCTGTATGTCTGTCTGCAAATCTTAACCTGCCAACTAAATATTTTCCTATAACTTCAACCCTGATTTAGTTACAATGCTAATATTTGGTATGTAGATAGGTCACAACAAGGCGCAACTGGGAAAGGTCATTTCATCAAGGTCAAGGTCAAAATTTTAACCCTTTTCCCTAAAACAAAGAAAGAAAACAATAAAAATCACCCATTTCTTAAGAATTCCTGTTTCGGGGCATAGTGTTTCACAAACACATCTTGTTTCAAGTGGGAATTTGTTAAGAATAAAACCTTTTCTGTCAAAGTACATGTATATATCATTAGGAAAAAGAGAACTAAAGCAATAAACTGTCTCTTCTAATTCCTAAAAATTACTTCAGAACTTATCATTTTTGCAGTCAAAATCTTAAACTGTTTGCAATTCAATGTCATCTAGTGTATGACTTTCAACAAGCAAAAAAGGCAAAATGATTGTTTGGCTGCAGTAATGTTTCAACTGCAGCTTTAATAAGCTGTAGTAACGATGTTTTTGTTGCCAAACCCATAAAATGCTTCACATTAATGTTGGCCAATGTTAGAGTTAAAAAATTTCCTTCTGGTGTATTTTGATAATTTGATTGGTCAGTTGATTCTTTGATTGATATGATCAATAAGTTAGATGATTGTTAAAGATTATTTTGAGTCAGTAGTTATCTACAAAGTACATTGTTAAGCATGTGATCATACTGTGTAAAATCATAGGCTGATCTTGGTCTCTATTTGGTGCTCTTGTGAAATTGTTGGAAATATCAAACTCATGTAATCTATGATTATGACTACCTTCATTTCTTTTGCTTGCCTATTTTTTTTCATTAACCCTCCTAATATGACAGGTGTATAGACTAAAAACAGACTGCACATCTGTGCAGTCTGATCTTAGTCTACACTACTTGTTTGCTCTTTCATTATTGATGAAATATTTGAAGACCAAGTTAGTCTGAATATGACAAAAAATCCGAAATTTTGTAAAGAAAAGATGAATATTGAGTAGGACAAGGGATAGTCATTTTGCAGCTATAATAGTATTCTGTTAGAAGAATACTACTGTAATTTTATTTTCTCAGCCTCCTGTAGAAACCTTTGAAATGATTTACTTTAAATTTATATATCCTGGTATACAATTGTTAACAATTTTCTTGTCCCATTTCAGTTGAAGAGGAAGGAAGCGAAGGAGGGTCCACAGGTCATGACCCGTCTAACTCGGCCAGGTCGTCCGTCAGTGATACTGTGTTCTCAGACGACAAGAAGAAAGGTGGAAAGAAAAATAAAGAAGCTCGGAGATCTGGTGGCCTTCTAAAAGGATTCTTCAAGTAAGTTTTTCTACTGAATGACCTTGTGTTCAAAGTAAAAAATATTGTTAGTTAAGCTTAAATAATGTCAATGCTTCGGAGGAAATATTTTAAGACAAAGTCTGAGAATTCTATAAATATCTACCAAAAAATTCAAATCATGCTCATACAGTCAAACCTGTCTTAAGCAAGCGGTCAAGGGATTTGCCAAAATCGCTTGCTTAAGACAGGTGCTTGCTTAATACAGGTCGGCCTGTCAAGGTGATGGTCGGATATTTATATAACAAAAAGATAAGGGGGGGGGGCTAGAAAGTGTTCATTTACTACGCAAAGAATGACAAGAAAACAGCTCATTCAGACATAGGATTAAATTACTCGAACGGTCGTGATTATTGTTTGCAAAGATCAAACAATTGAAATAATATTGGCAGGTAAATTGAGGATCAGTCTGCTCGATAATTTTGATGAATGCGTAAAACACTATATTTCAATCTAGAATCTAGTCAGAATTAGTCATCAAGCGAGTTTGTTTACTCATTTCTCACCTCTAAAACTGCAAACAAACTCCGTACGAAAACGAAAATAGATTACTTTCCGAGAACAGTAATTTCGATTGTTATACTCTATTAAAATGTATTGATTAAGTTTGAATATCATATGTGAAAAATTCAATCACTGAATAAGGGCAATATAACAAAACTAGGAATTTTGCTCACTTCGAAGTTTTCTACAAAACACCTGTTAATTGGAGACGCGTGTGAATGTTTATCTGATTTTGACACTTGAATAGATAATCCAAAAACAATCATGCGCCGTGATAATTACCTATCCGTGAAAATTGCCATGGGCCTGAAAATTGGCCGTAAATTGGGTTATTTTAAAGAATGGGACACGATTTTGATGGCCGTTGACCGCGTTTTAGAGGTGCTTGTTGAATACAGGTAAAATATAGTGTAAAATAGATCGGGGGGACATTGAACTGGCCGGTTAAGACAGGTGCACACTGAATGGAGGTGACCGGATGACCAGATTTGACTGTACATCAAAACTAGCCTTTGGGCCCATAATTGAAAAACCAAATAGAGCATTGTAGGACTATAATGATCCTGCTGTTAAGTAAAAAATCTAGGTATTTAGTCTAATTCTAATTATTCATCTGTGAACTGGTACATTCCTGGCGCCATTTAGTTTAACTCATAACCAGATGAAAAAATTTGAGACTGGTCCAATTTGAAAGGAGTTGCAGATGTTTTATCTGGTGTATGTTGTGAATATTCAAAAGCTGAGTATTTACTACAATTTTTTTTCAATTATGAATTTTTTCTGAATATTAGTCTTGATGATATAGTTTTCAAATATTTGTTAGATTGAAAAAACCCAGTAGGTCACCATGTCAAATCATAGAAAATCTTCTTCGCACTGTAGAGGTCACGAATTCAAGTAAATCATTGTGATACTTGCTCATAATAATCAGTTGGTAGCGCGACAGACTGTCAATCTAAAGGTCCCGGGTTCGATCCCCGACGGCTGCACTCATCCTTTCCGACTTTTTGTCTCCCACCAATCGGTCAATAATTGTAGACCTATGTGGGATAGCAGCTGGAGGCTAGGAAAGGATGTGATGGTGGTACTGGTGTGAGAAATACCAGGAATCCATTGTTAGGTGCTCCAGCCACTGCGATATAACAGAAAGATTGTTGAAAGCAGTGTAGAACCCCATTCAAACAAACAAAGCTCATAATGATAATACTGATAATACCTTGGTCAATTTTTAACAGGGCTAGGAAGGGTCAAAAAAGAAGGTCACTTGGTCAAATTTTAATCTGTAATCAATTTTTGTGAAATTTGCTCAGATGTTTAACATGGTGATCTCGGAGAAATCCAGGACCATCTTGTTTTATTTTGGTGGTTCTTAGAGAATCAAGAGCTAGGGTAGCAGAGAAGTAGTTTCTCATTGATTAACCTATTACCAAATGCAAAAATTTTAGAATGGTCTAAATTGAAATAAGTTACAGACAACAGTTTCAAGCTGATTAAATTCTTAATTTTCTGTCTTAAGGAATAGAAAATATTTTGGAAAATGAAGAAGCTGTTTTTTCATTTTTCACAGTTTTCCAAAGCCTCTTTCTTGACAGATGTAAAAAATCATCTTATGTGGGAATTTGTTAACCCTTTTCTGTTTTTAAAAATTTTACACCACTCCAAATTGAAAGAAGTTGCAGACAACAAATAAAAGTGAATGTAATTTGAAAAGCAGCCGACCTATAGGGTAGAAAATATTGGGGGAAAAGAAGAAATTGCTTGTTACAAGCAATTTCTTCTTTTCCCACAATATTTTCTTATGTATAAAATCAATAGGATGTAAAAACAAGTGATTGTACAGGAAAGGGTTAATGAGTAAAGGTATTGGTATGTTGATGTATTCAGTTTCAGGAAAGGTAGAAAGACACCAGTTGAAGATATTGGTAAAGCAGACAGAACAGATGAGAAAGATACAACGGAACATCGGGATCATGTGGAGCATAATACAGGATTGTGGAAACAGGCAGAGGCGGAACAAGAAAGGTTAGTCACCTTGTTCTATAACCCATGAAACCTCTAGTTTTGATGTGCTGAAGCAAGAAAAATATTTTGGAAACATTTTGAGGAAAGTAAAAAAAACAACATGTTTCTTTGGCTGCCCATTGATAAGATTTGGGGCATTTTGTTATACAGATATGTTGTTATACCGTCTGCCTGTCTCTTTGTTTATCTGTCTATGAGTTGTTAACACATAAGCCAACCTTTTACAGTTACTCAAACACTGATGAAGGAACACGGCTCATATATACAATAAAGGTTCCTTGCAATGGCATCAATTGGTTGTAAGGTCAAGGTCATTAATCAAAGTCACATTTTCGAAAAAAAAAGGCTGTTATGGGGGGCATGGTATTTCACAAACACATATTGTATTCCTACATTTTTAACACAATGCTTAACAAGAAAATAACCTTGCGCACAGGCTGATTACAGTCTTTACTTCATACAAAAAAATGAATTTATTGAAAATATCATACACATGATTAGATATTAAATGGACATTTTTTCGTTAACCCCATCCTGTTCAAATCCGTTACTGTGATTTTATACTTGTGAAAACATTTTCAAAAAAGAGGAAATTGCTTGTTTCAAGCAATTTCTCCTTTTCCCACAATATTTTCTACCACATAAGATGTTTCATTTTAAATTGCATCCAATATTCATTGTCGTCTGCACCCTCTGCAACTCTGACCTGTCTTAGATTTCAAAAAACAGGAAAGGGATAAAATTATAATGGTAGAAAAAGAAGAGCTTGTTGTGTTTTGTATAGTTTGAGGAGCATTTTAAAGAAAAGATAGAGAATTTTGCTAATTTGGTGATTCCTTGTTATTTTATACTACCGAGGTGCATTATCTTAAAAATATGTCAAATAAACAAGGCTTGTAGCAGTTTAATTCATTACACTTTAATATAATTTTCAACTGGTCCAGATTGAAAGGGATTGCAGATAACATTTTAAATGTGACCAAATCTTTGAATTTTGTATCATTTAGGGTAGAAAATACTGTGTGAAAAGAAAAAAATGCTGGTTATCAGCATTTTCTTCTTTTTTCCACAATATTTTCCTTAGTTATTCTTCTACAGCACATGAAACTGTTGATTGTGAGGTACTTTTGTTCAAACATGTTTATATGGAACTACTTTTTGTGCATGAAAGTAAATAGTTTTGTACTCTTTTTTAGCTCACCTGAGCACGTAGTCCGTCCGTCGTGCGTCAAGCTTCGTGCGTCGTGTGTCATCCGTCAACAATTTCTTTAAACGACATCTCCTCCCAAACCACTGCGTCAATTTGAACCAAATTTGGCAGAAATGTTCCTTAGGTGGTCCCCTTCAAAAATAGCTAAAAGAATTGAAATCCGTTAAAAACTCTGTTTGCCATGGCAACAAAAGTGAAATTTTAAAATAATCTTTAAAAATCTTCTTCTCCTGACCTAGAAGGTGTAGAGCCTTGATATTTTGCATGAAGCATCAGTATATTGACCTCTTTCAAAATAGCTAAAATCATGATCCTCGGGTCCCCAGGGGCTGAGCCCTAGGGGGATGGGGTTTATATAGAAATAAAGAACGATTTTTTAAATGACATATCCTCCCAAACCAATGGGCCAATTTGAACCAAATTTGGCAGAAATGTTGCTTAGGTGGTCCCCTTCAAAAATAGCTAAAAGAATTGAAATCCGTTAAAAACTCTGGTTGCCATGGCAACAAAAGTGAAATTTTAAAATAATCTTTAAAAATCTTCTCCTCCTGATCCAGAAGGCGTAGAGCCTTGATATTTGCATGAAGCATCAGTATATTGACCTCTTTCAAAGAGCTAAAATCATGATCCTAGGGTCTCCAGGGGCTGACCTGGGAGGGGGGGGGGCGTATAGGCATGAAGCATCAGTTCACAGACTTCTTTCTTATTTCTGAAATTATAACCCATGGAAAAAATTTTTTCCTTCTTTCAAATCAGCACTAAAGCCTTGGAATTTGTAATTTAGACTTTGATCCCCAAGTTCATAGTGTTTATATGTAATTGTGGCCCACTTGTTTCATAATCCTAACCTTAACATGAAATCAGACTGTTGAAAGAAAAAGAGCCTTTTTGTCAGGTGAGCGCCCCAGGGCCAACGGCCCTCTTGTTTCATACAGGTATGAAACAAAATTTTCAGCCAAACAGAATGCAACAATTTTAACCCTGCTGAGCCAGGAATATTCCTGCTTTGGCAAGAGGTATAGACAAAGATCAGCCTGCATATGTGTGCAGTCTGATCTTATTATATACCACACGCTTGTCCTTTTAAGCTAGAATTAGTTATATGATAAATTTTCAAGATAAATATTTACCCATAATTTGGTGCTTCCAGTGCTCTCAGCCCTTTGATTTTAATGCAATTCTCTTGTGGATTTATGATTTAGCATGACAAGGGGTAATAGAATGGAAATTGAATTCTATCATAAAAAATATTTCTAGAACCATATATTTTATCAGGTCACAAGATCAATACAGAAGAGTGCAGGAGCAATATATGATTGATCAACATAGACAACAACAACCATTTCACAATCATCATCAACAGCATCAACAACCCTTTAACCCTTTTCCCTACAAACCTCCAGAACCGCACAGTATGGGTCACTCAGCACCTGTTGTTGGTACAAAGGACGTACAGAGAGGTAGGAGCTTAATAAAAGTTTGGGAATAACTACCCAAGCTTTAGATAACATAGAATGGTGACAAACCTAAATCTATTATTTTATATATTAACCCTATGTTGAAGGTACTCAATGGCATTTTCTTGAGGAGACAATTTCATTGAGTACCCACAACGTAGGGGTATGGAAATTTGAATTTCTATCTATGCCTCTACCTTGAGTTTTGATGTAGAGAAGGGAATATATATGTAATGACTCCACAATTCCATAGAAGGAAATCTGTGTAAGAAGAATGATTAGATAAAAGTATTTTAAAACATAGTGCTTTCAGCATATGTTACTTGTGTGTCCTTGAATTTTATCAGCAAAAGGCTTTGTAGACTTAAGGACCTTGCCCATGAACCTAATTCTGTTCAAAGCTTGATTGGACTTTAAATAAACCATTCAATCAGTCAGATATTTTTAGCTCACCTGAGCTGAAGTTCTAAAGGTAAGCTATTCTGATCCTCCAATGTTCGGTGTCCCGATGTTGCCATCATGCTTCCTTGTTAATCTGCCGATAATTTCTTAACAAGTCACACAATCTTCATGAAACTTGATAGGAATCTTTCTTGGGTGAAGCTTTTTAAAAAAAATGTTCAAATAGTTGAAATCAACCCCTAACTTTGGTTGCCATGGCAAAGAAAAGGTGAAATTACTGAAATCTTTAAAAAAAATTCTTCTCTTAAACCAGGGACCGTATGATGTCCATTGGGCTCTGTCTGGGCACATCCTATTTTGACATAGATTGGAAGAAGGAAAAGTTTAAAACCTTCTTATCCTTAGAACAATGATATTTGGTATGTAGAATCTCCCAGTGAACCTGTACAAAATTTGTTCATATGATGCCCTTTTGTTCTTAATTGGACTTCACCTGGGCACACTCTATTTAACATTGAAACAAAGAAGGAAAAATTTATAAAACTTCTTCTCTGTAATTTTAAAGCTTAGAACATTGATATTTGGTATGAACCTCCTAGTAAACATTTTTAAGATTTTGATGTAATGACTATGGGTCAAATTTGGGCTCAACCCCAGTGAATCCTATTTTGACATAGAAAATCTTAAAAATCCCCCTCCCACTCTCATCTCCTAGCTCCTAGCTAATTTTCTTTTGTAGTGAAAAGAGAGTAGGAAATGCTATAGAAATCTTCTCCTCCAGAACCAGAAATATTTGAACATTAACATTAACCTGTTCCTGTACAAACTTGTGATATGATACTCGAGAAAAATTTGTGGAAAAAAGAAATTGCTTGTAACAATATTTTCTACCACATGGGATGTTTTCATAAAAATTGCATCAGATTTTTATTGTCGTCTGCAGCCTCTTTCATTTTGGACCAGTCTAAAATTAACAAAAAACAAAACAAAAAAAAACGGGAACAGGTTAATGTTTGTTGTGTATTATCTCCAAGTGACTTTCACAATTTTTTTTTAAAAGTGATGCCTCTTCGGTCATACTTGAATTCCACCTTTGGTTCCTTCTTATTTACATAGAAATTAACCCTTTCCTGTAAAATCACCTGTTTTAACGTACATTTGATTGTATATTTATAAAAATATTGTGAAAAAGAAGATATTGCTTGTAACAAGCAATTTCTTCTTTTTTCACAAGATTTACTTCCACATATGATGGTTTCGTTTCAAATTGCACTCGTTTTTGATTGATGTCTGCAATGTCTTTCTATATGGACCAGTCTAAAATTTCATAAAACGGGAAAGGGTTAAGAGGAAATTGTTGAAAAATCTTATTTTTGGACTCGTCCAGAGAACACCTTGACTTTTATAGAAACAAAGAAGAAAGTATTATTCAAATATCTTTATGAAAAATCACCAAGCTTAACCCATTCCTGGCCGTCATAGCACAGTTGGAAGCTTGTCGGACTGTCAATCTAGAGGTCCTGGGTTCGATCCACGACGGCGACACTCAAGAGCAAAAACCCATTCCCATAAAACAAAATTTTAGACTGGGCAAAATTCAAAGAAGTTGCAGACAACACATTTCAATCTGTAGAAACAAGCAATTTCTTCATTTTTCACAATGTTTTCCAAAGCTTCTTTAGGGGTGTGCAATAGACAGATTTTGAGGGAAGGGTTTAAAGTTTTCATGCAAGTTAAGGTTAATAACTGGTGACTCTCTTCAAATGTTTAATATTCCTTAGCTTTGTCTTTTGTAAGGGCTTATGGGCTGATAGTCCTTTTATCAGTTTTATCCTGTCACGAAGAGAAATGATGCCTTTGCAATACTGAAATATCTTTAATGCTTATGACATCAGATGCATTCAGATGTGCTTGTATTATTTTATTATTTTATGGTCAAAGCTTATTTTTTCAACTCAATTTATGAAGATGGTTATTCAATAAATAAGTAAACTCATACTATATACATATATAAATATAAATATATATATATATATATATGTCCTTGCTTTGTTGTACTGGTCACTTGAAATTAATTTCTTATAATTCCATTAGATGGTCCATTGAGTAGAGCGGAGAAAATCCAACAGTTGAGAGCAGATCATCAGCGTCGTCACCAAGAACGTCAAGGAATGTATCCGTCGGAGGACAGAGAGGAGGAATATGAGAGACAGATACAGGAGGAGGAGAGAAAGGTAACCATGGAAACAAGTGTTTAATACGATTCTAAATTTATGTATCTACATTGATTTTGAAAGGGTTCAAGTCTTTCCTGTGTTTAGGTAAGTTTCGTGTTTTTGCTAAAATTTAGACCTGTCAAAATTCAAAGGTTTTGCAGATGAAAATTTAAAGTGGATTTGAATTGAAAAATGACCATTTATTATGGTAGAAAATATTGTGGAAAAAGAAGAAATTGCTTATTACAATTTCTTCTTTTTCTACAATATTTTCTCAATTGTAAGATTACAAGGACGTAAAATCAAGGGATTGAACAGGAAAGGGTTAATATGATTCTAAATCCATGTATCTACATAAATTTTGAAAGAGTTTCATACAAATTAATCCAGTTCTTTGATATTGAAGCAAATTAGTTTAATGGCTTGTTTCAGTCTAATTTGAGTTGCAGTAATAAGGTATGGTTAGGTGCACTTTTAATCCATTACCAGACAACACAATTATAGACTGGTCTGAATTGAAAAAATTTTTAAACAACTTTCAGTTCACAAAAAATTAGTAATTTTTGTTCATCAGAGAAGAAAACATTGTGGAAACAATTGGTAAATGCAATGAAATAATGCATTTTCCTTTCACAAAGTAAGCAAATAGTCTGGGCCAATTTGTCTTATACTTTTGACATTGAGGTCTGCCTTTTACATTTTTGATCACTCCAAGGATATGTAGTATATACCTAGAAAACTAGAAATTGAAGGGGTAGCAGAAAATGAATTAAAGTTGCTATATTTGGAAAAATAATCATATAAAGCATAAAACATTGTTGAAAAGGAAGAAATTGCTTGAAACAAGCTCCCAGTGCAATATTTACACCCACAGATTAACCCATTACCACACATCAAAATTTTAGACTGGTCCAAGTTTAAAGATGTTTCAAAGGACAATTTTAAGTTGATGGAAATCTAACTTTTTAAGTTTTCAGGTTTTTTGGTGGGGGTGTCAAAAAGAATTATTATGTGGGAATGGGAAAAGATTATGTATAATAGATTGAATGAACACAAATTATAATGATATGTTAAACATTGTGGGGTTTTTGTGCAATTTAAGGATAATTTTCCTAATGAGTATTAAGGACAAATAATCCTGAAATTAGAGAAAAGAAAACTATAATGATAAAAGAAAAATAAACTTGGTTTGATTCTGTCTATGCTATTCTAATTCTTGTCTAGCTTAACTTGGAATATTCCTTTTTTGGCAGGGGGTATAGACAAAGATCAGCCTGCACATATTGGTCTACACTGCCTATTTGTCTCTTTTTGAGCCAAAGTTGTATATAAAATTCATTTTCTAAATAAATAATGACCCTTCGATTGTGGTTCTTGCACTTTTAGGCTCTTGACTACAATTTAATATTTGTCATGCTGAATAAAAACAACTCCAGAATTGCATTAAAATCAAAGGGCATAAATTAACCCTTTCCTGTACAAACACGGGATTTTACGTAGCTGTTATTTTATATTTGAGAAAATATTGTGGAAAAATATGAAATTGATCATAACAAGCAATTTCTTCTTTTCGTCTGCAACCTCTTTCAATTTGGATAAAATTTCAAAAACCGGATAGGCTTAATTGAAGCATTTGTTGCTGGTCAGTAATTATCTCCAAAAATAATTACTAACAACTCTTGCTGGACAAGAACAATGTGCAGGCTGATCTTGGTCTATGCCTCCTGCCAAAACAGGAAAATTCCGGGTTCGGCATGACAAGGGTTAAGTTTAGAAAAAGGATTTTATTCAGCATAACAAAGGATAATTTGGTGCAAAATGGTATAAAATCTTCCCAAATATGTTTTTAGCTAGCAAAGCGTCAGGTTTGATAGCTTTAGTTAACAGACACATTTTGAGGTCTTCTCAAAGTTCAATGAGTGCAGACTGCCACTGGAGGCTTAAACACTAAATTCGTTAAATGCCTACACCATAAAAAATAGCTCTTATGTATTTCAGGAATATTGTTAACTCTATTCAAATTGTAGAGAACTCTGTCAAAAGTGTGCTATTTAACCCATTCTCAATCAATTCCACTTTTTAAGCATTTTAAGAAATAAGATTTGGAAAACATTGCGGACAATGAAGAAATTGCTTGTAACAAGAAATTTCTTCAATGTCCACAATGTTTTCTACCCAACAAGGAAAAGATTTTCTAAATTCAACCATGCTTTGCAAGCTTACAGTACTTTGATACATAATTAATGAGCATGATTTAGTTAACCCATCACCAGATGAGAAAATTTTACTCTGGTCCAAATTCAAAGCAGGTACTGACAAAAAATTTAAGTTGATAAATTTTTGGATTCTTTTTACATTTTAGAAAACATTATTGCTAATGAAGTAATTGCTTGCAACAACCAATTTCTTCATTTTACACAATTTCTTCTAAAGCCCTTTTCTTAAGGGGCGTCAAAAAGAGTCATTTTGTTGGAATGGGTTAAGAGAAATACATTATTCTTTCTGTTGTAAAAGTTCATGTTTTGCATGTTTGATGGTTATGGCTATTCATATCTCATAATTATGTGATGGCTAATTTTCTCAATTTCTGCTCTCTGTGAGAAGTAGTTTTAGCCTAGCCTTGCAACATGTATCATAATTAACTGCATGCTGGTGATTGGATTGTTAAATACATTGTATAATCATACCTTAGACCTACGAAGTAGAGAGGGGTATATCAGTTTCACCTAGTCTGTCTTTCTATCCTGTTTTGTTTCTGTGATCTTCCTTAAGAAGCAATGGACCTACAACCTTGAAACCTCATATAATTGTTACTAAGGACCCAAGGAAGTACCCAATTGTTTTTGGGTCACAGAAGTCAATTGTGAAGGTCACAATTGAATTTTGATTGAAAACTGTTTTGGGACTCTAACTTATAAGCCATGTGACCTAGTATCAAGAAACTTCATAAACTTGTTTTCCATTACCCAAAGAGTTGTCCTATCCTATTTTGATTGCATAGGTCAAAGTCATAATTGAACTAGGGATCTAAACTGTTTCGGTTTTGGGGTAATGAAGGTCAAAGGTCATCTATTTACTTGAGTGACAAAGTGCTTGGGGGGTATTAGTTGAGCTTGTGCCAGACATCTCCACCAATTTCACATGTGTGTGTGATGTGTAGACACCTCAGCTGCTCATCCCACTTAGGTTTATGATTATCCACCCATTGGTGAGACACAAATGTCGGAAAGGATATCTGGGGCCAGCAGGGTGTTTATACGGAATATACATTGTGGTGTAAAAGGGTGTGTTAAAGATACATCAGTTTGTAGGTTCAAGGTCACATTTAGAGAAACAAGGCCATGATTGGGCACACATTTATGTTTATCTAAATTTACATTTGTAACTTCTTTAATTTACCTGATTATGACACATGGGTAGTTCTTTATTGCTTATTATATGACAAGGAGTCCAAATCAATCTGTGTATACATATTTTGCAAAATTAATGGCCTTTAACATGTAACAAAAACATAAAATGGTTAGTTGGTGATGTAAACACTGTTACTACAGCTTGGATAAGCTGTTTTACAATGTTTAAGTTGCCAAATACACAAAAATGCAAAAAGTTCAAAGTTCACTCCTGGTCTAAATTTGATTAGTCGACTAATGCCACTATCAGTCAATTGTGAATTTTTTTTGAAAAATATTGATAGATTTTCATTAGTCTATAATAGAGTTAGCATGCATGAGACTGTCAGACTATGAATGAGCTAGATGTGTTACCTTTTCCCATTCAGTTACCTTTTATGTTTAAGGAAATAACACATTGTTTCCAACAAGTAGTTTTACCTAATGCCATCCTTGATTAACACTTATCCTGTACAGAATTCCATCAAAATCAAAGGGCTGATAGAACTGGATACAGTTATTGCGGGTTGATAATTCTATGAAAATTAACATTATAAACTTGTCACTCAGAAGGGACAAGCAGGAGGTGTAGACCAAGATCAGACTGAACATATGTGCAGGCTGATCTTTGTCTATACTTCCTTCCAAATCAGGCATATTCCGGGTTGAGCATGACCAGGGTTAAGATTCTTTGGTTGAAATTGACATCCTTTTTAAGGCTTGTGTCTGCTGTAACTTTTCAATTTGGATCAGTCTAAGAATTTGTCTCTAGGTATTAGGTCAAGATGGATCAGTCTAAGATTTTGTCTCTAAATATTAGGTCAAGAGGCATGTTAGAATGTACTTACATACTGAGGTCAAACCTGTTCATAGGGAAACTATCATCAGTTGATGTCCTTCCAGATGTCAATGTTCTCTGTTTTACAGTCACTTATGAAATTTAGAGTGATTGCTTGAAACAACTAGTTCATAATTCTTTTTAAAATATTTTAACAAAAAATTTGAAGGCATAACTTTTAATTTTATTTGATACAATAGATCAACTTAGTCCAGTGAAAGTGCTACTGATTTCTTTATTTCTGATTTTACTGTTTATATCCCTTAATGAGAGCTCCCTGTTAGCTTCCTATGCTATTTTAACTCTTATAATGCTGAAGCCAAATTATTCCTGTTTTCACAGAAGGTATAGACAAAAATCAGCCTGCACGCATATGCACTTTCATCTTTATCTACTACCAAGCAAGAGTTGTTTACAAAATTAATTTTAGGAAGAATTATTCACCTACAATTCATGTTTCCGATGTTTTCAGAACAATTCTGAAATTGAGTTTTATTCAGCTTGACATGGGTTGGAATTGATCTGTAAACCCTTAACCCTTTCCTGTACAAATCCTGGATTTTATGCCGTTGTGATTGCATACTCGAGAAAACATTGCGGAAAAAGAAGAAACTGCTTGTTAGACAACAATTTTAAGTTGATAAAATTCTAAGTATATCAGTCATTTTGGTAACAAGAAATTTCTGCAATTTCAACATTGTTTTCCTGAACTATTTTCTAGATAGGAGGGATTGTGTGGGAACTGGTTATGGGAGCATTTAGGAGAAATACAGTATATAATTTTGACTCAAGTTAATGCTGTAATATAAAGATTTAGAACAGGTTTGGCTGTTTGTAGATAGTGTTCTAACTTTATTAACCCTCTACACATATATACCCCTCTTTGCTTTTTCTAACCCAAACAGGCAACAACCAGATTCACACCTGACGAATATTTCTTACAGAAATACGGGCAAAGTGCAATTCCTAGTCAAATTGAGCCAGGGCAGAGGTCTGTTAGGCCTTCACGGAACTTAATGGAAAGGTATTGTTTTTTTGTCTTCTTAATCTAATTTGAATCAAATTCAAGTAATCTAGCAAGTTCTCTGCATGAAATAGAGATTTATACTGATTTTCTTAAAAAACACTCACTATGTTCTAACATTTATTATCTTGCATGTACCAGTTTTGATTATTGTAGGAACAAATGAAGTTATCCTACAAATTTTATAGAGTAAATTCATTCATGGTACTTGGTCCAAAAAGGACACACTCACACACATGGAAAAAAATGTATTGCATAGTGTTAAACACTGTGTTCCATATTGAGGAAATGTCAGATTTTTTCTTTCAATATTCATAGAATGAATACTATTTTGTAGTATTGATATAAACCTGGTATTTGATCCTTGCTGCTTACAAAAGATTGATATTTTCCCTGACCTATGTTTTTGGCTTAGATCCAATACAAGATACACACTACAAAAGGATATTTCTTATGAATTATAGCAGTATTATTATAGCAGTATATTTGCCCCAACATTGATAAAATGAAGGCTATATCATTCCAAAAGGTAACCCATTACCACACAATCCTGCTTTTAATTTGATTTGATAAAAGATCAATGGCATATTAAGTGTTCTAAATCATCTCAAAATTTTCCTGGAACTAAACCCATTACTAGATGACAGAATTTCCAGCTGGTCCAAATTGAAAGGAGTAGCAAACGACAAATTAAACTTCTTGAAATTTTTCTTTTTAGAATACATTGTGTAAAATGAAGAAATTGCTGGTTACATGTGATTTCTTCATTTTACACAATGTTTCCGAACTGATTTTCTCGAAGGGCATCAAAAAGTGTTATTATATGGAAATGGTTTAAAAAAGAATTGATAAATGATTTTGTATGAGATAGTCCCAACTATTTTATGTTTGTGAACCCCAGGCACTGAGAGCATGCTAGATATCTACTGGGTTCTTGAAGAAAAATAGCATTTTACACCATTCCCAGATAATGACTCTTTATAACATCAATGGGAAATCATCGTGTAAAGTGTAGAATTACTTGTTTAACCCATTCCAACACAGTGGAATTTTAGACTGGTCCAAATTGAAAGGAGCTGCAGACGACAATTTCAAGTTGATGGAATTTGTAATTTTTCATCTTTCTGGATAGAAATCATTGTGGATAATGAAGAAATTGCTTGATCCAAGCAATTTCTTCATTTTCCACAATATTTTCCAAAGCTTTTTTGTTGAGGGGTGTAAAAAGGAGGGATCGGTAGGGAATGGGTAAAAGCAATTTCTTCATTTCTCACAATGTTTCAGAAAGTTGAAAAAATCTAGAATTTCATAAACTTTATTTTATTGTTTGCAACTCCTTTCAATTTAGACAAGTCAACAATTTTTCAGTCTGGTAACAAGTCATGCAAATAGACTTGGAGTATTTAGCTATTTCCAGATCACATAGTGTATACTCTGATCAGACTGCATATACACAGGCTGATTTGAGTTTTTACTTCTGACATTCGCACCTTGCGGTGGCACATATCCTTTCCGACTATAATTTGTCTCTCACCAATGGGTGGATAATTGTGAACCTAAGTGGGATAGCAGCTGGAGGCTAGGAAAGGATGTGGTGGTAGTACCCGTGTGAGAAATGCCAGTAATCCATTGTTAGGTGCTCCAGCCACTGCAATATGACTGAAATACTATTAAAAGTGGTGTTAAACCCCATTCAATCAATCAGTCAATCCCACATTTGCAAGATTGTTGAAAATGTCTTGCACAGTCTCCAATATCATTTTGTATAAATGTCTTTTTCACTATGAATTACTATTTCTGTTTGTATTTTCTTTGGTCAGACCTTTCAAAGACTTGCTTCAATACACCCAGTTATGGTATTTTTATTTGCACCTCTTTGTATCGTAGTTTTAGAACCATTTTATCCATTTCACACAATCATGCTTTTGGACGCCCCCCTCCAAGAAAAATGCTTTGGAAAACATTATGGAAAATGTAGAAATTGCATGTTACAAGCAGTTTCTTCATTTTCCACAATGTTTTCCAATACAAAATACCATGATTTCTAAGATTTCATCACTTATAAATTGTTGTCTGCAACTTCCTTGAATTTGGATCAGTATAAAACGTTGTCGTCTGGTAATGGGTCAATTCTTCTAGAACACAAATTAATGAAAGGGTCTCTTCTAATCTCTAAAGATCCCCCCCAATATTTGGTTCAATGTATGGTTCTAAGAGTAATTTAACCCTTGTCATGCTGTACCAGGAATATTCCTTTGAAGTCTGATTCTAGTCCAACTCTCCTGTTTGTCTCCTTCAACCCAGAGCTGTTTATAAAATTCATTTTTGGTATTTTTTTGAGTCGCTGAAGCTGAAAGCTTCGGAAGCGACTCATTGCTATCGCACGATCTTTCTGTTACAAAAGTCCTGAACCAATTTCCACCCCTGACTGCCTTTGTTATAACTCTGCCATTGTATCTTAATTGGATAAATGAGAACATTTCGGAAACAGTTAGAAGATTAATTTTTGTATATTTAACGGTTTTGAAGCAAAACAATCGCAAACTTTGTCATTTTTCTAGTTTTGAACGCGAACTAGTTACAGCGCGGAAAAAGCCAAAGTACGTACTAAAAGAGAGGTCGACAGTTCTTATGAAATGACCTACTTCCCTATGTATACTGCATAACTTCATATTCGATTTGCATTTTCAAATAAAATAGATGTTAAAATTCATTTTAAATAAAATTTAATATGTAAATCATTACTGTTCATCATTTCGCGGAGGTAAAATAAATCATCCGCGTAGTTAGGGACTGTCTTACTATTTACCCCGGTACACCCCGGGACACCGTGTTTAAGTCAAAACGGCCCGAAGTCAATACGACCCGAGGTCAAACAAGCCCGTGATTTTGGCGGAATGACCCTAAAGTGATTTTACTTGTCAAAACGGCCCAAAAGGAAATTTTCATAAAGTAGATCTTGAAAATTACCGAAATATAAACTTTTATGAAGAATTTCTGAATTTGGACCGTTTTGACTTTCGGTCGTTTTGACTGTAAACCAGGACACCCTGAGATGCCTGACATATGTAAATAATATTGTCATATATTTACTTATAGTAAATCTTAATAACATTGCATTAATTTTGCGACCCCATGTAAGATTAACGTGTTTCATGTTTGGAAAAAAAAAGAAAACTTAAAATCCATGTCCATTCTAGCAATTTTATTCTATTTCATTTTTTATTTGAATTGAGAATATCAATTAGTTAATCTAATCGTATTTCCTGTTTTTAATTAGTTAATATAATCGTATTTCCTGTTTACAAATGCTTAGGACATTCACTGGTCATAAATTAAAAAAGGTCTCGGGTTAATGTTATTAATCTAAACTATTCATTTACCCTAGGGCTCATAGAGTTACCATCGCCGTTTTAAGCAAACTGAGGGAGTCCCGGGGTAACAAATAGGTTCTTTATGTGAGAAATTTAGATAGCCAGTTTGACTTAATTTTTCCGTTAGTAAAATAAAAAGCATCTCAAGGTACTGAAGGCGTCATCTCTAGGTTAGAAAGAAACCGAAAATTTCCGACGAAAGTTGTAAGCATTATTAAGGCTTCATCGGAATTACTTTTGGGCTGATTGATATTGATTGTACAGAATAGGGGCAATGAATCGAGTTGTAAATAGTTAATGTCAAAGTATCGGGGAAAATTCAGAACGGAAATGATCGCTTAGAATACATGAATATGAAATCATCTAGGTATTAGTTTATTTTGCGAAGCTTAATATGGCATCATCATTGCTTAGTGCATACATTTCAAAATGAATGAAAAAAGTAAAGCGAGACAAGAAAACAAATCAAACATATTCTTACTTGTCAAAGTACTGGTGAAAATGAAAAATGAAAAATGGTTAGTTAGTTAACAAGGTAACGAAAATTATATTGAATGAAACAATCCAGACCACATTAAGTGAATGTTTGATACAAACAAACAAGTGTCGCCGTCATTCTTTCAATTTTGAACAAAAGTACTCGGAGCTAATATTGCCGTCGCAATAAAGATGAAAGAGTCTCGAGGTAAAACACCCATCCAATAGAGTGAAAAATAGATAGCTATGGCAACATTGAGTATATATTGCCGTCAAAATGAAGCAGAAAGAGTCCCGAGGTACCTGTGTTTCCAAGTGATTTAAGAAACGAAGCGATCGACGGAAAATGGAATAATGACCAATCGTCAATGTATTTACTCACTGATATTAGATTGTATGAAAAGATGAGACACCATTTGGGGAAGAGTTAAGCATTCGTATAAGGTTGGAATAGTTATTTCCGCTATTTTATTTTTTCCCTAAATGTTCTTTGGGGGTAATTGTTTCCTGCTTTTATTTTAGCTTGGCAAAGACGTCCTCAAGCTTCGCATATACCAATTTCTTTACAAAACATATGAATTCCTTTTCTGTACAAGTATGACTTATTACACTGGGACTTATATTCATATTCGATTATCAGTCCGCCGGGTTGATATATGACGATGTGTAGAGTTGAAAAGATTTCATAAACTTCCATTAATAATTGACTAGTTAAGAGCGCAACAATATCTTGTCAAACTGTAGGTTTTACGTTTTTGATAGAAATCCGAAGATGTAATAGATTTTTTCCGGATCTGAATGCATCTTCTTAAACTTAAGAATTGAATAAAATGATATTACGGTCTCGGAGCATTTCAACGCATATTTATAAATGTTTATATATGAAAATACTACGAGATATATTTTCAAGACTATACTATCTTGCTTATGGAGAGTCCGAGCGTATGTGAAATCGTCAAAGAAAGTCAATATGCACTTTATACTAAAACTACCGCCATTGTTTACCTTTGAATATATTAAAGTGATATCACCCGGGATGCTCATAGATCTGAAATATGGATCTAATTATAATATATACAAACCAAATTTGTCTCTGTTTAATCAATATACAAATGAAATAATTTTGACATTCGGGTATCTCTTTTAATTGTACCCCGGGTCAGCCAAACATTATTTAAAAGTACGCATTCATCCGGGGTATGATTATATACACTCTCAATATCTCTGATTTTTTAAACCTCAAATAACTTAAATTATCCCGCTGGTGCAATCACAAATTGTTCCAATGAATTATGAGAGATGAAACCAATTCCCGGGGTACACGATATGGCTAGACAACGTATTGAATCAATATCCAGTGTAATAACTTGTTAATATTGAATAGGTTTTTCATAATTCAAACAGTAGGGTTGTGGAATGTGTTCCTCTTTTAAACTGACTTTTCTTAAAACTCCTGAACAAAAAATAATTCCGGGATATCTAGTGTGCTTAACTGTCAAACTGGTCAGGCGGGCGGACACCAGTAAAATAATTGTCCCCAGTATACCACTTAAAGGGTACTTCTGTTCATCTATCGCCGCTTCGGTGGTTGTGAAGAAACGTCACACAGGGTCTCGATTTAACGTCTCACCAAAAAGACAATCAGTTTGCAGGTTTGGTCAACCAAGGGCTCACGCCCATGATGATGAGATTAGAAGTCAAGTGCTCTACCAAATGAGCTTATCGGCTGTCAAACACTTCTTAAGAAATTCATAAAGCATATGTATATAACTGCCTGATGGTTCCACAAGTTTGAAAGTTCAAATGAAGAATGTATAAATGTCGAAAATCAATTTGCTGAAAGGCCGTAATATGCATGTTTCAGAATACGGTTTATTGATAACGCTTGATCAACAGTTACCATATTTATTTATTTGTATTTTGTAAATGAATGGCGTTACAAGCATTCTTTTAATGGCGAATAAAAGAAATTCAGATCTTCATACGTAGGTTTTAATTTCTGCACCAACAAAATTTATTGGCAAAATAAAATGAATGAAGTTGGGAAACTTGAATATTTTATTAATATATGTTAAAGCATTAGAAGACTACCTTGGGTCCATTTTTGCGACCTTGGGACTGCTTTGACCATATATGGGCCGGTTTAACGTATTTTTTAATGGAGAGGCCGGTCTGACTTTATTGGGCCTGTTTGACCAGGGGCCGGTTTCACGATGGGCCGGTTTAACTGGTTCCCTGTAATGCTAATTACGGACAGCACCCGTATAAATCAAAACGAAATTTTGAGTAATACAAATGAGTTAATTATCATAATTCCCTAAACCCAACTCAATATATATGGCAGTATTACTCTACATCAGGTGTCCCGGGGTTTTCCGCGGTAAATAGCAAGGCGTTTCGGCGAGAATTGGATGTCGACAACAACAACAATGGAGGCGTTTGAGTTCTTTTTGAACTCTCGATATTTATTACGGCGTTTATTCATTTTAATAGTCTTGAAATGATGTTTCTTTAACCGAGAAACAATAAGAGAAATATTATTGAATAATCACCAATGTGAATAGCTGTCTTAACGAATTAGCGTGGCCAGTTCCTTTAAAAACGTATCCGTCGTTTCCAGTGCATCAAGTTTAGATTGTCATCCGCGTTGAAAAGGGTCAGTGAATACCGTAGTCACACACATCATGTTTGATTTTCTTTATTTTCAGTTATTTTCTTTCTTTCAAAGACAAACAACAATATTTACCAAGTTGTCCTATTCTTTAATAGAGCAATTTCTGTGATTGTTTATAACTCGACACCAAGGACCCATCAGGAACCACCAGCAAAAATGTTCAGGACTTCTTAATTTTACCCATGTGATGTTAAGATCTTATAGCCCATTTATGAATATTTCTCAGTTTGAAATTGTCAAGAGTCACATTTTAAGCTTAAACCATCATTAACAATTACTTTTGTGGGGAGTCATAGCCATGTCACTGATTATGTGGGTATATTCAAGACCCGGGTATGTCCTTTGGCAAGGCATTCAGTCACAACATAATACTAGAGGCACTGAGCAAGTACATGATTGATTGATTTAATGAAGTTTAACACAACTCAATTTAACAGTATTATAGTCACATCACAGCGGCAGGCGCCATGAATTCCTGGTATTTCTCACACCGGTACAACCAATACATTCTCTGAGTCTCCAGCTTCTCATCCCACTAAGCTTTATGGCCATCCACACATTGGTGGGCTAACTTATGTCGGACAGGAAGTTTGCTGTGGCCGGGGATTAAACCCGGGACCCCATGACTAGGAGACCTATGTACTACCAATTTGCTATGGCCATGGCTGAAGTTCATGAATAGTTGAACTTTGCCATTATATAACTGAAACATTGTTCTTTGAACAGTGTTATACCCCATTTAATCAAATGAAAATCGACTTGGCTTCATTAACCCATTCGAACACAAATCCCTCCTTTTTACGCCCCTCAAAAGGTTTGGTAAACATTGTGGAAAATGAAGAAATTGCTTGTATCAAGCAATTTCTTCATTATCCACAATGTTTTCTATCCAAAAAGTATTAAAATTCCATCAACTTGAAATTGTTGTCTGCAGCTTCTTTCAATTTTGACCAGTCTAAAAGTTCGTTATGCTGGATTGGGTGAACAGAATTTACATGATTTAATCTGCTTCATGCGTGAAGTGATCAAAGACCAACAGCCTAAAGTTAATGTTCAATAGCCAATACCAAACAATTTGTCTGTTATGGCGACTCTCAGGCCCTTCAGGGCTTTGATTTATCATTAACTAGTGTTTTAAGTGCTTTCAGGCTTTTTATTTTGTATGCAAATTCAGACAAGGATTTTATTCAGCATGGCAAGGGTTACGAGACATGTATGAATTTTTATGCCCCCACCACTTAATGGGTGGGGGGCATATAGATTTGCCTTTGTCCGTCCGTCCGTCCTTCAGTCCGTCCCGAAATTGTCTGGGGCATATCTCTGAAAGTATAATAGCTATCAACTTGAAACTTCATAGATGGGTAGACCTCATTGAGGAGAAGTGCAGTGCTCACGAAACACAACTCTTGCTTGCATAATTTTGGAGTTATTGCCCTTTGTTAATTTAAAGACTTACATTTTGTCCGGAGCATATCTCTGAAAGTATAATAGCTATCAACTTGAAACTTCATAGATAGATAGACCTCATTGAGGAGAAGTGCAGTGCACAAGAACCCCAACTCTTGCTTGCATAATTTTGGAGTTATTGCCCTTTGTTATTATCAAAGCTACCAGTGGGGGCATCTCTATCCTGTGGACAAAGCTCTTGTTAAGGAATTAGACCCTTTCATATAATAATTCTAATAATCAAACATCTTTGAGAAACATGCTTATAAAAAAATGATTATTTTGACTTATGAGGCCTTTGAATTATTAAAACTTTAAAATACCATGATTGTCCTTTTACCCATTCCCATATAATGACACTTTTAAATGCCCCTTAATATAAAAGATTTTGAAAGCACCTTTTTCATTATCTTCAATGTTTTCTACCCTAAAAGACAAAGATTTTGAAGATTTCATCAACTAATAAATTGTTGACTGCAACTTCTTTGAATTTGGACTAGTCTTAAATTCTATTGTCTGGTAATGGGTTAAATTAAATGGATTATAAGAAACCAAGAATAAATATTCATTGGCTCAACCAAGTAGCCATTTTAACTTTCAGTTTTGATCCTATATGGAACTTCATTGCCATTGACTTTATGATTAGACCTTATTCCTTAAACTTACTCAAAAGTATGCGCCATTAACCCATGTCATGCTGAACCCAGAATATTCCGTTTTTTAGCAGGAGGTGTAGACTAAGATCAGCCTTCACATAAGTGCAGTCTGATCTTTGTCTACACCTCCTGCTTTAATCTTTCCTGCCAGAGTTGTTTATGAAGTTGATTTCTAAAAGAAATAGGGATTTGTGAACAACAAGATCTATCAGTGCTTTTAGACCTTTGATTTTACAGTAATTCAGTAAGGTAATTTATAAAGCATTACAAGGGTTAAGGGTAGAAAACTTGTGAGAAGAAGGAGGAATTTCTTGTCCCAAGCTCTTTCTTAGCAATATCTTATTTTACCACTATATTTCCCACTATTACTTTGATTTGAAATGCAAAATTGTGCAATGAAGGGTTAAGCCAGACAGTATTTTATCTTTGTTTGATGTAGATTACAGTCTTTGTTGTTTGATGAACCCATTTCCATGCAATGCTGCATTCAGATGCCCAGAAGAAATACAATCATTGAAAATTTTGTGAGAAATGAAGAAATTGATTGTAATAAGCAATAATGATTTAACCCTATATTTTCACTTCTTTTCAAATTTTTGCATAATTTGAAAATTTTGTGAGAAAAGAAGAAATTGATTTTAACAAGCAATAATGATTTTACCTTATATTTTCTCTTTTTTTCCAATTTTAGCATTTCTTTTCTTTTCCAATTTTTGTGTCCATTGCAACGTTTTTCAATTTTGATCAGTGTTTAAATATTGTCATCTAGTAACAGGCCTAACAATGGTTTCTTTGATCAAACACAGTATCATAATGAGCAAGGTGGTGGAAGTTTATTAGAAAACAAATATTGAAGGATACATGAATCTGGTATTGTCTTTTTCATTTTGCTTAAATCCATTTCTTGTTAGATCTATTTCTTTCTTTAATCAAAAGTAAAAAATAAAGTATCCTAAATGATCATTCCAGTTACATTCTTAGTTTATTTATCATTTTATTGCACTTGTGTCAAGGGCAAATGCAAAGAAAAATGGAATTAGAGTTTATATACTTGGCTTTCCATGTAAATAATTATTGCCATTGATAAGATAATTTTTAGCCCTCTTTTGTTAAAATATTGCATTTACATCACTTTGCTTTTATACTTGAGAAAACATAGTGGGAAAAGAAAAATTTGCTTGTAACAAGCAGTTCCTCCTTTTTCCACAATATTTTCAACCGCATAGGATTTTTTAGATTTAAATTGCATCCAATTTCATTATCATCTGCAACCTCTTTCAGTTTGGACTATTTTAAAATAGACAGCAAAGAGTTAATAACATTAATATTTTATTTTCCAAATTGATTTGTATAGTCTCTCCTCATTAGCTTGGGTATTTTCCGTGGAAACCTGCAGTATTGCTATGGTCTATAGGAATTGCTTTGTCATAGCCTTGCATAAGTCTGTTTGTAGCACCTCTACTATAATGATATCCATTACTGCCTTGATGGCTGAGTGCTTTTTGTGCTTGCCTTATGATCTGAAGGCAACAAGTTCAAGCCCCACCGTCATCGGGGTGTGTCTTTCAGGGAGCTGAAAATATCCGGTTTGTGAGCGTTCGAGACCGATGCTATAAGTTTAAAGCTTTCGTCACAATAGAACTAAAATATATTAGTATAAAATAAAAGTTAACATGTGGCATCCACTTCAAACCTGGAATATATGTTCACCTTCAAAAGAGTTATTTATACTATCAATGCTTTGAATGTATTTTTGTACAAATATTGCTTCTTTTGGGACTTAGAATTTTTCATTTACTACCCATCACTAGCAGCCAAAGTTGATGCCTGCATTTGGTTCTCTTGCATTTAGAATTAAGACTATAATGAATATGGATATACACTTGCTTCATCAGATAAAGTATTGTGATCAATAGGGTTTTGTATCAAAATTCAATTTTAAACCTTCTCCCTGAATATATCATCTTTTATTGTCATATTAAGCAGCATAGACCAAGTCGAGTTAGAATATTCATCTTTACTAACAAGTTTATGTTTTCCATTCATATGAAGTGAAACGTAATCCTTTCTTGTACAAACCTAGGGTTTTATGTCACTGTGATTTTGTACATGTTGTACATGTAACATTGTTGACAAAGAAGATATTGCTTATAACAATTTCTCCTTTTCCCACACTATTTTCTATCACATTGGATGGTTTCTCATTGTCTTCTGCAACCTGTCTCAATTTGGACCATTCTAAAATTTAAAAATAAAAAGGGGGTTAAGCATGAAAATAAGGCATTTAAATTTTAAGACAATCTATTGCTATTACTTTTATTCAGCAAACAATGTTTAAAAAATGCTTTCTTTGTTTCAGACCTAACAGTAGAGGGGCTGTGGTTGATCCTTTAACTGGAACCAGCAATTATAGAGACTATCAGGATATGCAGTACTTCGGGAACCGGCATGTTAGTGACTCTGGTATATCACACAATATCAATCGACCTCCATCTCGGAATCAAGTGTATCCAACAGAATCAAACTATCATGGTCAAAACATGTACAATTCACATTCACCAGCTCATGTGCTCCCTCGTGGCCCCACACCATCTCGTGATCATATACATTCTGTGACACCACGTGGTCAGACTCCGTCGTTTGACAGTGATAATCGTATAAATGTTCAAAACTATGCCAATCATTCAAACTATGCAAACTATAATCAAGTGCAACTTGGACCCACGCCATCGCGAGAGCTGAATCATCGTGGACCAACTCCTTCAAGAGATTTATATATCGCAGATAAACGTCATTACAGTGAAGATTCTGCTTTTCGTGCCACAGACATGAATAATGGAAAAGTGATTAATAGTTATTCAAATAATCATGATTACATGACTAGATCAGATGGAAGGCCACCTGGTACTGGGAATTATGGGAATTCAAATCAAGCATACAGGGAGCCAGTTTTTTCGGTAGCAGGAACCAGACCTGTTAAGCCTTTGTCGACACAACCAAATTCTGCAAAAGTTTGACTATAGGCAAACAGTGACAAACTCTAATCTCTATGCTGTGCAAAAACACTTCAAAATCCTGTAACTACATCTTTCAAAATTTTTAAACTGGTCCAAATTGAATGAAAATTTTAGATTTTAATTTAAAATGCATTGGAAAAAATATAAACATAATTGCCAAATAAAGTTGACGTCATTATGAAATTGTCAATTGGCTGAAAATGAAAGGAATAGATTGGGGTCTGTCACTGTTCTAAACCAGTCATTTAAAAGTGTTCATTTAATCATGAATACTAATCCTTTAACACATACAAAAATTTTTATGTCCCTGCCATATCATGGCGATGAGCATATAGGATTACCTCTGTTGGTGGGTTAATGGGTGTGTTCATGTGTGTGTCTATTGCTTTTCCGAAGCTATTCTTCTACATTAACTGATTGATTTCAAAATGTCTAGGCACAGTTGTTCCCCTTGAAAAGTACTAATGTTCTATGTAAAACTGTTTGAAACTCCCAAGTTCAAGGTCACCGCTGAAGGTCATGTGACAGGCAATTATGCGGGGGGAGGGCATCTATGTCTGTGACATGTTTCTAGTTATATACTATTAAGTCATTAATAACCAATATTCCATACAACGTTATACATATATAACATTTTTAGCTCATCTGAGCACAAAGTGCGAGGTGGTCTATTGTAATCGGTCGTTGTCCGTCGTCCGTCCGTCTGTCCTTCTGTCTGTCTGTCAGTCTGTCCGTCCATCCACAATTTCTTTAAAAATCTTCTCCTCCTAAACCAGTAGGCCAATCAAGCTGAAACTTTGCAGAGCTGTTCCTTGGGTGAAGTTCTACAAAAGTTGTTAAAAGAATTTAATTCTGTCAAAAACTCTGGTTGCCTAGGCATTTGAAAATGGGAATCTTTAGTTAATCTTTAAAAAAATTTAAAAATCTTCTTCTCTTAAACCAATAGGCCAATCAAGCTGAAACTTTGCAGGGAAGTTCCTTGGGTGAAGTTCTACAAAAGTTGTTAAAAGAATTTAATTCTGTCAAAAACTCTGGTTGCCTAGGCATTTGAAAATAGGAATCTGTAGTCAATATTTAAATATCTTTAAAAATCTTCTTATCCTAAACCAGTAGGCCAATCAAACTGAAACTTTGCAGGGATGTTCATTGGGTGAAGTTCTACAAAAGTTGTTAAAAGAATTTAATTCTGTCAAAAACTCTGGTTTCCTAAGCATTTGAAAATGGGAATCTTTAGTTAATCTTTAAAAAAAAATTAAAAATCTTCTTCTCTTAAACCAATAGGCCAATCAAGCTGAAACTTTGCAGGGAAGTTCCTTGGGTGAAGTTCTACAAAAGTTGTTAAAAGAATCTTTAGTAAATCTTTAAAAATCTTCTTCTCCTAAACCAGTAGGCCAATCAAGCTGAAACTTTGCAGGGATGTCCCTTGGGTGAAGTTCTTCAAAAGTTTATGAAAGAATTTCATTCCGTGAAAAACTCTTGTAACCCCGGCATATGAAAATGGTAAATTTTAGAAAATCTTTGTTGTTGTTTTTTTTATAGACTACAAGGCCAAAGGCCTTTATATTTTATATAGAGATTAATCATGTGGTTCTCTACCAAGTTTTTAAATATTTAATCTCTTGGGTCAAAAAAGGTCCCGCCCTTGAGATCTGAAGTTTGGAAGAATGCTTAATTAGAGCAATTTCAAAAGACTTCTCCTCTTAAACTATAAGGTCTAGGATATTCGTATTTGGTATGTAGCATAACTGGATAGTTTTGTACTATATCATTAAAAGTTGTCTTCCTAGGGTCAAAAACGGCCCTGCACTAGGGGTCCAAAATTGGGAAAAACGCAAAATTTGAGTATGCTAAAAAAAGAAAATTCTTCATTTTAAGGCGAAGGGCATTTATATTTTGAGTGTAGCATAGCCTGGCTGTTATCTATCAATTTTGATTAAATTATGCCTGTAGGTTAAAAAACACCCCTTCCCTGGGTGTCCAAAGTTTGTTAAAATGCTCAATTAGACCATGTTCAACAGTCTTTTACTCCGAATCTACAAAGTCTAAGGCATTTATATATTGTATATAGCATAACTAGATGGTTCTCTACCATGTTAGCTAAAATCTTAGCTCTAGGGTAAAACATGGCACTGCCCCCGAGGATGAAAATTTTCGAAAACACCGAATTAGAGCAACTTCAAAAGTGAAGGGCATTCATATTTGGTATGTAAAATGACTTAATAATTTTGTACTATGTTACAGGAAAATATGCTCTTAGGATAAAAGACGTCTCTGCTCCTGGGGTCAAAAATTGCGTAAATTGCATTGAAAGAATTCTTCTTCTTAAATAATGGTTCTAGAGCATTTACATTAAAAAAACATAGGATAACATTATTATTATCAACCATGTTTATATCCTTTGGACAAACATGGCCCTTCCTAAGGCATCCAAAGTTATGAAAAACGCTCAATAAGAGCATGTTCAAATATCTTCCTCTCCTCATGTATTAAGTTGTAATGCATTCATATTTGATTTATAGTTCATCCAGATTGTTCTCTACCAAGGTTTCTAAAATTACACCCATTGAAGTTGCAGACAGTAATTAGAATTTGATTGAAAATACAAATAATTTCAAGTAGAAAACACTGTGAGAAATGGATAAATTGCTTGTCATTCTGTTTCTAACCTATTTTCCCTGAGGGTGACAAATTCTTGAATAGTTTGGTAATGGATTAAACTACAAAGCCAAAGGCATTCATTTTTATTGAAAAGCATTACCGGATAATCTGATATTTGTTTTATTAGCTCACCTGAGCACGTAGTGCTCAAGTGAGCTATTGTGATCGCCTTTTGTCCAGCGTCCGTCCGTCGTGCGTCGTCCGTCAACAATTTCTTTAAACGACATCTCCTCCTAAACCACTGGGCCAATCTGAACCAAATTTGGCAGAAATGTTCCTTAGGTGGTCCCCTTCAAAAATAGCTAAAAAAAAGAAATCTGTTAAAAACTCTGGTTGCCATGGCAACAAAAGTGAAATTTTAAAATAATCTTTAAAAATCTTCTCCTCCTGACCCAGAAGGCATAGAGCCTTGATATTTTGCATGAAGCATCAGTATATTGACCTCTTCCAAAATAGCTAAAATCATGATCCTCGGAGCCCCAGGGGCGAAGCCCCAGGGGGGGGGGGTTTATATAGAAATAAAGAACGATTTTTTAAATGACATCTCCTCTCAAACCACTGGGCCAATTTGAACCAAATTTGGCAGAAATGTTCCTTAGGTGGTCCCCTTCAAAAATAGCTAAAAGAATTGAAATCCGTTAAAAACTCTGGTTGCCATGGCAACAAAAGTAAAATTTTAAAATAATCTTTAAAAATCTTCTCCTCCTGACCCAGAAGGCGTAGAGCCTTAATATTTTGCATGAAGCATCAGTATATTGACCTCTTTCAAAATAGCTAAAATCATGATCCTAGGATCCCCAGGGGCGAAGCCCCGGGGGGGGGGGTTTATATAGAAATAAAGTACAATTTTTTAAATGACATCTCCTCTCAAACCACAGGGCCAATTTGAACCAAATTTGGCAGAAATGTTGCTTAGGTGGTCCCCCTTAAAATTAGCTAAAAGAATTGAAATCCGTTAAAAACTCTGGTTGCCATGGCAACAAAAGTGAAATTTCAAAATAATCTTTAAAAATCTTCTCCTCCTGACCCAGAAGGCGTAGAGCCTTAATATTTTGCATGAAGCATCAGTATATTGATCTCTTACAAAATAGCTAAACTCATGATCCTAGGGTTTCCAGGGGCAGACCTGGGTGGGGAGGTATAGGCATGAAGCATCAGTTCACAGACTTCTTTCTTATTTCTGAAATTATAACCCATGGAAAAAGTTTTTTCCTTCTTTCCAAATCAGCACTTAGGCCTTGGAATTTATAATTTAGACTTTTGGATCCCCAGGTTCATAGTCTTTATATGTAATTGTGGCCCACTTGTTTCATAATCCTAACCTTAACATGAAATTAGACTGTTGAAAGAAAAAGAGCCTTTATCTCAGGTGAGCGCCCCAGGGCCAATGGCCCTCTTGTTTATTTTGCTCAAGTTGTGTCTTTTTTATACAAAAAGGTACTGTAATTTGCAGATGCCTCAGGTGAGCGATTTAGGACCATCATGGTCCTCTTGTTTCAAGTATCAAATTCTAAAACAAGAGTTGGCCCATTACCAGACAACAAGATTATAGAGTGGTCCAAATTGAAAGGAGTTGCAGACGACAATTTTAAGTTTATGGAATTTTAGATTTTTAAACTTTTTTGCAAGAAAACATTGTGTAAAATGAAGAAATTGTTTGTTACAAGCAATTTCTTTATTTAACACAATGTTTTTCCAATTGTCTTTTTTGAGAGGTGTCCAAAAAACATTATTGTGCGGGAATGGGTTAAGTTGACCTCTGTTGACATGAATATGTTCAAAACCAATTCAAATTTTTCATTAGCCCAATTAACAGACAGCCAAATTTTAGACTTGTTGAAACTCAAAATAGTGCAGATGGCGATTTTTAGTTGGTATTTTTTTTTCTTTTGAGGGAGAAAACCTTGTGGATAATGAAGAAATTGCTTGTAACAAGCAATGTCTTTTCACAATCCTTTCCATAGATCTAGGGAAGTTAAAATATAGGATTGTGTGGGAATGGGCTAAAACATTCTGTTACGTTACAGGCAATTTCTTCATTATCCACAATGTTTTCAAACTCAGTAGATATAAAAGAAAATTAAGATTTTATTGAATAAAAATTGTCGTCTGCAACTTCTTTCAATATGGACCCCGTCTTTTATTGTTTAGTAACGGGTTAAAAGAATACTTTGTTATTGCTATCACATGTATTTTCACATGATGCCTTTTGAAAAGATTAAACGAATAAATAAAAAAAGAATAATGTAGATTACTGTTCCTGGTTCCTGCATATTAAACATTTTCATATTTTGTTAACCAAGATTCCGACACAATGGGTTAACAGATTAACCCATTACCACACAATCACGCTTTTTCACACCTCAAAGGAAAAAGCCTTTTCTTCATTATGCACTATGATTTAAACCAAAAGGAGGTAAATATTCACCAACTAAAATATATCATCTAAAACTTCTTTGAATTGGGACCAGTGTAATATTTTGTCGTCTGGTAATGAGTCAAGTATCACATTGAAATTAGAATATTTGCCAATCAGTTAAAGATCTTAAGAGCTCATGGTGAAAACTATGATCAGACTTCTATGTTATCTGAGTCTTTAATTGATGCACATATAAAATTGTTCGAAATGTCAAGCTGTGTAATGTAATCTTAACTTTTTTTCTGTGGTTGTGAAAGAAATGGTTGTTCCAAATAGTGTGATAGTCATTTCTATGAATTTATATGATAAAAGTTTATGTCTACTGCTATCATGAACAATGTTGACTTCACTCTTTCATATTCAATCCCTGGTTTTTACGTCTCCGTGTTTTTATATTTGAGTAAACATTATGGAAAAAAGAAGCTATTACTTGTAACAAGCTACATACTTCTTTTTCCACGTTATTTTCTACCCAACTGAATGAATATTTTTCAAATAAAATTACCTTTAAGTTGTCGTCTGCAAAACAGTTTAATTTGGATAGGTCTAAAATTTTGAAATACAGTTTAGGGTAAATTTGGTCAACTTTCTGTATAATTCTATGGTTGATTGATTTGAAAAAAAGGGTTGTTTTAAAATTCATCTACAGTATATTTTGTATTAAGATAATTACTTATGAATTTATAGAAATAAAAATCATTTTAAATTAACCCTTTCCTGTTTTACGAAATTCTAGACTTGTCCAATTTGAAAGAGGAAGCGAATGACAATTTAAATTGAACTTTATTGAAAATTTTAAAATATTGTGGGAAAAGATGAACTTGCTTGTAGCAAGCAATTTCTGTTTTTCCCACAATGTTTTCTCAAGTATAAAATCACGTGGAATGGGAAAATCAATGAGTTAAAAGTATTTGAGGCATAATTGTGATTGACAGCTGTCTGTCAGTGTATGTTCTGTTCTGTCCTCTTCTGAACCAGTTCTTTTCCATTCAAAACTCTAACGATGTACTTTGAGAAATATTTTCTAGCCTTTTTGGCCCTGTCTTTCTAACTTTAATGCAATTTTAATGTCGTCTGCAACTTTTTATACCCCCCCTAAACTATGTTTGGGGGGTATATAGGCGTCAGCTTGTCGGTCTGTTTGTCTGCCTGTCCGTACGTCTGTCTGTAGCTTTTTCGTGTCCGCTCAATTTCTGGGCAACCAATGGCCGAATTTGATTCAAATTTCACTGATATAATCAGTATCAATCAGAGATGTGCATATTTTATTTTGGTTACTGTCCATTGATTTTTGACTGAGTTATGGCCCTTTGGTGAAAAATCGTGTCCACTCAATTTTTCAGCAACCATCAGACGGATTTGATTCAAATTTCACACAAACACTTGGTATAAGTCAGAGTATTATGGTTATGGTCCATTTATTTTTGACGGATTTATGGCCCTTTAATTAAAAAGTCCATTTTTTGTTATGGCCCTCTGGCCAATAGCACTTGTGTATGGACAAGCGCAGTTGGGGGGTATTAGTCAGCTTTGCGAGAATGTTTAGTTTAAATTTGGACCAGTGTAAAATTTAGTTATCTGATAATGGGTTTAACTGTTTTCTGTTCAATCCCTGGATTTCATGTCCCTATGACTTTGTAATTGAAAACAACATAGTGGAAAAAGAAAGAATTGCTTGTAATAAGCAATTTCTTCTTTTTCTGCAATTGTTATGCCCCCGCATCGATAGATTGGGGGCATATTGTTTCACTGGTGTCTGTCTGTCTGTCTGTCCGTCTGTCTGTCTGTCTGCAAAACTTAACCTGCCAACTAAACATTTTCCTATAACTTCATCCCTAATTAAGTTACAATGCTAATATTTTGTATGTAGATGGGTCTCAACAAGGCGCAAATTGGGAAGGTCATTTCATCAAGGTCAAGGTCAAAATTTAAACCCTTTTCCCTAAAACGTTACTCAAAAACTTAACCTACCAACTAAACATTTTCCTATAACTTCAACCCAAATTAAGTTACAATGCTAATATTTGGTATGTAGATAGGGCCCAACAAGGCACAACTGGGGAAGGTCATTTCATCAAGGTCAAGGTCAAAACAAAGAAAGAAACAATAAAAATCACCTGTTTCTAAAGAATTCCTATTTCGGGGGCATGGTGTTTCACAAACACATCTTGTTTCTACCCTACTGACCCATTATATTTCAAATTAAATCTACTATAAATTATCAGCAAAACCTTTGAATTTGGACAGGTCTAAAGTTTTGCAAAACAGGAAAGGGTTAAAGACTTTCATCAGAAAAAAGGTGGCAAGTATGTGCATTCACTTTTGGCAAATATCATGGCCTTATAGACCTCAACAAAAATGCCTCTATGATAAAAAAAAGGTTCTGCCCTTGGAGTCAGCAAATATATCTGAGATTGAGTTTGGCAAAGAATTCTGTCTACACAAACAATTTCCATTCTATTGAAAAGTTACCTATTGTTATAACACTTTCTAAGAATCTATTTGATTAAACATTTGTAATTTTCCAGTAATTTTTATATTGAAAGCATGGTTGTTGAGCTGGGATGTGATATTGTACATTTATAATCAATCTTTGTGTAATATTGATGTATTGTATACAAGTTCCTGTGTATGTTTACATGTATTGTATACAATATTACATGTATTGAATACAAGTTTACATGCACCAAAAAGAAGCTTATATGTATTGCATACAAGATAACATGCATTATATACTAGTTTACGTGAATTGTATACAAGTTTATACATATTGTATACAGCTTTACATGTGTTGTTAACATGAATTCTATACAAGTTTACATGCATTGCATACAGTTTAACATGTATTTTCCCCCAAGTTTACATGAATTGTATACAAGTTTACATGTATTGTATAAAGTTTACATGTATATTATATACAAGTTAAGACATATTGAATACAAGTTTACATGAATTGTATACAGGTTTACAGTGGTCAAGATAGGGGGCGAAAATATGTTGTTTCTCTTCCTAACTCTGTGTTGTTAGTACTGGTTAGAATTGTCTCAAATCATTCACACACAATCCCTATCTTTTACACCTCTCAAGAAAAAAACCTTGGGAATATATTTTGAAAAATGAAGAAATTGCTTGTCAGTAGTTTTTTTCATTTTCAACAATGTTTTCTAACCCAAAAGATAAAGAATTTAAAACTTTCATTGACTAAAATGTGTTTATTTGATATTTTTGAATTTGGATCAGTCTAAGATTGTGTTGTTTAGTAATGTTGTTATCAAGAAAATTGAGTTAGATGAATAAATAAGGAAATTTTTCGATTTTGGAACCAAAATTTCTCCCTCTATCTTGAACTCTAAGTTTATAACAGGAGGAGATAAGTGGTGTATTTGTAATAAATGATAAGGTATTCCAAACTGTGGTAGTAGAACAGAATATGTTCAACTTATCTGGAGCGCATGCAAAATTTTTTGCTTATAACCAGCTAAAGGAGAAAAGATATATTTTTATGCCCTTGTCATCTAATGGCAATGGACATAGAGAGAGTTACCTCTGTACTTGTGTGTGTGTGTATGTCTGTCTGTATGTATACCTGTGTGTCTTGTTCTTGTCCCAAGCATATTGTCTACAAAAAATGATTTTAAAATAATTGGTACAGTAGTACTCCTTTAACCCATTCCAACACAGTGGAATTTAAGACTGGTCCAAATTGAAAGAAGCTGCAGACGACAATTTCAAGTTGATAGAATTTTGAATTTTTTCGTCATTTTGGGTAGAAAACATTGTGGATAATGAAGAAATTGCTTGATACAAGCAATTTCTTCATTTTCCACAATGTTTTCAAAAGCTTTTTTCTTGAGGGGTGTAAAAAGGAGGGATTGAGTTGTAATGGGTTAAGAGTACTTTTGTTATGTGTAAGTTGTGTTGGAATCTCCTAAGTTCAAGGTTAGAACTAAAGGTCATGTGACAAGCAATTATGTTAGGGGCACCTGTGTCTGAGACACATTTCTAGTTTTGTTTTGTCTTTTTCAAGAGCTTATTTATGTATTCAGTAATGTTCATCACCCCTTTTGTCATAGGAGGAATATTCATGTACTACATCTGTACTTATAAGGATTGAATTCATATTAGATTCTGTATGTAAACACAATATTCAAGACCTACAATGGTTTTGGCTATGTACTTGCAATGTGAGAGGGGTCAAAGGTTATGGGTTTCCAACTCTAGCATTACCGCTGGTCATGTAAGTATTCCATGGGCAGTACTCCTGCCTAGTACCGTGACACCCAGGAATAACATGAATAACTGAACTTTGCTGTATTATAGCACACAGATTATTCAAAGTGGCATAAAATAGATCATTAAAAGTCACAGAATCATTTTTACAATCCTCTTACTTGAAAACAGTAAAGTCAGATTAGATTTAAACTTTACCAAGACATTCCTGCACAAATAAGTTTTTGAAAAGTAAATGATGTTAGTACTTAACAATATGATAAAATGTTAATCCATTCCAACACAATGAAATATTAGACCGGTCCAAATTGAAGGAAGTTGCAGACCACAATTTCATGTTAATTGAATTCTAATTTTTTCTTCTTTTTGGGGGTAGGAAACATTGTGTATAATGAAGAAATTGCTTGATACAAGTTATTTATTCATTATCCACAATGTTTTCCAAAGCTTTTTTCATAAGGTGCGTAAAAAGGTGGTATTGTGTGGGAATGGGTTAGATTAGACAAAATTGAAACAATGATACTCGACATAATTCAAAAAGGAAGTATTTTGATAAACATTGTAGCAGCTTTGGTTTTAAAAACAAGACAAATCTCTATAAAGGTATAACTACTATGCAAGAAAACTAGAGTGACAGGCCTTGTTGTCTATTTTGTAATTCCAACCAACCATTAACTGATGTTCAGTTCTTCTTGTGTCAAATTATGAGTCCAAAACAAGAAACAATCTGATTGGTTGTAAACTTCTACAAAAAAAATTAACAAAAGATTTATTTCTTGTAATGTGTAATTTCTTTGAATTTAGACCAGTCCAAAATTAAGGCACCAGATGAACAGGTTAATTTTGGAATGTGTTGTTAAAGTTTTCATGAGGTTGAAAAAGACAGCTAGGGGTTATTTATTCTTTGTCAGTGTGAACTTTGTTATATACCATCTTTTTATGTACACAGACTGACAAATTTTATATTTTTGTATAGTCATTGGATAATCTATATTTTAAGATTAAATAGTTGAATCTTGAATACATCTTTTTTAATTCTTTAATCATCATCTAAATTAAGATAGAGAAAGATAATGACCCTAGAACGTCAAAGAGTGTCTATTCTAGTTTCTAGTATATTCTTTTTTAAGCTCACCTGAACAAAATATTCTCAAAGTGAGCTTTTATTATCATGCTGTGGTCTGTCTTGTATCATGTATTACCATGCATCAAGCTTCCTAGAGGCCACATTTGTGGATCGAATGACTTTAAGACTTTTCAGAATGTTTATAAGCAATACATATTGACAAAGTATGACTTTGGGGGCCAACATTAAGTCACTTTGTCAACTCTTAGAAACAAATTGTTTGTACTCTTGAGGCCACATTTTTAGCTGAAATGATTTGATATTTCGTCAGAATATTTGTTTCCACAATATTTAAGCAAAATTCGAATTTGGGACACGATTAGTCAAAAACTAGGTCACTAGGCCAAATCTTAGAAATACCTCGTCTGCACTATAGAGGTCACATTTATAGCTCAAATTATTTTATATTTGGTAAGCATATTTGAGTCCGCAATGTAAAGTCCAAATTTGAATAAAAAAACTAGACCATTATGTCAAATCTTAGAAATATCTTGCATGCACTCTAAAGGCCACACATGTTACTCAAATGACATGATATTTAGCATAAATCCATAATATCTCTGCCAAGTTTGAACTTGGGTCACTTCGGGTCATAAACTATGTCACTATGTCAAATCATAAAGAGGCTACATTTTTGGCTCAAATTACTTTATATATTTGGTCAGAATATTTGTCTTTATTATATCACAACTGTGTTCAAATTTGGATCAATTTAGGTCAAAACTAGGTCACAAGGTCAAATCATAGACTTACTTCATATGCTTTCTCTGGAGTTGCATTCTATGGTAAAAAATTAGGCCATAAGGTCAAATATCAATATGCACTCTAGAGCCCTCATACAACTGGATGACTAGGTCTAATCTAAAGAAATCATACTTTCTTGCACAAATACCTTGAAACTTTGTAAGAATAATTTCTTTGATTTCTTAGACAAAATTTGATAAAGGGTCACTTTTGGGAAAAATAGTCTCTTTTTTAATCTATGGTGAGGGCCTTAGGGCCAGTGGCCTGCTTAGTTTTCCTTTCCAACAAGATTTGCTACCCGTTTAATACTTAAACATGTACATTCATTATTCATTTATACCCATTCCCACCAAATCCCTCCTTTTTATGCTCTTCAAGAAAAAGGTTTTGGAAAAAAATGTGGAAAATGAAGAAATTGCTTGTATCAAACAGTTTCTTTATTATCCACAATGTTTTCTTATCTAAAAAGAGGGGGAAAAGAAGAATTTCTATTAACTTGAAAATATCATCAGTAGCTTCTTTCAATTTGGACCAGTCAAAAATTTTGTCATCTGGTAATGGGTTAACAGGTATTTCACAAGTTAACTCTGTCACCTGTCAATTCTATCGAGTTTGAAATCTTGTAGTCTTGCAATGGGTGTAGAAATCAAACAACAAATTCATACATACAGTTCATACATAAAATTCGATACATATTTGAGAAGTGAAAATGCTTGCAACCAGTTTTTAGCTCTACTGGGCGAAAGGCCACTAGAGCTATAGCGATGGCTTTTTCTCGTCCAGCGTCCGTCCGTTAAACTTTTCCTTGTTTACGCGATAGAGTCAACAGTTTTTCATTGGATTCCCTTCAAACTTTCACAGAATGATTGTACCATCATAAGGATCATTCCTTTCGAAATTTGGTATGATCTGTCAAGAAACATGGGAAAAGGGGCCTTATAAATATTTAATTAAAAATTCCATTAAAAATCCTTGTTTACACGATAGAGTCCACAGTTCTCATTGGATTCTCTTCAATCTTTCTCAGAATGATTGTACCATCATAAGGATCATTCCTTTCGAAAATGGGTATGATCCGTCTAGAAACACGGGAAAAAGGGCCTTATGAAAATTTAATTAAAAAATCCTCGTTAACACTCTAGAGTCCAGAGTTTACATAAGATTCAATTCAACCTTTCACAGAATGATTGTACCAACATAAGGATCGTTCCTTTCGAAATTGGGTCAGATCCGTCAAGAAACATGGGAAAACAGGCCTTATGAAAATTTAATTAAAAAATCCTCGTTTACGCGATAGAGTCAACAGTTTTCATCAGATTCTCTTCAAACTCTCAAAGAATGATTGTACCATCATAAGGATCGTTTCTATCGAAATTGGGTATGATCCGTCAAGAAACATGGGAAAAGGGGCCTTATAAATATTTAATTAAAAAATCCATTAAGAATCCTCGTTTACGTGATAGAGTCAACAGTTTTTCATTGGATTCTCTTCAAACTTTCTCAGAATGATTGAACCATCATATGGATCGTTCCTTTCGAAAATGGGTCTGATCTGTCAAGAAACACGGAAAAGGGACCTTATGAAAATTTAATTAAAAAATCCTCATTAGCACTCTATAGTCCACAGTTTACATCGGATTGTATTTAAACTTTCACAGAATGATTGTACCATCATAAGGATTGTTCCTTTGGGAATTTGGTCTGATCCATCAGGTAACACGGGAAAAGGGGCCTTATGAAAATTTAATCGAAAAATCTTTTAAGAAATCCTCTTTAACACTCTGGAGTCAACAGTTTTCATCGGATTCCCTTCAAACTTTCACAGAATGATTGTACTATCATAAGGATTGTTCCTTTCGAAATTTGGTATGATCCGTCAAGAAGCACAGGAAAAAGGGGCCTTATGAAAATTTCAATAAAAAATTCTCATTAATAATCTAGAGCCAAGAATTTTCAACGGATTCTCTTCAAACTTTCACAGAATGATTGTACCATCATAATGATTGTTCCTTTCGGAATCGGATATGATTTCTCAAGAAACATAGGAAAAGGGGCCTTATTAAAATTTAATTCAAAGATCTTTTTTAACACTCTAAAGTCTACAGTTTTCATCTGATTGACTTCAAACTTTCACAGAATGATTTTACCATCATAAGAACTGTTTCTTTCAAAATTTGGTATAATCAGTCTAGGACCACGGGAAAAAGGGGCCGATAAAAACTTGATTAAAAAGTCCTTATAAACACAATAGAGTCCATAGTTTTCAACAAATTTTCTTCAAACATTCCCACAATGAATATTACATTAAATGGATTGTTCCTTTCGGAAGTAGGTTTGATCCATCAAGTTTCATGGGAAAAGGGGCCCTTTGAAAATTTAATAAAAAGATCTGAGTTAACACATAATGGCCCTAGATTTCACCTGATTGACTTCAAACTTTCACATAATGATTGACATAATGATTGTACCATCATAAGGATTGTTCCTTTCAAATTGGGTCTGATCCATTGAGAAACATAGGAAAAGGGGCCTTAGGAAAATTCACTTAAAAAAATCTTAATTAATGCTTGTAAGTCCACAGATGAGATGGGGTTGTCTTTATACTCAAACAGAATAATTATACTTTTGTATGAAGAGTTCCCTTTGGAATTGGTTCAGATCCATCAAGTAACATGGGAAAAGGGGCTATATGAAAATTCAATTAATAAAACCCTGTTAACACAATGAAGCCCACAACTTTGATCAGATTTTGTTGAAACTTTCACAGAATGATTGGAAGGTCAAAACTATCATTCTTTTCATAACAGGGTTTGAATTGTCAAGAAACACAGGAAAAGGGGCCTTATGAAAATTTCATTTATAAATCCTTGTTACCAAGTTCAGAGCTTTCATCGGATTTTCTTCAAACATTCACAGAATAATTGTACAATAATAATGATTGTTGATGTTTGCATTAGACCTGATCCATCAAATATCACAGGAAAAGGAGCATTATTAAATTTAATTTTAAAATCATTGTTCCACAATAAAGTCAAAAGTTTTCATCAGATTCTGTTAAAACTTTCACAGAATGATTATTCCATCATGAGGATTCTTTCTTTTCAAATTAGGCGTGACCTGTCTAGTATCATGGGAAAAGGGGCCTATTGTGAATTTTATCTTTAATCCTTGTAACCAAGTCCAGAGCTTTCATTGGATTTTATTCAAACCTTCACAGAATCATTGTACAATAATCACGATTGTTGATGCTGACATGAGACCTGATCCTTCAAGTATCACAGGAAAAGGAGCCCTATGAAAATTTTATTTTTAAAAATTTTACACCAAGATAAAGTCTGCAGTTTTCATTGGATTCTGTTCAAACTTTCACAGAATGTTTGTACCATCATAAGGATTGTTTCTTTCCAAATTGGGCCTGATCTGTCTAGTATCATAGGAAAAGGGGCTGTATGAAAAATTATTACCAAATCCTCATAAACATAACAATGCCCTCAGTCTTTATCAGAATCTCTTCAAACTTTAATAGAATGATTGTACCATCATTTGGATTGTTCCTTTATAAATTAGGTCTGATTGGTTAAGTGACACAAGAAAAGGGACTTTATAAAAATTTTATTACAAAACATCATTATTACAATGAAGTCCTCAGTCTTTATCATTTTCTTCAAACTATCATTAGGATTGTTCCTTTGTACATTGGGTCTGATTTGTTAAGTTTCACAAAAAAAGGGGCCTTATGAAAATTTTGTTAGAAAAATTCTTGACACAATTCAGTCCACTGTTTTCATTGATTCTCTTTAACTTTCAAAGAATGATTGTACCTTCATTAGAATTGTTACTTTTGAAATTTGGTTTGTTCTGTAAAGTATCATGAGAAAAGGGGCCCTCTGAAGATTTCACTATAAACTATAAACACAATAAATTCCAGATTGATTGTACCATCATTCCAATTGTTGATTTTGACAGTGGATCTGACTATGGCAAGTGTCACATAAAAAGGGGCCTTATGAAAAACTCTCTGAAATATTCTGGTTAGCACAATGATGTCCCTTGATTTCACCAGATTCACTTCAAAATTTCACAGAATGATTGTACAAATACTTAAATGGTTCTTTTCAGAACTGGGTACAATCCATCAAGTATCATGTAAAAAGGGGCCATATGATTTTTTTTAAATATTCTAGTAAACATAATGAATTCCCAATATTTGATCGGATTCACTTTTAACTTTCACAGAATGATAAAACCAACAGTAAAATATCACGGGAAAAGGGGCCTTATGAGAACTTGAATTTAATATCTTTGTTAACACAATAAAGTCAACAGTTCTATTGGATTCTCTTCAAAGATGCATGGAATAATTGTGGCATTCGAAACACAGGAAAAGGGGCCTTACAGATTATCATTCAAAACATTCTTGTGTATTTGATGAAGATCACAATCATTATCAAATTGTCTTTTAAATTTCACAGGACAATTGTCGGGTTGTAAGGAAAGTTCCTTTTGGATTGAAATTGATCCATCAGAAAACACAGGAAAAGGGGCCTTATTGATTTTCATTCAAAACAATCCTGTTTATGTGATAAAGTCCACAATTATTGTCAGATTCTAATGAAATATTTACAGAACGATTGTAGGGTCATAAGGTAACTTTCTTTTCCGAAATGGAGTGGATCCGTCATGAAACATGGGAAAAGGGGCCTTGAGGATTGTTTTTTTTAAAATGATAAAGGGGATAAAGCCCTTTTTTTCTTTATGCATTATTCTTTGAGCAATTAACTTCCTGAAATACCAGATTTCTTTAACGGAAAACTTGATAACCAGTAGAGCGTCTCAGGCCCTCATGGGCCTCTTGATGTTATTTCCGGCCGCCGCCATAGCGCAGTCGGTACCGCGTCAGACTCCTAATCTTCAATCATGGGATGTCCTGGGCTCGATCACCGGCTGCGGCACATATTCTTTCCGACATTTGTCTCTCACCAATGGGAGGATAATCGTAAACCTAAGTGGGATAGCAGCTTGAGGCTAGGAAAGGATGTAGTGGTAGTACTGGTGTGAGAAATACCAGGAATCCATTGTTAGGTGCTCGAGCCGCCGTGATATGACTGAAATACTGTTAAAAGCGGCGTTAAACCCCATTCAATCAATCAACTTTGTCATTTCCTAATATTTTCTACAATATACAATTTACAATAACAGATTAGATTTCGCCACATTTGAAGTGTCGTCTTCAAATTCTTTCAATTCAGATCAGTCTAAAATGTTGTCAGGTAATGGAGTGATCCTTTATGTTCTATATGCTTTAAGATCAGTTTGTCCCATTGAATATCTCACTATAGATCTTGTGTATCCAGGTCACACAACTGATAGATTGCTCAGCCCAACCAACTGACCTCCGACAGGAAGTTCCACTCAGATATTAAATGGGGTTATTTTGCAATATTTATTGTCAGTAACTTTTAAAAGGAATAATAAAAAGTTCGGGTTGGCGACTTAAACGACGTTAGTACAGCTTAACCCTTTCCAAACCTGGGATTCTACGTCACTGTGATTTTATACTCGAGAAAACATTGTGGAAAAAGGAGTATTGCTTGTAACATGCAATTTCTCCTTTTCCCATAATATTTTCTACCACATAGGATGGTCAGATTTCAAATTGCATGCAATTTTCATTGTCGTCTGCAACCTCTTTCAAATTGGACCAGTCTTAAATTTCATAAAACAGGAAAGGGTTAATAAAGTCACGTTTACACTTTCACGATTTCCTCTATGATTCACCCAGTTTTCTCATGGTCAGATAAATCGGGATGGATCAGGATGAATCATGGCGAAAAGTAGAAATATTCAGTGTCACTAAGATTCCACGATATTAGTACGGTGTCTGTAAGTTATCGCTACGAATCAATGACGATTCTCTACGGCAACGCTACGGTTAATGAGGATTAACCACGGTAGCACAACGAATGCTCACGGTGCTTGTACGGTTTGATACGGTACTAGTACGATTCACAGCGGTAGCGACACGAGCCAATCGTGGAGCTCCGTAGCGAAACCGTGAATTATGGGTAGGACAACCGTACACAATTTGTGGTGAATCATGCGAATTTGTGGTGTCAAAGATTCCACGACTGGCTACGATCTCAAACGAATAGCCGCAAAATTTAATATAGCTACGGTGTCAGTACGAATAAGGACGATTCCGCTACGGTTGCGATACGAATTAGGCCACGCCTAATAACCGCCATGATTTGCCACGAATGTTTTAAACAGTTTAAAACTCCTGTAGCGCTACCGTGAAGTTTCCCGAATCATCACGATTTATCAAGATTCACCAAGGTTCTACTACGAATCACCACGGTACCCGACGATTTTACAAATCGTGGCGAATCATAGCAGCACCGTAGCTAAAAATCGTGAATGTGTAAACAGGTCTTAAACAGTTCCAGTCGACAAACCAACAACAAAGTTTTACATAAATATGGTAGGTCAAAGCTCACTTCTGGTCTTTATTTAACCATTTACATGCTGAATCTTGAATATGTGCAGTCTGATCTTAGTCTAAATAAACCCGTTTGGTATTTTAGTTTCAGAGTGGTATATATAATTGATTAACAAGTAATAATGACCAAAATATCTGGATAGTCCAGTGCTTACAGCCCTTTTGTTTAAATACAATTACGCATAAGGATTTTATTCTGCATGATAAGGGTTAAGATTCTATTGGTATATCAATAATATGATTGACCTTCGTGATCCGCCAATTTCCTGTTTATTGCCCGTCTTACTTTTGATAATGAAAAACACACGATTCTCCTAAGTTCGGTAATCCAAATCTTTCCGTTATAATATTAGCCCTTTGTATATTTTGAACACTAATAGCACGTCTATGTTGGTCACCAATGTTTGTTTGTTCGAGCACACTTCCTTTCTGTGAGTCCTGATCGAATGCTTTAAGAGCATCTCCAATGTAAACTACATTAATATTCAAATATTCAAAAACCTGGACTAAAACTTCTTTTTTCTCCGCCATCATATTTTCGTATAACACTGGTAATATTTTATTTCCCTGACTTATAAAATCCTTTACCAAAGCAATACACATGCACCAAGCATATGTAAACATCTCCACAGAATTTAGATCCTCGCATCTGAATTTGACGGGTTCTTTCTCTAGAACATAACTGAAATAGAAATGCATTCTACGGCGAAAGAACGGAATCAGTTTCGAAAATCGGTCGCTATCTATCAAATACAAAGCACTGCTTTGGACCACCTCGGATATCATTAGGCCAAGAAAGGAGGAGACAGTCTTTAGACTGTTTCTGTACCCGAACACAAACTTCATATCTTGAAAGTTTTTTGACAGTGCATGGATATGTTGAGAAGCACAGGAGCGAGTTTTGATACAATATCTTTGTATTCCTGACATAGACTTGCATACGATTTTTACCGTGGCGACAAGGATCTCTTCGTACTGGTTAGTGGTAAGCAAGCCTGTTCGTTTTAGATGTGCTATATTTGTGAAAGCATCTGGTTCTGCCAACAGTAGAGTACCCGGTACCCTTTCTAGTGCTTGACTCAGTAACGTAGATCCACATCTGCCTGTATTGGCCATGTAACAAACATCATCACAGGGTTGTGGCATGTCTTTTGTAAGCTTGTAGAGAGATTCCAATGGCATCACTAGGACATTAATAGCGTGTTTGAATTGGGAAATGTATAAGAAAGCATTTGTGTTTGAGCTGTAGACATTTATATGTTTCGGAACTTCGATAAACACAGCATCAGTTCGGGTAACACAATACAGCGATACGTTTTCACGTAAAACGTAATTTGGAGAAGTGTAGGTGTGGTGGATGGCGATGAAATCAGACGGTGAAACGACGTCAATGAGAAAGAACTTGCGCCTCCAAACGATTTTCATCACGTGACAGCTGACGTCATAACGAGTCTTCATGGGATGTGCGTGACTTTCGACTAAGTTTACTATCTTTAGGACGATGACGTAAGCCACGAAGGTAAATAATGAGAACAGGTATCTCGTTAAATCTGTTAATACGCTCATCTTTAACGAACAAGTGAACCTGAAAAACACACACAGTAAGACGAAAAATGTCTGACAAAATTCAAAGAGATTCCCTGCATTTTAGCACGGTTGTTTTCGGAGAAACCAAAGGTTTTGCTATAGCCAGGTCCGCGTTAACGTCGACTTCAGAAAACTTTGACTTTTTGTAATATATCTGGTTTTACTTAAGAAATTCACTTGGATCTCGGAATATATCTTCACTATCAAAAGAGCAATCTATAACAAAAAGGTCACACAACTCTGAATGCATTTTTGAATGAATTATGCTCCTTTTTCGATTTACAAATTTTACGCGCTATAAAGCTGTTGAGCAGCCAAGCGTTGGTATCTGCATATGTTGCTCTTATTTTACAAGTTTGAGACCCTAAAAACCAACAACCAATAAAAAAAACCCAACAAAACATCTACATTCTACAACTGTCTTGAAACTGAACTTCTTCCGGACGATATCTCGGATAATTGTTAATCGGGGTCACGTGATTTGATCACATGTTCTAAGATGCAAATTCAGAATACCCCTAAGGGCAGTTTAGAGGCCTAATATCTTAATATTTGAGCAGATTGTTTGTCTCCGTGATGATTTTGACTAGTATATCAATTACGGTCGCCTCACCGGACTCTCAGTCCTTTGATATGTATACCTTTTGGCAAAGTACCGACAACACAACAACACGTATAAAGTATAATCCAGCGGCGATAAAGCGTCACCTTACGAAGACCGACTTATGTCTACACTCGTGTAATTCAAGTTAAAAGGGTTAAAATTCGATGGTCTGCAAATCGAGGCCATTTAAGTGACAAACAGACGCCCTCTGTTAAGAACAACACTGGTTTGTAAAACTTGAGTTCCAAAGAATTGTCATTTTTATCCCCGTTGAAATAGAGCTATGCAACATCGCAACTTCTGGTGGCGTAATTTAATACATGGAGATTGAACGTTTGAACAGTAAAATATTTAACCCTTTCCAACATAGTGACGATTTTGGACGCCACTTAAGAAAAACAATCAGGAAAACAATGTGTCAAATGAAGAAATTACTTGTGACAAGCAATTTCTTCATTTGACACAATGTTTTCTACCCAAACAGTTGAAAAAATAAAAGAAATCATAAATTTAAATTGTCGCCTGCAAGTCCTTTGAATTTGGACCGGTCTAAAATGTAGTCGTCTGGTAATGGGTTAAGCAAGTTTAAAAACGTGCAAGAAATTTAAAAAAAAAAAACAAAAAAAAAAACGAACCTGATTTCTTCGCCATATATATTTTTGAACTTTAATGAAATCCAACCCCATTCGTGTTGTTAATATACTCAAATGTCAGTCTTATCAAGATATTCAAAGGCATGACCCTTACACCCTTTCTTTAGTATACTTACTTTTGATTCGCTGGATATTAAGACTAATGAAAATAGATTACAGTCTGAAACAAGTTAACGCATGGGTTCCCTCGTAAACTATGTAAACTATAAGTTGAACCCCTGTCGTGAAAAGGGACTTTCCAGAAACCCAGTAAAACAAAAAGCTTGAAATCGGATGATAGTCAGCAGAGGTAAATCGGGGCCTGTATTGAAAATAATGTATGTGATCATTTTTTGTTTGCGCAGTCTGATCAGGAATTACGCTTTTCGCGTTCACCAGATGGCACCCCTTGAAAAAAGAGATCATTTCAAGAACAGGGAAATCAAAGATACTTTTTCATTTTTAAATCGAAGGCCAGCGGGGCTATTGTCTTCGCATTGTGTCCGTCGTACGTCCCTACGTAAAATATATTCATTTCAAAATCTTCTCCTGCGAAACTGATGAACAGAATGCATTAGAAAAAATTAAAATAAATAAATAAAGCATGGATATGATTGGGGGTCTAATTTCCATATATGCTATATAATAAAAACTTTGAAAATCTTCTCAGAAACCTGTGGATGGATCTCAGCGAAAATTCACACGGATGATCCTCTGGTGACTCTTTGTCAAATTCCTTCGTAGCATTTTGATCGTTTAAACCACATGGCTTTTTATGGTCGTGGCTCATGCCAATTTATAGTAAAATGTGAAAATTTCGAGGGGGAAAAAAGAACTAGCAGCCCCCTGGTAGAGATGCCGACGCTTTGTCTCAAATTAACGGCCACACAATTAACCCATTACCAAACGACAACAATTTAGACTAATCGGAATTGAAATAAATTATAGAGGACATATCCATGCGCTTTAAATTAGAAATTGAGTGTCATGTTTGGGAAAACGTTATGAGAAAAGGAGACGGAAATTACTTATTGCGAGCAATTTCTTTTTTACACAATGATTTCTCCAGACCATATATCTTCAATGCATAAAAATACGGGATTGTGTGGAAATGGGTAAAGCAATTTATTAACTTCTTGACCCTTATTAAGTGTCAGATGTTTCTCTTTCAAGTCACAACTACTTCGTTCGCAAACTCAAATTGGAATTTAAATATTTACTCTATCAATTAATAAGAAAGTGACATAAACGCGGATTTTATTTCCGTTCGCACATATCGTCTTTGGCTACTCGACCAAACTTATCCAAGGTGTAGCTATATGATGCCGCGGCGATATAAAGTTTTTGGAGGTCATTAATCCATTCCCTCACAGTGACGCCTTTTGAGGCCCCTCTTGGGAAGTATTTGGGAAAACATTGTTGAAAATGAAGAAATTGCTTGCAACAAGCAGTTTCTTCATTTTCCACAATGTTTTCTACCAAGAAAGTTGAAAAAATCTAAAATTATGTAAACTTGTGATTGTCGTCTGCAACTCATTTCAATTTGGACCAGTCTAAAATTTTGTCATCTGGTAATGGGTTAAATGCTCATTGTCCTCCAGTGTCAATCAATTACCAGACAGCAAAATTTTAGACTAGTCCAAATTCAAAGGAATTGCAAAGTTTATGCAATTTTATATTGTTTTTTAACTTTCGGGAAAGAAAACATTGTGTAAACTGGAGAAATTGCTTGTGAAAAGCAATTTCTTCATTTTACACAATGATTTCTCAATTGTTTTTCTTGATAGCTTGAGTTAACAGACGAAAACTTGAGGACTTTTCAAAAATCAACGAGTGCAAATGCCACTGGCGGTTAAACCACTAAATCTATTGAATGTCTACGCTATAAAAAGTAGTTCTAATGTATTTTGAGAATATTACAAACTCTATTCAAATATGAATTGAACTTTTTCAAAAGCATGCTATCCAACCCATTCCCACTTAACTCCACTTTTTTAAGTGTCTAAAAAAGAAAAGAAAAAGACTTTAGAAAGCATTGTGGACAATGAAGAAATTGCTTGTACCAAGCAATTTCTTCAATGTCCACAATGTTTTCTACCAAATTCCACCAACTTGAAATTATCATCTGCAACTTCTTACAATTTAAACCGGTCTAAGATTATGTCATGTTGTAATGGGTAAACTCCTTGAATAGTTTAACCTCTAAATCTATCACCTTTAGCAAAGAAGATTACTTAACAAAACTATGCTTTCTAGCTTAAAGTACTATCAGTACTTAGATTCATATGCAACGGTAGCCATTCGGTTAAAAACTGGGCAATATTAGTTTAGATCGAAGAGAGACAACTCTTTACATTTGTGTACTGTAAAAATAAAATATTTCCCTTACACATTGTTATGTTATGCTCCTAGATCCATTGGGCTACCAGAGCAAATTGGGACATTTTAAGGATTCATATGTAACATAAAGAAACCATTTACAGATCAAGCAGGAGTTGCATTGACAAGATTTGTCCATAAAGATATTTTTCTTGATAAAACATTATATCATTAAGACCTTTATGACCAACACATCATCCAAATCTTGCTACAAATACAAGAAATGTTTATATAACAAGAAAGATTCACATAAAACTCCCTTTCACACATAAATGAGTGTGTGTGTGTGTGTGTCAGAATATGCAAAAGGTAATATACAAAGATTCGGTACAAAATTCATTCAAACCTGATACTTAACCATAGATAGTTTTCTTTAATAGAAAGGTCACAGTATTTCGTCGAAATCCGTCCAGGTGAGAATAATTATGTAAAACAGAATTGAGATAATGATTGACCGGAGACTTCCGACATTGCCCGATGATTGTCGATGCGGCGACCTAGCAACTGTCTTGATATCAACATGCAAAAGACCACAAACATTCTGTGAAAAGTAAATCACCTAGAAATGTAGGAAGAGTTGTGTTCATAAGATTTTACCAAGCAGAAAAATGACAAACCCTGAGATATGCAAACGACAACACGGAAACAAGAAATTCACTGAAAATTTAATTAACCCTTTCTTTTTAATCCTTGATTTTTACGTGATTTTATATCTGAGAAAACATTGTAAAAAAAGAAGAAATTGCTTGCAACAAGCAATTTCTTCATTTTCCACAATGTTTTCTACCCTACTGAAAGGTTATTTTTCAAATTATATCCACTTTTCATTTGCGTTTACAAAACCTTTGAATTTGGACAAGTCTAAAATTTGCAAAAAACAGGAAAGGGTAAAATTAACAATTAGTCGCTGGTACGGATGGACTGGCGGATAGGCTTAGAATACCATGCCAAGATACGCCCACGTTCTGTGGCGTAGATAACGACAAAGACCGATAATCTCAAAATAGGAATGACAATATATGATTATCTTAAAAATAATTTTGAAATATTCTATCTTATCAACCATAAAAGAAAACCCCACGATTTATTTACAGATGATAAAAAAATGCATCGTACACATAAAACACACGTTCAAAATTATACCGCTTCGCCTCTAGCGTTAAATATAACAATATTTTCCGCTTATAGTTATAATAAAAAAGCAGTTGAAGATCAAACGATAAGATTTGACAGGTGACTTATTGATTTAAAGGTAAAGATCCCGCTGCGATCGAGGACGAGTTTCAACAAATTGTAAAATGACGCAATTTTTCCAATTAGAAAATCAAATCGCTCATCAATCTAATATGTCTTTTCCTCAATTAGGATAAACAATTAAACAAGCACCCCTTCCTGTAAAATTAGACAGATTCAGTCCGAAGGCGCAAAACACATATCTATGTTTTTCTATACAATAATTTTACGAACAATCTTTAACAGTTTTATGATTAAGGATCAGTATTACGAAAACTTTGTGGGAAAATACAAAAAAAAAAAAAATGATGGTGATTGTTTTTAAATTAAATCACTCATTTGTTCTAGTATTTCAGTTAATTCTATAAAGTGTTCGTTTTGTTTTATCCAACCATTCCAACACAATGAAACCTTTTAACCCCCCCCCCCGAAGAAAAACACTTACAAGCAATTTCTTCATTTTACACAATGTTTTCTACCAAGAACATTGAAAAATATAGAACTCTGTAACCTTAATGTTGGGTTGAATAACCAATCACGCCATATACAGTAAAACCACTCATGGGGCGACCAAAATGTGGTCGTTTTAGAGAATGGTCGCTTACAACACGTTTTTGTAAAATTAATGAAGGATTGATTCGATTACATATATAATTCATTTAATAATTCTTGCTAAATCCTATGTTGTTGGGACTCATTAGAATCGTCTCAGTGAGCCGATTCTAATGGGTTCCAACAACATAGGATTTAGGTATGATATTACAGTAAATATAACTATTTTTTTAGAGCTTCTGCTTTGAAAAGGGGATTTCAACTGTTGTCGGTTAATCGAAGTGGTCGCTTATTGAGGTAGACGCTAAAATCTTGAAATCAAATGATCACATTGCTAGTGGGCAACCAAAATGTCTTAACTAAGCCTTTGTTCAAGCTGTAGCTATGATATTTTGCTCACCAACTGACGGACATTATAAAACGAGTATCCAGCCCCCTACCCCGAGAAAATAATCTGGATCGAATGAACATTCAGGAAATGTAAAACAACAAAATATCGCCGTTGAGCGTGCAAAAAGAATAAAGCTGTAGTTACGACATGATGGTCGCCTATGCCATCCCCCTCCGAGAAAAAAATCTGGACCCACGCATTCAGAAAGCTTAAAGTTTCTTTATCCTAATCTTAATGTACTGTGTAACAGAAAAACGAGGCACTGAAAAACATTTATGAAAATGAAGAAATTGCTTGTAACAAGCAATTTCTTCATATTTTACAATGTTTTCTACACAAAATTAGAAAGATTTTTTTTTAATTTGACAAGCTTAAAATTGTCCTTTGCAACTTGCTTAAATCCGGTCTGGTCCATTTTTATGTGGGAAAGGATAAAGCGTTATTGTCCGAAATTGCATCCTGTAGTGAGAGATTATGAAAATACCTGTCATAAACGTTTCTTACTTTCTCACAATATTTTCATTCCTTTATATAAGATATCTCGAGATTTGAAAATCAGCGATAAGGCAATAAAAAGTTGTAGCAGTATTTTTTAAGGAAAATTAAGGAAAAACAAAACAACAAAATTTAGTCGTTGCGGAGCAAAATGTCGTAACTATTGCTTAATTAAAGCAGTAGTCACGACATTTTGCTTTCCAAACGACGATATAAGACTTTTATAAATTAAAAAGATTTAAAAGACGAGATAAAATAGCTTTTGTGAAACGAAACAATTGGGTTGTGACCTGTTCATGAGGATTTTCTGTAACCCCTAAGAAGCGGGAGATTCAACTTTTGCAGGAAAATAGATAAAATAATAAAAAAGAGAAAATAACAATGGTCTAAACTTGTCCATTAATTATTTAGTTGCGCGCTTTCTACCTTAGTAAACTATCTCATTACCACCCGATCCGCATCTTAACCACCAAAGAAAAATAGTCCCAATAAAACTTGTGGATAAAGGAGAAATTCTCGTGAGGCAATTTCTTCTTTTCTCACTCTGTTTCCTACTTAATATATCACTTATACCTTCAGTTCACGCCAAGTATAAACTGACATTAGCATGGTTTTCGAGTTTTTGACCAGTCCATAATTTAACTTGTCTAGGTGTATTTTAAACAAGTAATCCATCACAAGACAACAAATTCATGGACTGGTCCAATTTGAAAGAAGATACAGACAGCAATTCAAATCTTGCGCGAACCAAAAGCTTATTGCCAGAAAGGAGAAAGTATTGTAAGAAAAGACGAAATTGCTTGTAATAAAGCAATTTATCATTTTCTCATAGTGATTTCTAGAAAATATTTTCCTGGGGCATAAAAAGCGGTATTGTGAAGGAATAAATGATGAGACTATCTGCTGAAGAGGGAGAAAGAGAAAAAAGGAATACTCCATATTTTTTTCTTATTAATAAAATTATTAATTAATATAAAAATTGCTAATCAAATAATTGTAAAACAATTTGATATGATTTATAAAAAAAGGGGCGTGGCAAATCAGGACAGTATTATATCCTAAAGTAGTTAAAACAATTAAGGAAACTGATTGGACAATTAGTGGGTTTCCGTTTCCCGTATTGATGGCTATCTAATGTTAGGGGTGGACGGGTCCGGGTATATAACTGACCTTGTGTTACTGGAAGGACATCACTTTAAATCTGTTGTTTTAATGATAAACATGTGAAATATGAAATTTGGATTAAAAAGTCGGATTTCAGCGGGGTATGCTCTTAGATGTTATTTATCTTGTTCGTACTTACACTAAAATTCATACTAATAGAATAAATTTTAACTTTATTAAAATGCAAGAACGGAAAAATATATTTGAAAATCCCTATTCCTTTTTCCTGCATTAGTTTCTTCATTTTCGTTTTGAACTTCTCACAGTATCTCTCTCTCTCTCTGAATCATGTTTCGTCGTATTCTGGGAATTCTCAAAGAATCACGTTTCACACAAAACTATGTTCAATTTATGCAAAAAACTAATTCCAAAACAACGAAAAAACCAATAAAAAAACCCCAAGCAAATCTGGGGGCGACTAAAATGACACGCCTACAGCTTAACTAAAACTGTAGTTACGATATTTTGTCGCCTACCGACAATATTATGAATCTTTATCTCTTTTTTTAAAGAAAAGAAGCCTGATTGTAAAAGATGAAACGTTAGTTTTTATTTATTGAAAAGCATTGTCGCGGTTTGAGAGTTAGTTGTGTTAGTCGCGGTGTGAAGGGATTTGTCCGAAGATTCCTTGACTGCCATCTCAATATTCTATTTCTATCGCTGAAATATTGTATTTAAATTCACGTTTCAGGAACCTACAAACATTATCTTAGCTCTTGAATGTGTAAGTTGATTGGGTCCCGGGGTTAGAAAAAATGTCCGGAGCTTAAACAACTTTCGCATTTTGGCAGCCATCTCACTTGACAGGGTTACTTTCCCTAAATCTACCAGTACTAGATTTCTCTCTGACAGCGGGACACCAGCTTACCATTTCACAGTTCTGTGGTCAAATTGTTTGTTTCATGTTAGTACACAGGAGCTTGTGTAAGTTACTTGGGTCTCGGGTTGAAACAATATCTCGGAACTAGGTTAACTTTCGCACGTTGGCTGCCATCTCGAACATGTCATTTCAGGGATTCTTATATGGAAATAATACAATTTGCAGATTGAAGAAGGTGCATAATGTATGGATGTATAATTAACCCATTCCCATACATTCTCTATTTTTTAGGGTCCCAAGAAAACAGCTTGAGAAAACATTGTGGAAAATGAAGAAATTGCTTGTTACAAGCCAACCTTCATAAGCCACGAAGTTTTCAAGACAAAAATTATAAAGTAATCACCAACTATGAATTGTCGTCTGCAACTTCTTTGCAATTTGACCAGTCTAAAATTGTATCGTGTAGGAAAAGTGTTAGCTCAAGCTCTTTGAAACGTTTGGCAGCCCTTGGGTTTGTAAGTTGCTTGGGTCCCGGGATGAAACTGGATTTCGGAACTTAATCAACTTTCGTACTCTGGCTGTCATTTCTACACGAGTCTACGAGCGCTACTCCAGTTTTAAGCAAGCAGTCAGGGAAGAACATTAATATAAATGTAGCCAAGGGGTGTAAGTTGCCTGGGTCCCGGGTTTGAGACCTATCTCGGTGCTCGGATAACTTTTACCTCGAAGCTAGTTTTACAGCAGAAAATTACACAGATAACAAAATGGAATAAACATTTTAGTGAATTGGATGTTAGATTATTTCTTTAAATGTGTAAGTCACTTATAGTGTCGGTACTAACAAATTTATCCCAACGACGGCTGTATGGACTACCATTGAAAACGCGACAAGACATATATTAACCAATTTCATGATCATTTTTTCATATTGCAAAAAGATGCATTTATCGCATCCTCACGAGTGAAGGGATATCGAGATCATTTTTTTTCTCGAATACCGTTAGTAGAGTATAAATATAATGTCGCCGCCCGTTGAACGACAAGATCCATTCATCGCCAATTCAAGCCATTAGTCAAATATCTGATATCAGAAAGCAGACTGGTTCAGAATTTATTCTAAACAGAATAATCAAGACTATTTAATGGAGTTATTTACAGATCGTCTAGTCTAATTGACCAATCGCGGCCGTCAATCAAGGAATCAACCCACCAATCAAATGATTTATTCAGCCAGGACCTGAGCTTATCAACTCCGACATTTGTCGCTATTTTGTTTACCTTTAATTTTGATTTTGGCGACTTGAACATCGTAACCAGAGCTTATTCAAGATGTAGTTACGACGTTTAGGTCACAAACCAACTATTTAACTTTTTTGTTACATGCTACTGGCCATAAATTTTGCAAAATAACGCCGTTGAAAATGGAAGCGGAACTTCCTGTTGAAGTTAATGGGCGGAGCTTAGGGAGTCAGTGGGAAGGGCCAGTGATTAATCAATTGTTTCAGTAAGAAGAATAGGAGAAGAAATTGTTGTATCCCCAGGTTGTAAGTTGCTTGGGTCCCGGGCTAAAAACGATCTCGGAACAAAGAAAACTTGCGGTCTGTGGCTGCGATAATACAGTTGTTACAAACAATGCATTTTTTTAACAATTTTTGCTTTGTATCGTAGCCATATATTTCAATCAAGTCCCTCATAATCCCGTTTTATCAAGCCCTTCAAGGAAAAGGGTTTTGAAAGCATTGTGGATAACGAAGAAAGTGTTTGTTACAAGCAATTTCTTCATTATCGACCATGTTTTCTAAAAGACAAAGATTTTGAAAATATCCTAAATTAAAAATTGTCGTCTGCAACCCCTTTGAATTTGGACCAGTCCAAAGTTCAGTCATCTGGTAGAGGGTTAAGTCAGTTGTTTTGTATCATTTAGGTTTTGGTAAGAATAGATAGGCAGCTTAACAATATGTAAGTTACCTAGGTCCCAGGTTTTAGAAAGATCCGCGGGCTTTTGTAACTTGTATATTGTATTGAAGCCACATATTGGGGAAGCGGCTGAAATCCAACGTGATTTAGAGACATTGCTACTACAAAGAACAATTACAGCTACTTTATTCAAATTTTATATCTTTGAAAACCAACATTTTTTAAAAGACATTTCTACCATGAAGACCATTTACAACGTAATTCATTAAGATTTGATATCTTTTAAAACAAGTGGCACCACACGATAACACGAGTAGAGCTATCCGATATGCCAGAACTGTTATTAATCGAAACCTTTGATTTGTGTTGTGTCATTAAGATTTTCGCAAGGTCAAATAAGCAGCTTAACAATATGTAAGTTACCTAGGTCCCAGGTTATAGAAAGATCCGCGGGCTTTTGTAACTTGTATATTGTATACTAGCCACATACTGGGAAAGCGGCTGAAATCCAACATGATTTAGAGACATTGCTACCATGAAGACCATTTACAACCTAATTCATTAAGATTTGATATCTTTCAAAACAAGTGGCACCACACGATAACGCGAGGAGAGCTATCCGATATGCAAGAATTGGTTATTAATCGACACCTTTGATTTGTGTTGTATCATTTAGATTTTCGCAAGGTCAAATAAGCAGCTTGTCAATATGTAAGTTACCTAGGTCCCAGGTTATAGGTTATAGAAAGATCCGCGGGCTTTTGTAACTTGTGTATTGCATTGAAGCCACATACTGGGGAAGCGGCTGAAATCCAACGTGATTTTGAGACATAGCTATCATGAAGACCATTCAAAACGTATTTAATTCAGAATTGATATCTTAAAAAAAAATCTAATATGCAAAAATTGTTATTAATCGAACCCCATGATTTGTGTTGTATCATCTAGATTTTTGCAAGGTCAAGTTAGCAGCTTAACAATATGTAAGTTACCTAGGTCCCAGGTTATAGAAAGGTCCGCGGGCTTTTGTAACTTGTATATTGTATACTAGCATCATATTGGGGAAGCGGCTGAAATCCAACGTGATTTAGAGACATTGCTACTACGAAGAACAATTACAGATATTTTATTCAAATTTTATGTCTTTCAAATCAAGCGACGTCACTCGACAACGCTAGGAAAATATCTGATATACAAAAACTGTTACTAATTGAAACCTTTGATTTGTATTGTATCATTCAGAGTTTTTCAAGGTCAGGTTATCAGTTTTACAATATGTAAGTTACCTAGGTCCCAGGTTTTAGAAAGATCCGCGGGCTTTTGTAACTTGTATATTGTACATTAGCCACATATTGAGGAAGCGGCTGAAATCCAACATGATTACAGACATTGCTACTACAATGACCTTTAACAATGTATTTTATTTAGATTTGATATCTTTCAAAACAAGTGAAGTCACAAGACAACGCGAGGAAAGATATCTGATCCGTATCTGCTATCATTCGAAGCCTTTGATTATGCTGGTAGGATTTTGCACATCAATCTACTTGTGCTCACCAAGACGGCGACCACCAATCTACTTGTGCTCACCAAGACGGCGACGGAGATCTGGAAGAATATAGAAGCACTACACCCTAAGAATTGATGTGTAAGTAACTCTGGTCCCAGGCTACACAGAAACCACGGATCTTTGTAACTTAAACATTGTCGAAATACTACAAGAAGAACGAAGGATGAAATAGAAGAACTAAGGCTGAAACAGGTCAAGTTTTCAGACAGTTATCTAGGAATGCTCAATTTACAGGAACAAGATGCAAGTACAAGTCGGTGTGTAAGTTACCATGGTCCCAGGTTAAATAAATACCGCGGACTATTGTAACTTAAACATCGGCACAATCTAATGGGTTCGCTTTCAAAATATTACAGGAAACCAAACTTTATTGAGACTGCCTTTAACCAAACTTGTTTTGGAAAGGATACATTTAGGTATCGAAGAGTCTATCTTGCGATTTACGTCGAAAGGAACCTGTCCAACGGTGCCATAAAAGTTTACGAACCCCAATGTGTAAGTTACCTTGGTCCCAGGCTATTGAAATGCCGCGGTCTATTGTAACTTAAACATTGACTCAGTTCAACGAATTTACTTATACAATTAGAGTTAAGGCTTACAGATACCAACGTGTAAGTTGCCTAGGTCCCAGACTTCTTTCATTACCACGGATTATTGTAACTTAAACAGTGTCCCAATTTAACGTATTTGCTTACAGAATAAAGGTGGTCAAATTTTCACAGAAAGACGGTCCAGTTACGGTAAAAAAATAGCTTATGAAAACCAATGTGTAAGTTACCCTGGTCCCAGGCTTCAGTAATCACCGCGGACTATTGTAACTTAAACATTGTCCCAGTTCAACGGACTTGCTTACAGGATTGCAGGCTATGAAATATTCACATAAAGACGGTCCAGTAACGGTGCAACAGTAAGTGATGAATACCAATGTGTAAGTTACCTTGGTCCCAGGATTCTTTAATTACCGCGGGCTATTGTAATTTAAACATTGACTCAATTCAACGGATTATTTATAGAAATAAAGTTTGTCGAATTCAAGGCTCACGGATACAACGTGTAAGTTACCTTTGTCCCAGGCTGTTTTCATACCGCAGACTATTGTAACTTAAACATTGTCCAATATTTTTCAACGGACTTGCTTACAGAATTGCAGGCTGTGAAATCTTCACAGAAAGACGGTCCAGTAGCGGTGCAACAATAACCTATGAAAACCAATGTGTAAGTTACCTTGGTCCCAGGATTCTTTAATTACCGCGGGCTATTGTAATTTAAACATTGACCCAATTCAACGGAATCATAACTACTTGGAAATACATGCACCAATGTGTAAGTTACATTGGCCCTAGGCTGCTGTAATCACCGCGGACTGTTATAACTTAAGCATTGTTAATGACAAGGAGAGACCTTAAACATTGTCCCGATTTAACGGACTTACTTACAGAATCATAGGTTATCAAAAAAAATTTAAGAGAGAAGCTTCAGATACGGTATCATAACTACTTGAATATACCAATGTGTAAGTTACCTTGGTCCCTGGCTGTTTTTAATCACCGCGGACTATTGTATCTTAAACATTGTTAAATCAAGGAGAGACCTTCCGTTTATCACGTGTATTCTTACGACGATTGTTGGGAGACAAATGAAGATGATTTGTTCATATCTAGACGACAGAGATCACCAGCTTCCAATGTTTGTAACGAAGTGTAAGTTATCTGGGTCCCAGGCTTTAATAAGTGCCGCGGACTTTTGTAACTTAAACATTGTTCACTGTGGCCATAATAAAGGACAACGACCAAAGTGTAAAAGGAAGATACAGGGAAAGGCGTGGGAAACTTAACAATAACTCATGGACTTTAACTTTGGAAGGCATATGTAAATTAACAGTAACCCGTCAACAGAATGCCGTCATGTGTATCTTTGAAAAGAACTCCCGTGTGCAAGTTATACGGATTTCATGAATACTGGCTGAATAACTTAAAATATTAAAGAACTTTAGCGGCTAGAGGATGTCTCTCTATATTGGTGGGAACATAACGTTGACTTTTCTTTTTACAGTGTAAGAGGAATATAGAAGCTCTACATACTAAATTCTGAAGTTACAACAGGAACAAGGATATTACGTGTAAGTGCAAATGTGTGTATGTTATATTGGTCCCAGGTTATATAAACGACCGCGGTCTTTTATAACTTGAGCATTGATAGCAAAGTCCTCAAGTTAACCACAGCTTCAAGGAAACCACTCTGATGGAGTAATGGATTACATCATTTTTACAGTGTGTAAGTTATATTGGTCCCAGGCTGTATAAATGACCGCGGACTTTTATAACTTAAACATTGACAGAAGAATCATCAAAGAAACCAGAAAATGTTGAAACCTGTGTATATTTGTAGAAACAAGAATCTTTACATCGTTTTACAGTGGGTAAGTTATATTGGTCCCAGGCTGTATAAATGACCGCGGACTTTTATAACTTAATCATTGACAGACGAATCATCAAAGAAACCAGAAAATTTTGAAACCTGTGTATATTTGTAGAAACAAGAATCTTTACATCGTTTTACAGTGTGTAAGTTATATTGGTCCCAGGCTGTATAAATGACCGCGGACTTTTATAACTTAAACATTGATAACAAAACATCCCAGGAAACAAGGATTTCGAGGAAATTTCTCTATGTTGATGGAAACAACGATACATTTTACAGTGTGTAAGTTCTGTTGGTCCCATGCAGTATAAATGACCGCGGACTTTCATAACTTATAACACCGATATAGTACCCAAGGAAATGTCCCCTCTTTATTGGTGGAATAACGAAATTTCATGGGACCCTGAAAATATGTGTCCCATGGAAAACAGGACTAATGAGAAACGTAATGGAATTAATAACAAACGGTGTGTAAGTTACCTTGGTCCCAGGCTAAATATAAATGACCGCGGACTATTGTAACTTAAACATTGACATTAACGTCTGTTTAGACATGATCGTATAATCTCTATGAATTCGGATACCATGAACTGTGCTGGAAATCTAGGAGATTCACGTGTACTTTAAAAGAATAATAATACAGGAACAAGTTTTAAACATTATGGAACTTAGATTAGTTCAATGCTGAATAAATGAATGGGGACTGGTGTAACTTGAACATTGGAAAGGAAACCTTATACGTTTCACTTACAGGTGCACAGCCGCATGGTAATATTTGTTATGTCACGTTAAATTATGTCGATCCTTATTCATAACAAGTGCCTACGCTCGGCTGTTGGCTACTGGATAGTGGACAAAATGCATCTAGAGTTATCCCCATTGATAGTATAGGTTGCTCTTTTGATAGTGAACAAGTGTGACAAGTTTCAAGTGAATGCCTTTAGTAGAACCAGAGATATCACAAAATGTCAAAGTTTTCGCACGACGACGACGACAACAACAACAACGACACCAATGCTATAGCAATACCTCGGGTTTTCGCCAGAAACAGCCGAGCCAAAAATGACGTTTCTATGGAAACGACAGACTCTCAGATTATCAACACAATCATGTTAACCCATTCCAACACAGAGGAATTTTAGACCAGTCCAAATTGAAAGGAGCTGCAGACGACAATTTCAAGTTGATGGAATTTTAAATTTTTTCGTCTTTTCGGATAGAAAACATTGTGGATAATGAAGAAATTGCTTGATCCAAGCAATTTCTTCATTTTCCACAATGTTTTCCAAAGCTTTTTCGTTGAGGGGCGTAAAAAGGAGGGCTTGAGTGGGAATGGGTTAAATGATTGAAGAGGTTTAGGATTGGACCACTTCGGGAACTAAGAACAATCAGCTAGTCGTATCGGTCCAAACTTATATACAAAGCCAAAGACCTCTCTAACTTAAACATTATTTGAAATCTCGTAGAAACGACGATACGAGATATTGATCTTTACAGTTAACATTTATGAATTAGTTTGTAAGTTATTATAATGGTGCCTGTATGGACACGGCATGCTTTCATACTATGAACATCCAACCTATTTATTGTCAATGACCTTTGTTACTTTAACCTATTCCCACACAGCAAAGTTTTAGACTGGTCCAAATTGAAAGAATCTGCAGACGACAATTTCAAGTTGATGATTTTTTTTCATCTTTTTGGATGGAAAACATTGTGGATAATGAAGAAATTGCTTGATACAAGCAATTTCTTTATTTTCCACTGTGTATTCAAAAAGATTTTTTCTTGCGGGGCGAAAAAAGGAGGGATTTAGTGGGAATGGGTTAAAATTGGATTAACCTATGACCTCATAATCCCGGATTTTGACGAAATGAAGAAATAAAGTTATGAAAAAGCTTGTGGGAAAAGGAGAAATTACTTGCAAGAAGCAATTTATACTTTCCTCACAATTATTCCTTCTTCATTTTTCAAATTTAAGATGACTTTGAAACGTCGTATGCTACTTCTTTCATTTTGGACCAGTCTTAATGTTTGTTGTCTGTTAATAGGTTACGCTATACAGGACCCAGAAGCTTGTTGTATTCATCAAGGTTGGACGACTACACCGAGGAACAGAAGGTTGGACCACAGAAGGTTGGTTTTGTTTGAATGGGGTTTACGCCGCTTTCAACAATCTTTCAGTTATATCGCGGCGGCTGGAGCACCTAACAATGGAATCCTGGTATTTCTCACACCAGTACTACCATTACATCCTTTCCTAGCCTCCAGCTGCTATCTCAAATAGGTCTACGATTATCGACCCATTGGTTAGAGACAAATAGTTGGAAAGGATGAGTGCCGCCGTCGGGGATCGAACCCGGGACCTCTAGATTGACAGCCCGTCGCGCTACCAACTGCGCTGTGACGGCGGCCCCACAGAAGGTTGGACCACAGACGGTTGGACCACAGAAGGTTGGACCACAGAAGGTTGGACAACTACGGTTACAATAACTTAAATTGACAGATCGAGACTATCAATCGAAGGATAAATCGACTGATCAGATAATTTATTTAGACCAGCAAAGAACTTTGAACTCCCACATTTGCTAATATTTATGTAAAGCATTGCTGTTGATTCGGTAACTTAATCAAAGGACTGAAAGTCCTGAGAGCGGTTTTACTGGTTTATCACTAACCGCGCTCAATAATGCGAGAATATTTCATGAATATGAGTGAGTAAATCGTACAACTAAGTAGGAGGAGCAGCTGGAGGCTCGATAAGGATGTAGTGGTAGTATTGGTGTTTGAACTACCAGGAATCCATGGTTAGGAGCTCCAGCCGCCCCGATATAACTGAAATACTATTAAAAGTTGCGTTAAAGCCTATTCAATCAATCATGACACGTTACTGTTTACCGAAATCGCTATTGTGAATTAGTCGCAACTTTTTCTTCTTAAAGGTAGGTATAGATGTTTTTTTCATGTCACATATTTTAATTATTTCTATTTCCTCTCGTACACTATTTGAATACAATATGCCGAAAAGTAGTTTTGCAAAAATCTGAGGTCGCTTTTCAGAAAAAGTAGGGTATTTTCTTAATAGCCTACGTAGGCTATTAATCTATTTTTAGATTAATCCGAGACCGCTGCGAAGAATATATGATCATTTACGTAGTGCGAATAACAATTGTACCCTTGAATTAAGTTTAAATTACATCACACCAACGTCATCGTTACGTCATCAGGAGTAATGTTCGCTAGCAGGTCTTTAAATCTGTAAAGATCAGTAAAAAACTGTCGTAAGCGTTATTACGAATATAAACACTTACCGTGGTTTAGCGCTAACCCTTTCATGTGACATGAATTAGGACGTCTCTTTCGCTAGTAAATTTGTTACCTTCAGTTGACTTTGGGTCATATGCAAATGAGGTCATTCGATGGCGACAGCCGAACTCCGTGATATCTAAAATCTAACCTGGAAATCCGCTGAACCTTTCCGGTATAACCACAAAAAGCAACTTTGGGCCTATTGGTTACCACCAAGACAATACCTGAATCAACTTAAAGTATTAAATGTTCGTTAGAGTGTATTTTTCGGCACTTGGCAATTTTTTCTTATCTTAGTTTCAGAAACATCGATACCCCCCTTTAAGTGCGTGAAAATTAGTGTTTGGGTGGTAAAAGGTGAAATGATAAAAACTCAAGAAATTAAAGCTAACATTCAATTCTTTTTACGTTGAGCATATTATTATCACAATTGAAGAAGTTACGTTTCAAAGATTTAGTCGAATTCGAGAGGCTATATAAAGGGTGTTTTATTCAATGGGGTTAATAGGCGCTTCAATCGCCTCTATAACAGGGTTGTAACGTGTTACATATACTGTGTATGCGGGGTGTAAATTTGCCCAGCCCTGCCAGGTCAAATCACTAACAGACAGTTTACATGGATTCGCTTACTCCACCAACCATTGACCTATATTCTATCTTGAAACGCGAGGAAATTATTTCTCTCATTTTGACAGTTCATTAGACAATTTACCAAGGATATTATTAAGTTTTAAACCATTTCCTGGATATTCATGACTAAAAGGAGGCTGTTGGCATTCAGCAATTAAGTTATTTCTTCACCAGCGATGGAACAAGATGGAGGCGATCACATAGCTTTTCACTTCACGTTTATGAGCATGCGTGGAAATGAGCGGAAATGTGCAAGAACTTGTTTCCGGTTGATCGATATAAAATACCGGTTTTTCCTAAAAAAACCGCTAAAAATTGTAACTACAGTTTATTTTCAAATTGTAATTATGGTGTTAGAAGTCGCTAGACTATGTTTAAATTGCTGTACTGGCCATAAATGACGCAAAACAAAGCTGTTTGACATTGAAGTGGATCTCCCGGTCGGAGTAAGTGGGCAGGGCCAGCGATCAATCAATTGGTCCCAGGCTGTATAAATGACTGCTGACTTTTATAACTTAATCACTGATGTTTATTTTTACACGAAATACAAGAACACCAACACTCTCATTAATTAACAACCATTAGGAGTCGAACACCAACACCAGTCCTCGGTATGTGATTTATACAGAGAACTTGTAGAATTTCTAAGGTTTGGGTCTTTTAACCAGTGGAGCTATAAGCGATCAAATAATCAGGTCAAGTTCTAGAATTTGTTCATCAATATTTTTATTATTCATTTAACAAATAAAGGACAAGACTTTGATGCAAACATTGAACAAGACATACATTTAACAATAATCATAAGAAAATATCCGAAAAGAAGTAAAAAGTCCATGCATTTTGGTCCAGAGGCATCAAACATAAAATCATATCAATGACAGTATTAAACTATTCCCACATCATAAAATTTTAAACTGGTCCAAATTGAAAGATGGTGTAGACAATAGTTTCAAGTTGTCGAATTTAAGAAATATTTGCCTTTAAGAATAGAATACATTGTGGATATTGAAGAAAGTGCTTGTTACAAGCAAGTTCACCAGGGTCCACAATATTTTCAAAAACTTTTTTTTCTTGAGGAGCATAAAAGGAGGGATTGTGTGGGAAAGAGCTAACTCGCATTATTACAATCATAGCAGATGGCAATTTCAGAATATCATTATATATTTGAACTGCCGAGAGCAAAATACAGTATATACTCATGTGATAACAGTATATTCACATGTCATTACAGTATACACTCATGTCATTACAGTATACACTCATGTCATTACAGTATACACTCATGTGATTACAGTATATACTCATGTGATTACAGTATATACTCATAGGATTACAGTATATACTCATGTGATTACACGCCTCATTTAAAGAAGATGAATCACGACTTTTTAAAAGCTATGTATGATGCCTATAAAATGGTTTGTTAACAAACTTTCTCCTAGAATCCTAAAAGTAATATACTTTTCTTCTAGTATCAGTTTCTTGATACAGAAATATTCATTTAAAAGGTCTGTGTTTCTAGAAAAAGATAAAATGCAATACTAAGCAGATTATGCTGGAGAACGATTGAGCCAAGTTATTTCGATGTAGGAGGTATGCTCTGGACAATCTCATTATTACCTTGTGTTGACTTTAGGCCACATGCAAATGAAATCAGAGATATCTAAGAATAACCTGGAATTCTGCTGAACCTTTCTTACATCACAAAAAAGGCCTCTTTAAGCCTATCAGATTTCGCGAAGATAATATCTGACTCAAATCTAAGTATTAAGCGTCCTTTCAGCGTATTTTTAGGCGATTGGCAAACATCGATACCTTAATTGCTATATTAAGATTTACACTGGCCATGTATAAGCCAAACTTACTCCAGAACTTTTATGTAGTTGGCTACTTTGTTGGAAAGAGACAGAATATCAAGAACAAAACATCTGTATTCTTTATTGATTGAATGGGGTTTAATGGGGCTTACAAGCAATTTTTCATTTCCCACAATGTTTTCCAGAGAATTTTTTACAGTGCCTCAAAAAGGGGGATTATGTGGGAATAGGTTAATAATGGAATGCCCATGGAACAGATTGCTTTCAATAGTAATTCCCTTTGTTTATTGATGAATGAAGGATAAGGATTCACATGGCATTATCTAATCTCCATTGTTTGTTACACAGTTAGATCATAGCAGAAAGATGCTAAGAATACAAATAGATTTAAACAGCAACCCTTTTAGTTGGTTGATGGTGGTTGTCCAGTGCCCTATTTGATCTCCATTGTTGACCTTTTTGGAAGAAGCTAACCATAGATATAGTTTATCTCCATTTTTGGCCACTTTCAGGGGATAAAAGAATGATTAATTGATTGAATGGGGTTTAACATCACTTTTAACAGTATTTCAGTCATATTGCGGCAGCTGGAGCACCTAACAATGGATTCCTTGTATTTCTATCCTTTCCTAGCCTCCATCTGCTATCCCACTTAAGTTTATGGTTATCCACCCATCGGAAAGTATATGTTCTACCACCAGGGATCGAACCCCAAGGGATCTAAGAAGGCTTTTTATTGAACCACATAACCTCTACTGTTGACCACTTTTTTAGTTGGCAGCAGGAGGCTGTCTATGGCACCAATTTATTGCTATTGTTGGTCACTATGTTAGTCGTTGAAAAGAGATCCTCCATGGTACTATTAAATCTAGATTGTTATCCTCTTTAACTCATTACCAGACAACAAAATTTTAGACTGGTCCAAATTTAAAGAAGTTACAGGCGACAATTTTAAGTTGGTGAAACCTTTACAATTGTTGTCTTCTAGGGCAGAAAACATTGTGGATATTAAAGAAAGTGCTTGAAACAAGCAATATTGAGAGGTGTTTAAGAGTATCACTGTGTGGGAATGGATTAAGTGGCAGCCCATCGCATAAGCTGATTTCAACTGTAAGCTATTTTGTTACTTGATGGAAGGAGACTGCCCATTCCAAATTTTGGCAAATTAGTAAATGAAGAAGGCAGCCCTTGACATAAAGTGATTTCTGCTGAAAGTCACTTTGTTAATTGACAAAAGGAGGCTGGCTTTTGCACAATTTAATCTCTATAGTTGGCCAATTGTTAATGGAAGAAGGCAGCCAACGTCATCGATTTCCACTGAAAGCTACTTTATAAATTGATAGAAAAGGGCTTCAGATTGCACCATTTAACCTCTACTGCTGGCCAATATTTAATGGAAGAAGGCAGCCTATGGCAACAATTGATTTCACCTGAAAGTCACTTTATCATTGGCTGTTTATTGCACCATTCAATCTCTATTGTTGGCCTTTTAGTTAATGGTAACAGACAGCCAATGGCATCTTTTAACCTTAATTGTTGGCCCTTTAATTAATGGAAGAAGGCAGCCCATGGCATCCATCAATTTCCACTTAAAGTCACTTTGTTAATTGATGGAAGGAGGCTGTCCATTGCACCATTTAATCTCTATAGTTGGCCACTTGGTTAGTAAGACCATTTTAATTTGTGAGACATCTGTAATGATCTGGACTTCAAGCTCATCTTGTATAACAGACTGGCCTTCTAAATACTTTACCTGAAAAAAATTCAAGTCTTAGGTGGGATATTTCTGCCAAGAGGTTGATTGAATTTAATAGTACTTCAGTCATATCGCGGCCGCTTGAGCACCTTACAATGAATTCTTGGTATTTCTCACACCAGTACTACCAAAACATCCTTTCATAGCCTCCAGCTGCTATAAGAAAGCTATCACATTAATTTCCAAAGTCCATATTGATAAATAAACTTTCCAAATACATAGGTAATAAATTTTAAGCAAATTTACATTGAAATCTATCAATCAACATAGGAATATAACCTTACACTATGACACTGACCTCGACTTTTGATGTATGTGAACAATTATTTCATACGGTACACTTGAAAAAACAAGATGTGTTAGTGAAACACTATGCCCCCGAAACAGGAATTCTTTAGAAATGGGTAAAGGGTTAAAATTTTGACCTTGATGAAATAACCTTCCCCAGTTGTGCCTTATTTAGACCTATCTACATACCAAATATCAGCATTGTAACTTAATCATTGTTGAAGTTATAGGAAAACGTTTAGTTGGCAGGTTAAGTTTTGCAAACAGACAGACAGACAGACATACATCGGTAAAACAATATGCCCCGGATCTTATCAATGGGGGGGCATAAAAAGGTGTGTCAATTCATGTTCAATTCTATCCACAAATGCCACCTTGACCTTGAATCTACATTAACAAATGTTTGATTGGGAACAAATTTGTCTTTATTTTGAAATCTGTCAAAAATTGTTGGAGTTATGGTCTGCACAAGTTCTGATGGTCTTCTATATACCCTCAAAAACAGAGTTAATCGGGTTATAATCATGAAATATACAAGATATGTCACAATAAAAGCAATTCCTTTTAAGTAGGTTTCAAGTGGATAATACATGAACATCCACTAAAATAATTTTTTTCTTTTTCATTTCTTTTAATCATTATCATGGAAACAAGAGTTTTCCAGTCAAATTCTCTTTTTTTATCAATACCTCTTTTATTATTACAGAAATGAATGAAATGTTCATGCTCTTTCAAATAGGAATACAAATTGCATCTTTATTCACAATTTCTTAACCCATTCCTGTTTTTTCTAAATTTTACACTCATCAATTTGAAAGGCGTTGGACACAACATTGAAAAAAAAGAGTGCAATTTGAATTGAAACCATCTTATCTGGTAGAAAATAGTGTGATAAAAGAAGAAATTGCTTTTTAAAAGCATTTTCTTCCTTTTTCACACTATCTTTTTTAAATTATAAAATCAGTTAAAATCATGTTAATACCAAGAACTTTACTTTGAAAGGGTTGAAACCTGTATAAAGCAGTGTCATCTTGCAAAAAATTTTTTGAATTTTTTTCCAAAACTGCATACTTTATCGATATACCTGTATCTTACCACTTTATACTCTGATTTAAGATCATTCGACAATAACTTATGAAAAGAAACTATTGTCCATTTTTAGCTCTGCTGTTTTCGAAGAAAACTCGAGGCAGTGTTATGGCCAGGTTCTCATCAATATCTCCGTCATTGAATAAACGTGACACCCTTGGCATTACTGAACACATTCACTTGAAAAGGGTAATATGTTCCCTATCAAGAGAGCAATTATACCAACAAGGGGGGTAACTTTATAAATGCATTTTTTACCAAATTGTGCCCCTTTCCAGACTAAAAAGTTTACCCACTATCAAGCACTAGAAAAAATTAACCCATTTCCCACACACCAAAATTTTAGACCAGACCAAATTCAAAGAAGGCGTAAACGACAATTTTAAGTCGATGAAATTTCTAAAATCTTTGTCTATTAGGGTAGAAAATATTGTGGAGAATGAAGAAATTGCTTGTAACAAGCAATTTCTTCATTCTCCGCAATGTTTTTCAAAGCTTTCATATTGAGGGGCGTTTAAAAGTGTCACTGTGTTGGAATGGGTTAAGGGTAAAATGCAATACTGTTCTATGCAACGTATAGTGATTTAGAACAGTATTGCAATTAACCCTCGACTGCTTAGCATTTGCATCCGAATGCACTGTGCTCTTTGATTGATGAAGCACCACTAACTCTCGTGGGGAATATCCTTTCAACAAAATTGATTGTTTATGAAGATTAAATTTCAGCCTACTTATAGTAAATACATAAACCATGCTTACTTTATTCTCATGGCAAGATCTGGATAAGCCGTTATAATGGTACAGACTAAAATTCTTTGGTACTTCTTGAGGTTTCTCTCCCGCAAAAAATTCTTCCATAAAACTGCTGCGTGTAATTATACCGAGGTTCTCGGAATCGAGTTTTGAGGCCATAATGTCCACGCTGTCAAACAGACAAAAACAGAAACTCAAAAACATGAAGGTTTTTCTATTGTAAAATTCATTCTTGTACTGTTTTGTTGAAATTATTCAAGAATAATTCAATTTAAGTCTATGAAGATTCAAGTGTTTTGATTGGTTAATTTTTTCAGCGCAAACATGATTTTGAGAATGCAACTATTTTGAATACTTGCACTAAAAGTAGATCCATACAACTAACAACTAGAAAAATGGTTGTTATGTTCTGCTTGATGGCATTATAATATAAGAAAGAAAGATTGATTGATTGAATGGGGTTTTACGCCGCTTTCAACAATCTTTCAGTTATATCGCGGCGGCTGGAGCACCTTACAATGGTATCCTGGTATTTCTCACACCAGCACTGCCATTACATCCTTTCCTAGCATCCAGCTGCTATCCCACATAGATCTACGATTATCGACCCATTGGTGAGAGACAAATAGTCGGAATGGATGAGTGCCGCTGTCGGGGATCGAACCCCGGACCTCTAGATTGACAGTCCGACGCGCTACCAACTGCGCTATGACGGCGGTCAAGAAAAAAGAGAATGTTTTTTGTTTTCATGAAGGTATGAACAAACAAGGTGCCAAATTGTCACAAGATACGCCATCACACTGCTTAATATTAACTGGGGGTTTGAATAGAACTGAGGTTATTTTGAACAAATATTTTTTGTAAAACAAAGTATGAAAAACAACAAAGGACAATAACTCAAAATATACGCTAGGTAGAGTTATGGTTCTTGTACACTGCACTCCCACTTGGTGAGCTCTATCCATCCATGAAATTTCATGATTCTAGCTATTATACTTTTAAAGATTTACTCCGAACAAAATTCAAGTATGAAAAACAACAAAGGGCAATAACTAAAAAAATAGGCCAGGTAGAGTTATGGTTCTTGTGCACTGCACTCCCCCTTGGTGAAATCTATACACCCATGAAGTTTCATGATCCTAGCTATATACTCCTGACAAGATTCAAGTATGAAAAACAACGAAGGGCAATAACTCAAAAAATAGGCCAGGTAGAGTTATGGTTATTGAGCAATGCACTTTGTATTGATGAGAAGAATATAACTGCCAAGTTTAAAGTCAATCAAACTTACGGTGACAAAGTTATGCTCTGGACAAAGAAGTGGACACCGCCGGACAACTGCACGCCCGGATGCCACGGGTGATCCCATAATATGTCCCGTCTTTGACGGGCGTATAAAAAGCTTAATCACACTATTGTATTTCCAATTATATCTCAATGAACTGAAAATGTTTTTTTGAAATTTTAGATTGGTCAAAATTGAAAGAGGTTGCAGATGACAATGAAATGTGGATGCAATTAGAAATGAAACCATCCTTTGTGGTAGAAAGTATTCTGGGAAAAGGAGAATTTGCTTGTTACAGGCAATTTATCATTTTTCAACGATGTTTTTCCAAGTATAAAATCACAGCAACAGTTTGTACAGGAAAGAGTTAATGTGAAAACTTCTTTTCAGTGTTTGTATAGGAATAGGTCGAGGTGAAAACTTTTATACTGTACTTACTACTCTTTTTCCGAGACTAAATCTAATGCTGACATCAAATCACCTAATAAACTAGTAGCTATAAAACCATTATCTGAAATGAAAGCAGAACTAAAGATATATAATTTATATTTTCAGTTTGAATTTTAAACTGAAAATATAAATTACATGTATTCTCAATCATATCCTAAGATGATAGATCATTCCTCCGCCTGCTGCCCTTTAACACAAAATTTGACCTAGTTATTTAACAGCAATAGTTTGCAAAATATATATTCACTTACAAATGAGTAATAAGTGAAAGGGTTGGTTTGCAGCTAAACATTGTAACTACAGCTTGAATAAGCTGTAGTTACAATTTTTAAGTCTCCAAAGCAACAAAACTGCTTCAAATAAATGTAAACCAATGTGTGGGTTCAAAGTTCACTTGTTTTGACGTCCCTTTGATTTTATACTTAAGAAAATATTGTGAAAAAAGAAGAAATTGTTGATTTCAAGCAATTTCTTCTTTTCCAACAATATTTGCTGACCTGTATGTTGCATACTTTTTGAATCGCACCAGCTTTAGAACATTGTCTGCAACTTCTTTCAAATTGGACCAGTCTAAAAATTTGAGAACCAGGAAAGGGTTTATCCCCCCGCAAGTGCTACTGACTTTGCTTTTCTTAAAAGGAGGAGTTCCCAACACAAAATTGGTAGTATAATTAGCTGTATATGTCCATAAAGCATAAATAATATCTAAGTTCAAGGGGAGATAATTCATGAACCAGGGGAACTAAGACTTCAAAAATGCGTTTTGCAAAACTTCAATATGAAGTTAATCATTGTCTAAAATTTCAATGGTATTGAAGCAAAACTGAAGGAGGAGTACCCAACACAAAATTGGTAGTATAATTAGCTGTATATGCCCATAAAGAATTAATAATGTCTAAGTTCAAGGGGAGATAATTCTTAAACCAGCAGGAATTGAGACTTCAAAATTGCGTCTAGCAAATTTCAACATGTGGTTAATCATTGTATAAAATTTCAATGGTATTGAAGCAAAACTAAAGTTGGAGTTCCCAACACAAAATTGGTAGTATAATTAGCTGTATATGTCTACAAAGTATAAATAATGTCTTAGTTCAAGGGCAGAAATTCTTGAACCAGGGGGAATTCAGACTTCGAAATTGCATATTGCAAAACTTCAACATGTGGTTAATCATTGTATTAAGTTTGAATGGTATTGAAGCAAAACTAAAGGAAGAGTTCCCTACACAAAAATGGTAGTATTCTATACACAGACAGACACTTGGACTCACAGAAAGACAGGCTGATTCCAGTATACCACTGAAAAAATTCATTTTGAGGGGTTGTAAAATACATTTGCTTTGATGGGGGTATAAAACTAATATTCTTTGGTTAATATTATGACCAAGCTGTGATAATTATACCAGACTACATTAATACCTGATTTATGAACTCTAATTGATCTAACATTTGTATAAGTTTATGTTCCTGATTTATGAACTCTTATTGATCTAACGTTTGTATAAGTTTATGTTCCTTTGTAAATCAATCTAGTATTTTGTGTTTCCAGGAATCAATACATTTCAAGGATTTTTGACAATTTATCTTTAAGAATGTAATTTATATTGGAAAAAGATCATTTCATTTCAGTGCCAAATTTATAAGATTTATCAATCTTGTCACTTAATAGTATCTTAAATATTAAAAAAATCTATAAAAAGTACTTAAGGCATTTTTGAAATAAGAAGAGCTAATAAAACATGTTACATATTTTCAGAGTTTGCTATAAATCACATAGGAACTATTTAACCCATTGCCAAATGGCAAAATTTTAGACTGGCCCAAATTGAAAGAAGTTTAAAGTTGATCAAATTTAGGATTGTTCAACTTTCTTGGTAGAAAACATTGTGGATAAAGAAGAAATTGCTTGTAACAAGTGATTTCTTCATTTTCCACAATGTTTCCATAGCCTTTTTTCTTGGGGGCATCTAAAGGCGTCAGTGAGTGGGAATGGGTTAAAAGGAATGACCAACCTTCTGGATCAAATCTATGGAACATCCGTCTAGCTATTGATTCTATACTTTCATTGATAACTAAATTACAGTCCTGAAATACACAAATGATCACACAATTAATTCTATACTTTCTTTGATCACTAAAATACAGTTCTGAAATACATAAATGATCTAGCTTTTGATTCTATACTTTCATTGATAACTAAATTACTGTCCTGAAATACACAAATGATCTAGCTATTGATTCTATTTTCTCATTGATTACTAAATTACAGTCCTGAAATTCCCATATGATCTAGCTATTGATCTTAGTTTCATTGATTACTTAATTACAGTCCTGGAATACACAAGTGATCTAGCTTTTGATTCTATACTTTCATTTATTGCTAAATTACAGTCCTGAAATACACAAACATAGCTATTGATTCTATACTATTATTGATTACTATAGTACAATCTTAAAATGTACATATATAGTTACATGTATAAACAATATCAGTCTAGACAGGTATAAATTTCCAAAACCTTAACCAAATTTTAAGACTGGTCTTAATTGAAAGACATTGAAGAAAATATTTGTATAGATGAAATTTAAAAATCTCTTTTGGGATAAAAACATTGTTGCAATCAATTCCTTAACGTTTTCCTAAGCTATTTCATTCAGAGATGTTTCGAGTGTGTTGAAATGGGTAGTTCATTCATATGACTAATTGCTCATTACAAAGGTATTGAATATTTTTAAAATTTTGTAGTCTTGGAATGGGTTAAGCACTATCTCATTAACCCTTGTCATGCTGTATAAATTACATAACTAAATTGCTGTAAAATCAAAGGGCTGAAAGCACTGATAGAACTTGCTGTTCAAAAATTTGTTTCCTTTACAAATCAGTTTCATAAACAACTCTGGCAGGAAAATTACAAGCAGGAGGTGTAGACCAAGATCAGACTGCACTTATGTGCAGGCTGATCTTGGTCTACATCTCCTGCAAAAACATGACAAGAGTTAAGTTATGCAATTGCTGCCCCCCCCCATTTACTCCTGTAGTAGCCCACTGACTCTAGCAGGAAGTCCCACTTCAATTTTTAACAGTGTTATTTTGCAAAATTTATGGCCAGTAACATTTAACAAAAACAAGAGGCCCATGAGGGCCTGAGACGCTCCACTGGTTATCAAGTTTTCCGTTAAAGAAATCTGATATTTAAGGAAGTTAATTGCTCAAAGAAGAATGCATAAAGAAAAAAAAAAGGGCTTTATCCCCTTTATCATTTTAAGCAACAATCCTCAAGGCCCCTTTTCCCATGTTTCATGATGGATCCACTCCATTTCCAAAAGAAAGTTACCTTATGACCCTACAATCATTATCTGAATATTTCATCAGAATCTGACAATAATTGTGGACTTTATCACTTAAACAGGATTGTTTTGAATGAAAATCAATAAGGCCCCTTTTCCTGTATTTTCTGATCGATCAATTTCATTCCAAAAGGAACTTCCCTTACAACCCAACAATTTTCCTGTAAAATTTAAAAGACAATTTGATAATGATTGTGATCTTCATCACATACACAAGAATGTTTTGAATGATAATCTGTAAGGCCACTTTTCCTGTGTTTCGAATGCCACAATTATTTTATGCATCTTTGAAGAGAATCCAATAAAACTGTTGACTTTATTGTGTTAACAAAGATATTAAATTCAAGTTCTCATAAGGCCCCTTTTCCCGTGATACTGTTGGTTTAATCATTCTGTGAAAGTTAAAAGTGAATCCGATGAAATATTGGGAATTCATTATGTTTACTAGAATATTTAAAAACAAGGTGCCAAACTGTCACAAGATACGCCCGTCACACTGTTTAATATTAACTGGGGATTTGAATAGAACAGGTTATTTTGAATAAATATTTTTTGTCAAACAAAGTATGAAAAACAACAAAAGGCAATAACTAAAAAAATAGGCTAGGTAGAGTTAAGGTTCTTCACACTGCACTCCCACTTGGTGAGCTCTATCCATCCATGAAATTTCATGATTCTAGCTATTATACTTTTAGAGATATATTCCGGACAAGATTCAAGTATGAAAAACAACAAAGGGCAATAACTAAAAAAATAGGCCAGGTAGAGTTATGGTTCTTGTGCCCTGCATTCTTACATGGTGAGCTCTATCCATCCATGAAATTTCATGATTCTAGCTATTATACTTTTAGAGATATACTCCGGACAAGATTCAAGTATGAAAAACAACAAAGGGCAATAACTAAAAAAATAGGCCAGGTAGAGTTATGGTTCTTGTACACTGCACTCCCACTCGGTGAGCTCTATCCATCCATAAAATTTCATGATTCTAGCTATTATACTTTTAGAGATATACTCCGGACAAGATTCAAGAATGAAAAACAACAAAGGGCAATAACTCAAAAAATAGGCCAGGTAGAGTAATGGTTCTTGTGCACTGCATCCCCCCTTGGTGAGATCTATACACCCATGGTGTTTCATGATCCTAGCTATTATACTTTTGGAGATATACTTTGGACAAGATTCAAGTATGAAAAACAACAAAGGGCAATAACTCAAAAAATATGCCAGGTAGAGTTGTGGTTCTTGTACACTGCACTCCCCCTTGGTGAGCTCTATCCATCCATGAAATTTCATGATTCTAGCTATTATACTTTTAGAGATATACTCCGGACAAGATTCAAGTATGAAAAACAACAAAGGGCAATAACTCAAAAAATAGACCAGGTAGAGTTATGGTTCTTGTGCACTGCACTCCCCCTTGGTGAGATCTATACACCCATGAAGTTTCATGATCCTAGCTATAATACTTTAAGAGATATACTCCGGACAAGATTCAAGTATGAAAAACAACAAAGGGCAATATCTCAAAAAATAAGCCAGGTAGAGTTATGGTTATTGCGCACTGCACTCCGTATTGATGAGAAGAATATAACTGCCAAGTTTAAAGTCAATCGGACTTACGGTGACAGAGTTATGCCCCGGACAAAGAAGTGGACACCGCCCGGACAACCGGACGCCCGGACATCACGGGTGATCCCATAATACGTCCCGTCTTCGACGGGCGTATAAAAATCATATGGCCCCTTTTTACATGATACTTGATGGATTGTACCCAGTTCTGAAAAGAACCATTTAAGTATTTGTACAATCATTCTGTGAAATTTTGAAGTGAATCCGGTGAAATCAAGGGACATCATTGTGTTAACCAGAATATTTAAGAGAGTTTTTCATAAGGCCCCTTTTTATGTGACCCTTGCCATAGTCAGATCCACTGTCAAAATCAACAATTGGAATGATGGTACAATCAATCTGTTTAATCCGTGGAATTTATTGTGTTATTGAGTTTATAGTGAAATCTTCAGAGGGCCCCTTTTCTCATGATACTTTACAGAAATCAAAGCCCTGAAGGGCCTGAGAGTCGCCATAACAGACAAATTGTTTTGTATTGGCTATTGAGCATTAACCTCAGGCTGTTGGCCTTTGATCACTTGAGATTAATTTCATGCATAAAGCGGATTAAATCATGTAAATTCTGTTAATGAAGCTAGGCCTTTTTTCATTTGATTAAATGGTGGTATAACACTGTTCAAAGAACAACATTTCAGTTATATCACGGCCAAGTTCACCTATTCATGTACTTCAGCCATGGTCATAGCACAGTGGTAGTACATAGGACTCCTAGTCATGGGGTCCAGGGTTTAATCCTCGGCAACAGCAAACTTCCTGTCCGACATATGTTAGCCCACCAATGTGTGGATAGCCATAAACCTTTGTGGGATGAGCAGCTTGAGACTCAGAGAATGTGGTGGTTGTACTGGTTTCAGAAATACCAGGATTCCAAGGCGCCAGTTGCTGTGTGACTATAATACTGTTAAATTGAGTTGCGTTAAACTTCATTTAATCAATCAATCATGTACTTGCTCAGTATCTCTAGTTCTATGTTGTGATTGAACGCCTTGCCAAAGGACATATCCAGGTCCTGAATATACCCACATGATCAGTAGCATGGCTATGACTCCCCATGAAGACAATTGTTAATAATGGTTTGAGCTTAGAATGTGACCTCTAGAGTGCATGTTGAAAAAGACTTTCATTTCTTGCACTTTACTTCATTTCATACTGTAGGTTCTATGCATATAATTTATTCAACTGATTTGTGTTTAGAAAGATGAATAACATTTCTAGATTTCAAATCATAAAATGTCTTTTAATGTTGCATAAAAGCAGTAAATATCTCTTGTGGGATATTGCTTTCTCTTGGAAAATGTGGAGGTTGTTGTTCTGTAGGGTCTTTAATTTACTATCTGTCATCTGTCTTTCATTTTATTTTTAGCCAGGTGTGGTATGAACAGATTATTCTTTATCCGTGGTCAGTCAATTCTGCAATATTTGGTGCCATTGTTTAAGAAATGTTTGTCAATCATTATTTGTCAGATTCAGATGTATAAATCCCTTTCTTAGAACAATATTTTATGCGTCCATATTGATGTTCCAAAGTATTCAATAAGAACAACTAGCACACATATTTTACCCCTAACATAATAATTATCATTATTCATACCCATAGAATTTCCAAAATTGTTGACCAATTTTAATGGAATGGCTTGTTTTCAGACTCTTGACAATTTCACACCAACAAAACTTCTTAAATAGGCTACAAGATCGTAACATCACATGGGTAAAATTAAGAAGTCCTGAATAGGCTACAAGATCGGCACATCACATGGGTAAAATTAAGAAGTCTTGAACATTTTTGCTGGTGGTTCCTGATGGGTCCTGGGTGCCGAGTTAAAAAGTTATAAACAATCAAAGAAGTTGCTCTTGTAAAGAATAAGACAACTTGATAAATATTATTGTTTGTCTTTGAAAGAAACAAAAAGCAATGTTTTTATGTTATTACTTTTATGTGTGTGTGATTACGGTATTCACTGACCCTTTTCAACGCCGATGACCATCTAAACTTGATGCACTGGAAACGACGACTCTGTTTTTAAAGGCAGAACTGTAGCCTCGCTAATCGTTAAGACAGCTATTCATATCGATGTTTGTTCTATGATATTTTTCTTATTATTTCTCGATTGAAGAAACATCATTTCAAGACTATTAAAATGAATAAACGTCGATAAAATATCGAAAGTACAAAATGAACTTAAAATCGCCTCCATTCTTGTTGTTGTCGTCGACCATCCAATGTTCGCCCAAACGGATTGTTATTTACCGCGGGAAACCCCGGGACACCTGATATATAGAATTATTGCCACATATTAAGTTGAATGTAGGGAATTATAATAAATTACTCTCCTGTTATTCTCAAAATTTCATTTTGATTTATATGGGCGCTGTCCGTAATTAGCATTACATGGAACCAGTCAAACCGACCCCAGGCCAAACAGGCCCAATAAAATCAAACCGGCCTCTCCATTAAAAAGCGTTAAAACGGCCCCAAGATCGTCAAACAGGGTCCAATTGTTCTTCATATGCTTGAACATAAATGTATAAAATAAATGTTTGTAACGATACACAATTCACCTGCCAGTTAAACCCGAAAGGGGAGTTCGGCATTATACGTAGATAGATAGATTAAAGTTTCCGAACTTCTATTCATATTTTTATGATGTAATTAAATTTTGTTGTTGCAGAAATCAAAACCTACGTATGAAAAATCGATTTTTTTTTCGTCATTAAAAGAATGCTTGTAACGCTATTCATTTACGAAATACGAATAAATAAAAAATATGATAACTTTTGATAGGGCTTTTTCAATAAACTGTATGCTACTTTGAAACATGCCTATAACGGCCTTTCAGCATATTGATTTTCGAGAATTATACATTATTCGATGAACTTTCAAACTTGTGGAATCATCAAGCAGTTATATACAGATGCTTTATAAATTCTTTATGAAGTAGATGACAGCCGATAAGCTCATTTGGTAGAGCACTTGACTTCTAACCGCACCATAATGGACTCGAGCCCTTGCTTGACCAAACCAGCAAACTGATTGTCTTTTGGGTAAGACGTTAAATTGAGACCCTGAGTGACGTTGATTTACAACCACGGTAGCGACGATAGATGAACGAAAGTACCCTTTATGTAATGCAAGTTTTAAATATATTTGGACAACTTAAATTACCGGTGTCTGTCCGCCTGACCAGTTTAACAGTTAAGTACACTACATGTCCGGGAACTAGATTTTGTTCAGGAGTTTTAAGAAAAGTCATTTTAAAGAAGAAACATTCCACAACCTTACTGCTTGAATTATGAAAAACCTTTTCAATATTAACAAGTTATAACACTGGATCTGTATTCAATACGTTGCCTAGCCACATCGTGCACCCCGGGAATTGGTTTCATCTCTCGTCCGGGACACATAATTCATTGGAACAATTTGTGATTGCACCAGCGGGATAATTCAAGTGATTTGAATTAAAAAATCAGAGTTATTGACTGTGTATATAACCATACCCCGGACGGATGCGTACTTTAAATAATGTTTGACTGACCCGGGATGAATTTAAAAGAGATATCCGAAAGTCAAAATGATTTTAATTGCATATCGAGTAAACAGAGACAAATTCAGTTTGAATATATTATAATTATGATTTCAGAAGATTAATGAGCATCCTGGGTAATTTAACTTTAATATATTCAAAGATAAGCAATGACGGTAATTTTAGTATAAAGTGCATATTGACTTCTTTGACAATTTCACCTAGGCTCGGACTCCCCATAAGCAAGAAAATATATTCTTGAAAATATATCCTTGAATTCCCCGTGGTATTTTCATATATAAACATTTATGAATATTTATTGTAATGCTCCGGGACCTTAATATCATTTTATTCAAATCTCAAGAATAAGAAGATGCATTCAGATCCATAAAAAGTCTATGACATCGTCGGATTTTTATCAAATACGTCATACCTACAGTTTGACAAGATATTGTTGCGCTCTTAATTAGTCAATTATAAATGGAAATTTATGGAATTTTTTTCACTCCACACATCGTCATATATCAACCCGGTGGACTGATAATCGAATATAAAGTCCCAGTGTAATAAGTTATATTTGTACAAGAAAGGAATTCCTATGTTTTATAGAGAAATTGATATATGTGAAGTCTGAGAACATCTTTGTCATGCATTAGAAGCCAAAATAAAAGCAGAAAACACTGTAACAATTTCGCCCCCAAAGAACATTGAGCGGAAAAGAAATATAGTGGAAATAACTTTTCTAAAATTATACGAATGCATAACTCTTTCTCCAATTTTATTAGGATAAGAGAATCAGTGAAAAGAAAGACAAACGTGTTTTATATGGTGTCTCATCTTATCATACAATCTAATATCAGTGAGTAAATCTAATGATGATTGGTCACTTATGCCATTTTGCGCCGATCGCTTCGTTTCTTAAATCACATGGGAACACAGGTACCTCAGGACTCATTCTGCTTCATTCTGACGGCAATATTTACTCAATGTTGACATAGCTATTTATCTTTTCACTGTACTGAACGTGTGCATTACCTCGGGACTCTTTCGGCTTCATTGAGACGGAAATTTTAGTTCAAAGTGCTTTCGTTCAAATTGAGAGCTTGACAGCGTCAATTGTTCTTTTTTTTTTTTTTTTTTTCTTTTTATCAAACATTTACTTAATGTGGCCTAGATTGTTTCATTCAATATGATTTTTACAACCTTGTGAACTAACTTACCATTTTCAATTATCAACCCGGTACTTGGACAATTAAGACTATGTTTGGTTTGTTTTCTTTTCTCTGTTTTCTTTATATTTTTTCATTCATTTAAATGCAACGATGATGCCATATCAAGCTCCGCAAAATAAAGTAATACCTATAGATTTCATATATATGTATTCCAAAAGATCAGTTCGTATCTGAATTTCCCCAATACTTTGAAATTAAACTATTCACAACTGGATTCATTGCCCCTATTCTGTGCAATCAATATCAATCATCCCGAAAGTAATTCCTTTGAAGCTTTACAAATGCTTACAACTTTCGTCGGTAAATTTTGTTGTTGTTTTTTTTCACCCGGAGACAACGCCTTCAGTACCTTGAGATTCTTTCTATTTTACTTACGGAAAAACAAATCAAACTGGCTATCTAAATTTCTCACATAGAGAACGTATTCGTTACCCTAGGTCTCCCTCGGTTTGCTTACAACGGCCATGGTAACTCTATGAGCCCAGTGGTAAAAGAATTGTTAAGATTGATAACATAAACCCGGGGCGTTTTTCCCATTTATGACCCGTGAATGTCCTACTCATTTGTAAACAGGAAATACGGTTAGATTAAGAAATAAACATTCTCAATTCAAATGAAAAATGGGATTAAAAAGAATATAAATAAAAAATTGCCAGAATGGACATGGATTTTAAGTTTTCTATATTTTTTAACAAGAATCAAGCTAATCTTAAATGGAGTCGAAGGTTAAATGCAATGTTATTAAGATTTAATTATATATAACTAATTATTTAAAATTATTTAAAAATATTATTACATATGTCAGGCATCTCAGGGTGTCCTGGTTTACAGTCAAAACGACCGACAGTCAAAACGGCCAAAACTTGTATTTGCATTTGGTCCAAAATCAGAAATTCTTCATAAAAGTTTATATTTGGATAATTTTTCAAGATCTACTTTTTGAAAATTTCCTTTTGATCCGTTTTGACAATCACTTTTGGGTCATTCCGACAAAATTACGGGCTTCTTTGGCATTTGGTCATTTTGACTTCGGGCCGTTTTGGTGTCCTGGGGTGTCCCTGGGTAAATAGTAACACAGTCCCTAACTACACGGATGATTTATTTTACCTCCGCGAAATGATGAATAGAAATGGTTTACACATTCAATTTTGATTTAAAATGAATTTTAACATCTACTTTATTTGAAAATGCAAAACGATTATGACGTTATGCAAAGTACATAGGGAAATATGGTCATTTTATAAGAACTGTCGACCTTAATATTAGTACGTACTTTGGCTTTTTCCGCGCTATAAGTAGTTTGCGTTTAAAACTAAAAAAATGACAAAGTTAACGATTGTTTTGATTCAAAACTGTTAAATATACAAATATCAATCTTCTGAATTTATCTTAATTGTTCTTATTTATCACATCAAGATACAATGGCAGAGTTATAACATAGGCATTCAGGGGTGGAAATTGGTTGGGACTTTGTTTAAGAAATATCGTGCGATAGCAATGAGTCGCTTCCGAAGCTTTCAGCTTCAGCGACTCAAAAACCCAAATTTCCAAAGGAACAATTCAAATGAAGGTACAATCATTCTTTAAAAGTTAAAGAGATTCAATGAAAACAGATTCAATGAAAACAGTGGACTGAATTGTGTCAAGAATTTTTGTAACAAAATTTTCAAAAGGCCCCTTTTTCTGTGAAACTTAACAAATCAGACCCAATGTACAAAGGAACAATCCTAATGATAGTTTAAAGAAAATGATAAAGACTGAGGACTTTATTGTAATAATGATGTTTTGTAATAAAAATTTTATAAGGTCCCTTTTCTTGTGTCACTTAAGCAATCAGACCTAATTTTCAAAGAAACAATCCAAATGATGGTACAATCATTCTATTAAAGTTTGAAGAGATTCTGATAAAGACTGAGGGCATTGTTGTGTTTATGAGGATTTGGTAATAATTTTTCCTATGATACTAGACAGATCAGGCCCAATTTGGAAAGAAACAATCCTTATGATGGTACAAACATTCTGTGAAAGTTTGAACAGAATCTGATGAAAATTGCAGACTTTATCTTGGTGTAAAATTTTAAAAATAAAATTTTCATAAGGCTCCTTTTCCTGTGATACTTGAAGGATCAGGTCTCATGTCAGCATCAATAATCGTGTTTATTGTACAATGATTCTGTGAAGGTTTGAATAAAATCCAATGAAAGCTCTGGACTTGGTTACAAGGATTATAGATAAAATTCTCAAAAGGCCCCTTTTCCCATGATACTAGACAGATCACGCCTAATTTGAAAAGAAAGAATCCTCATGATGGAATATCATTCTGTGAAAGTTTTAACAGAATCTGATGAAAACTGTTGACTTTATTGTGGTACAATGGTTTTAAAATTAAATTTCATAATGCTCCTTTTCCTGTGATACTTGACACATCAGGTTTAATGCAAACATCAACAATCATTATTATTGTACAACTATTCTGTGAATGTTTGAAGAAATTCCGGTGAAAGCTCTGGACTTGGTAACAAGGATTTATAAATGAAATTTTCATAAGGCCCCTTTTCCTGTGTTTCTTGACAGTTCAAAACCTGTTATGAAAAGAATGATAGTTATGACCTCCCAGTCATTCTGTGAAAGTTTCAACAAAATCTGATCAAGGCTGTGGGCTTCATTGTGTTAACAGGGTTTTATTATTCAATTTTCATATAGCCCCTTTTCCCATGTTACTTGATGGATCTGAACCAATTCCAAAGGGAACTCTTCTTACAAAAGTATAATTATTTTGTTTGAGTATAAAGACAACCCCATCTCATCTGTGGACTTACAAGCATTAATTAAGATTTTTTTGATTGAATTAACCTAATGCCCCTTTTCCTATGTTTCTCAATGGATCAGACCCAATTGGAAAGGAACAATCTTTATGATGGTACAATCATTATGTGAAAGTTTGAAGCCAATCAGGTGAAATCCAGGGCCATGATGTGTTAACTAAGATTTTTTTTATTAAATTTTCATAGGCCCCCTTTTCCTATGATACTTGATGGATCAAACCTACTTCTGAAAGGAACAATCCATTTAATAAATTAATCATTCTGGGAATGTTTGAAGAGAATTTGTTGAAAACTATGGACTCTATTGTGTTTACGAGGACTTTTTCAATCCAGTTTTTATCGGCCCCTTTTTCCGGTGGTCCTTGACTGATCATACCAAATTTTGAAAGGAACAATTCTTATGATGGTACAATCATTCTGTGAAAGTTTGAAGTCAATCAGATGAAAACTGTGGACTCTAGAGTGTTAACAAAGATCTTTGAATTAAATTTTAATAAGGCCCCTTTTCCTATGTTTCTCGAGGAATCGTATCCAATTCTGAAAGGAACAATCCTTATGATTGTAAAATCATTCTGAGAAAGTTTGAAGAGAATCCATTGAAAATTGTTGGCTCTAGATTATAAATGACAATTTTTTATTAAAATTTTCAAAAGGTCCCTTTTTTCCTGTGTTTCTTGACGAATCATACCCAATTTCGAAAGGAACAATCCTTATGATAGTACAATCATTCTGTGAAAGTTTGAAGGGAATCCAATGTAAACTATTGACTAAAGAGTGTTAAAGAGTATTTCTTAAAAGATTTTTCGATTAAATTTTCATAAGGCCCCTTTTCCTGTGTTTCCTGATGGATCTGACCAAATTCCCAAAGGAACAATCCTTATGATGGTACAATCATTCTGTGAAAGTTTAAATACAATCTGATGAAAACTGTGGACTCTAGAGTGTTAACGAGGATCTTTTAATTAAATTTTCATAAGGCCCCTTTTCCCATGTTTCTTGACAGATCAGACCCATTTTCGAAAGGATGGATCCTTATGATGGTACAATCATTCTGTGAAAGTTTGAAGAGAATCCGATGAAAATTGTGGACTCTATCGCGTAAATGAGGATTTTTTAATAAAGTTTTAATAAGGCCCCTTTTCCTGTGTTTCTTGACAGATCTGACCCAATTTCTAAAGGAACGATCCTAATGTTGGTACAATCATTCTGTGAAAATTTGAATTGAATCTGATGTAAACTCTGGACTATATCGCGTAAAATACGAGGATTTTAATTAAATTTTCATAAGGCCCCTTTTCCTGTGTTTCTTGACGGATCATACCCATTTTCAAAAGGAACGATCCTTATGATGGTACAATCATTCTGTGAAAGTTTGAAGAGAAACCGATGAGAACTGTGGACTTTATCGCGTAAACGAGGATTTTTTAATTAAGTTTTAATAAGGCCCCTTTTCCCATGTTTCTTGACGGATCTGACCAAATTTCGAAAGGAACAATCCTTATGATGTACAATCATTCTGTGAAAGATTGAAGGGAATCTGATGAAAACTGTGGACTTTATCGCATAAACAAGGAAAAGTTTAACGGACGGACGGAAGGACGCCTGACTTCGGCCAGCAGAGCTAACAAGAGGACCATGACATCAATACCATATATAAAAGCTCTAGGCCTAGCAGTTTAGGAGAAAAGGTTTTCAAAGAAATCATTCTTTATTCCTATCTAAAATTAGGCATCTCACAGAACTTTGAAGTATTTCGGTAGAGGGTCAATAGCTGATGATATGTACCAAAGATCAAAGCTCTAGGCTTTATGGTTTGGGAGAAAAGGTTTTTTAATAATAGTTTACGGATGGACAGATGGACGCTGGACAATTACCGATCACAATAGCTCACCTTGAGCACATTGTGCTCAGGTGAGCTAAAAAGAATAGTTGATTTCTTCACATTCTTATTTATCAGTTGATGACTTCTTTTTAACCCTTTACCAGAGGATAAAATTAAACAAAAATGGAACAAAGTAAAAGATGACAATTTTATGTAGATAAAAATTTACAAATCTGTTTTTTGTGTAGAAAACAATTTAATAAGCAATATCTTCCTTTTCCGCAATTTTTTCATGATCTTTCTTCCTAAGGGGTGTAAAGAGTGTGAAAATTTCAGAAATCCTGCAAATCTTTTTCATTATTAGCAGTCTTGGCAATTTACCTAATTATATATTGCAACAACAGCAAAGTACGCAGATGCCAACGCTAAGCTATACAAGTGCTTAATAAGTGGGTAAAAATTTTGAAGTAAAAAAGGGCATCATTCGTTCAAAACCGCATTTAATTTAGAGTTAAGTTGGTATAGATTGCTCTTTTGATCGTGACACAGATGACGACTTTGGCCATAGCAATACCTCTGGTTTCCTCGAAAAAGAGCAAAGCTAAAAAACGGAGAGATTACTAATCTTAGGTAAGTTAACATCAAACACTTACCTTAGAAAACAATACAGTTAAATGAGTTTCACTACCTATCAACCATACTGGATAAATTGGATTCTTTAAATGCCAGCCTACCTGAAAAATTAGCAAGATCAAACTTAAAAAATAGTAAGGTTTAACACATGTCATTATTATTGAATTCAGAACACTTCAGTTTACTTACTTGTCTTTTTTCTTAAACAGATCATAACAAGTTATGTTTGTTAAACAGAAATTCCTATGCCACTGGCCATTTTTATTAGAAGCAAAACCCTTCTTTTTATATTCTATCCAAATTCTTTGAAAGAGAGAATGTAAGGTCACCCAGGACACATTCCATAAACTTTTGTAGAAATCTGTACGGTATTTTGTAGGGAGTATTTTTTTAAAAAGTTTATTGACGGACAGTTGCACTCACAGACAAACACACAACTGACACAGCGCCATAATAAGAGCTTGCTGACTTTCAGCAAGGGGAGGTAACATGTAAATGTCTGCATGTAGAAAACTCAATGACAGACAGGTTGGAAAATGGGAATTCCATATCTCTGCTGCCGCCGTCATAGTGCAGTTGGTAGCGTATCAAACTCCTAATCTTCAATCATGGGATGTCATAGGTTGGATCCATGACAGAGGCACATATCCATTCCAACATTTGTCTCTCACCAATTGATGGATAATCTTAAACCTAAGTTGGATAGCAGCTGGAGGCGAGGAAAGGATGTCATGGCAGTCTCCAGCTGCCGTGATGACTGAAATACTGTCATATTTTTTTCATGGAATTCCTGATGGTTCCTTTTTGCATTATATTGCCATAATAAGACTAAGAATTTGTTACTTAATAAGGAATTAGTCAACATACCTCACAATATCTTAAATGTTCCATATATGTTAAAAAACCTATACTGGCCCTCTTGGATACACCGTGTAATTCTGTAATTAAAACAAGAGGACCATGATGGTCCTAAATCGCTCACCTGAGGCATCTGCAAATTACAGTACTTTTTTAGTATAAAAATGACACAACTTGAGCAAAATAAATAAAACAAATATAAGATTTTGGGCTTTGTACAAAACAATCCAGTAATGCTTTACAATAAGATTGAATTCCTTTGGCTTTATAGTTTAATCCATTACCAAACTATCCAAGAATTTGTCACCCTCAGGTTTGAAAAAAAACATAATGAGAAAGGGAGTGACAAGCAATTTATCCATTTCTCGCAGTGTTTTCTACCTGAAATTCTTTGTATTTAGATTTCAATCAAACTCTTATTACTGTCTGATACTTCAATGGGTGTAATTTTAGCAACCTTGGTAGAGAACAATCTGGATGTACTATAAATCAAAATATGAGTGCATTACAACTTATACATGAGGAGTGGAAGATATTTGAACATGCTCTTATTGAGTGTTTTTCATATCTTTGGATGCCTTGGGAAGGACCATGTTTGTCGAAAGGATGTAAACATGGTAGATAACAATAATGTTATCCTATGTTTTTAATGTAAATGCTCTGGAACCTATATTTAAGAACAAGAATTCTTTCAATGCAATTTACACAATTTTCGACCCAAGGAGCAGAGACATTTTTTATCCTAAGAGCATGTTTTCCTGTTACATGGAACAAAATTATTTAGTCATGCTACATGCCAAATATGTATGCCCATCACCTTATATTTCAGAAGGAGAAGACTTTTGATGTTGCTCTATTTGAGTTTTTTCCAAAATTTTTGACCTCTGGGGCAGTGCCATGTTTTATCCCAGGGCTAAGATTTTAGCCAACATGGTAGAGAACCATCTGGATATGCTATATACCAAATATGAATGCCTTACACTTTGTACATTGGGAGGAAAAGTCTATTGAACATGGTATAATTGAGCATTTTTACAAACTTTGGACACCCAGGGAGGGGGTATTTATTGACCTACAGGCATAATTTAATCAAAACTGATAGATAACAGCCAGGCTATGCTTCACCCAAAATATAAATGCCCTCCTCCTTAAAATGAAGATTTCTTTTTCTTTTAGCATACTCAAATTTTGTGTTTTTCCCAATTTTGGACCCCTAGTACAGGGCCGTTTTTGACCCGAGGAAGACAACTTTTGGTGATATAGTACAAAACCATCTAGTTATGCTACATACCAAATATGAATATCCTAGACCTTATAGTTTAACCCATTCCAACACAGTGGAATTTTAAACCGGTCCAAATTTAAAGGAGCTGCAGACGACAATTTCAAGTTGATGGAATTTTAGATATTTTTGTCTTTTTGGATAGAAAACATTGTGGATTATGAAGAAATTGCTTGATCTAAGCAATTTCTTCATTTTCCACAATGTTTTCCAAAGCTTTTTTCTCGAGGGGCGTAAAAAGGAGGGATTGAGTTGGAATTGGTTAAGAAGTGAAGTCTTTTGAAATTGCTCAAATTAAGCATTTTTCCAAACTTCGGACCTCAGGGGCGGGGCCATTTTTGACCCCAGAGATTAAATATTTAAAAACTTGGTAGAGAACCATATGATTAAGTTCTATGTAAAATATTAACGCCTTTGGCCTCGTAGTCTGTGAAAAAAAAGACAAAATAGATTTTCTAAAATTTCCCATTTTCATATGCCGCTATTCAAAGAGTTTTTCACGGAATGAAATTCTTTTAACAACTTTTGAAGAGTTTCACCCAAGGAACATCCCGGCAAAGTTTCAGCTTGATTGGCCAACTGGTTCAGGAGGAGAAGATTTTTAAAGATATTTAAAGATTTACTAAAGATTCCCATTTTTAAATTCCGTGGCATCCAGAGTTTTTGATGGAATGAAATTCTTTTAACAACTTTTGAAGAGCTTCACCCAAGGAACATCCCTGCAAAGTTTCAGCTTGATTGGCCTACTGGTTTAGGAGGAGAAGATTTTTAAAGATATTTAAAGAATTACTAAAGATTCCCATTTTCAAATGCCGCGGCAACCAGAGTTTTTGACGGAATTAAATTCTTTTAACAACTTTTAAAGAACTTCACCCAAGGAACATCCCTGCAAAGTTTCAGCTTGATTGGCCAACTGGTTTAGGAGGAGAAGATTTTTAAAGATATTTAAAGAATAACTAAAGATTCCCATTTTTAAATTCCGCGGCATCCAGAGTTTTTGACAGAATTAAATTCTTCTAACAACTTTTGAAGAATTTCACCCAAGGAACATCCCTGCAAAGTTTCAGCTTGATTGGCCTACTGGTTTAGGAGGAGAAGATTTTTAAAGAAATTGTCGACGGACGGACAGACGGACGGACGGACGAACGACGGGCAACGACCGATCACAATAACTCACCTCGCACTTTGTGCTCAGGTGAGCTAATAAATACATGTACCTTATATGCACAATTGCATCAAATGTTGATGCCATTCTCCATTGAAGGTGTTGGATACTTAGAAATTAAGTCAAACAAGGACATTACCTATCCCATTTCCACACAGTAATACAGGAGATATTCAACAAGAGGATAGTTGACCCTGGAGCGCTCACCTATGATAAAGGCTCTTTTTCTTTCAACAGTCAAATTCAATGTTAAGGCTGGGTTCCGCACCTGGGGACCAAGGGCAATGATTTTAACTATTTTGAAAGAAGTCAATATATTGATGTGTCATGCAAAATATTAAAAATATCAAGGCTCTTGGCCTTCTGGATCAGAAGGTTTTTAAATGTTCACTTGTTTCCATGGCAACTAGAGATTTCAAAAGATTTCTATCCTTTTAGCTATAGTAGAAGAAGACCACCTGAGCAACATTTAGGTCATATTTGGTTCAAATTGGTCCAATGGTTTGGGAGATGTTGCTTAAAACTTCTCCTTAATTTCTATATATAAAACCCCATCCCAAGGCTCTGCCCCTGGGTACTGAGGGTAATGATTTTAGCTATTTCAAAAGAGGTAAACAAACTGATGTTCATGTAATATATCAAGGCTCTAGGCCTTCTGGGTCAGGAGAAGATTTTTAAAGATTTTTTTTTCAATTTCACTTTTGTTGCTTTACAACTGTAGTTTCAAATAGATTTCAATTCTTTTAGCTTTTTTTGAATGAGTCACCTAAAGAACATTTCTGCCAAATTTGGTTGAAATTTGTTTGATGGTTTGGGAGAAGATGCAGTTTAAAGGAATTATTGAAAGATGATGGACAACTGACAGATGGACGGATAGAGGATGATCACAACAGCTGACTAGAGCACTTTGTGCTCAGGTGAGCTTAAAATACCTAAGTTTTTGCACAACACTGACACAAAGGTGAGGACAGTAACTTGGATCCTTGTTCCAAAACAGTAGAGCTAAAAAGGAGCCATGTCTATAAAGCCAATTTTTTAAAATAAATTTATTCTATTTTTAACATTATTCTACATCTTGCATTTATTTTTAAATTTGCAAAATCTTTAAATTGCTGTCTCAGTGTGCACCCTCTATCAGTATGAACCAATCTAAAATTTGTTGACTGGTAATGGAATAAAGGAACAACTTTGATATTTTTTCTATGAAAAATTAATTATTAAATCTCTCGTAATTTTGAAAACATCTTATTTTAAACTACTGTAAATATCTATGGCTTTTATCAATAAATATGTCAATAAAAAAAAACTCTAAAAGCTCATTTCAATATGAAAATTCAGAGGAAAATCTTGGAACATAATAAAAGGTCTCTATACATGTTTTGCATAATGCTAAGAATCTTCTATTTAAAAAGATCATTCTAAACCAATGATTGGTTTTTGAAGAGCTTGATAGTGGGTAAAATTTTTTAAGTAAAATAACGGGTAAAACAAGAGAGCTGTTAGTCCTGGTGCGCTCACCTGAGATAAAGGCTCTTTTTCTTTCAATAGCCATACTTATTGTTAAGGCTAGGATTGATACCAGAGTGTTCAAATGATTTCAATTCTTTTAGCTATTTTTGAAGGAGTCACCCTAGGAACATTTCCGCCCAATTCAATTGAAAATGGCCCAGTGGTTTGGGAGGAGATGTTGCTTTACTCTTTCCTGTTTTGCAATATTTTTCCAAATTCAAAGTTGTGCAGACAAAAGTTTTAAAATGGGTTTATTTTGAAAATTTACCCTTTAGTAGGCTAGAAAATAGTGGAAAAAGAAAAAAATGCTTGGAAAAAGCAATTTCTTTTTTTCTATAGTGCTTTCTCAATTATAAAAACACTAAGACGAAAAAACCAGGGATTGAACAGGAAAGGTTAAAAAGCCTTCTTTGTTTCTACATAGACCCACAAATGGCTCTTTGCCTGGGGATTGAGGGTAATGATTTAAGATCTTTTGAAAGAGGTCAATGTACTGATGTTTTATGAAGGCTCTAGATCTTCTGGATTAGAAGAGGAAGATTTTAAAGATTTTTTTTCACTATTTTTGCCATGGCAACTAGAGTTTTCAGCAGATTTTAATTCTTTTAGGTATTTTTTTAGGGGACCACCAATGGAACATTTTGCCAAATTTGGTTTAATTGGTTTGCTGGTTTGGGTGGAGATGTCGTTTAAAAAGCATTTTTTGTTTCTATATAGACGCCCCCCCCCTTTTGTGGCTCCTCCCCTGGGGATTGAGGGTAATGATTTTAGCTCTTTTGAAAGAGGTCAATATACTGATGTTTCAGGCAAAGTATCAAGTTTCTTTGCCCCCTTGGTCAGGAGGGCAAGATTTTTATGGATTATTTTAAAATTTCACTTTTGTTGCCATAGCAACCAGAGTTTTCATCAGATTTCAATTCTTTTAGGTATTTTTAAAAAGGGGTGACCTAAGGAACATTTCTGCAAAAGTAGGAGATGATTTTTCAAGAAATTGTTGATGGACACCAGACAGACACAAGACGACGGGTGAGCACTTGATGCTCAGGTGATCTAGAATGCATTTAGAGTTATTCCCTTTGTTGGTATAGATTGCTCTTTGATAGTGTACTAAGTATTTTAAGTTTCAAGTAAATGTATATAGCAATACCAGAGATATTGCAAAATGTCAAAGATTTTTATACCACACCAGGGTTTGACACTAACTTTGTTTAAATGGGATCCCACAGGAATTCCCACTTTTCCTCCAGATAATCAGGGATTCCTCCATGAGATACATTACATCATTCACCCTTAATCCTGTCCTTCTAAGCCAAACTTGGAAAAAAACCCTTGAAAAACATTGTGGAAAATGAGGAAATTGCTTGTTACAAGCAATTTCTTCATTATCCACAATGTTTTCTACAAAAACAAGCAAACAAAAAAACAGGATACATTAAGATCTATTGTACTGAAAAAATATTGAAGGATCCTGAGGGAATGCCTAGCCTAAGATTGCTGGGGTTCCTTCCAATTTTAAAGGATCCTCGGGATCACAGGACACTTTTAGTGTCGACCCCTGCACACTGAAGATGACCTTGCCATAGCAATACCTCATGTTTTCTCTGAAAACAGCAATGCTTATAATATAGCCCCTTTTTTCAGAATTGAAAGTAATAAATAGTAAAAAACTTACTTAAACCGCTAACATCTTTATCATTATCCCATACATTTGTTACAGCACGCCCAGATATTAACAAGTTGATTAAACTTTGGCTGAAAATTTAAAATATATCTCACTTTGAACAGTAAACTTGTTATCGTTCTTTTGGTCTTAATGGTAGGGAAAATTTGCTGCTCTAAATCAAAATTTTGTTGAAAGAATTTTGATGTAAATTCAAAAATACCTCTGTCCCCTTTCCTGTACAGCCCCTAATTTTCATGTCCCTTTGATTTTATACTTCAGAAAACTTTACAAGCAAATTCTTCATTTCCTACAATGTTTTTATCTGTAGATAAATTACTTATTCAATTTCATCCACTTTCAATTGTTGTAACTTCTTTCAAATTGGACCAGTATAAAATTTTGAAAAAAAGGGAAGGTTAAGTCTCTGATATTGAACTGAATGCCAATAATAACAAGAGGACCATGAAGGTCCAATATACTGATTATCTGATCATGGTAACTCTAGGTCTTACTGTGATAGTTTTTAGATTTTTGTAGAATTACATAAGGCAATGCCTTATACAAATTTGAAAGCTCTAGGATGATTTATGGCTTGGGAGACATCAAGATGTTTCTGAGAATTCCTTTTTTAACCAATTCCCACATAATAAAATTATAGACCAGTTCAAATTCAAAGAAGTTGCAGATGAAAATTTAAGGTTGAAGAAACCTATAAAATCTTTGCCTTTGGATAGAAAACATTGTGGATAATGAAGAAATTGCTTGTAAAAAGCAATTTCTTCATTCTCCACAATGTTTTCCAAAGCTTGAGGGGCGTTTAAAAGCGTCGTTGTGTGGGAATGGGTTAAGCACTTCCTGGGTTAGGTTTACCTGAACGCTGCTCAGGCTCTGAAATGTCTTGCCAATGACCCACATGGCCGGCTGCTAGGCCAGAATTCAAGCTCATGGCCTTTGGATCAAGAGTTTTTTGCTCTAACTACTTAGCCATAAATTTCCCTTTTTTGAAATTCTCATACAATCCTTTTCAACAACCCTCGCGAAAAGGCTTGTTAAATATTGTGGAAAATAGGAATAGAGTTTGTAAGAAGCAATTTCTTTATTTCAAAAGTTTTCTTTCTTCAAATACAAAGAAAAAAATTATTTCATAAACTTGAAATTGAGATCGGCCACTCCTTTAAAATTCGACAATTCTAAAATTGTGTTGTCTGGTAATGGGTAAACTGGGTTCTTACCTCCCATGCCCATATATACCGTCTATTAAAGGTTCACTGGGATCTTCTACTTCATTCTTAATTTGTTCAATACCCTGAAAAATTTTTGTAGTTATAATATGACCTACAGTGTGGAAGTGAAACTAGAAATGTGTTACAGACACAGAGGCCCCCACCTTAGGTACTTGTCAATGACCTTCAGTTGTGACCTTGAAATTGGAAGTATCAAGCAGAACTTTATGTGGTGATCGAAATTCGCACTAGTCCAACAGTCAAAAGCTAGTAAAATTTGAAAAGGAGCTTGTAAAAAATCCATAATGACTAGCCTGATTTGCATGTAAAATTCTGGCCTTCCAATTGTAAAGTTTTGCACTTCAACAGATAATTTTAGCCTTCAGATCTTATGATGACATTTATTATGTTTTTCGTCTTTTTACAAACTTGTCTATTTTGTGTTATTCAGGGAACCTTATCATGGTTTATGTTTACTCTCACAAACCAAACACATTCTATTCGAGCTACAAACTGTTCATCTCAATTTAGGTATAGTACTTATTATTCTTGCAATGATTTTTGTGAATAACTAGAATCAATCATTGTCCAAGTTACCAAACTCAATTTTTGAGATTCACAGAACAGTTCTGAATATATGGACTTTCAGCCTTTCCCACACGATTAGAGTTTATGAAAATTTGGATTTTTTCAACGTTCTGGGTAGAAAACATAGTGAAAAATGAAGAAATTGCTTGTTATAACTTTCCACTTTGTTTTCTCAATTTATTTCTTGAAGGGCATCAAAATGCGTCACTGTGTGGGGATGGGTTAAGTCAAATAATTACACGTAACTTCTTTCACTTTGCTATCATATAAATAAAGTTAACATAAAGGCGTCAAGCAACCAAAACCTTAACCCTTTCCTGTTTTGCAAAGTTTTAGACCAGTCCAAATTCAAGGTTTTGCAGACAGAAATTTTGCAAGGATTTAGTTTGAAAAATAACCACTCATTAGGGTAGGAAATATTGCGGAAAAAGAAGAAATTGCTTGTTACAAGCAATTTCTTCTTTTTCTACAATGTTTTCTCAATTATAAAATCATAGGGACGTAAAAACCAGGGATTAAACAGGAAAGGGTTAAAACCACAGCTTATTTATGCCCACCAATGATAATATTATTTGTGAAGATTCAAACCAGAAACATTTACGAAAAACAAAGTTCCATAAGACCAAGACCTTATAGCTTCGTGATGATAATATCTAGAGTCTTCTTGAAATAATCTTGAGGTAATAGCTTCACCAGTACAACTTACCTTTGTCAATAAAATAGAATATAAATAAAGAAGCACGCCTGATGAATCTGTAAAATGAGAGAAGAACGTCTTTAGATTCTTTCTCATTGTTTCTTCATCTCCACAGTCAGTACATCTGAAATAATTATCATAACAGAATGTTCCCTCTTTTATAAGCCTTTCCCAATTTCTTCATTTCATACAATATTTTCTACCACATAGGATGGTTTCAGTGCAAAATTATTTATTTCTGATTGAGTGAACAAGCGAAGCAACAAAATTGTTTGTTTGAATGGGGTTTTACGCCACTTTCAACAATCTTTCAGTTATATCGCGGCCGCTGGAGCACCTAACAATGGATTCCTGGTATTTTTCACACCAGTACCGCCATCACATCCTTTCCTAGCCTCCAGCTGCTATCCCACATAGGTCTACGATTATCGACCCATTGGTGGTAGACAAATAGTCGGAAAGGATGAGTGCCGCCTTCGGAATCGAACCCGGGATCTCTAGATTGACAGTCCGACGCGCTACCAACTGCGCTATGACGGCGGCTGAAGCAACAAGATAAAATATAGCTTTTGTTGTTTAACCCATTCCCACACAGCAAAAATTTAGACTGGTCCAGATTGAAAGAATCTGCAGATGAATATTTCAAGTTGATGGAATTTTGAATTTTTTCGTCCTTTTGGATAGAAAACATCATGGATAATGAAGAAATTGCTTGTCACAAGCAATTTCTTCATTATCCACAATGTTTTCAAAATTTTTTTCTTAGGGGCGTCTAAAAGTGTCATTGTGTGGGAATGGCTTAAGAAATGTAAGGTTTATCGATCTTGCATGAAAACATTTTTTTAATGAAAAAAAGAGACAAATAATGGAAATTTTCCATTGGTTGAATGGGGTCTTATGTCATTTTTACAGTATTTTAGTCATATCGCTTCAGCTGGATTCCTGGTATGTCTCACAACAGTACTACCACAAAATCTTTTCAGAGCCCCGATCAGCTCATTCCCGATCAGCTACAAGGTTTACAAGTATCCACCCATTGGTCAGAGACAAACAGAAAGGATATTCACCACGGCTGTGGATCGAAATTTTCAGACCTTTAATAAGCACATTAATTATATAGCATCATGATGATGTCATCATTATTTCCAGTCCTCGTTAGATAACATTTTGTAGCACAAAAAGAATGAAAACCAAATTAAATCTGTTATTTAACACTGAGTTTTATCACTTCATTTATTTCATTTGTTCAACTATCACTTGATTATCCACCGAAGAATCTAGATAATCTGCCAGAAAGCATTAATGAGAATGGAATGTTCTTTTTCTTTTTTATTATTAACCCTTGTCATGCTGAACCCGGAATATTTCTGCTTTGGTAGGTGGCATAAACAAAGATCAGCCTGCTCATAAGTGCAGCCTGATCTTGGTCTACACCTCCTGTTTGTCCCTTTAAGCCAGAACTGTTTAAATAATTATTTTTCAAAAGAAATATTGACCCTCATTAATATCTTCCAGTCCTGTCACGCCTTTGATTTTAAAGCAATTCTATATAGGATTTTAATGCAGCATGATGAGAGTTAATAAACATTCATGTTAAAATTGTGGTCATGACAAAATGGGACCATCAGGGAAGTGTGAAAGGTGTTGACCCTGGTCAGTCTGCGTAAGATTGCACAGTATAACTAGGGCTTAATCATTTTGTGAAAACTTTTCTGAACCTAGAATTGTCCCTTAACTCACAAACTTTACAATACCTAGATCTTTATCAGTTATCAGTTATCAGACAAAAAAAGAAGTAACACTATCTGATAAAGAACTCTTAACCATTTCCTGTACAATCCCTGACCTTTACTTGTCTGTGATATTTACAGAGATCACATTGTGGAAAAAGAAGAAATTGCTTGACACATGCTATTTCTTTTTTTCCCACAATATTTTCCATTATATAGGATGGTTTCTTTTTGAATTGTATTTACGCTACAATGTTGTCTGCTACTCTTTTAAATTTGGACAAGTCTAAAATTCTGGGGGAAAAAGTAAAGATAGGTACCAAAATTATCTGTAAATTCATACCTTAACTTTGAATGAAACAGTTGTTGATCTAAACGTGACTTTTTACAAGAGCTCTCTCCATCTTCGTTCTCAGACTCTGTTTCTCTATTCTCCTCAACAGGTCCACTTTGGTCCAAACTGACGATACAAAACCGTCCAGATGTTATAACAACCATGATGTCACCAAGAGCTTGTAACAATAGCTCAGATGCCTCCTCATCTATAATATAAAATAGATTCAATTCAATTCTTTATTCAGTAATATAAGGCCACCGGCCCATAATACTAATACGAAACCTCATATAATACATTATGTACGAGTAACAATCCCTATGTTAAATAATAGATTAAATTTTTGAATATGAATTTCAGGGTTTTTTTTTACAGCTCCATATTTTTCCAATATAAAAGTACATAGACAGCTGGTGCAGAGAGAGAACAGCCACCCTGTTTGACCGGCCGATCTCCGCTTGCGTCATCCAAGAATGTGTAAAATTTGCAAACATGTTACATGCAAACAGATAACCTGGGCTCATTCTTGACACCTAAACAAGGGTTTGACCGTCAAAAATCATGAGTGGGAATGGGTTAAGTAAGGTGGTATGTATAAACCCATAAATAAATTCATTCATTTAAGACTATTTCAAATGTTTTAGAAAAGGGAGATATTCTACAAATGTTATCATTCTTTTGCAACAAAATCTAACATGTTATTACTGGAATCATTTCTTTAAGATTTCATTACGTATCTACAAGAAAGGTTAACCATTGTATGCTGAACCCGAAATATTCCTGTTTGTGCAGGAGGTATAGACAAAGATCAGGCTGCATAATGTGTAGCATGGTCTTAGCCTAAAACACCTGCTTGTGCAAAATAACGCTGTTAAAAATCGAAATGCAACTTATTGTTGAAGTAAATGGGCGGGGACAAAGAAGTCAGTAGGCGGGGCCAGCGATTAATTAATTATGATGAACAATTAATGAAATTTTACATATTGAAATTGATCCAACATTTGCCTCTTATCATAGAACAGGGGTACTGGTATGAAAATCAAACTTACTTGTGACTTGGGAAAAATCTTCCTTTGGAGTTTCATTGAATAATAAGTTTTTTATAATGAATGCCTGCACAGGAGCGATCACAGCACATGGTCCCCCTTCATACTGTATCAATGCAGTGGTCTCGTGATCACTGAATATAAAACCTGGATGTATAGAATGTAACTTCTGTAAACAAATATCTTATGGTAAATAAAACATTTTTATAAGTATGTTATTGGCCCTGTAGTGACCACCGCATAGGAAAGCCAATACTCAGCTGTTCAAGTGCTTAATAGAGGGTAAAAAGTTTCAAGTCAAAAAGGGGCATAAAGAAAAACAATTTGGAAAACATTGTTTAAAATGAAGAAATTGCTTGTAACAAGTAATTTCTTCACTTTACTTAATGTTTACTACCAAGACAGTTGAAAAATCTGAAATTTCATAAACTTTACATTGTCCTCTGCAACTCATTTCAATTTGGACCAGTCCAAAATTTTGCTGTCTGTTAATGGGTTAAGTACATAAACCAGACTCTCATCAGTTTCATCCTGTAGTAGTATTTATTCACATAAACTACCACCAATATCATACAAATAACATACTAGCAAGATGTATTGTATTTTGTTTAAGATGCATAAAAATGCAAGCCAATAATTCCATTTGAGCTTTTCAGAAGTGTGCAATTAGTCTACAGACCTTTTAAAGGTTGATTTAACATAGGATAGCCTTTAAAAGCTGATAAGCTCATTTCCAATGTATCCTTGCACTATCCCACTTCACATCTACTGTCTTCTTGGGGTGTTATTATCATGTTATTATTTCTGTTTATCCTTGCTATCATAGCACTTGCCCATATGAGCTAAATTGTGACTGACATTGCTCATGAGCTACAAGAGTTTTGTCAGTGTAGAAAAAGTTGGTCATCACTGTTTGTAAGCTACTGTCAGAGTGAGACTTCCCGGTTTTCTCGACACTGGCTGAATACCGGCTAGCAGTCTGGTACCCTGTCACTACTGTACTATAGAAACAACTAAATGCTCCATCACTTCACTGCTGCAGTTTTTTGTTACATGGGAAAGTGCAAGGATACAGGACAAAAACTGATGATAGTCCCACCTGGTTCTTTGACATGCTCAATGGATATCACCATCACACCGGGCCTCCGCTGAACATCTAATCCTACAGATACCTACCTGGTTCTACCTGGTTCTGTAGGGAAATTTTATAGACCCCTTAGGTCTGTTATTCCCCTAAATTCAGGTTTCTCGCAGTTGTCGCACCAGTTTGGCTAAATTATCAACTTATCTTCTTGTCTAACCATATGTTGCACAATTAGTTACAATTCATACTACCGTAATTTGTCCATATATTCGGACACAATTAAATAATTATTTTTTTTCATGTCCGAATACATAGATAATTACTCAAGCCAGTGTCCGAATTTATAGATAAATCGTCGTGCGGCCGGGAACGACCATTGCCGATTTTCATGAGTCACTAACTGTTTTGCTCAGACACTGAATTCATTTCAACAGTAAATAAACTTGATATGTGTTAAACATTACGTTCGTAAATTTATTCATTATTATTTCATTTTTCAGATTGTTTCAAGATACCGGCGAAGACGACGTGAATTTAATGACCATTCACTGATTAAAAACCTTAATAAACGATTTACTTTTCTAAACTGTTGTTTTTCTTCGTTTTAACGATTGATAGAATCCCACATATCACCGTAAGAATACGACAAGATCGTAACTGCAGCATGTTCAGGCAAAATTGTTACGACGTTTCGGTAGTTAAAGTCCGATTTTGAGAGTACGGTAAATTCTTTTTCTGTCACTTATATACAATCATCGTCGGTTGAATTGATATGGAGAGCTAAACAAAATCTTCGCATGTCAATTGTTCATGTATTAAAGTCACCAAGAGATAAGAAGTAATTCATCAGAATAAAATCACGGCATCGGTCAATTACGACAGTTTTTCTCTGATCTGCTTCACATAAATCATCGCGTAATATTCCCCGCAAATTTAAAGTAAATGCGGTGGCCTACCTGTGAGAAAAAATCCTTTTTTTTTAAAAATTATATCCGTAATGTTTTAACAGTATTCAGACAGTCGATTAAACCATGTAAACTTTCGGCATAATGACAAGGGTAAAAATTCGGTCACCAAGAATTCTCACGGGGTACGCGTCTGGCACGTGCCAACTCCGGAAACTCTCCCAAATATAGCTGAACATCTGGCGGCGGCGCCTTTGATCACCTTTCCTCCCTCGTAGTAAAATAAACTTTACCCGAAAACCTTTACTTTATATTTGTCGAACGATACTTGTTACGTGTGTTTTATTGAATTGTATGAAATTAAATTTTCGGATTATTAAAAGAAGCGGGGATAAAAAAAGTAATTTATTTTAATCTACCAATATTATATATCGGATGAGAAGTTAATAATTTTGTGACATATTAACAAGTTAAATTCTCGCATTTTTCCGTATTTAGGGAAAACGTCGTTGCTACGACTGATTCTTCTCGAAGCATATCATTGCATATTTTTTTCTTGATTTGATACGGCCGATGACAATACCCTCGATGAGCTCCGGATACGAGGAAAGTGTAGTAAAATCGAAAGTAGGTTCAGGTCATTTTGACTAATTTCATAGGGTCGCACTTGTTAATCGTAGCCATCCTTTAAGAGCAGGTCCTGTCGGGGATAGAAAATTAGGAAATCAGAGAGAGAAACCAAGCGTGATATTTTAATTGCATCACCTTCACGGTTCGTAGATTAAGCATATCGAGGTGCGTGCCTATTCTCGGTCACTGTTATAAACAATATACACCTGTTGACACTTAACCCAGACAGTTTGGAGATACCGATCGCCAAGATTTCAAATTCTGATAATGGATGCGGTATTTGTTAACCTGATATTTTATGTTCGTAAATTCGGTGTCCGAATTTATAGATAAATTCCAGACACCATTTGTCCGAAATTAGAGGCACAAAATTAATTATTTCATGAAATAATTAATGGTGTCCGAATTCTTGGAGTGTCCGAATATATGGACAAATTACGGTAAATCACTTATGCAGCTACAACTTATCTAGTGAAGACTTGAAAGAGATCAATGATTTTGTGTTCACTACGTCACTCCGATGACAATTCCAGTTGTTGATAACACGGTGAGAAAATGAGTGCAGACGAATATTTTCATTTGCCCTTAGATTGTTTATCTTAAGGAAGTGACCGCTGTTTGTAGAAGTTAATAGTTCAAAGGAGGTTGTAAAATCTAGGTTATCCAAACCATGAGCCAGCTTATATAACTGTATTATGTCACCATGGTTTCTTCTATACACTAAAGATGGCAAATTATCGTATTCAAGACGTTGCTCATAAGACAGATCAGTGATTTCTTTCACCAGTTTGGTAGCCCTTTGCGGACAGTTCTCAATGAGAAATAAAATATGTTTCTTCAAAACTGGGTAGTATTTACGTCTGCAATGATCACAGTCAATATATGGTCTAATTAGAGTTGTGTATAGTGTTAGAATTTGTTGTTTGTCCATGAAAGAAATTTCTCCTTATAAAAACCAATAATACTGTTCAATTTGTTAATCAATGTACTTATATGACAGTCAAAAGTCAGGTTTGATGAAAACTGAATACCAAGGTCTCTTTCGGCATCATCTTCTTTAATATTGAAAGTGTATGGTTAGAGTGAAACATTCGGTAGTTCTGGCTAAAATTGGCACATCAAAAATGGATTACTTTGTATTTGTCAATATCAAACCAGCATTTTTTTTTTCTAGAAAGTGGGAAGAGGCCTTAGCCTCTTCGTTTTGGGAAATTTTTGCACAGTTTTCAGAAGAATTGGAAACATTAGTTTGATAAGTAATAAAGTAAGATTCATGGATCATTTTCAAGATTCAATGATAAATAAATATATTTAAGGGTCTTATCAGTTACAAGAGCATTGCCAACCAGTGCAAATGCTCGGCTGCAGGTGCTGGATAATGCAAAAATTCTATGTTGAAAAAGGCCCATAACTCTTACAAAATGGCTTTTAGAGTTATCCCCCTTGATAGTCTAGATAGCTCTTGTGATGGTCAACACATATGTCAAGTTTCATGAGGATATCTTCAATAACAACAGAGATATGACCAAGGCTAAAGTTTGTCACGCCATCGCCAACAACGCTCAGGTGATGACGATACCTCAGGTTTTCTCCAAAAACAGCCGAGCTAATAAAATGAATAGAAATATTAAACAAAACAAATTTCGAAGAAAATAAATCCATATAATGCAAAAAAGCTGTAATTTTGAGAAATTTCTCTGCCACAAGTGGGAAAAAAGGAGCATTTTTTGAATTGGGAAGTATGCTTATATAAGCCCCTGTTAGAAATTAAAAAAAAAAAACTGCAAACTTTAAAAACCACTGGTTTCTCCAAGTACAGGTTGGAAATGTCATCTCACAGAATTTCTGTATTGACTTGTGAATGCAGCACACAGTAAAGTTAAGTATCATCAGCAAAAAGCCGACAGGTACTGTTTACTACTACGGGAATGTCATTAATGAATATGATAAATAAAAGCGGTCCCAGTACTGATCCCCGAGGTACGTCTGATATTATGTTAGTCCAATCTGATGAAGAACCATTTACTAGTACTCTCTGTTTTCTTCCTAACAGGAAACTATTGATCCATTTAAGCAAGTTTCCTGTAATTCTATATGCCTCAACTTTATGCATAAGGCATCTATGGGGAATGCTATCAAAGGCTTTTGCATAGTCAAAATAAATGGAGTCAACTTGTAGATTATCATCTAATGCAGAGGTCCAATCATCCAGAACTGATAAAAATTGCAAAACAGTGCTGCGATGGATACAGAAACCAAACTGACATTCTGACATACAGAAGATTGTTCCTGTTTAGATGATCCAGATTTGCATCCCGAATGATCCTAATTAGTTTGTTAACAATATGGTCAGCCAAGAGCTCAAACACATGAAAGTGCTCAACCAACTGAACTACTCAGCCTGACACTAATCATTTAATTTTTATGTTTGGTTTTACCAACTTTTGAAGATTAGATTGAAAAAAGAAAGCAAAAAAGTGAGTGCACTGAACGACTCACCTTGCGTCCATCTGGAGAACACATCGTCTTTCAAATCATTTCCCCAAAGAAGACCTTTCACCTCAGACAATATCTTATCGTCTAATCTGTTGCTGCATTCTGCCATTTGGATATTTTATCGGTAAAAATCAAAATATCTAATTTTGCTTGATTGGCCGCGCCATATTTGTTTTTACCAGACTGGTTCCACAAATTTAGACTGGAAGATTAGGGCCTACATTTAAATACGCAAAGGAAATTTCAACTGCTGTGATGTTAAAGATCTGAAAGTCTCGCAGGGAACTACAAAACAACCTGACCCGATTTGGCAACATGCATTTGACTCTGCCTGTAATCCCCCACTCGATTTTTAGTCAACTCGGCTCACCAAATAACTTGGCCCGGCCAATTCGGCCCTGGCAACTCGGCACAAATATTTATTTATTTAGTATAAAGTAATGCTAGTATATTGCTTATTATATATGAAACTTTTGTTAAATTATCAACTGGTAACCTATTTTTTGATTAACCCTTTCCCGTTTTTGGAAATTTTAGACTAGTCCAATTGAAAGAGGTTGCAGACGACAATGACAACTGGATGCCATTTGAAATGAACCCACCCTATGCGGTAGAAAATATTGTGGGAAAAGAAGAAATTGCTTGTTACAAGCAATTTCTTCTTTTCCACAATGTTTTCTCCAGTATAAAACCACAGGAACGTAAAATCCCGTATTTGAACGGGAAAGGGTTAATATGAAATTAGGCAAAGGCTAGAAAACTGGCGAAAAATCAAGCTCTTACAACAAGCAACCATGCTCAACAAAAGATTTGAATATAACATCGTAACGATAATCTAGTTTTGAATTGTTCAACTTTATGTCTGTACAGCATGTTTATCCTGTTTTGATATAACCAAAATATTGTTAAAAGAGACTGTGAACCCCATAAAAACAAACAAATTATCCTATCTACACATTTCTTTCTAACATTGAATTAAATCTTTTTACAGTAGCATTTAGCGGATGAACAAAAAGAAAAAGAACAAGAACAGTATTAAAATAATCGCACTGATGATATTAAAAGTAGACTCTATACTACATAATTATATGTTTTATATAAGCAATTTAACAAGATATTATGTCTATGTTTCTAATAAAGGTTAAAGTAGTTGCTCTTTTTGGTTATAAGATGATTAGAGATTCAGAGACACACATTACACATTTGCATAGGACATAGCAGATAAAAACTTGACTGGATTCTTTTTGAGAAAGGAGATAGATAATAATAATTAAATAATGCTTTTATAGCGTGATTCTATAATTTTGATTTTAACTTTGAACAACCTGCCAGTTACTGATATATCACTTCAAAGTTAACTTTTGTGTACATTTTTCCTGACTGTAAGGTAATGTTCTGCTAGGTAACTGAAATGTTTGGTCAAATGATAAACCATTAAGAATGCAACATATCATGATATTAAACCCAAAGTCACAGCTGATGTTAGAGGAGGACTAGAGATGGATATTTTCGTTCAGTAGTTTTCAGATAGCTTTACCCAGTTAAAGACGGCAAATGAAATTGAAATATATTTGCAGTTGTCTTTATGAGTGCATTTTGAATTTATAAGTGCATTTTAATTTATAAGTGCATTTTGAATTAATAAAATGAATTGATAAAATTAAATAAGTATCATATAGGGTAAAAAGTACTGTATAAGAAAAGGTGAAATTACTTCTAAAAAGTAATTTCTCCTTAAAATCAATGATTTTCGTATGTATTTTTTCATAAGTAAAGTATTTTTCATAAGGATAGTACATATTTAAGAAGGTTAGTACCAATAAAAGCAACCCTCTATAAATAGGTGTTTTGTATTCAAATCCAACTATTGATATGAAAATATGATAGTATATTGGATGTAGGTTCAAAGCAGTCATGGTTTACTTAAGTTCTGGCCATTAGGACCTCTCCCCCTATTGTTGCGGCTAGCATCTATCTTTGATAGATGGTGTATCACTTTCCAAACATTCCTAATCCAATTGTATTCTAAATGTTTTTAGAATACGAAAGACAGTCATTTAGAATAAACAAGTACTGGGATGCAACCATAATCAGTTGGTATCAGTTATGGTAATGCTAGATCTTTGTTTGATTTTCGTCGGACTGTCAATCTAGAGGTCCCGGGTTCGATTCCTGACGGCGGCGCTCATCCATTCCAACTATTTGTCTCTCACCAATGGGTCGATAATCGTAGACCTATGTGGGATAGCAGCTGGAGGCTAGGAAAGGATGTAATGGTAGTACTGGTGTGAGAAATACCAGGATTCCATTGTTAGGTGCTCCATCCACCGCCATATAACTGAAAGAATGTTGAAAGCGGCGTAAAACCCCATTCAATCAATCAATTCAATCAATTGTTTGGGTCTCTTTATCTTTCTTTCTTTCTTGAGTGCCAAGAATCCCTTGTAAAACGTTAAGGTTGTGAATTTTGAGAATCCTACGACCACCATGAAGTTAGGTAGGTATTCTAGTTTACCTTCGTCGAACCAGAAGTCACCGAAACACAGTAGACTGCCTCCATAGTAGCGCGTGACTCAATGACGTAACGATTTCGACTACAAAAGTTTTAAGTAGACATTTTTTCAACACGAAATTTTTGTCGTCTAAATAACAAAAGAATTAACTTAACGTGCAGTTATAATGAAAAAATAACTACGGAATTCTATTTGCTTATCTTTTATCATCTGGGTAAGTTGACTGTTTTCTTGAATCGTGTTTCCATGCGTATTTCAGCTTTAGAGGAAGTAGACGTTGAGTACCCGTCTAAAGTTGACGAGTGGGCAGGGAAAAATGGCCGCCGAAAAGTCTTATGATAGTCTGAGTCCGTTTTACGTGTAACCCATTCTTATGTTGAAATAATATCACTTTGTAACATTTTGGGAATCGTGCTGATTAAAATGGTTGTTGTTGTGCAATGTAATTTATTTTTAATTGACAATCACTTAACCAAATTGACCGTCGTTACATATGCCATTATTACTGACACCTTTTCTATTAGGGAGAAATTTTTTAATAAATTGGACGTATTCACAAAAAAGCAAATGAAAATAACAGTCCCCCCATATTTCTTTGGTGAAATTTCACACTTTTTACTATATACTATATATTGGGACCAAGTTGACCGGGCCGAGTTATACGATGGTCACACTAGTCACACCCCCGCCTCACATAGAACCAAACCTGGCCTCCAAATTATGTGTGTGTGTATTAAAGTTTTGCTTATGAGCGATGACCCCAAATAACTGAGAGGTTACGGAGGATAGTGCACTATATTCCTTCACCTAGCGTTGTCAGCTGAAAACGTGTATCTTTCTAAATTGTTGTACATGTTGCATAGATGGCTAACAAATTGCCCAAGACCCACAAGGAAATATAGTATGATTTATGCTCAGTTACGCTATTACCGTTGTATACCAATTACCGGTGTTACACGAAATATTCAAAATACTTGTGATTTATCAGGCATTCATGATGTAAACTATTTGTATGTTCGTTTAACCCTCCCTGTACCATTCCTTGTTTTTGTGTTGCTATGATTTTATACTTGAGCAAGCATTGTTGGAAAAGAAAAAACTGATTGGATCAAGCAATTTCTTGTTTTCCCATAATATTTCAAACCTTAAGGTTTGTTACTTCTCAAATTGCACCCAATTTTGATTGTCATCTGCAACCGTCTGAACACTATCACACACTTTTCTGACACTTTGTATAAACCTTCCCACTGTATTTCAAGGTTAAAGTAGAAGCTCGTAACTATTCTCATTACCTTTACGAGTATGCTAGCATTGTCAGGTGTGACACTCCGAGGGCAAATTTTGTTACATTTGAATGAAATGTCGACATCTTGTTAACGTAGATGATTATTTATTTGCTACTCACAGATAAGGGTTGGCTGAGTATGGGTCCAAGTTTAGTTTCGCGATAGGTAGTGAAGTTTTTTGTTATTAACTCACTGCATGAATTATATTTTCGATATGGCGTAGAAATAAATTCGATTATAAAAATACAGCATAAAGAAAGGCAAGCTTTGTGCGATCGAATATTAGAGATAATGTGTTGAAATATATTTGATTTCTCTATATTTGGGAAAATGACTAGGGTGACGCGTGCAAGAGCCCATTCGAAATTCATAAAAAGTGTTTCAATGAAAATAAGATCTGGTCATAGGAGAATTTTTTTTATTGAAATACTGAATTTATGGAACTCTTCATCCAGAACGCCGAGGTGACTACTCGACAGGTCTTGGTAATAAAATGAAATAAAAAGAGAGGTTATAAAAGGAAGAAATATGAAATAAAACTGTAGTTGTAGAAGCTTATATCGCTGGTCATTCTAAACAGAAACTGCTGTTAATAATATCCTTTGAATGCTTTGATTTCTTAAAGTAACAGCGGATGCATAAATATGTCCCATGACTCAAAGCTTAACTCAAAACACTTCTTTTCGGTTGATTTTATCCGCTTGCTCTGAAGGGAAGATAAATGTTGCAATTTAGCTTTGGCCCTAAGTATAATTATATCCGTCGGTCAAGATTTGCTCTTGATATAACGCAATCCTGTATGGATATATCATAAGTTTATATAGGTGAAAAATGTACTTGTAGATTGAAGATCAAGGTCAAATTTGAAAGTCAAATTTGAAACTGGCCCAAACCCAGTTGTATGTAGAACAGCTCCTAAATTTATCGTTGTTTTTGATAAATGATTGATTGAATTGGGTTATCGTTGTATTTGAACAGGTAGGTCGAGATCAATGCCAAAATTAAAATGTTCACTTGGACAAAATAGACTCTTCTTTCCGTGAGTTAACCAAATCTGGAATATAACCTGCATATACATGTATTGATTTTCGGTATTTTCGAAATAATTTGGAATGATCGATCTCTTGCATGTTACATTATGGTTAGAGATGCCATTTGGAATATTTGATTTCCAAGGTTTAAACGATGTTTGTATAAAATGTCGTAAATGGCAAATGAATTCACATAGACATAGTGGAAAAAAAGCCGGAAATCTGACCATGTGAGTTTGTTTGCTTGAATCGGGTTTAACGTCACTTTTAACAGTATTTAGTCATATCGCGACCACTGGAGCACCTAACCATGGATTCCTAGCATTAAGCATTAAGCACACCAGTACTACCACTGCATTTTTTCCGAGCCTCAAGCTGCTCATCCCATATAGGTTTACGATTATCCACCTATTGGTAGGAGATAAATGTCCGAAAGGTGATCAAACCCTGACTACTTGAAAGAACCAAGTCTAACAGAGTAAAATCCCTTGAATCACGGGTAGATAGACAGTGTCGATGTAATTTTCAATTCGTTCGATGTAGACACGTACGACAAATCATGTATGTCTCTTTTTCACGGGTGATTGATGATCGATTTCATGATGCAAAAAATAAGAAAAGACATTTAAGCCTTAAATCTCGCTCCGGTTTCTTCGTGAGGGTTGTTTAGATGTAAATATTAGTTGAGAGACTCTATGATTTCTCAATCAAGAGATATAACCCTTTTAAAATTGGACACATGTGAGCTTTTAGTGTTTTGTTTTATCGTTTTGTTCTAAATATCACCCTTGTTCATTGTAGACACTTACGACATTTTATGAATTTCTTACATCCTGCAAACATATACACATGCGAGATTTTGGTGGCCTGTCTTTTCACAGAGTATCAAATAGTAAACTTTTTGAATCCTAAAAATACAAAAGAAAGTATTGAAATTTATTGTGTTTTTACGTTTTCATACGATATCATAGTGTATTCTTTATTAGAATTCATTATATTCCTAGCTGTGAAATCTTGGGATTTCCCAGTGTAATAAAATTTGATAACGTCACTGGAGTAACGATTACACTTTCATTTTCACTCTCTGCCGTAATTTAGGAACTACTTTTTTCCAACGCAGTGACATTATTAATTGTCTATCAAAAAGATTGATTTCGATGCTTTAATAAAAAATAAAATAATAAGGTATGTAATAAATAGAATAATCAACTGGTCATTCCAGATATGAAAAAAAAAAAAAAAAAAAAAATCACCCAGATGCGTTGTGAGACGTTAAAAAAACTCGTGCTGCGCACTCGTTTTTTCAACGCCTAACAACGCATCCTCGTGAAATATTTTTTCATATCTGGAATAACCAGTTGATTATCCTCTATATCACTGTCTTCAAAGTTTAGCAGTGATCGTGTATAAAGTCATCAATATAAGCGTTGCGCAAAATTACAAAAGGTAGTACAAACAATACAAACCTAGTTACCCGCTTAAAGACCGAGTCTGCTAGTAATAAATAGAGGATAATCAACTGGTTATTCCAGATATGAAAAATATTTCACGAGGATGAGTTGATAGGCGTTGAAAAAACGAGTGCGCATATCCATATCTGGATTAACCAGTTGATTATTCTATTTATTATATACCTTATTATTATTTTATTTTTTTATTGAAATATCGAGACCAATCTTTTGATAGAGAGAAGGTCTATTGAAAAATGTGCGGATGAATACACCATTAAAGATTTAGTACAGAGAGTGAAACTGAAAAGTGTTATCGTAACTCCAGTGACGATATCAAAATTAATTACACTAAAACCCCCAAGATTTCACAGCAAGGTATATCATAAAATCATCAAATGCTTTGATTAATGGCAGTGAAAAGTATAAATATCATGGTATACTTATATCCTGAAAACAGTCATATATTAGTATCTTAATATAGCTATATTGACGGTTTTGGCTTCAAACTTTGAATAATGATTTTCTCTAAACCGTGTGCACGAATTCGTCAATCCAAGATCGATTATAAATGCCCTTTCGCCAGAAAAATCACATGTTTATACATTAACGCGATCTAAATCAAAGCGCTGAAAGCTTGAGATATGTTTACATGAGATATATATAACCTGAGTAGAAAAAGTTTGATGGTCGGATTATCGGAGGTGTCACATTCTACCCAAAACTACTGTCGATTACTTGCAGATCTGCCAATTTGTGCGCTAGGGTTCACAACCTGTCCACAACAATTTTCTTCCTGCTTTTGTTGTATTGTTACGGTACATTTACGTGTATATATCGTTACATATTTTTCACCCGATCAAAATGCTTTGAAGGAAACTGATTTGGCCACCCAAGGATCCTTCCTGTGAATTTTGGTGAATTATGTTCCGTACTTTCTGAGAAGAAGATTTTTAAAGTAAAAATTGACGAACGGACGGACATCACATTATGACAAAAGCCCTTTGGCTTTCAGCCAGTGGAGCTAGACAGAAAGGGCTAGAGAGGGAGAGAGAGGGGGGAAATGTTGCGTATAGCTAGGTTCGAACTAGGAGGCTCTCGCGTGAGTTGCGAGTATTCTACGAGGTAGACAGATCTATCTCGTTATGTAAAAATGCGCTTTATAATCTCCAGGTAAATAGAGCTAGAGAGGGCGGGCGGTCGTTTACCAGGTTTACATTATTATGTACACCCCTCAAAAGCGATATGTAGACGTTGTATCCTTTGGGTAGAATTCGGAGGTAAAATTCTATAGACACAAAGCCCGAGTACGACCAAACTGTTTTTAGACAGTGCGAATATGATTCTATGGATGACCAATTAATTTGTTAAACAAAACAATTCAATCGTGGGTAAAACCGACAGCTTCGCTATCAGCTGTATACAACGACTTCGTCTAACCGGAACGTTTTAGCATTGTAACTCTAGAGTAAGAAATATTATTTTGGTTTAAAACATTCACCTTATTAGTTCTTACCAATATGATATGATTACATATGATTAATTAATTTCCAATATATTATGTATCTCCTGTCTTTCTTTTTGATAATTTGCCAAATTCAGAACACTCACACGAAAGTACTGTACATCAAGCGACAGCTTTCAATGAGTCATATCTCGCCTTCGTCCTTCTCGCCCCAATCGGGTATATTAATTTAAACTCGCAGTTATCTAATTCCCCCTGATCTACTTTCCATGTGGCAGATAACTATACTTATTGCGTTTTTATTACATTTTTACATTGAACCCTGCGTGGGTTGAAATGTTACCGATGTAACTTGGGCCTCAGATTGCTACGCAATCTCAGGCTCAAAACGAAAAGCGAGAGGATTCCCTTTTAAATTCGCTTTTGAAATTTTGCCTTGAGCTTCCATATCTACCACACTAGTCATATAATAGGACAAGTTTTGTTTGTCCTGCCTTTTGGGAAGCGAGACGCGCATGCGCAAAGATTTATCATAATATGAGTAACAAACTTCTAAACGAGCGCTGCTATTACTTGCGTGAGTACAGAAAGCAAATATTTGTCTGAATTTTATCCAGCTCCACAACTACTTGTACGGTCACTTCTTTCCATTTTTGATCGTTCTACTTCATTTCAGATCCAGACATAGATGCTCTGGGGCATGATTCAAAGCCAATACACAAAAAGTTTAAATTAAGACAAAACCTTTATGAAAGCGGAGGGAAAACAAAACTGTAAGAAATCAATGGGCTGCGTTGTGCCATTGGCAAAAACGAACAAACTGCAGGTCAATTCTACTGGTACGCAATATCGGAGAGCAGCGCAGATTACACTGGTACCAGCTTTGTTAAAGTCGATGGCGGTACCTTGATTGATAGGTTCACCAGTCTTGGGTTAGTATTCAAGGGAAAGTACTCCGCTTTTTATTTTGCTTTAGTACATCAGCGTTTGTTTCCCATAGATAGGTACAAGTATCATAACAACAAATCCTGACCGTTGATTATGAAAAATTTAACCCCTTTTCTGAGTCTAAAAAATTGCTTGTTATAAACAACTTGATGATTGCTTTAACTGTCATTATTTTTTATCAACTGTCAAAGAACCGTGTAACCATCTTTGAAAAGAACATATACCAGATTCGCAAATCCCAGTTACTAGATACATACGTGTATTTTCTGTACTTTGGATGATAAATTATACTTGCTACTTCAATAGCATGGTTCACGTCCGTCCATTTATTCAAATGTCCGTGAACAATCAACATTTAACCCATTACCCGACAATGACGCTTTTTGACGGCTCAAGAAAAATAATTAGGAAAACATTGTGTAAAATGAAGAAACTGCTTGTGATGTTTTCTACCCAGTAAGTTGAAAAATCTTTTTTTTTTTAAATTTTAAATGGTCGTCTGCAACCTCTTCAATTTAGACTAGTCTAAAATTTGCCATCTGGTAATGAATTATGTCTCGTATTGTTAATGGATTCTGTTGAAACTGTCATATGTTTGTAGGGTCCTCAGGAACGTATCTATCGAAGAAGAAAACACGGCGATTAGAACTAGCGATTTTCCGAAAACTTCATTCTTCTTTACACAAATAAGTCTTCCAATATTATTGGATTCTATTGAAACTTTTACAGAATGTTTGCAGATATTTTGGAACACAAAGTGAGTTTACTGCACGATTATCGGACTTTCATAACCCTATTTTAGGATGTTTGAAGGATTATAAGCAATGATCCTGCAGGAATCAACAGATCGCGGCCGCCAATCAAAGAAACAATCGACAAATCAAATAAATAGGGAATATTACCACAGTGTCTTTTTTATGCGTTGTTATTGTGTTCGAGAATCGTGTGTAGGTATTTTTTATTCGTATTCATGATATTGTGGTTACCTAGTAACGATATGTAGTTTTAATTTGTTTTTTTAGCTCACCTGAGCACAAAGTGCGTCATGCGGCGTCAACAATTGAAGTGGTAACACTCTAGAGGCTACAGTTTTGACCCAATCTTCATGAAACTTGGTCAGATTATGTGATTATGGGAGAGTTCTGTTTGAAAACACAGGAAAATGGCCTCAATGACAATTTCTTTGTTTACTCTCTAGAGGCAACAAATATGACTAAAACCTCATGAAATTTTGCCATAACAATTGTTAGGTCATAAGGATGAACCTATTGATTATTGGTAGGATTTTTCCGGAAACACAGGAAAATGGCCTTAATGACAATTTTCTTGTTTACACTCTAGAAGGCCACAATTTAGGCTCAATCTTCATGAAACTAGTCTAAAATAATTATTAGGGCATAAGGATGAACCCTTTTGATTATGGGAAGGTTCTTTTGGAAAACAGAGGAAAAGGGGCCTTAAAGGTCAAATTCAAAGATTTTTTTATTTTGTCTTTTCATTCATTATTTTTCATGTATATGGTGTTAATTAAACACACAAACAATATTTTCGCGATTGCAGGCCTTGCACATGTACAAAAACCAATTCGAAATGTCAAGATTTAATACTGCCCCCAAAACAGCGCATCGCTTACTTCCCCTATACATTCCCCAAACCGCTTATCTCCCCTGCATTTGTGACGTCATAGTGGAAGCTATCTGTTGGTTGCTGTACTAAATACAGGCGATAATACGTAAAAAATCGATTTTAAAGCAGAATAATGATGATCTGTGCCGCTTACGGTTGTAATGTTGAATCGGGAACTCAGAGGATCAGCACTTTTGCGTTTCCGATTGATTTTAAAAGAAAAAAGTTGTGGATTCATAAACTGAACCGTGAACGGTCAGCAATGACAAATTTTGAGCCATCGAGTCATGCAAAGCTTTGTGTGAGACACTTTAATTTCAAGTTTTTGATCAGCCCGAAACTAGCAAATGACGTTGGTTTTAAGAACTTTCGACTCCGATTGAAACCTGACGCCGTGCCAACAATCTTGATCTCGGAGAACAGACGGGAAGAAGAACCGACATGCCGACCATCAGCTAGGGCAATTTCGAGGAAGAAGCTGCAACAGCGGTTTGATCAATTTGGTGAACAAACTGATATCTCGGCCATATATTTTGGGGGTTGGGATTAAGTAAAAAAAAAAAATGAATGAATCTCATTATAGACCGATTTTTCATAAGACAGCAGAACTGAAAGCGTTCCCATTTTTTTTTTTCATCTCGGATATTGTCCTTCCAATATATTGACCAAATGAGACTTTCAATACAGGAATATACCGACCAATCAAATAATTCATTCAGCCCTAACCTGAGCTTACAAACTCCGACATTGGTTGCCATTTTTGTTTACCTTTATTTTTGATTATTTTTGATTCGGCGGCTTAAACATGGTAACTACAGCCTTTTCAAGCTGTAGTTACCACATTTAGGTCATCAACCGACCATTTTACTTTTTTGTTACATGCTGCTTGGCATAAATTTTGTTAAAAATCAAAGCGGAACTTCCTGTAGGAGTTCATGGGCGGAGACTATGAAGTGTAAAGGGCGGGCCAGCCATTGGTCAATTTTGACCTTTTCACGAAAACTGTTTGGTAAAGGAGAACTTACTAATTATAAGTCATTTCCCCTTATTCTCACCATTTTCTCCTCTAGTCATACTCTCATTTTTCATTGATCACACTCCAAAATGACATATTTTTAGACTAGTCCAAATTGAGAGGTGCTTTGAATTTAATTGCTGTTATCAACTACTTAGACCTGTGTTTTTTTTATTGATATGAACATATTTCCCTCATAAACATACTGTTTATCTAGAATTCCAAAATGGTTTCAAAATGTTCCTTTTACATGGTTGTTAGAAGGTATTTCCTTTTTTTATTACCAAAAAATCCATTAAGACACATTAAGGGTTCACACTAACAGTGTTCCGGGATCCCTTAAAATTGGAAGGGACCCCAGCAATTCCAGGCTAGAGATTCCATTAGGATCCTTCAATATTTCTCCAGTACAATAGATCTTAAGGTATCAACTAATGGTCCTGATTTTTTGTTTGCTTGCCTTTGTAGAAAACATTGTGGATAATGAAGAAATTGCTTGTACCAAGCTATTTCTTCATTTTCCACAATCTTTTTTGAAGTTTTTTTTTAAAGTTTGGCTTAGATGGACAGGATTGCGTGTGAATGAGTTATTACAGGGCAAAAAATTTTAAGATCAAATTAAAAAAAGTTGTTTTTTTCATTGAAAGAGGTTGCAGATGACAACTTAATTTGTGCCAAAATTGAATAATTATCGTAAATAGGCTTCAAAAATGTGAGAAAATTTGCTATTACTAGTCACAAGCAATTTCTCTTTTTCCCCCAATATTTGTCACAACTTTCTCCTACTGTGAGTAAAAATAGAGGATTTAGTTTTATTGAGTCAAAAGGATGTAAAGATAATTGAACAGAAAATAGTGGCTATCATTATGTTAAATTTTTTCGAAGATCACAATAGTCATTAGCGGAAAGACAAGCTACTGATTGCTTGGTAAAGGGTAAACTTAGGCTATGGTCATGTCTTAATTAGTGTTGTAAACAATACAGGAAATGATTATATAATATACATATCCCATCCTTTCATGTTAGACAAACTAGTGATGTATATGGCACCCTTGATTTTCACCCGTGATCTATGTTTATTCCAAGGAGTTTATAACTCCTTTGTTAAATCCCTTATTATTCTATTGCAACTTATTATGACTTTGGAAATAAGCTAAGATGATACTGGAAAAGGTCATAATTTATTTCATGTATGAATTAATCTTAATTTGTTTATAACATGACAGAAAACATTTGCTTGGTAGAAAACATTGTGGGAAATGAAGAAATTGGTTGCAACAATAAATTTCCAAATTTTCAACAATTTTAATCAAAGCCTTTTCTTGAGGTGTGTCATAAAATGGTTTATAATGGATTTAAAGAATTGAAAGGTTGACTACCAGTATTTTCTTTCTTTCCATGATTGTTTTTGAATTATTGTTTCTACGGTACACTTAAATTTTGCCCGTATTCACATTACACATGACTTTCCTTTCTTTGTACATGCATTTAACCCATTACCATACAATTCTTATTTTGAATATGAAAATATTATAAAATGGAAAAAGAAGTGGGAAAAGGAGAGATTTCTTGTTATTAGAGATTTGCCCTTGTCTCACAATGGTTTCTACCGTATTTGGGCTCAAATTTTCATTCAAAAGACTAAGAATTGTCACCTGCAATCTTGAATTTGAGCCAGTCTCATTTTTGTCTCTTATTGTATGGTAGTGGGTTATGCAAATAAATTGTAGAATAACATTGCATAAAAATTCGAGCAACACAGAATAAAAAATATGAAGCTTGTAGATATTATTTAATTTCAAAGTCCCATCTTATCAGTATATCTTGCCATTTAATTATAGTTGTTTTAGATCGGCTGTTTTCAAAGAAAACCCGAGGTGTTGGGATTGCCTTGGTGTCATTGTCGTCGTGCGAAAACTTATACATTTGTGATATCTCTGGTTCTACTAAAGGCGAAATAGCTTATTAAAAGTAATTTCTTCTTTTTCCACAATGTTTTCTCTAGTATTAAATCCCATGCTTTTACAGGAAAAGATTAAAGGATTTACAGGACTTTTTTACACCTTTTTTAACAGATGCCTATAAAACTACCTTCCCAATAGTATAATAGTTGACATGCTCATGTTGATACTGAAAGGATTCCACTGCATCAGGGGTTTTAACTCATTGTGCATAGATAACAAAATTTACACTAGTCGGAAATTGAAAATTGACAAAGCCTGCTTAAACAGGGGTGGGGTCGACACAAAGCCTAGAAACATTGAGAGAAAAGAACAAATTATTTGTCATAAACAATTACTGCTTTTCCTGCAAAGTTTCCATATTTCTTTAGTGTTTCAAAAGGCTAGGGTTTGTGACAATGGGTTAATACTAAAATTGACAAATTTAGGGCAGGTCTAGAACTTGAACAGCAGGCAAAATTTAAGTATGTAAAAATTGAAAAGTAAGTGTAAATTATGTATGAAGTTTTAAGAGAAAATGTCATGAACAATGAATACTTTTCGCTGTATAGTTTCTACAGCTTAGTTTTCTTCACAGCATTGAAAATAAGGGATAAGCGCTTTTTCTCAATGTCAAAATAAGATCATAAAGGCAACTACTGAGGGTATTTGAATCCACAATAGTCCTCAGAGAGAATCATGTCTCTGATAGCAGTCACCACATGTGAAGGAATAACTTTCCTCACTCCTTTCCCAATAGTCTAGAGGCCAGGTGTCTGTGTAGCCTAGAATAAATAAAAAAAATATGTAAAGAGATCTTAGCTTTTACACCAAAAATTTTTTGGTGATATTTAACTTAATGATAGAAAACAGAGTTGGGAATGGTCCAAATTCAAAAAGTAGCAGATGACAATATAAAGTTGATGATCTTTACAGGCTTTGTCTTACATACGACAGAATTAAGTAACAAGCATTTTCTTCTTTTTCTACAGTGTTTCCAAGATGGTTGGTTGGTGATCTAAATTGTAACTACAGACTGAATTAGCTGCAGTTACAATGTCAAGGTCCACAAACCAAGAAACATGCCTAAAAGGTGTCCAAAATTGCAGTCCAAAGTTCACTTTTGGTCTAAATGAATGAATTGATTGTAAAAAAAATTCTTTTACAGTTGACAATTGGTAAATCACTGAATTTTAAGAGTTTAAGTGTTGAATGGGGTAGTAAACTTTGTATAAGGACAAATTGCATGTTACAAGCAATTACTCCTTTTACCAATATTTTTTTGCAAACTACATTGCTTCAGTATGTCAGAACATTGGATTGTGTGGTAATGGGGTAGGTTTCCTTGCCTTAACCCTTTTCTGTTCAATCCCTGATTTTACATCGCTGTAAATTTATGAATAGGAAACATTGTAGAAAAAGAAGAAATTGCTTGATACAAGCAATTTCTTCTTTTTCCACAATATTTAAAATCCTACTGAATGCTTACTTTCAACTAGAATCCACTTTGAATTTTCGTCTGCAGGTCCCGGGTCTAAATTTTTACAAAACAGGAAAGGGTTATAAACAATGTAGGTCATTTATGAAAATTAATTTAGCATTATAACAAAACAGTGTAAAAGAAAATATTTTACTTACTCATGAATTCTTTGGTTTTCCACAAGTGGGCCTGTCTGTAACGAATGGTCATAGTAGGTAACTTCCAATACATGAATGTTCAGAAAATTCACCCGGAATGCAATGTGATCTGCTGTGCATGTCAATCCTGCTTCATCTATACTGTTTGTTGTCTTGCAGCACTTGGATTCTGTCACAGTTGGCATATTCACACAAATCTTGCACTGGCACCTGTGAAATTGAATTATTTATTATAATTTTCATATTTGAGAAAGATTTACTGTCCATATTTACAGAGAGTAAACAAACGTTAATGTAACTTTTCTGGTGGGGGCACCATTGTAAACCATATACCAAGAACTGTTTTCAAACATTGGATAATGCAGTACTGATTTCAAGCAACCAAAACCATTTGAGCCAGTGTTTGACATTTGCATATAATCCTGTCTGATCAGACTTCACTTTGCACCTAGTAGATAGCTACAGACTGAAAGTTTCTTACGACAGCCAGATAATCATGTAATGCACTATTTGGACAATAAGACTGGAAATGTCATGCACATAATTTCTTATTCTCGTATTAAATTTACAAACGAGATGTTTGATCGTGACTTTTTGGTAGAAGAAAATTCAGAGGAGTTTTTGTTACTGTGTTAATAGTCCCCGGATAATTCAAAATGGGTCTCGCTCGCAAACGTCAGTTCATTGGGATCTTCATTAAAATTCGTTGTTCAAGTCAGATTAAAACGTTCAAAAAGGGAGTACATTAAATTTGTTACGATTCTAATGTTTATAAAGGACAATATTCGCCGCAAATATTGATCACTCACCATGTTGACACCTCAGGAAAATTGTCGTCAAAATCGGGGCAAAAAGAAGACGAAGAATTATAATCATCACTATCCTCCGATTCCGTAGCAATTGCCCTTCAAACTGGTTCGTACACATATGACCTTAAAGTACCAGAAACGTCCATTTCTTCTTCGGGAATATCGCTCAAATCGCTATCATACTCTACGTCCATTTTTAATAAACTTCCACTATGACGTCACAATTCAGGGGAGTTAAGCATATGTATCCAATAGGTAAGGGACATAAGCGATGCCGTAAAAACGAAAAGGTAAAAATAAAAACTCCAATAAAGTGTTTTTGAAACAATCTCAAGAAAAAACAATGATTATCAAATGCACATGTTTATTAATGGAATTTTTAAAATTTGAATTATGTTACCCCTATGGATTTGCCCTTTAATGACAATTTCTTTGTTTACTTTCTAGAGGCCTCAGTTTAGGCTCAATACTTATGAAAGTTGGCCAGAATAATTGTTTGGTCACAAAGATGAACCCTATTGATTAAAGGAAGGTTCTTTTTGAAAACACAGGAAAATTGTCTTAATGACACTTTCTTTTTTAACACTCTATAGGCCATAATTTTGGCTGATCGTCGTGAAACTATGCCAGGCTAATTGTTAGGTCATAAAGATGAACCTTATAGAGTATGGGAGGGTTCTATAGGAAACACAGGAAAAGGGGCCATAATGACAATTTCTTTGTTTACAATATAGAAGTCACAGTTTTGGCTCAGTCTTCATGAAACTGGTAATAGTTATTTGTCACTAGTTGCATTTTTTTAACAGCAGACAATTCAGGTGAGCGATCTAGGACCATTATGGTCCTCTTGTGTTTTACGTCCCCAGTTGTAATAGTATATTAACAAAAAATACAGGTCATTTGATCAAAGTGTAGTTGATAATTAACTCATTCCCGCATGATGAAATTCTAGACTGGTCCAAATTCAACGAAGTCGAGACGACAAGTGTAAGTTGACAGAATCTTAGACACTTTAAGTTTTAAGAGAAGAAAACATTGTGGATAATTAGGAAATTGACAGGTAATTTTTGTCGAACCCACTTGCGGTGGGCGAGACATAGTTGTCACAATGACAAGTCGGTGTATGTGCGTAAGTACGTTAGTCCGTCCCTCCGTCCGTCCGAATTTGTCCGGACACTTACTCCTACATTTATGGATGGATTTCAAAATAATTTTGCACAGTTATTCTCCATCATGAGTAGATGTGCCATTTGAAAGAATTTGGGGATGATTCTAATGTCAAGGTCACAGCTCAAGGTCAAACACTAAAATTGTGTTTGTCCGGACAATTACTCCTACATTTATGGATGGATTTCAAAATAACTTGGCACAATTATTTTCCATCATGAGTAGATGTGCCATTTAAAAGAATTTTTGGGATAGTTCTTATGTCAAGGTCACGGCTCGAGGTCAAACAATCAATTTTTGATTGTCAAGAGCATTTCTCCTACAATAATGGGGGATTTTAAAATAACTTGGTACAATTATTCTCCATCATGAGTAGATGTGCCATTTGAAACAATTTTTGGGTTAGCTTCAAGTTAAAGGTCAAAGTTCAAGGTCAAACACTAAAATTGTGCTAGTACGGAGCATGCTGCCTACAAAACTTTGCGGGCTCGACAGCAGTTGTCCTGGGACAACCATCTAGTTTCATTATTCACAGTGTTTTCCAAAGCTTTTATCCTGAGGGGTGTAAAAAGGGGGGATTGTGTTTGAAAGGGTTAATTGACACATGCAAATGAAGAAAATTATCAATGTTGAAATTATATTTTTAACCTCACCCTCAAATTAACCTAAACCATTACTAGATGGGTAGAAAACATTGTGAAAATGAAGAAATTGCTTGTTGCTTCATTTAACAAAATGTTTTCCAATTCTCCTTCGCTTACAATGCTCTCTGTAGCTATTTTATCATCTGGTGATGAGTGAATTTGTCGTTCTCGTGGAATAAGGAGTTTGTGTAAGTGCTTTGCATATTGAAGAGCCCTGAGCAGCTGTTTGTTAACCCTTTCCCGGGATTTTACGTCACTGTGATTTTATACTTGAGAAAACATTGTGGAAAAAGGAGAACTTGCTTGTAACAAGCAATTTCTCCTTTTCCCACAATATTTTCTACCACATCGGATGGTCAGATTTCCAATTGCATGCATTTTTCATTGTCGTCTGCAACCTCTTTAAAATTGGACCAGTCTAAAATTTCATAAAACAGGAAAGGGCTAAAAGAACAATCGACCAATCACAGCGCCCATTCAGTCCTGAGCTTTATGTTTGGTTTAGACTGATAGCTGGGCCCAATTTTATAACCCATTCCGACACAATGACGCTTTTTAACGCACCCCCAATTCTATGACCCATTCCGACATAATGACGCTTTTTAACGCACCCCCAATAAAAAAGCTTCAGACAATTTGAAAAGGGATAGATATTTTTAAGTTGTATCAACAAGAAATTGTCGTCTGAAAATTCTTCAAATTTGGACCAGTCTAAAATTTTGTCGTCTGGTAATGTGTTAATTCAGGACAAAAGTGAAAGGTATGTGAAGGCCGTTTAACCTATAACCAGAAAACTAATTTTAAAGAAGCTGCAGACGACAATTTCAAGTTGATGGAATTTGAATTTTTTTGTCTTTTTGTGTAGGAAACATTGTGGAAAATGAGGTAATTGCTTGTAACAAGTAATTTCTTCATTTTTCACTATGTCTGCCAATGCTTTCTCCTTGGGGGCGTTAAAAAGCATCACTGTGTGGGAATGGGTTAAGGCCCTGGCTACGTTCACTTTCTTCAACTTCGATATTTAACAATGTTATTTTGCAAATTCTATGGCCAATTACATGTAACAAAAAAGTGAAATAGCTGGATGGTGATGTAAACATCATAACTGTGTCTTGAGTAAACTATAGTTAGAACATTTAAGTCGCCAAACCAACAACAACAACAAAAAAAGAGCTTCACTTAGATATTGGCTAATGTTGGAGTTCAAAGATCACTTCCGAATGAACAATTTGACTGGTTGATTGGTTCTTTTATTGTCAGTTGCGAATGGTCAATTAGCTTGATCCTTTTTCAGCATCACAAGAGTTAATTGTGATACTGTTCTTAGTGTCCAATCATTGTATCGACACTTAAATTCATTGTATCGTCACTTAAATTCATTGTATCGACACTTAAATTCATTGTATCGACACTTAAATGCATTGTATCGTCACTTAAATTCATTGTATCGACACTTAAATTCATTGTATCGACACTTAAATTCATTGTATCGTCACTTAAATTCATTGTATCGACACTTAAATTCATTGTATCGACACTTAAATGCATTGTATCGTCACTTAAATTCATTGTATCGACACTTAAATTCATTGTATCGACACTTAAATTCATTGTATCGTCACTTAAATTCATTGTATCGACACTTAAATTCATTGTATCGACACTTAAATGCATTGTATCGACACTTAAATTCATTGTATCGACACTTAAATTCATTGTATCGACACTTAAATTCATTGTATCGACACTTAAATTAATTGTATCGACACTTAGAACAGTATTGCAATTAACCCTAAAATTCTGGTCTCGATCCAATACCTGTTTTGTTTGTTCAACTTTTCTTTTATCAAAAAGACCCTGTTTCAGTTTGGATATGAAATAGTTTATCCTTGTTGGGCGACACAAACCTTGTAACTACAGCTTGTATATGCTTTCTCGCCCATTGGCAATATGATGTATGATTAATATACACCCCCGCCTTCCAAGTAGATGGGGGGGTATATTGGTTTCACCGTATCTCTCCCGTCAGTGTGTAGACTTTTTCCTTTCCGTGCTCTTACTTAAGAACCAACAGACTTACAATCTTGAAACTTCATACAATTGTTGCCGATAACCCAAGGAGGTGCCCTTTTGGGTTTTTGGGTCATGTACGTCAGAGGTCAAGATCACACTGATCTTTAGATTAAAACCATTTCCGGGCTCTAAATCATAAGCCATGTGACCTAGGACATCGAAGCTTTATTCACATGTTGTCCTAGACCCAAGGAGGTGCCCTATTGTTTTGGGGTCATGTAGGACAAAGGTCACGGTCACATTGAAATTTGATTGGAAACCGTTTCCTAGCTCTAACTCATGATCAATTTGACCTTGGACTTTCAAACATTATACATTTTTGGGGTAGTCAAAGATCAAGTATTCTATTTGAGTGGCAAAGCCTAGGTGGGGGTATTACTCAGCTTTGTGACAATTCTAGTTTAACTGCTGGCTATATAAAGGATCAAACTCTTCTTCACAGGCGGTATCATCAACTTAGTCATCATAAGGAATTAACAGGTTAATGATGCTTTACCAATTGTCATTAGACAAAATTTTAGACTAATCTAATATCAAAAAAATTGCTTAGTGGCAATTTGAAATCAAACGATTTTTTGAATCTTGAAAGAAAACAATATAAGAGAAATGAAGAAATTGCTTGTAATAATTCTTTTTCAACTTATTTGGCACTTGTTTTCCAATATTTAGCACAGAATATTTGAAATGTTGTCTGCAATTTCTTTGAAGTTTGCCAAGTCTAGATTTTTGTTGTCTGGAAAAGGTTTAACCGATTCCCACTCAATAACCCTTTTAAACGCCTCTAAGGAAAAAAACTTAGGAAAACATTGTTGAAATTGAAGAAATTGAATGTTACAAGCAATTTATTTATTTTACACAATGTTTTCTACTCGGAAAAGTGAAATAATCTAAAATTTCTTAAACTTTAAATTATCGTCTGCAACTTCTTTCAATTTGGGCTAGTCTAAAATTTTGCTGTCTGGATTAAAAAGTGGCTCTACAGGCTTATCAGTAAGATTGGTCATACCTTTCTACCAGGTTAATTAGTATTGTCCCAGATAAGGACTATCATAGTGATTTCACCCATTACCAGACGGCAAAATTTTAGACTGGCCCTAATTGAAAGAATATGATTATTTAAACTTGATGAATATTCTTAGATTTTCTTAACTTTCTGGCTAGAAATCATCATTATCTCTTCGAAATTCTTTGATAGTATTTACAGCAAACTCTGCTAAATTCAATATGTTGCTTGAATTAACCATTAACGAGCTGAATGCAGGCTAAGACCAGACTGCACCTTATGCACTCTCAAATCTGGCGTCTTGAGTTAGAATCCTCGCAATCAAACATGACATCTCTGGTATGCTAGACTGGCCACAGCCTTTTTTTATCCATTACCAGTCGGCAAAATTTTAGACTGATCTAAATGAAAGAAGTTGCAGACGACAATTAATAGCAAATGACATCCCGCGCAATCCATCATGACATCTTTGGTATGCTAGACTGGCCTCAGCTTTTTTAGCTTACCTGAGCACTAAGTGCTCGTGTTGAGCTTCTCTGATCGTTGAAAGTCTGTCGTCCATCTTGCGGCGTGCGGTGTCAACAATTGAAGTGTTTACACTCTAGAGGCTACAGTTTTGATCGAATCTGAAACTTGGTCAGAATAATTGTTAGGACATGAGGATGAACCCTATTGATTATGGGTGGGTTCTATTGGAAAACACAGGAAAATGAGCCATATTGATAGTTTCTTTGTTTATACTCCAGAGGCCACAATTTTGCTCAATATTCATTAAACTTGCCCAGAATAATTGTTAGGTCATAAGTATAAACCCTATGGGTTTTTGGAAGATTCTATATATATAAAAAAACCCCCCAAAAAACAAACAAAAAAACAAAACGGAAAAAGGGGGCCTTAATGACAATATCTTTGTTTACACACTAGAGGCAACAATTTTGGCTCAATCTTCATAAAACTAGTCAAGAATAATTATTATGTCATAAGAATAAACCCTTTTGATTATGGGAAGGTTCTATTGGAAAACACAGTAAAAGGGGCCTTAATGACAATTTCTTTACACTTTGGAGGCCACACATTTTGGCTCAATCTTCATGACACTAACCCAGAATAAATGTTAGATCACAAGGATGAACCCTGTTGATTATGGGAGGGTTAACACAGGAAAAGGGGCATTTATGACAATTTCTTTGTTTACACTCTAAAGGCCACAATTTTGGCTCAATCGTCATGAAACTGGATCAAGATGATTATTAGGTCATAAAGATGAACCTGATAATTTATGGGAAGGTTCTATAGGAACACACCGGAAAAGGGGCCATAATGGCAATTTCTTTGTTTTACAATTTAGAAGCCACAGTTTTGGCTCAAGCTTCATGAAACTGGTTATTGTAATGGGGCTCTAGTTGCATTTTGTTAACAGCAGACAATAAAGGTGAGCAATTTAGGACCGTCATGGTCCTCTTGTTTAAAATCTGATGCCCTGTATCATGACCCCTGTATAACTAACACTGTCTTTCGTTATCACCTCAACCTGTCAAGGTTGAATCTTTTAACAGCCTCTAAATATAGGAACCCACTCTCGAATTATCAACACCGATTGAACTGTGCCAATTCATATATATTCTTCAACTTATTAAATCAAACTCCGAGATAGCCCTTTTTGATCGTGACGATTCGAGTTCCTTTCTTTTTAAAAGGAATAAGTCATGCATTACACATAAGAGAGGATGATTGACTTGTAATCTAAGAGCACCCGGGGTTGCGATGTGAGTTCCTGGCGCCACTGGTCACAAGAGTATATCCTTGTGCATGGCTTTTAGACTCCCGGTCGAGCACTGGTAATACTTACATGAATAAGAGAACTGCGCCATAGTGTACTGAAATTTTTTGTTTAAAACAGCAGTGAACCCAATTTAATGAATCAATACGAAAGGATTCATGTGTGGCACAACCGAAAGTATGTTTAATTCGTGACTTGTATTTTGTTGCTTGCCAGTATTATATTCCCGAATTAATTGCTGGTTACATCGAACAAGGAATTAATGAGCTCCGACCTACTACTGGTGGGTTTCTATTTGTTTGAATGGGGTTTATCGCCACTTTTAACAGTATTTCAGTAATATCGCTACGGCTGTAGCACCTACTCATTTATTCCTGGTTTTTCTTTCACCAGTGCTACCACTACACCCTTTCCGAGCCTCCAGCTGCTCATCCCACTTAGGTTTACGATTATCTTAACCAATTCGAGGGGGACACATGTCGGAAAGGCTATTTGCCGCGAACGGGGATCGAACACGGAACCTTATGACTGAGAGTCCGAAGCGTTACCAGCTGCGCTATGGCCGCGGTCCTGGGTTCGATCTAGTAAGAATAACAACAGATCATGATGACTATATGAAGAATAAACCCGAGTGATTTAATACTTTCGTACACAATTTCGCCCTTTTCCGTGACGCCCCTCAAGAAAACAACGTTTGAAAACATTGTGGACAATGAAGAAATTGCTTGTCACAAGCAATTTCTTCATTATCCATAATATTTTCTACCCACAAAAGATGAGAGTTTTCAAAATTTATACAAATTTAAAGTGTCGTCTGCATTTTTTTTTTTAATCTGGACCCAGTCTAAAATTTTGTTATGTCTAAATGGGTGAAAACTGTATTCTGAATGTCAAAATCTATTCGTTCCATTGATCATATCATACACCCGAGAGTTTTAGTAAAATCCACGTATTTACGTGTATTTTGAAATTATTCAGGACCCCGTAGCTCTCACTTATCGCCCTATTGTCTTATCTTTATATGTAATTACACAATGCATAATGATAACATCCATCAAGTTTACGGACTGCCTCAGGGCGAAATCCTGTCGCCGACCCTTTTTACGTCTTAACATTGTTATAACGAATATTTTAAGCAAACTTTAGACGTAACGAGAGAATGCTATTCGAATAATCGAATAAGGAGTCTTAATTCTTCGTTTATTATTCAATGTTTTAAATATATGAAACTTAAACAATGAACTACCAATGGAGTTACATTGACATTTGCTTATAGGCAAACTGGTAATGGAACGTATAATACAAGGATAATGTGTTTAGGCAAGCGTAAATTGACCGATATGCATACATAATATGAAATTTAATACAAGTTGAATCACAAAGTTAGGAAATATGATCGGATAAACAAAAAACAGATTTGCAAGAATTAAAACGGTAACATTTTTTTTTTATATCTTTGAACCTGTATAGATCTATCTCTATTTAAGAGTGGGGGGGGGCGGAAATATAATTTTAGTTAAAGCGATTTTTCGTCTGATGGGAACAGCAAAGGATCGCTGGTTAACTTGGGGCATAGGGACTTGGAGTTACTCTGCTACAGATCTTCGTCAAAATCGCTAAAATTGAGGTTGTGAGTTTTAGATGTTCTTACAAACTGTAATTAAATTCATTTAAATTAGATGACATGATAACATGTTATTTCTAAAGGCGCTTCTTCGTTTTTATACTCGAAAAATCATTTCACCGTCTTTCTATGCCATTGTTTTCGATTATTACACCTGAAAACAATCATTTTATAAAAAAAAAGTCATTTCAATTGATGGATCGCCGGCAACGCCCACTGACTCAGACAGGGTGTTCATCTTGGATGTTAAACGGCGTTATTTGAAAAAAATATTGTCAATAACATTAATCAATAAATAGATAAATCAATAAAATGGTTGGTTGGTTGGCTAGCTAAATCAACAAAATGTTTCACAAATGTCTAATATTGTTGGAGGTCAAAGTTCACATTCAGTCTTATTTTATGATTTGATTGGTCAATCGCTTTTTTTGAAATTCGATTCGTCAATTTTACGTTAAAAGGATCGTTTGCTTTTGTCTTTCTATCATCCCCATTAAACATATGAATGTTATGTAATGGTGTTGATCCGAAACCTTGTATCGAATTCTCGCTGTATAAGAATACTTTAATTAATTGTAAAATAAATTGTTCTTAGGCTACGAAGATCAAATACGAGGGGTCCCAAAAATACTACACCATAGTATTTCTTTTGTTAGACACCTACAAATAGTTTTGAAGATTTAATCCTACATTGTCTGAAAATCGATGTGATCTATATTTTGTGAGGCACGTTGATTTTATAAGACACCATTTTAGAATAAAAATATGTCATCGAACACAACCATATATGGAACCGATTTGTTTGTCATATCTTATTAAGTTCGCGTGTTATGTCTGAATTACGCTAGTATAATTGCATAATAACAAAACAAGTCTTTCTGATAATACTTATAACAGGCCCTTATAACAGGCCCGTAGGAAGAAAGGGGTAGTCTGGGGCCTAGACCCCTTACGGTTGACTGGAATGAAAACGACACAATATTTTGTACTGATTTCATAAGTCAACTAAGAAAATTACACAGTGCCTAAGTCAGAACAATCGTGAAATCCTTTCTACGCGACTGCATAACACCAATATCATTTTGATTTCCTTCACCCAATACCAGACGGTAAAATTTTAGACTGTTCCGAAATGAAAAGAGTTGCAGACGACAATTTAAAACTTTTGATATTTTGGATTTCTATTATTCACGGGATAGAAAATATTGTGACAAGCAATTTCTTCATTTTCCGCAATGTTTTTCAAAGCAATTTTTCACGGGGGTTTCTAAAAGCGTCATTGTGTGAAAATCGGTTAGATTCATGTCATGTCCAGCTTTAGGGGCTGATTTTTCTTTTTCTTTTATTTTCAGACTGTAGAAAAGATGCGTTGTGTACTATGTATAGTAATAATGCTGATACCCCTATCAGTTGTCGGTCAGATGGCACCAGGGACCTGTCCTATGAACTGTTTCTGTGAGAGTAGGATGGTGGAATGCATGTCATTAATGGAATTTCCAACCAACTTACCACGTGATACAGTTACCATTAAACTGTCACAGATGAACATTAGGGACATACCACCGAACGCATTCAGCTACCTACCAGCATTAGAGAGAATAGAACTAAACAATTGTAATGTTCAGAGTCTCCAAGGATGCAGTTTTGGTGGATTATCGTCAATCAAAGAGATCAAATTGGTTAAAACTGTCATAGAAAATATAGAAAGATACGCTTTTCGAAACCTCTACAACTTATCAATTATTGAAATTAATTCATGCAGGATTGGCCGTGTCAAACCGTTCGGGTTTTACGACGTCAACAGCATGTTTATTTTTAGTTTAATCAACACACATATTCGGAATGTGTACAACCTCGCCTTCTACAACGTTACAAATATTGACAGGATGGTAGTTAACCGCTGTAATCTAAGTGACGTTGTCACCGGATCTTTTCACCATCTTTCGGATATAAAAAGCTTAGAGTTTCACGATAATAAGTTCTGGAATTTGCATTGTCAAGTTCTAGAAGATATGTTCAAAGCGACAAGAAATCTGATCTTTCGACAGAACACTTTTTACTGTAACTGTTCTGTATACACATTGTTAACGCCATATGGAAGAGTGAAATACCAAGATATTATTGAAACTAACAGATGTCACGGACCCGAGGCTTTCGCAAATAAGTCCACACTCTGGCATATTAATCCAATAGATCTAGGGTGTCCCGGACGGGATTTAGTCAATGAACCACCATGTCCAATGCAGTCTCTCAAACCAAATCCCAAATGTCCGCAGTTGGTGGACGGGGTTTTCGAGGGCAATGAGCAAGATGACGATAATGGCACTGATGATGGTAGTTTTGGATCGCCCCTCATTTACAACCTTAAACTTTTGACGACAGCTTTCTTTATTTGTTTTCGGTTGAAAGTCATGTAGATTAATTCATTTTGAACTTTATGGGTTGTTTTCAATATCATTATTTGATAAATATGGGTCATATAGATCCGTTATGTTAAAGTGAGGTTTCCTGATTTGCATATCACATTACCTCCCCTGAATCATGATTTGGTCGCACCGGAAGAGCAAGAAGTAAATTGGACTGTGCGTGTTAACTATGTCGAAATAATGTATAAAGTCATTCTTTCTTATGAAACATTCGCTTATAATCCAATTTTAGTTTCGTCTATGAAGGTTCAAGCGGTTTGATTTGGCTGTTTTTTCTTATACTTCCGTGACTTTTAGTTCATCTGAGCATAAAATGCTCAAGTTAGTTATTGTGATCACACTCCTTGCGGCGTCTATCCGTCGTCTGTCGTCCGTCAACGACTTCTTTTTACAACATTTCCTCCGAAACCACTGGGCCAAATACAACCAAACCTGGCAGAAATGTTCCGTAGATGGACCCTTAAAAATAGTTAAATGAATTAAAACCTGTTGGAAACTCCGGTTGCCATGGCAACAAAAATGAAATTAAGATAAATATATCAAAGAATCTTCTCCTCTAGATCCAGAAAGCTTAGAGCCTTGATATTTTGAATGAAATATCAGTATATGGACCTCTCTAAAATTATATAAAAATCATTACTCTCGGGTTCCCAGGGCCGGAGCCCCGGGGGATTCTATATACAAACAAAAAAGGATTTCCAAACAACTACTCCTCCAAAACCATCAGACCAATACGAACCAAATTACGCAGAAAACTTTTTAGGTGACCTCCTTTATGAATTGCTAAAAGATTAAAATTTGCTAAAAACTGCAGTTGCCACGGAAACCAGAAAGCATTGAGCCTTGATATGAAACATCAGTAACATCAGCCTATTTCAAAATAGCTAAAATCATAGCCGTCAGGTCCCCAGGGTTGGCGCCTTGGGGGTGGGGGTGAGGGGGTGGACCGATTTCTACTAAATTTGGCAGAAAGGTTCTTAAGGTGGTCTTCTTTCACAATATATAAATCAACATAGCTTAAATCCCGACTTTTGATCCCCAGGTACAAACCCTATATATATATAAAGTAAGTATAGGTCCACTTGTATCCTAATCCTAGCCTTAACATTAAAGTTGGCAGTTGAAAGAAAAAGCCTTAATATAAGGTTAGCGCACAAGGACCAATGGTACTCTTTTTTTTATTACGTAGATATTTTGTGTGGTTGCACACAAGGTAAATCCACATAATTCTTCTCAAAACAAGTAAAATATTTGCTTTGCTTTGCTTGATGGAATTTTATTATGCGAATGTTTTTTTGCACCTCGAGTATTAATACACTAGATTAAGGATTACACACCTCCACGAACACAAAAATAGTCTCATCATTTCTTAACCATTTCCTGTTCAATCCCCATATATTGAGAAAACATTGTAGAAAAAGAAGAAATTACTTGTAACAAACAATTTCTTCTTTTTTCGCAACATTTTCTACCCTAATGAATGGTTATTTTTCAAATTAAATCCTCTATAAATCTTCGTCTGCAAAACTTTTGAAATTGGACAGGTCTAAATTTTGGCCAAACAGGAAAGTGTTAATTGAAATACCAATTATGAATGACTACCGACAGATCTTTTAAACACATTTTTTGCAGATTTATCATATTGAACATTTTCGCTTTACCCATTACCTAACGACGGTAATTTAGACTGGTCCAAATTTAGGAGAAGCTGTAGACGGCACTTCGAGGTGCACTTAATTTTGAAATAATTTGAAAGTAATGCTTAGTTGCTATGGTGACGGGCTGAAAATGCCCTTTTTTGTCACATTGCAATTTTTACAAACCTTTTCAACCTTTGTAGACTCCATCCAATCAAATATTGTTTAATTGTGTTAATTTTACTAAAACGAACAATAAGGAACTCCCTCAATAATAACAACAAAAACAAACAAATAAACGATTAAATAATAAAACATATCGGGGGATTTCATCTTCATATTTATAAAAATCTATCATGAAATCAAGTATTTTCATAGTTTACAATATAGACAAAAAAGTGGCCCCCTTTTGCCACAAATTAGTCTTGAACCAATACCATTCGAACCCATTGTACGTTTTAAATGACATTTGGCACACTTATACATCCTGACACGAATTTTTCTGGCATATATGTATATATGTATATTCCATTTTTAGCTTCACTGGTGTGAGAAATATCAGAAATCCATTGTTAGGTGCTCCAGCCGCCGCGATGTGACTGAAATACTGTTAAAAGTGGCGTTAAACCCCTTGAAAAAATGAATTTCTTATAATAGAATTCTCTAAATCAGTGCAATCAGGCCTGTGCAGCAGAACAGAACAGGTATTTATTTTAAGACATAAAGCAAATAAGCCCAAGGTGAAAATAAACATACAACTAAAAAATAAAGGGAAAAATGGTCAATTTAATTAACAATTGATACAAACGTACTGTGTATCAAAGAGAACATCTTTGTAAACAAAAATTATCAAAAATCGTGGAATACATGTAGATCCACAATTAATTAGTTTTGTGGAGCGATATAGACCCTCAAACGCCTTTATTTTGATTGATTCATTGCAATAAGAATAGAGTAAGCATTCGAATGTGAACATCCAAAAAGACCATTTTGGAACCATCTTATCAAATTTCTTCAAATGGTCTTTGTTTGATCCCCGGCTGCGGCACATATCCTTTCCGACATTTGTCTCTCAACAATTGGTGGATAATCTTTCTGTTGGAGTTGAAGGGCGATGGTGATTATCATTAACCCTTGTCATGCTGAGTATGAACGGAATATTACTTTTTTTTGCAGAAGGTATATACAAAGATCGGCCAGCACAAAAGTGCAGTCTGATCTCTGTCTAAACCTCCTGTTAGTCGCCTTTATGCCAGAGTTGTTTAAATAATCAATTTTCAAAAAAAAAAAAAAAAAAAGGCTCTCATTAAACCATCCAGTGCTGTCAGTCCTTTGATTTAAAAGCAATTTTGTATAGGATTTTAATACAGCATGACAAGGGTTTTAAAGATGATGATTTCTGTGCTAATTAACTCATCGATCATCGATAGCCACGCCCACTGACCTCCGATAGGTTCTACTTAAAAATGAACGACATTGTTTATCAAATAATTGATTGATTGAATTGGGTTTAACGCCACTTTTAACAGTATCTCAGTCATATCGCGGCGGCTGGAGCACCTAGCAATGGATTCCTGGTTTTTCTCAAACAAGTACTACCTCTTCATCCTTTCCTAGCCTCCAGCTGTTATCCCACGTAGATTTACGATTATCCACCCATTGGTGAGAGACAAATGTCGGAAAGGATATGTGACGCTGCCTGGGATCGAACCCATGACATCCCATGATTGAGCACTAGGAGTACGACGCGCTACCGACTGCGCTACCAAACTTAACCCATTCTCACATAGTGACGCTTTTGGACGCCCCTTCCAAGATAAAAAAAATTGAAAAGCATTGTGTAAAATGAAGAAATTGCTTGTAACAAGCATTTTCTTCATTTCACACAATGTTTTCTATCCAGAAAGTTTAAACAAAATCTAAATTTTCATAAACTTTAAATTGTCGCCTGCAACACCTTTCAATTTGGCCAAGTCAAAAGTTTTGCCGTCTGGTAATGGGTTAATGACCAGCAACATGTAACAAGAAAGTAAAATAGTTGTTTAGGGGCCTTAACGTCGTAACTATAGCTTGTAGAGTTCAAGAGGTAGTAGCTATGTTTAAGTATCAAAATCAACGGAAATACTAAACACAAATGTCGACCTAAATCGGAGTTAAAGTTCACTTCCAGTCAAAATTAACGATTTGATTTGTCGATTGATTCTTTGATTGAAAAGCGGTTCGTCAATCGATGGAGATCATCGAATATTATGGCTCGACCGAACAAAGATGGCGAAAAGGGAATCAAGTTGAAATTTGCAGTTTCGAGTAAGGTTAAACTCACATCGGATCTTGATTGATCTTTGCATTTACGACTTCTATGCTAGTTGACTTGTAGAAAGATAGGATCAAAGAACTGAAAAGTTCTGTAAGCTAGCAAAGCATTGTTTCGATCCCACGCAATCCCCCTTTTTTACGCCCTCCCAGAAAATACTTGTAGAAAACAATGTGGAAAATGAAGAAATTGCTTGCTGCAAGCACTTTATTTATTTTCCACACTGTTTTCTACGTAAAGAGATAAATATTTTAGAATTTTCTACAATTTGAAATTTTCGTCTGCAAGAGCCATTTTAAACACGATGTACTAAAGTGAACTAAAACACATATTAGATGAACTTGCAATATTCAATGCACAAGAATTAATTTTTATGGCGTAGACATTTTTGGTGGTTAAGCCTCCAGTGGCGGTTTACACTCGTTGAACTTTGAAACGACCTCACAATTTTGTCTGTAAACTAAAGCTATCAAAGCTGACGCTTTGCTAGCTAAAAACATTTCTCACCTAGCTTTTACACGACTCATCGTTTGTTTATTTGTCAAAAAGGGACATTCGACAGTATTTCAATCTTTTTGCGGCAGCTCGAGTACCTAACCACGGATTCCTGGTATTTCTCGTACCAGTACTACCACTTCATCCTTTACGAGCCTCCAGCTGCTATCCCACTTAGGTTTACGATTATCTACCTATTGGCGGGAGACAAAATGTCGGAAAGAATATTTGCTGCGAGTGGGGATCGAGCCCTGGACTAAAGGATTGAGAGTCCAACGCGCTACCATTGCGCTATGACTAAGGCATCGCTCAATGTGCATATTGCTTTTGAAAGTATTAACATAATTAATGCATGATTAGATTTTTATAAAAATTTCATGAAAAAAATCGGATCGGTGTAATATTAGCCTTTTCTATTTCTTATCGTATGAACTTCAATTAATAATTCAATGGACGAGATGATGAACGTGCACTTTAAGAAAAATCAATACAAAATTCGATTAACCAATCAAATCATCTGTTTAGTCCGGATGTAAACTTATAACTCCAATATTTATGTTAAGCATTTTTGTTGGTTTGGTGACAAAAACGTTTAAGTCGTTAATCAATGAGCTGCCTTAACTGTTGCTGCATATCATCGTTGTCGTTCTAAAACGTCGTAACTACAGCTTGATTCAAGCTGTAGTTACGTCGTTTTATAACGACGACGTCGATATTTTATAACATAACGTGGTTTAATACTTTAACCAAATTGTCATGTCGGAAGTGAATCAGCGTTCCCAGCGATCCGTCAATTTGACTGCTAGATACAATCATAGCCTAAAGCCTAGTGGGGTTTGATTAAAAGTGAATGTAAAACTAGAACAAACTATTTTATTATCTTTATTTTCTTTAAATCGTGTGTCTTCAATAACGAAATACATATCTACAAATGTCAAAGAAATATTTAACAAAACTGAATATCATTTCTTCCTCTTTCTTTTTCATCTTATTTTCTTTTATTCTTCCTTTCTTTCTTTAATTTATTCTTACATTCTCTCATTCTTCATTCTTACTTTCTATCTTTCATTCATTCATTCTTACATTCTTTTGTGTTTGCTTCTTTCTTCCTTTTTTACATTAAAAACTATACAACATCGATAACAACATATCAACACACATTTAGGTAAAACCATCTTTATCCACTATAAGTCAGTTCCTTTCCTAATTCTTTACCATGCGGTGTTTATTTGAACATTTAAGAGATGAAGAGATTTTGTGTTTTCATAGAGGTATTAACCGAAAAACCTAATCACGCTGTACGAATACGCGAAGCGGATTCAAACATATGTGTGATTAGGTTTTTCGGTTGATACTTCTATGAAAAAAACTCTTCATTGCTTATAGTTTAATAGCATCAAGCGATTAAAAAACAACAACAACAAACACACACACACACACACATTTTGATACTTTTTATGGAACTAATTTATGCGGATGCATACAAAATGGCTTTGTGCTCAAATTTTGTTCATGGGGGTATGAATATTTTTTTCGACCAACCAGGACCCACGTTATTGATAGACGAAACTAATAATTGAATAATAGTGAAATGAGAAAATACGCTGTAGAATACACTGTAGAAAAACAAGCAATTTCTAGTAAAATGCATTTCTATTTCTATGGAATGTAAATTTCTTTTGGTCGAAGAAAAAAGTAAATTGACGATCACTATTTCCGTTCACATAAAATGACTATTATATTTACGTTATTTTAAATTGACGAATGACGTTACTAGTTCCATTCACGCAACTAACGATCATCATTTCAGGTCAAAGCCGTAATATTTATCTGCGACGTTAATGTAAAATCATTTCGTAATGGACAAAAAATATTTTAGATAGAGCCATACAAACAAATATCTCCCGATATGTAAGACAAAAAGACCTGTTTGGAGTGTTGTTTGAAGTAGGCGAAAAAGTGATTCGACAACCAAATTCAATAAAATCTCTTAAAAATAAATAAATAGACTAATTAATAGACAAACAAAATACGATGAAACAACTAATCACAAAGATAAAAATTCCCAACTCTTTTTTCATTTCGAAAGAATTTCAAATAACACTGTCTTTCTAGGTAGAAAACACTGAAGGACGTAAATAAGGGAGCTGGTGCGTAAAAGTTCGGCATAGACTAGTACCACTGTCGACTTTAACAAAGTTTTGTTTAAGTCGACGGCGGCACCGGTCTACAGTTCGATATTGTCCCCAACAAAAACATTCGAATGATACCAGGCCCTGAAAACTTGATATTTTTAGTCTTATCGATAATATTTAATCAAAAAGTTTTATTTTAATTTAAAGACGTGAAACTTGAATTTTGCCCAAATAATTAACAGTATTAGGTGCTAGGGTCGAACACTTTATTAAAAAGGTTGGTTAAATTCAATTTCAGGCCGAACACTGCATTAAAGAATTGACTAATTAAGAGACATTGCATTAAAACAAATCCTCATTTTGAGGTCCCGGTATCTTCTTTAAAACTAGCTAATTGTTACTTGGACATAATGATAAATAAAAAGTTTTTTTTACATTCTTTATACTTAGAATCAAAGTACAGTGAATACCACGAGGAAATGTTTATTCTATTCAACATGATTTTCAAAAGGAAAACGAAATGTGTATGTGCGAAACCATGTCTCCGTAACAACCTCACTTTCTAAAAGGTAACCTTGACCTTGTTGGAAGACATTGACATTACGACCAACTGATACCTTTCAATGCAAGGAACCTATATCTCAAATATGAACCATTTATCTTGAATAGGCTTAAAGTAATTGTAATTTTTTTATGTTTGGCCAAGTTTTTGGAGACAAGCAGAGTGGGCGACGTCCAGACGGACGACCGCAAACAATTTTCCCCGATCTTTCGACGCGGGGGCATAAACACTAATTGTCCAAGCGTTTTTTGTTTTTTTTTAGTTTTCAGGTCAATACCCCCCACCCACCCAAACGTTAATATCTTATTACGAAAATTAATTAATGTATAAATTATGTGATGATTCATGGTCGTTTTCATTTAATTATACTACACAAGAAATTTTATCGTAGGGGATGAAAATAAGAGCCATATCTCAAATCATAATATCACGTGATGTGAACATGAATCATACACACTAGTCAAAAACTTGATATTTACTTAAAGTTTTAAAAAAGGTTTTACCATCAAAATAATCAAATGAACAGTGTTGATTGTTCACTCTTACACGCCGACTTGTCATTTTCATGCTATCTCGTCATAATTCTCAGACAATTCTCTAAGATTTTATCAAGATTGCATCGAAACTCTCAATTGTGTCTAAGTGTGAACACAAAATCTTGCTTAAATATATTTCCTAAACACACGCAGGGAAACAGATAACATATTGGAAAGATCTTCATATTTAGATGAAAAATGAAAACAATAAAAAAATAGCATGGTTAAGACAAAATGGACCTTCTATTTACTAAACCAAGGAAACCCATAAAGTAATATTCGATATAGGCAACTGTTTTATTGATTGACTTTTCTGAAAATGAATGGACTAATGGTAACTGGAATATTTTTTGTCTGGAATAAGTGAAATACTTGGAGATGTTTGTAATTAGGTTTTGTTAAGAATTGTTACTTCTTGAATTTGGACGTATAAAAGTTACACGATATATGAAAGTAGTATGCACAACCAGTAATTGCAATGATATTGATGAAATACACAATTGTTTACTGAGCTTCTGTCTACATGACGTCACTTAACCAGAGGTTGTTTGCCTCTTAAAATCTCAATATATCCAGTTTTGACTGGTAGAACCCTAGGATCATAATGATCTCCTTAAAAGTAATTTCTAAGGGGCAAAAAGGGTACTTAAATTACTCAAGTAATTAATGATGTATTTTTTGTACTTTTTGAATTTTTTAGACATTTTTATTTTTCAACTTCATATCTTTGAAAGAGATTTATAAAAGTGAACCAACATCAATGATATGGGAAAAGTTATATTGGCTAAAACGTTCAAATTCAAAAACATATTGCATTGTGCTCTTCTTGTCTTTTCGACCCCTTAAAAATTAGTTTGACCACCTAGAATTTCATAACCAAAGAGATCCTCGATTTCAGACGCGAACATAAGCCCAACATTACTAGATGAATATTACGTTGTTTTGATTGACTAGAGTTCATCTACATCTGATATAAGGGAAAGGGAATAGAATTATAAAAGACAACTGACTCTGTAGTTCCCTTTTTTCAATAGTAAGATTATAAAAAATAGCATGTTATTTGGGTAATAAATCCAGATATTTTATTTAACCTAACGATGGTTTGCTGTCACGGATGGTGTAGGGCGGTTGAAGGTTGTTTTTCCAGACCATAAAGTAGGACGGGCAAAAATTTTTCACATGAACATTTCATTGTATCACACTATAGCACCGTGAGAAGTCAACACATAAAAGGAAATAATTAGGCATTCTCTAATTCCATCAGTTGTCTTTCTTGTGGGTTATCCTGAAATAAGCGAAAGTAACAAAATGCAAGAATACCTTTTCAATAAAAATGAAACAGATTTAAAATGTCTGTGGGATATATAGAGAATATATTCCATCGTGCATAAACACAACTCGAACGAATGATTCCTCGTGATTCTTGTATTCTTGAAACAGTTGCTTTATTCTCTAACTCCTTCAGGAAAGAATTGTCACCAAACGATCCGTACTAAAGATCATTCTGCCTTACTTAACAAATTTATATGAGAAAACTTGAAGGTTGATATTATAAATTTGTAACAAAAGAATGGGGTACATGTAAATAGTATTTTATTCTTTTACCTTATTGGTTTTTGCATAAATAGGTTCTGATAAATCCCTATTTATGTTGAGTAATAATTAAAACAGAGCAAGTTTCTATATATGTATCATTACTATGCAGAAATAAATTATATACTTTTCTTAGAATGATTTGACATGGCCGGTATACTACATGTAAGGTATATCTTTTTGCAAGTCAGGTGTCATAATGCCTTCTCAACAGCTATCTGATCACAGACAACATAGGTGTTAAATATCAAGAAAAATATCGGTTTACCAGCTTTTGCACAAACCATAAATTATCTTAGGGATTAGAAAAAAGGTCATTAGTAAAAATATCATGTAAAATGTAGACGAAATAGAAGCCTAAGCAAAACAGATGTAGACGAAATGGGCCGAAGATCAATAATTGTAGACGGAATGGAAGTAGGCGATATGGGTTGAGACCAAAGGGGATGTTACCGGCGCTGAGACGTTGATAACGGTGATTTACAACGGATCATTGCTGTTATGGCTCGGTAGAAAAACGACGTGCTATAAAACTATTAATTTTTATGTGTGTTTTACCAAGCGATTCAAGAATTTAATACGCTTTTTCGGTAAAGCTCTGATATGGCCGACTCACGTGCAAAATTGTGATGTAATTATTCGAAGACCTCATAATTCGATGCCTTTATCACAAAGCCCAAGAATCCCATGAAAACATCAACAACAATTGATAAAAATGATTCTTAGAAATCTCTATCACAAAGCCCGCAAAAACCGAAAATCCCGTTTTAAGACAAAAACAAACGATCAAAACTTTTTTAGAAAGTCAGTAATACCTACCTTTGCAGCCTGATTTAGATTAGAATGATGTGAAACTTGATCGATGGTAGTGTACGCAGTAATGGCGTGGCCGGAATTAGATTTCACACTACTGCGGGTGCGCATTAATCGATGTTGCGTATACTTCCGAGAAATAATGGCAATAACCTGCAAAATATATATGTAATTAATCTGATGGTATTCACGGATCTACTGTTTGCATATACTTCAGAGAAATAAGGGCAGTAACCTGCAAAATACAAATGTAATGAATCAGATCGTATTCACGGATCTACTGTTTGCACATACTTCCGAGAAATTAGGGAAAAACCTGCTAAATGTAAATGTAGTGAATCAGATCGTATTCACGGATCTACTGTTTGCATATACTTCCGAGAAATAAGGGCAATAACCTGCAAAAATATAAATGTAATGAATCAGATCGTATTCGCGGATCTACTGTTTGCATATACTTCAGAGAAATAAGGGCAATAACCTGCAAAATATAAATGTAATGAATCAGGTCGTATTCACGGATCTACTGTTTGCATATACTTCCGAGAAATTGGGGAAAAACCTGCTAAATATAAATGTAATGAATCAGATCGTATTCACGGATCTATTTTATCTGTAAACTTTGTTGACAAAACATGTTATCGAATTTCTTCATTTTACACGATGTTTTCTACGCAGAAAGTTGACAAACCTAAATATTATGATAAAAAAATTGTCGCCTGCAACTCCTTTAAATTTGGTCCAGTCTAAAATATTGGCGTTGGTTTAATACAGCCTAAAGAAGAGTGTGGCTTTAGATTAGCGATAACACTCTAGATTCAAAAATCAGGGGTTCGTGCTCGACCCCCGTATCTTAAGTCCTTTTGAATTAGACTTCTTCATATATCTAAAATGTCGAGTGAGACATAATAGCCTATTCATTAATTTATTACAATCTAAACGATTACAAAATAATCTTTTGACATTTTTATGTACACATGTGAAATCTTACGGGAAAATGAATGTTAACCTTTTGATGTTGAACACGAAATATTCCTGTTTGGGCAGGAGGTACAGAAAAAAATCAGGCTGCACATATATGTAGTCTGATCTTAATCTACACCACCTGCTTGCCCCTTTCAAGCCAGAAATGTTAATAAATTCAGTTCGCAAAAGAAATATTGACCTGCAACAAGTGCACCCGGAGATTTCAGTGGTTTGATTTTAGTGCTATTCTGAACAGGATTTTATTCAGTATAACAAGGGTTAAGTAAATTAGAAAATCAACCACAATCTTAAAGCATCGACCAGATAAACCTGTACAGTTCATGCAGTTTGACCATAGTCGATAATTTTCGCATTTCCCAGATGGTCAGTTTTTGTAAGACGGGTCATATATTGAAAAAAAAAAAAAAAAAACAACACACACACACACACAAAAGAGACTTACCTCTCCGTTACAGAAACAGTACATCACGGACACGAATGTTCCCTGAAAATGACAACAAAAATAATGGAAATAACTGGTAATGTATGGAAATGACCAATCGCGGTTATCAATCATATAACTAGTCGACCAATGTTATCATTCATTTGGACTCGAAGTTAATGTTGAAATCCGACATTGGCCGCCATTTTGTGAAGTACTTTTGACAGTTTATTTGTTTATTCAAGCTGTACTTACGACGTTAAGGTCGCGCACAAACCATCCTACTTTTTGTTACGTGCTACTGGCCATACAATTTCCAAAATAACTCTGTTCAAAATCGATACAGGATTTCTTGTCGGAGTCAATAGGTGGGGCCAACGGAGTAAGTGGGCAATGCCAGCGATTGCTCAATTGACAATCCTTGGTAGCAGGAGAACGAATAGGATAAACGGAATCAGACCTAGACGTTATCTTCCAACAAGTCATAGAGTCTATGCTTCAGAACAGTTGACCGACCGCGGCTGTCAAACAAATAATTGGCCCGGTTTTGCGTGCACCGTATGACCAGGTAATTTGTCATAACAAGATTTTGATTGGTTAAGAGCTGCGTATCCATACGCGAATCACTTATAACCCATTTATAACTCTTGATTTGACCAGTGGTGACGTATGGCGGAGGCAAGAAAATCCAGCAGGGATAAGATGCAGGTGGACTATAAGAGACTGCATGAGAAGGACAGTTCGTATATGGTAGTAAGCCGCCGCCATAGCGCAGTCGGTAGCGCGCCAGACTCCTAATCTTCAATCATGGGTGTCATGGGTTCGATCCCCGGCGGCGGCAAATATTCTTTCCGACAATTGTCTCTCACAAATGGGTGGATAATCGTAAACCTAAGTGGGATAGCAGCTGGAGGCTAGGAAAGGATGTAGTGGTAGTACTGGTGTGGGAAATACCAGGAATCCATTGTTAGGTGCTCCAGCCGCCGCGATATGACTGAAATACTGTTAAAAGCGGCGTTAAACCCCATTCAATCAATCAATCGTATATGGTAGTAATATTTTCTCCTTTTTGGAGCCCGGCTTTGCGTGCACTGTGCGACCAGGTAATTGGTCATAACAAGATCTTGATTGGTTAAGAGCTGCGTATCCATACGCGAATCATTTATAACCCATTCATAACTCTTGATTTGACCAGTGGTGACGTATGGCGGAGGCAAGAAAACCCAGCAGGGATAAGGTGCAGGTGGACTATAAGAGACTGCGTGAGAAGGACACTTCGTATATGGTAGTAATATTTTCTCCTTTTGGGAGCCCGTCTAAAGGAGTCACGTGAAGGTTCCAGTACCAAATTCCAATTCGGCGGGACCTCGGGAACCAGCAGTTACGGTAACAGACACCGACACTTCCGTTTCCACTTTTCCGAGCAAATTCCAGTTGGATGGAAGTGATGTCGCGTTACAAGAGGCGTTACAAAAGGCAAAGTTACAAGACCGTTCGACTAAAATCACAGAAAGAGAAAGTGCGCCGAGCAGAAAGAGAGTTGACTGCGTCGTCTTTCAGTTCGGGTAATATACAGCCCCCTCCGTCGAATCCCGGTAAATCAAATCCTTCACAGGTACAACAACAGCAAGGTAACGATTGGCAATTAACTATTGATTCCTTACATAATGACCCAGATCTTAAGTCTAGGGTAAACAAAAAGTTGAAGAAACTGGGATTGTGTGAAAGAAACAAACTGGGATTGTGTGAAAGAAACAAACTGGGATTGTGTGAAAGAAACAAACTGGGATTGTGTGAAAGAAACAATGACAATGACTCTTCAGATTCAGAGCAAGGGAACATATGTAGATCAAAAGGTACTACTAGAAGGTCAGCTGTGCAACACGGCTATTCAAAAATACCAGGGATTTGTGCAAAATCTGATGAGTCTATGGTTAATCCACAAAATTATCCTCATTTAAGATTTTTATTTGTAAATAAGTCTTCATAGTTCCAGCATCTGTCCATAAATATGTTTGTGGCTGGAGAGATGGAAATTATTTGGCAAGCAAATTTGTCATCTTTTCTGTCTTGAAAAATTTGTACGTAGCAATATGTTAGCTTGGTTACCGAAATAAGGGAGATGATTTCAATTTTATTGAAAACACAGTTTGGGCTTCAGCTTGCCATAAGTTGAAACCATAAATGGATTTTCCGCAGGGAAGCTTTTATCCTAATAATTATGACAAGTATTGTTTCTGTTCAAAATATTAAAGGAACAATTGTCAATTTAAGGATTGACATGTCCAAATTAAAGGGAAAAAAGTGGGCTAAGCATATTTGTGCGTCATGCTACTTAAAAGATAAGAAGGAACTACAACATCCTGAGTGTCCATCGGTTTGTCCGCATACGTCATTATGACATCAATTGAATCTAAATGCAAATAATTAAACTGATGGAATTATAAATATGCCTTTTTAGCGGCTAGATAATCTAATCTAGTACCAAAACCATTGATAATGACAAATTCATTCGTTGTAGAGATATTGAAGATCATGGAGATTACCAACTTATCAAATTTGGTTGAGCAAAAACAAAACAGTTTGGTCAGAAAATATTGCAAAGTCCATTGATATCATTAAAAATTAAATATATTTGTCCAGTTAAAGCTTTCAGGCAATTGATTGCAGTTCAAGATCTATCCTAGCATACAGCATTATTCAATCTCAGTAATGGTAGGTGCACTACCTATCAAATGTTTAAAAATAAGCTTAGATCATGTGTACATCAATTATGATTGGATTCGTAAACAATTTCGACTCGTACCTTGGCAACATTAGCTCTTCAAACTGGGTATATACATTTATTAGGGGACTGGAAATCAGATGCTTTTAAGTGCTTGTTGGAATAAGACTGGCAAGATAAATTAGTCATTTTGCAAAATATGTTCAAAGAAGTTTAGAAAAGTGTATTGAGGGCATAAACATTGTTTCGGTGAATGCATTTCCTTGGATTAACGTTTCACGCTTGGCTAGTAGAATAGAGGAAATCCTAATCATATTAGTGTTGAGTTTGTTGTATTACATCTAGGGACAAATGACATTTCCATTTTACGGTCTGAAATTCTGGCCTCCTTTATGAACTTGCTGTGTATAATTAAACATCTCTCAAAGTGTAAAATTGTGATCTCCAGCATTTTGCCCAAGCCAATCGATCATAGAACACTTTGTTACAGGGTACGGGGTGTAAATTCAGAATTACATCAGCTGTACGCTGAAAACATTTGCGAATTCTTCACACATATCGTTACTTTTTTAAGTATGGCCAACCCATACGTTATTTATTTGCCATAAGGGACGGGGGCCTTCAATTAAATTTTAATACAAAAAAGTAGAAAATGCTTCAGTGGTATTTGACGCTGTTCGTTTTATATGGGTCGGGCGGTTAAGATTTTATTATGTTTAAAATTGGGAATCTTAAAGGAGCTACTTTACTCCTTTGAAGACTTTGTCCTGTTGAAAGTGGTAAATAACAATATGCTTGGTTAGTTAAAGGTGTTTTTTTGCAATGAAATGTGAGTAATCTGGCTTCAAGATTTAACAAATTACATACACTATTGTTTAAATTTATTTTTCTTTTGTCTTTTTGTAGAACATTACTTGGTAATCTTCTTAATGAAGGAAGTTTACTTCATTGGAGAAGTTCTACGTTAATAGAAGTATGGTATACTGTTCGGAGAGCGCATATGTTGTTCGTTTAAAATTCACATTCATGTGAAAGAGACGGATTCATGATAGAATTTTTATGTGGTTAGCTTTTTTCGGGGGGTAGAGGGGCTTGTTTGATGGCCGTAACGCAGTATGTCCACAGCTTGATTAACTCATCTGAAATTTTAGGAGCTGGAGGCTAGGAAAGGATGTAATGGTAGTATTTGTGCGAGATATACCAGGAATACATTTTAGGTGCTCCAGCCGCCGCGATATGACTGAAAATCATTAAAAGCGGCTTTAAACCCAATTCAAAACAAACGAAATCATCAGTAATTTACGCTCATGCTCATTGTCTGTAAACACTAATGTTTAGTTTCAGCTGTCCGACATATTGTATCATGGTGGTTTGATTGGTGCAGTTTGTGGCTATCCTAATTAAATTGCCTTGTGTGGTATTCCGTCTTCAGCTGCATATATGTCTTTTCATTCATCCATTTCTGTGTTTGTTGGTTCTTCTTCCCATGACTAATTAGTCGACCAATGAAATCATTCATTGAGACCAGACATGAGTTTTGACCTTTTTTGTTGGTTTGGCGACTTAAACGTCGTAACTACAGCTTATTCAAGCTGTTGTTACGACGTTAAGATCGCGAACCAACTATTCTACTCTTTTGTTACTTACTGCTGGTAATAAATTGTGCAAAATAACGCCGTTTAAAACCGAAGCGGGATTTCCTGTCGGAGTCAGGCAGCGTGGCTAACGAGGCCAGCGATTTGTCAGTTATTTAAAGGTCAGTGACTATAGTTAGTTTACATTCGAAACTCAAAATTGGGGTTGTATCTTAAACTGAACATACCATTTATACCAGTCTGGTCTTAATAACATCTTTGTGTGTACAAAAGCACTAACAAACAAAACCAAAAACCAAAACACAACAAAACAGAACAACAAACAAACAAAACAAACACTACAACAACCTACAGGTTTAGTTTTCTTAGTATCAAGTACATGCATCATACAATGAATCCCCAAGTTCGACAAAGATCAGGGCCCGGGGTTATAAAACTTTTTTCTTACTTTACCCAAACTTCGCGTTGGAATTACAAGTGTATTTCTGCTTAGATTTTATGGTAATTGCATGAAAATAATGACAATATGTGTAGGTTCGATACATATTACTCCGAATATATAACTGAAGTTAAAATAAGATACTCATTTAACTTTGAAGTTTGAGTAAATTCTCGGTTAAATACGAAAACAGTTTTATATTCTCGGGCTGGGATTTCGTTGTAATATTTCTTTGCTGAAATTGAAAATAAGAATATTGAAGCTTTATCTGATATGTATCTATGGCAATTTGACAATAGTTTTGTGGAGAAAATTCAATGAGCTGGAAAATTTGTAAACGTGATAAGGGGTCGAAACCTGACAAGGGCAATTATTGGAGGTATGAGGGAATGGTCGACAAATGACGGTTTCGGAAAAAAATTAGGAGGTAGTGAGCCTTTATTTCGACAGAATATATGTAATTGCATTTGAGCCTGTGCGTGATATTTCCAACAATTTCGCAGGTGCGTGACTCGAACACATTGAGCACCCTGGACGGCCATTCCGGGGCAAATAGAATATTCCCTGATTGTTTAAAGAAGTTTTTGGTCAGTATCTATCTACAGAGCACAGAGTGAAGACTCTGATCAGACTGTGCGGATGCGCAGGCTGATCTGAGTCTTTACTTGGCGCACATGTGTTATGGTGTGAAATGTCACGCACACGCTCATTTTATAGCCATTCTAGGAGGTAAAACATTATAATCGCATTCTATGACGCTAAAAAACTTTCAGAGGCTTTCGTTGTTAGATGTAAGTTCAATGGTCAAGACGCAACAGTAATAAACCGGTAGCTGGACTGGGCTGACAGATACTCTCAGCAGCATGTTTATTACTTGAGGCATTAAAAAAAAAGCCCAAAATTTGTCAACAATTTGCCCTAATTATTGCCACTATCATATTTCAAGAACTGCTTAGCTTCAAAAGATGGTAAACTCAGTCATTCATCACATGGCCGTTATCAAACAAACACATTTTTCACAATTACATCAAACATTATGACCTTTTGATCTCTGCTAATAAAGAGTCTCAAGACTAAAAGTGACCTTTACCAAATTAACTCAGCTGAGTTTCTACCTATTTGTTTAAGATCGATTTTGGCGAAAACCTTTAGCTTTAGCTTATACAAAATGTTAACCCTCGTCATGATGAAAAACAAACAAACAAAACAAAACAAAACAAAAACAAAAAAACAAAAACAACAAAAAACCAACAACCATACTCAAACCTTTCTTAGTATTGGATAAGAAATCAAAGGAATGAAAACAATGGAAGGTTATATATCGAGTCAATATTTCTTTGTAAGATCAGACTGCACAAGCTGAGCCTGCAAAACAGGATTATTCTATGTCAAGCGTGACACGTGTAGCAAACGTTAAATATGTAATGCGTTATACTTCACCAAAGATAAATGCCCCATGTTTACAAACAGAACCATTTACAGTCAATACATCGGCTATTGACTTGCTTTAGGCAAATTAACGTCATTTAGCACTGCTGGTTTGTAACCAATATCACGTTAACGTTAAAGCCTATATTATGTGAACGTCGATGCACGTCAGTATTCGTCAGATGTCACATTATCGTCGTCGGAGTATATAAAATATGTGATTATTTACCTGTAATGAAACAATAAGAGCAACGACAACGTGATAGAACTCATCGAGCGGGTGACCAGCGGGCGGTTTGATAGGAATAAGCAAGTACTGAAGTCCCAATAGTGGCACTAATATCAAGGTTGCTCGTGTCGCCTTCCTGAAAAATATATAGAGGATAATCAACTGGTTATTCTTGATATGAAAAAATATTTCACGAGGATGCGTTGTTAGGCATTGAAAAAACGAGTGCGCAGCACGAGTTTTTTTAACGTCTAACAACGCATCCGAGTGAAATATTTTTTTCATATCAAGAATAACCAGTTGATTATTCTATTTATTATATACCTTATTATTTGATTTTTTTATTAAAATATCGAAACCAACCTTTTGATAGAGAGAAGGTCTATTGAAAAAAGTGCGGATGAATACATGATTAAAGATTTATTACAGAGAGTGAAACTGAAAAGTGTTATCGTCACTCCAGTGACGATATGAAAATTTATTACACTGAGAAATCCTAAGATTTCACAGCAAGGTATATAAAAAACACGAATAATTCAGTATCAATATTTAAGCGTTTGCTTGGTTAAGTGTGTAAATAAATCAATCTCACGTCCAGGAAAAAAACCCTTGAGCACAAAGAAGTTTCATAAAGTTGTAATCAATACTAGTAAAACATTTGGTAGACGTAACTTGATCGTATTATTTCAAAAGAAATGCTGACGTAGGCTACATACAACCTTAATAACACTTATGCATTAATCTGCTACGCTCATACAGTGTGATTAAGTTTTTTAGTACATACCTCAACAAAAACAATGGCATTTTTACCACCAACAAATCAACCTATTAAATTGATATACATTTTTAGAAATGGCCGGCCTAGGCATATAACGTTTGAGAGTCCGGAGTTGGATTTCAATTTCTTTTTGGTTTTCACGAGGGATTGAGAAGCTCTAAAGGCTCTCCGACTTTAAATATTCCCCTTTTTTGCCAAAAGTCACAATCTTCACGAAACTGTTTAGGATGAAATAATAGAATTATTTGAAAGTTTACAAAAAACATACCCAATCAAATTGTATAAGCAATAATAATTAGTTTATACTAATTTATTTTAGGTCAATTGCGACGAAAGCCTTTGGTTTATAGAGTCACTTTCTGTTAGAGAGGCAGTGATTAAACCCACTGCTACCCTAGACTGGGGCTAGTTCTTAAGTGTCTTGCCCATAAACACACCCCGGTGACGGTGGGGCTCGAACACGTAACCTTCAGGTCACGAGTAAAGCATCTATAACACTCGACCATCGAGGCAGTCAACAACAACAATAATAATTCAACTAAAGTACCATTTTATAGAAAGATTCTTTCCTGAATGCTCCTTTAGATGATACATGTAACATAATTTTACGGACAAAATAGTTTTCGCTTTGTCGAGACTTTTCAAAAACGATGGACAATTAGAGTCGAACCTGCAAAAGCTTACTCCAAAAAATGCGAAGTTATAGTCTTAGCAGAATCCTGACCTTACACTGTTGTCTTGACCTTGGACCTACTGACCTATTATTACAAACATAACACTTACCCATGGTCAAGAGTAATCCTTCAAACCCTGCCTATTTGTAGTGTTATCTTTCGACAAACAAAGGATCTATAGTCCATAAAAACTGACCTTGAGCTTCGAGCTTTCATTTGGATTAACCCGGTCAAATATTAACAATGACACATCTACTCACGATGGAGAGCAATTAAGTAAACTATTTTTATTTCAATGTTGGGCCCGTGGTAAAGTGGTAAAACGCAGGCCCCGGGTTCGAATTCCGCCCAGACCGCGAGGATTTTTATGATAAAAAACTAACTCCTTGTAGCTCTTCTTTATCCAAAAGTACCAGGGGTATCTGTGAGGTCTGTAGGCCAATGCGATGTTGCTTTCAGGTGATCTGTATGTTAACAGTTGACTTGTATACCAAAGATCAAAGCTCATTGTATCGTTATATATCGTTATATACAAAAGCGTAGAAACGGACTATAAAACCCCAACTTTTACTTTATTTGCCCATACGTGTTAGAGTTATGCTTCCGAAGAGCGCTACCTTGAGCTCAGACGTTCAAGTTTTAAGTCGCCTACCGTACGCTCGGTAATAGTGCCTAAACACTGATCAAAGGCTAATGTCACTCACTAAAAGCCCATGACTTGATGAATTGATGTCGGAAAATTATGACATTTTCAAATATTAATTTTCTAAAGCAGGAATGACAAGTTTTACTACATTATCATGTATTGAAGTCAGAAATTACCTGCTATTACCTGCCTGATAATAAAACATAAAGTGATATCAGACAGGACCTATTTTTGCATATTCATGATCTTGATCGGTACTGCTTTTCCCTTTAAACAACAATCGGAATGTGAAAAGGTTAATAATTTTTATAAGGATTAATTATCGGGGTGAGTGTATACAGCTTTTAGTTAACACTATACTTGATAATAATTGACACTTGGGAAACATATTACATCCCAAATGACGTCATGCAATATGTGTAGTTTTCCTTTGTTGGCATACTGTACATGAACATGTTAGTATGACCAGAATTTTGCAGATATTCTTCAAGTAAGAGTTTTCTCACTAAGATTTAGTGGCTGTATTTCTGAAGGCTGATAGGATTTGAGAGAATCTGTGCCCATCGTGTGTCTGATCGAAATATTAATCGTAGTTGTGAATTTAATTTTTGCCATGAATTATCAGAGTGACAGAAATTATGATCGCTTGCGATGAACTTGTTAGAAAATATTTAATAAACCGTTTGTTAGAGCTAGGTTGTTCCTGGGCTAGAAAGGTAAGTCAGATTGTTTCAGTCGTTCTTAATCTTATTCGTACTCATTTGCTAATGTTCAGTTTTATGTTTAGATCGACCTGACTCGTCATTCCAGACATTAAGCAACTGATTATTTGGATAGAAGCGCTATCTAGAAAAGTAAATAGATATTAAGTGTGAAGTGAGAATTTGAAGCGTGAATATGAAGTTTGAAATGTGAAGTATGAATTTATGAAGTCACCTACGGTTTTTCATACAATAGACTACACATGTCGCAGTTAAAATCTTTGTGGCCTCGTATTCGGTATAGAAAAACAAAATGGATTTAACGCTGGTTTTATCATTCTGTTAAATACTATAAGAATCTTTTGAAAAACTGTAGACTTTATCATTTTAACTGGGTATCTCAATCACTTTTTCGTAAAGAGCTTTTCCGCCATTACTTACCGAAATCAATCCGATTTCCAAATGAAATATCCTTTTAATAGTACAACCATTCGAAGACAATTTGAAGAGAATTACAAGATACCCGATTTTCATCGTTACTAGACAGAACTAAACGGAATTTCAAACGAAAATTGCCTTTGTTGCTACAACTATTCTGTGGACGTTCGATTGAATCATATGAGCGGAAGGACGCACAAACCGACAGATGTGCAGGGAAAACTCATCTACTTAAGATCTTTTCGCAATCAGCCAGGAGAGCTTAAAACAATATTCTGTTTCAATATTAATACTACCCAGAAAAACTTCACTGGCTTTTGTGTTTAGAATTAATAAAATGACAACGCTTGATTCCTGACGCTTATGTCCCTTCTTGACCACCAACATAGGTGTCCTTGATTTGAACAACGCTGTATATTAGTTGTATTTGTAAAATATAATTGTCTTTAAGGAACTTTTATATGGCACACACAATGACCATACATATTAATTATTCAGAGTGTTTTTCAAAACTTATATGTCTTTGTTATGTATCAAGGAACGTGTAAGTTATACAACTGAATACCATTCGTATTTAGTGTGAGATTGAAAATATGGATATATTTTAAAGAAAACTTGTATAGCTAGAACGCATAAAACATAAAGGGGTCACCAAGATTTTCTGTTAAACATCATGTTTACATGGAATTGTATTTGATGCAGGCCAATTGGGACCATATTTGGGTTTTCTCTCTTGAATTCTCATAATTCAAATATATATTTGTTCTAATCAGTGATTTACTGGACTTATCTTTATTTTTTTTTTGCATTGTTGAGTTTTAACGTCCGTTTTATTTTGCATATTCCAGATTTTGAAATGTTGGTTCTGTCGTGAAAACACAGATCTCTACTGCTAAAACAAGCATAGTTGAAGCAAAAATGAAATAAGTGAAACGATACATGAGCAACCGTTTATTTAGGTGCAAAGAACAATGAGAAATTAAATATATCTAAGACGACAATCTAGGGTAGAGGTTCCTTTTCTGTATGCCTCGCGTTAGCGTGTACAGTGAGTTAGGTGACGTGAATTCTAGGTTTGTCGAAAGTCAAAACGAACAGTATTAAAGCAAAGGTTTGCGCAGATTAAGTTTAAAAGTGAATGGAATTTTTATCTTTATGGATAATATATTTATAAGTCAAAGTACTGATAGCACTGAAGGCCAGGAAATTATGAAAATTGTAGGATACAAATACTAAGAATTTCGACAAGCAGGCAGAATGAAAAGATTCGCAATACGTACCTTCTTCTTTTACAATTAAATAAATGTTTTTAGCAATATTCTAAATTTTGTGCGTTCAATCAGGGCCTAAAATTATGAAACTTCTTCATACTCATGTGACAAATTACTTCAACTTTGACTTCAGATCAAAGATGCATTTTTTCAGGAATGATATCGGAAATGCTCAATCAATAAAAACATGTGGTAAGTTGTTGCTTGCAGCATTTAATGTAAATTAAAAATTGAATATCTATTCAAATCTAAAGTTTGAGTTTGAGTAAATAAGATCAAGATGTATGTGTTGACCCTTTCCTGTTCAATCCCTGGATTTTACGGCCCTGTGATTTCATGATTGAGAAAATATTGTAGAAAAAAGAAGAAATTGCTTGTTACAAGCAATTTCTTCTTTTTCCACAATATTTTCTTCCCTACTCAATAGTTATTTTTCAAATTAAATACACATTGAATTTTCATCTGCAAAACCTTTGAATTTGGAAAAGTCTAAAATTTTGCAAAATAGGAAAGGGTTAAACACCAATCCCCCCGCAACTGCCATTTATCAGAAAAAGTTGTTTGATACAATATGGAAATCAGTAGTAAAACCAATGTTAAAGTTTAAAACTTTCAAATATTTGACCTTGAAAAATGACCTTGACTGATGACCTTTAGTCGATTCCAAACAGAAAGGTCTTGTCCCAAGCAATAATCATGTGAATATGAAGGCTCCATCACTTACCATTCAAGAGTTATAGCCAATGTTAAAAGCTTTTGGCGGACAAACAGAGTAACAGATAAACAGACAGGGCAAAAACAATATGCCCTCGATGCAGGGGCATAAAGAAGTTTGATTATCTATTGATGACTGTTCTCTGCCACCATAGCTTGGACTTAGATATCCAATAGCAGTCCCAAACAATAGTTATTTTGATTAACATCAACATTATTCTAGAATAGGTGTATACCAAATGATGACAGATCTGTACCACTATAGTTTTGGCTTAGATAATTCACTTAGAAGTCCCCAAATAATAGTAATTTTTAGTAATTTATATTGATATCCACGCTGTTGGCTAGATTAATTGGAATGTGGCCTTGAAATTGTTCGTGGTATTATTTCTTTCGCCGATTTTCTTAATCAATTTTTGGTAAATATATCTACTTTTTGAGCGGAATCAGCGATTTAATAGGTGGCCTCCTAGGCCAACAATTTTTCCTTGAAAATAGATCCGTGGAACGCTTTTGGTCGCTAGAGGCAAGGAAATCCATCTAAGGGATTCCCTGGCCTAAAAATCATAATACAATAACATAAAACACACACGAAAGTTGAACCACAAGTAACTTCTCTTCTGAAAAACTTATCTGTGGTTCACCTATTTTGAAGCAGTGGAACAACCCCCCCCCCGAATAAAACTTTTCCCTTTCAAGAGTTTGTTGAAACTTTAATTCGTAGATAACAACGTCTCAAATATTTGTCGCACAATTGACCAATCGCTGGCCCCGCCCACTTACTCCTTTGACAACGCCCACTGACTACACCAGGAAGTTCCTTTTCGATTTTCAAGGCGTTATTTTGCAACTTATGACCAGTAGCATGGAACAAAAAAGTATAAGAGTTGGTTGGATACCTAAGCGGCATAACTACATTTTATATAAGCTGTAATTACGATGTTTAAGTCGCCAAACCAACAAAAAAAGTTAAAAAAATACTTCTGGTCTAACGAATGAATTCCTTGGTTGACTAATTACTGCGATTAATCCACTGTCTCTTTTCGAGAGTCGGGCCTGATAAAAATCTGACCCCTTAAGAGAAAAGGGACCTCAAGACATGCATGTAGTATCAAATCTCTTCACATTGAGCGGACTACGAAGGCTATCCGATATGGACTACTGTTGACCTCTGCTTAAAAAATCTATTTTCCAAATATTAGTTTTGTAGAGTTCTAGGGCGGTCCCTTTTCGCTTGATGATTTATATATCTTTGAGATTTGCATTTAGTATTCAAATAAATTTCTATACAAAAGACTTTCTGAAATATTCTCCAGGGAGAGTGTTTCGAGAAAAGAGAAAATATTATTTCACAGGAAAGAAAGATTCGTTACTCTCATTTAATAGGATATGATTAAATGTTTTTCATAAAGTATGTTACAGATTAAAACTGTTGTAGAAAAAATCGTATTAGGTAAAACATTACAGTCTATAATATAGGGATGGGTTGCAGCTCTCATACATGCATTTTATAGGCGAATATATTGGAATATATAGCAAACTTACGTATGTTCAAAAGCTTATTTTCGTTATTCAGTTATGATATATGTGTCATTAGGTAACATAAGTCACATGGCTATATTGCCTGCCTCGTGGTCTATGTGCTTGACTCGTGATCTCAAGGCATGGGTTCGATCACTAAGTTAACCGGGTTTGTATTCAGGGGCAAGGCACTTAATCGCCAGCCCCAGCCTACCCAGCTGAAGTATTGGGTAGCAGCGTCCTTAAATCATTGACTCTTAATGAGGGACATGACAGTATCTTGATTGTGAATTTTCGAGGGCGAGTCTATCGACCTACGTCCAACCAAACTAAAATAAATGAACACGAACTGAATATGGTTAGGCAAATTGTATTTGCTCGACTAAAAATTCTCAGGACTCCCTCTTACAAGTTAAAGAAATGACATTTTTGTCTTTGAGATTGAGATTTTTCCAACGTGAAATGTCAGCCGTTTAGAAGAAATGTGAACCTTTGAGTACATTTCAAATTATTGATTCGACTTCATTTTATCAAGGACTCGAAAATGAGATTATACTGAAATAATAATGTGTGTGCAATATAGTAATATGAACAAGCTATATGTAAATTACATATACATTCACAGAAGCGGATTTACCAATTAGAGAAATTTTGGCTTCGATTCCATTGAGGAAAAACAGTACTTAGTACACGGGAATGCCCCAAGGAGATATCTTGTGAGCTGAAATATTCAAAGTTGTTTTGTGTCCTACTCGAAGACAATGTAAAATCATAGTATTATAAAAAATAAAACTGAAAGGGTTCAAAACTGAATTAAGCTGATCGACAGCAGATAATTTCAATATGAAAGTAATGGTCTTATACCAAGTAGAAAAGAAGGAATTCTTGACGGATAAACTTACAGGATATTATCGCAACTGTTCTACGTTTTTACACCCTTGTTTGGCTGATGATTATGAGTGACTTGGACTGGTACTAAGGTTTCTACTTTAACCTATGTCCTAGACTGGACCACTGTCGACTTGTTTGATAAGTCCACCGCGGTACCATGCAGTCTAGGAAGTCTTCTACTTTAACCTATGTCCTAGACTGGACCACTGTCGACTTGTTTGTTAAGTCCACCGCGGTACCAGTCTAGGAAGTCTGTTTAAATAGTAGGGACGTTAGAACCAGCCATATTAGCCCTGTATTATGTATCACTTAATTCATGTATAGTCTGTATATCTTTGTAAGACTTAGGTCAACCCTTTTAGAATGCAATCCGGTTAATCTTTTCAGCTTTAAAAACACTTTAATTAATGGTCTTAGAATCGTAATACGGTGTTCGATTGCTATCTAACTTTATTACCTTGTATAGCCCAAATTTTGCACATAAATTAATATGTCCCATTAAAATTTAGTTTTACTAGTTTTGTTACCCAAGCCTTTCTTTAGATGGCGTAACCGTTATAGACAGAACGCTGCCCCCTCCCAATGACCCTCGACAGGAAGTTCGACTGCGATAATGGCGGCGGCCATAGCGCAGTGGTGGCGCGTAGGACTCCTAGTCATTGGGGTCCCGGGTTCGATCCCCGGCCGCGACGAATATCCTGTCTCCCACCATTGGGTGGATAATCGTAAACCTTTGAGAGATGAGCAGTCGGAGGCTCGGAAAGGATGTAGTGGTAGTACTGGTGTGAGAAATATCAAGAATCCATGTTTAGGTGCTCCAGCCGCCTAGATATGACTGAGATACTGTTAAAAGTGACGTTAAACCACATTCAATCAATAAACTACGATAATAAAGGGCAAAATTTATGGTCACTAACTTGTCACAAAAAATAGAAAGGTTAATTGGCCTTAACGTCGTTAAGTCGCCCTCTCCCCAAATGGAAATGCTTCACATAAATTTCGGCCAATGTGGGAGTCCAAAGTCCACTTCCTATCTAAAATATCATTTGATTGGTCAGTCGTTTTTTTAATATACATTTATGATCGGTCAATTTTACAACTAGTGGAAACAAATGAAAACTAAGTAAAGTGTTGTTATACCCGTTACTGTATATAGTGTACTCACTTTGTTTGAGTGGCCTCTGGTAGTTGGCGTAATTTTGTTATAAGAAGGCGGACTATATTCACCAAAAATAATGCGTTTACCTGAAAAATAGAACAAGGCTCTTGTATACTACAGCAAATAATAAAATATTTGCATAATTATTTTCTTAGATGTAACTAATAATGATACTAGTAGTGATGATAATAATAGAAATCAACTGAAGCATGTGATAAATCGATATTACAGTTAACCAATACGTTACTTTACTCAAAGATATTTTGTAAGGAAAAAAAATATAGTCTTCTAATAAGATAAAACAGAACTGCTCATATATTTTCCTTAATCCATTACTACACAGTTCGGCATTTTTACGTGGCGAAGAATTACAGCTTTGAAAAACATTGTGAAAAAAGGAAGAAATTGCTTGTTACAAGCAAATTCTTCTTTCCTCACAATAATTTCTTCCACATATCGCATTCATTTTTCAAGTGAATCCAACTTTGATTTGTCGTCTTCAATCCTTTTCAGTATGGGCCAGTCTAAAATTGTGTTGTTTGGTAATGGGTTAAACGAATTTTTGGCATTCCTAATATTTTGTGTGTTACAGACTCTTGGAAATAGAGGGAGCTTAGACCCCCGAATAATTCTTAAATTGATAGCATCTATTTAATTTAAAATACCTCCATTATAATAATCCACAAAACTTTGTCACAGTGAAGACAAACAGCATTTGAAAACATTTTTGTGGTACCAGGGAGAAAATATTTGTAACAAGTAATTCTCCTATTATATCACAAACTAATTATGTTTTTTCTTTCATGCTTTCAATGTTTACTAGCAAATGCTTTTTTCAGTTTCAATTCTGGTCTGCAACTATAGTTTTCACAAGTCAAACTTTATGATACTGTGATCATATAACATTTTTGGTCCCTGGCATTTTTCTGTGAGGAGTCATAACGTCTAATGATATGGTTTCCTTTCCTTCCGTAGACTTAATTTGTTTGACCTCTCCTCAACAAATTCGGTCTGTTAGATTGGTGTTGCCAAACGACAATAATTACAAATACATCATTCTCCCTTGATTGCCAGACGACAAATTGACATTACACTTCGTTATCCAAAACGAATTTCGTACTGAACAATTTGCCTATTTCGGCGTAGCTGTGTTCGACCAATTTTTGATTGTCGTTTTTAGACTGGATTTACCACCGGAAGCAGTCACGAATGGATAAAACCTTGTTAATCATCGGTTAAAATCCCGAAAATAGACAAGAAAGCCTGTCACTTTAATGATAATCTTACATTGAAAGAACAGATAAAGAAGTGTGCCATAACCATTAGCGAATTCAGAGTGAAGATACCATTATCGCACTGGATATAAGCTAAATACACGATTGTTTTCCAAACTCAAATTATTTGAGAGAGACAGACAGACAGAGAAAGAGAGACAGAAAGAGAGAGGGGAGGGAGAAGAGAGAGAGAGAGGAAGAAACAGACAGAGACAGACAGACAGCCACATGGAAAGAGACAGAGACAGACAGAAAGAGGAGTTTCAACAATCAAGTAACACAGATCAAAGGAGTCACATTATTCTACTATTTTTGTAGTACCAATAAAAACCCGTTTGGCTTATCAAATGACCGATCTCAGACACAAATCCTTATCGGGCTGGAGTTTCTTCATTCCATTTAATTGACCAATCCCTGACCCAGTCCATTTACGCCGTTGGTCCCGCCCATTGACTCAAACAGGAAGTCCCGCTTCGATTATAAACGGCTTTTTTTTCAAAAGTTCATAGCCACTAGTATGTAACAAGAATGTGAAATAGTTGGTTGGCGACCTAAATGTCGTAACTACCCCTTGAACATGCTTTAGTTACGACGTTTCGGACGCAAAACAGCAAAATGCTTCACATATATGGCGGCCAATGCTAGAGTTCAAGTCTGAATTCCCGGCTGAATGTATGCTTCGATTGGTCGATTGATTCCTTGTTTGACAGCCGAGATTGGTCAATTGACGGAAGAACCGTTTTTAACAGATAATAAGGTTGTCCCCGGAATATATCAGAAATGGGAGAGGTCATGCACTCTTGAGATCTACCGTTATTTATGTTTCTATTTATCGTCATTAGGGACGCTAAAGAACGTTCACAAATACTGTTGTAAACATATGGTTTTTCATCCAGGCTGACTTTGGTCAATAGTTTAGGCTTTTATCAGATTTTCTGAAATGGTCATTCTACCTCGAGTATTGATAATAGTTGAAATACCAACTCTTGAAGACCTGTTCTGGATCTCGACACTTTTCAAATATTCGTATTTTGAATATTTTTGGTGGTTTCTTTTCGCGTGACCGAATTCCAATTTGTTACTTACAACTATTGAGAACACGACTGGACCATACATTATCCACTGTAAGGAACTGGTATCTATCCAGCAACTAGAGGAAATGGAAAATAGAAATATACTGGTTTTATAGAATACACGTCGTATAATGGATACACGTTGTATATTCAAGACCCTAGAGGAAATAGAAAATAGAAATATGCTGGTTTTATAGAATACACGTCGTATAATGGATACACGTTGTATATTCAAGACCCTAGAGGAAATAGAAAATAGAAATATGCTGGTTTTATAGAATACACGTCGTATAATGGATACACGTTGTATATTCAAGACCCTAGAGGAAATAGAAAATAGAAATATGCTGGTTTTATAGAATACACGTCGTATAATGGATATACGTTGTATATTCAAGTCCCTAGAGAAAATAGAAAATAGAAATATGCTGGTTTTATAGAATACACGTCGTATAATGGATACACGTTGTATATTCAAGACCCTAGAGGAAATAGAAAATAGAAATATGCTGGTTTTATAGAATACACGTCGTATAATGGATACACGTTGTATATTCAAGACCCTAGAGGAAATAGAAAATAGAAATATGCTGGTTTTATAGAATACACGTCGTATAATGGATACACGTTGTATATTCAAGACCCTAGAGGAAATAGAAAATAGAAATATGCTGGTTTTATAGAATACACGTCGTATAATGGATACACGTTGTATATTCAAGACCCTAGAGGAAATTGAAAATAGAAATATGCTGGTTTTATAGAATACACGTCGTATAATGGATACACGTTGTATATTCAAGACCCTAGAGGAAATAGAAAATAGAAATATGCTGGTTTTAAAAAATACCGCGATGTTGTATATTGAATACACGCTATTTATTCCAGCAACTGGGGGTAAATGAAAATAGAAATAGTAATACATAAGTGAATAATGATTTTACGGAATATACGTTGTATATTGAATATATGCAGTGTATTACGCTATGCGATGCTTTATTTCCGTCTCAGCATCATAAACAGAAAATTAGATCTCATTCCCGTTACAGTAGCTCCACTCATTCGGTTGATATCATATTATGTTGTACTTTATTTCCGTCCTCGTATTTAAGAATCGAGAGTTATGCAACGGATATAAATTTTCACGTATACTGAATATACACTATTGCATACACTTGTCAAAAATTACAACGTTTTTGTCCCTTACAATAACATTAACAGCTCTGGTTCGGTGAAATCGACGGATTGCTAGCCCCGGCCATTGACTCCGACAGGAAGTTCCTTTTCGATTTTGTACGGCATTATCATGCAATATTTATAACCAGTAACATGAAACAAAAAGTAGGAAAGTTAGTGGGCGACCTAAACGTCGTAACTACAACTTGTATAAGTCTTAGTTACAGAATTCAAGTCGCAAAACCATCACATAAATTCAGACCAATGTTGGAGTTCACAGTTGACTTCCAGTATAAACGAATGATTTGATTGGTCAACCGATTCTTTGATGGACAGCCGAGATTGGCTAATTACTTACGAACTTTAAATGATTCGTCAGAACCGCTACTCCAACAATTAGGATATTTCACACAATTGTGCATAGTTTTTCCGATTTTCGAGGAATGAAAATTGACGTAATTTTAACGAATGTTTATTCAATTATAAAGATTAATCCCTAAAAAGTCTTCTGTGTTTTGAAAAGACATACATCTTAATTTCGTGTTTTTCACAATATTCCATGGTAATGGTAATTTCCATATGCAAAATTTATAAAAATACATTTCAAAAGGTGTGGTTTCAAAACCTGGCTTTTTTAACCCCCTGTCATGAAAATGAAACAGCAGAAAGGAATTAACGACATATTTCAAGACAGTATGTTAGGCGAAACTCTTTCATCAATTTTGAAATAAATCGATGACTCTGGGTAATACACATTTTACTTAACCCATTACTCTTTGGAGACCCCAAGAAAAAAGCTTTAAAAACATCGTGAAAATGAAGAAATGGCTTGTTACAAGCCTTTTTGTTCATTATTCACAGTGTTTCCTACCCAAAAAAATGAAGAATCAAAATTCCATCAAATAGAAAATTGATATCAGCAACTTCTTGAATTTAGACCATTTTATTTTTTCGTCTGGTAATGGGTTAAGGTAAGGGGAATGCATATTTAACCTCTTCTCACACAATGGCTCTTTTTGACGCCTTAAAGAAAGATAACTTTGGAAAACATTGTGGAAATCGGTACAAGCAATTTATTCATTGTCCACATTTTATACCCCAAAAATTAAAATTCCATCAAATGGAAATTGGCCTCTGCAACATTTTTGTAATTGGGCCTTCTATTTAATTTCGTCTGGTATGGGTTGAAGAGGATGTCTATTTAAAAAAAATAACAGTAAAGATAGATTTTGCCTTGTCAAAGAATGAAGTCTGAACACAAAGTTTTAAATTTACATCGGTTTCTGACAATGTTGTAAACATACATACTCAAGGGACGCAGTTACATCTTTACTTCGTAAAACAGCATAAATTGTTGTCAGGATTGAAGGCACAACTGAAATAGAGGGACGTATTAAAACATAAGATTTTATTCTAGCTATCGTCGTTATGAAGATTAATTTTAAATGAAAGACCAAGAATGGTCGAATAACTCGTTCGTGGGAAACGCCGTTTACTGCAATACATTTCTAATTTCCATGACTTTCACTATTGTTCCACTGGAAAGTAGATGAAGAAGTGAAAACCCATAAGAAAACTCGATAATTTAAGCTCTTTATGATTTAACTTGTTACCTGTAATAGACCTCAATGTTAAGAAATAATAAATATAGAATCGTCTTAGATATTGAGTATATATTTTTTTCTAATGAGCAAATTTTGGTCTAAATTGGCCTTGTGGTTTAGGACGGTGGTTCGTTTAACCCTTTCCTGTTTTTTGAAATTTTAGACTGGTCCAAATTGAAAGTTTTTCAGACGACAATTTTAAGTCCAACTTATTTGAAATATAATCATTCAATAGGGTAGAAGATATTGTGGAAAAAGAAGAAATTGCTTGTTACAAGCAATTTCTTCTTTTTCCACAATGTTTTCTCAACCATAAAATCACAGGATGTAAAAACCAGGGATTAACCAGGAAAGGCTTAAAAATAATCAATATTGAAAAGTCTAGCCATTCACGCCCACATTTATGGATCGACCAGAGTTTCGAGCACATATTTCAAGAAAAATACCCGAGGAGCATTTCATTGGGCCTTGAAGAAGGTAATAAACCCCGAGAAGATGCGTTTTTCCCTGGCGAACTTACTAAAACATTTATAACCCCTTCCCCCCTCTTTCTTTCTCTCCGGCTCTCCATCTTCTCTCTTTCTCTGTCGCAATCGCTCTACTTTTATTTTCTCTCACTCGATACGTGTCAATCTTTTTAACTTGTTATGCTCATTTAAAAAAAACTGTTTTTTCTCCTATATTTATGGGGTTAAAAATTTCATCTCGGGTTCTATCAAGATAAGGCATCGGTACCTCTGTACTTTGCGGAATTATACACAAGGTTGTCTTACAAAAACAACATTTCTAATTAAAGTCAAAGCTACAATTTGTCTCTGTGACTTTATTTTTCGAAAGTAAAAATGCGGAATTGAATGATAATAGATCATATTTTCTGTTAGGGAATTTAAAAAAACTGTCGCTTAGCAAATCAAACGTGTAAAGGAGATTGACGAAAACCCACATGTTAAATTGTACAATCAAGATTACTTCTTCTATTGACAGATACAGAAATGAAATGATTAAATTTACACTTGTCTATTTCATAATTCTTTTTTCTTATATATCTCTTTATCAACGATTTTCCTTGCGTAACATAATACAGATATCTATGTCAATACATTCCCACACAAGTGTGCTTTTTGATGCCATGCAAGTAATGAGATAATGAAAACATTATTGAAAAAAGTTTATTGTAGCAATTGATTTCTCCATTTTCCATATTTTCTACAGAAAGACAAGCAATTGCAAAATCTCATAAGCTTTAAATCATCGTCTGCAACTTCTTTCAAATTTGACCAGTTCAGAATTTCCTGTGAGGTAAAGAGTTAAAACCATATGCACTTTGATTTAGGAATTTATAACAATGTATAACATAAAGATAATATAGACAAGGTAGTAGAGCTGATATTTTCTTATGTTACAGATGTTTTTACAAGGATATCTTATTTCCGTCATAGGCAAAGTTTCACTTGTAGAAAATTGTATGACTTGTATATTTATTATAGTCATATTTTTTATAAGTTGTTACCAGTTCCTAAATCCAAGTGTCAATGGTTAAAATTGGTACTTACACCAGCCAATTATATAGCAGCATATGATGAGAGTTTTCCCCGAACTAAAGGCGTACACCATGATCGTATTGAGATAGAGACCCTCACAGAACATCCACATAAAGTTACACACCAAGAAGTACTGGCACAGCACGTTCTGCACGCGACACCATAACTGAAAGCAAATGATTTTTTTTATTAACAGCAATAGAGAACTTCTAACCTCGTATCGAACATTCTAATCATCCTATAACTTCAAACGTGTCGACGTCAAAGCGCAGTTGGTAGCGCATCAGACTCCCAATCTTCAAGCATAGGGTGTCATGGGTTCGATCCCCGTCGGCGGGACTTATCCTTTCCGACATTTGTCTCTCATCAATGGGTGGATAATCGTAAATCTAAGTGGGAAAGCAGATGGAGGTTAGGAAAGGATGTAATGGTGCAAGATATACCAGGAATCCATTTATATGTAATCCAGCCTCCACGATAAGACTGAAAAATTGTTAAAAGCGGCGTTAAACCCCATTGAAACAAACAAACAAAATACTTTCAAACGAACAAATCCTGCACACTTTATTGCGATTTATTGCACTGCTGATACTAAACTATTTTGTTTGTTTCATTGAAGTATAAACTTAAAAACATAATCACACTAATGTATGAATCTGTATCACATATTACATTGGGATTAAGGTTCATAGCTCAATAGAAAAAATAAATAAACATACATATTCTCCTCATTTATTTTGAAACATCGACACTTTCTATTGGCTTTGAAAATTAAGAAGATATCGTAGATAGGCGACCGAAACCTCAACTTATTCAATCTGAAGTTACTGGGTTTGGTGGCCCATCGACGATTTATAGGAGTGAGAGAGAAGTTTTGCCTAATAAAGTAAAGCGTTCGTTCTCTTTGCCGTCAGATCTCATTAATATTTGAGTGAAATCAAAAAAAAATGTTCAGTGTGCCTTACCTCAGATAATCATGAGAAAAAAATGATATCCTAAGGTTGGTTTACGTTGTTTCGATTCCGGTTATGTCGAATAACTGCATATGGTGTAAAGACTGGAAATTTTACCGTGTTAACAATAACAGTTCCATCTAAAGCTACAAGCACAGAATTTAGTGTCTGGCAGAATTCAGTGTCTAACCGGGTTATCAACTATAAAATTTCAATCTAAAGCTACAAGTAGATAATACAGTATCGATAGTAGTCTTGAAGTCAAACCGGAATATCAACTATTACAGTTCCATCTAAAGCTACAATATCCTTGATTTATAGTCTAGTAGTCTTACCGGGTTATTAACTTTAACAGTTCCATCTAAAGTTTCAAGCACAAAATACAATATCCATGTTATATAGACTGAAAGTCTTACCGGATTATTGGCTATAACTTTTCCATCTAAAGCTACAAGCAAAAATTACAGTATCCACGATATATAGACTGGAAGTCTTATCTGGTTATGAACTAAAACAGTTCCACCTAAAGCCAGAAACACATAAAACAGTATCCATGATATAAAAAAGTGGACGTTTTACCGGCTTATTAACTATAATCTTTCCATCCAAGCTACAGGCAAATAATACAGTATCAATGATATATAGACTGGAAGTCTTACCTGGTTTATTACCTTTAACTTTTCCAGCTAAAACTAGAAGCAGAAAAATACAATATCCGTGATATACAGATTGGAACTCTTACCGGGTTATTTATTATAGCAGATCCATCTAAAGCTGCAAGCCTATAATACAGTATCTTTGATATATAGAATTGAAGTCTTACCGGGTTATTAACTATAACAGTTCCATCTAAAGCTACAAGCACATAATACAATACCCATTTTATATAGACTGGAGGTCTTACTGGATAATTGACTATAACTTTTCCAACTAAAGCTACAAGCAAATATTACAGTATCCACGATATATAGACTGGAAGCCTTATCTGGTTATTAACTTTAACAGTTCCATCTAAAGCTAAAAACACACAATGCGGTTTCAAAAAACTGGACGTCTAAGATATATAGCTTGGAAGTCTTACCGGGTTATTTACTATAACAGTTCCATCTAAAGCTACAAGCACATAATACAGTATCCATGATATACCAGTCAAAGCATAGGATATGAAGAGATTCTTGTGAATTGTAATTCTGTCGCATCTTAACTGTCTGAAAATATACAAGAAAAATACATTCTTTTTTACTTTCCAGAGGAATATTGAGTTTAAGTCGGTGGTTTATTACATGATAGTTTTCCTTTAAAAAACAGAAAAAAAAAACCACACACACACACACACACACACAAAAACAAAACAACAACAATAACAACAACAACAACAACAAAAAAAAAAAAAAAAAAAAAAAAAAAAAAAAACAAACACACACACACACAAAAAAAACCCCAACAGTAAAATTGTCAAAATCATTTAGAAAAAAATAGTTTTTGTTTTCATGGAGGTATGAACCGAAAAAACTAATTATATTGTATGTATAAGCGAACCGGATTCATACATAAGTATGATTAGGTTTTTCGGTTCATACCTCCACAAAAAAATATAAAGAAATAAATAAAATATTCCCTTCATTTCTTATGATTTAATATCATCGAGTGAAAAAAGCAAACACTTTGGATACTTTTGGTAAGGAAATATTTTGAGCGGAAGCATACAAAATGGCTGTGTGTTCATTTTTTTTGGGGCGAACAATTTGTCGATTTGGTCTTTTGTTTGCATTAAAGTAAAAATATAATTACCTGTTTTCTCGTAAAATATACTTATCGCAAACTAAATTGAAGATAAACCGATCCTAAAGCGATATCCCCCCCCCCCCAAAAAAAAACCCACTTAAAAGCAATAAGAAAACCATACCCAAGACTCAAAAGCATAAAAAGATATGAGGATTGAAATTATAAGATCAACATAAATCTACGCAGTAAGCACACAATGCATGAAAGAAGTTTCGGTAAATTAAATTGTGACCCACCACAATTTAAGGTTTGTTTACATAATACTATGACGTCAGTGACAACGTATTAATTTTCGCTAGTCAGCTAGGTCACGAAGATTAACGAAATCGTCCATAAAGTTAAGTTATCGCCACCTGTGCATAGAACAGTTAATGTCGAAGATTGGCGAAGATTTTCGGTGAAGAAACGGGTGCATTCGTCTCGATTTCAAAATGTAAACAAACACAAATTAAAATCGACAGGAAAAACACAAAATACTCTTTCTAGAGAACAGCACTCAAACCCTGCGTTTGCATATCGAAATTATTAAGGCCCTTGTTTAGTTAAGTCACTATATAAGCGATGAATTATTTCAACTATTTTCCTTCATCGGGGGCAGATATTGCCGGAAAACAAATATCACAATGAAAGGGATTATGATGTCGACATTAACCCTTGTCATGCTGAATAAAATCTTCCACGTAATTGTTGAGAATTCAAATAGCTGAAAGCGCCTGAAGTACTATTGTTGGGTAAAGATTTATTTTGAAACATATATCTCTACATAAATTGTAAACAATTCAGGTTAACCCTTTCCTGTACAAACCCGGAATTTACGTTGCTGTGTTTTATACTTGAGAAAACATTGTGGAAAAAGAAGAAATTGCTTGTAACAAGCAATTTCTTCTTTTCTCACAATAATTTCTACCACAGAAGATGGTGTGACTACAAATTCCATCCAATTTCTGTTATCGTCTTTAACTTCTTTCAATTTGGACTAGACTTAAATTTCAAGAAACGAGAAAGGGTTAAAAAAGACACCAGCAGATGATAAGACTGCATATAAGTGTGAGCTTTGTATATACCTCCTGCTAAAAGCGGAATATTACATTTCAGTATGACATGGATTTAGTGAATTTGTACTCATTAATGATTAATCATTAACCATAAATATTTTTTTCAGAATTCATATTTATAAATTCAGTCACGATCCCTTTTTTGATTACCCCCCCCCCCCGAGAAAAAATGATTTAACCCCGTTTCTAGAATTTTAGATTTGTTCAAATCTAAAGATGCAGATGACTATTAACTGTTGATGAAATTTACAAAAATATCATTATCTTTTTAGGTAGAATCACAGCGGATAATTAAGAATTTTGTTGTTATAAGCCATTGCCTCATTTCCCTCAATGTTTTCCAATGATTTTTCTATAGGGGTGTCAAAAAGCGTCATTGTTTGGGAATCTGCTAAATTAAGAAAATACCTAGTTGGTATAGTTTAATTATTTGTTGACGAAGTATTTTGACATTTATCAAGGCGTTAAGTCCCCGATTTTCACCTATATTCATAAACTGCGCATAAATCAGTCGGGGAAAAATAGAACTAGATGACAATAATTTCATACACAGACATATGGCGATAGAGTTTCATATGCAATAAAAACAATGATTAAAAAGTTCACCGCACCTCAAAATTTCAAAGTATGTTATCGTTTTTAATTTCAGCTTATTCCCTACAGGTTTGTATAGACAATTAATATAAAATTACTAATAGTTGACCTATCACGGCTGTCAATCAAGGAATCAACCTACCAATCAAATCATTTATTCAGCCCGGACCTAAATTTTCAACTCTGACATTGGTCGCCACTTTTGTTAAACATATTTTTGGTTCGGCGACTTTGACGTCCTAACTATAGCTTATTCAAGCTGTAGTTACGGCGTTTATGTCACCAACCAACCAACCATTTTTATTTTTTGTTACATGCTTCAGGCCATAAATTTTGCAAAAAAATGCCGTTAAGATCGAAGCGAAACTTCCTATCGGCATTAATGGAAGGAGCATAGGTCAGTGGGAAGGGCCAGCGAATGGTCAATTCTTTATGGGCTCGAATATTAGTTAGTTTTGAACCAAAGGCCTTTATTGTAACTTGAAAAAAGACTGGAGTTTAGTGACCAAAGCTTTGTTGCAAAAAAATGCAACGTCAATTAGTTTCATTTACATGACTTCTTTTCTACGGAAGACTTCTTGAAAGACGATACGCGATTTTGATTTGATAGATTATTGATTGTTCAATCAAAATATTTAAAAATCAATCAAAAATATCTAAAAAGATGACCCTCAATCAAATATACCTGCAATACCATATATGCATATTTGATAGAAATACAGCGTACATGTTTTATACTTGTCAAAATGTTGAAACCTGAGCTAGGCACAACTCGCTCGCTGACTAGACATACTGACAGACGAATTATTTGGAGTCAACTTATCTTGACATTTTTTCTGTCGTAGATTTTGCTGTTTGTGGAATGTGACGTAAGAACACGCTAAGTGTCAACAATTTTAATTTTCACGCGACAGAAACACAAATATTGGATCTCCAAAAACAAAACAATAGAATTTACACTAAAAATCGCTTGAACTCAAGCTTGTTACACATAAAGTCTCTGGCTCTCCAAAGTCAAGCTATACTGTCAAGGTACTTCTTCAGACTGCAATCTTCCTTTTCTTAGTCATGTTATGTTTTGCCCCTCCTTCCGGGGTGCCGACTTGCCTATCCCCCCGGATTGGCCGGGTCCTTCAGTAGGAGAAGGGATTTTTTACCCTCGGCATCGGATCACAATCCATTGCCGAGCAGCTAGAGGTGTATTTATAGCCTAACTTTTTGAACCGATCTGGAGCTCTAGTACGAGTCTATGATATATAAAAGTCTAAAATATTTGCAACCTGTGGTATAAAAGATAAAGGTAGAATAAAAGATCAGAATAAAAGCAAAGTTCGAGAAGGAGGAAAGATATGGCACCAGCCGCCAGCGTTATTAAAAAGACTCCCCAGGGCCATTAAAAATGAACGTACATTATTTACAAAAGTCCATAGGGTGCCCGAGAGGATGATAGAAATCACCGTTAAGTATAAGAAAAAAGTTTACCCCGTTAAAATGACCTCTATACAATCTACAATTGAAAGTGGGGATTCAAAAAATGTTAAATTCCCAAGTTGATACTAATTCAATGAAATAAGTTTTTCTGTGATAAGTAAATATCATTGCCGACTCTTGATACGGAATGAGAGATCCACCCTGACGAATCAGGATACCAATCCCATCCCATACCCAGGACCGGCAACTCAAAGGGGGTGATGGGGCGGGGGCATTCATAAAATGCTATGAAAGAGAAAATAGGGGACTTATTTACAATATGTGAATACTATATTAGGGGTTATGTGGGATAGGTCCCGACCCCACACGACCGGACAGAAAACGATGCACGTTACATGCATCGCCTCTCCACGACCATGCCAGGCCCCCTAACATTGCGAGGAGATCGGAACCTCCAAGACCGGACAGATAAAAGTTCCGCCATAGGATCCACCCCTTTCCGACCTTATTGGGCCCGATACCCCTCCCCCCCTCCCCCCGCAACTACAAGCAAAGGTCCATTTAAAATGGACACAAGACAAAGACGGTGGAAGTAGATAAACGCCGGCTTTGTAGTTCTCTGCAGCCGGTTTTCACGGCTTTTGGATTGTAAAATAAGTTAACAATGCACATTTCAAAAAGCGTCTGAGTAAAGCGAATTTAGAAGCGCAGAGGTGATCATATACGTCTTAAAAATTTCGAATCCGGAAGCCGAAAGGCGGTCCTGCCTGGTGCACAGGGTATAAGGCCCGGATCAATAGGGCGGAAATACTCGACACCCTTGATCCAAGATTACTCCGAGATACCCATAGCACCATGTCCACAAAGGTTAAAATACTAATAAAATTGAAAGCCGCCGGGCCACGCTTTCGGAGCGCCCCACCCCCGACATCCACGGCCGCTCCCCGACGAGACCCTGGACCTACCAAACAGACAAGGCATATAGCCATCTTGCCGTTTGGAGGCCCAAGCCGCCGAAGGCCGACCATAGGGCGGGGGGTACGCTAAAAACGGACAACAAAAGGCTTTGAGCGCTCCGAGCGGGGCCCGACTTCTTTCGGGATCATATGTGTCGGCCCGCAGGACGACATCGCGAACGGTCTGTACCCATTCATCCTACCACACTCACGCACACATGTATCCGTTGGTTGTCGGTTCTTCCCCTGGAGGCCCGGACCTGCCACTTTACAAATGGTCGTTATTGAAGTTTTTGTAAAAAGCGAAAAGGATAAACGTTGAAAATTGTAAATATGCCGAACGGGCTAATTAGAAAATATCTTAGAAAATACGTTATCACTCATTAGGTTAGCCTAATGAGCGAACTGAACGCCTCTTGACGAAAATATACTGAACATTTGTTGATAAAGATTTCCAACCCGGAACTTCGTAATTTCAACACAGCCGTCTGTGCGCGACACAGAACACGTGACTTACACGCAATATACATGTGTTTAATATCGTTGGATTAAATAATGTTTAAAAGTGTTAAATTCACCAAAAATGGATTTAAAAGGATGAATTTAGGTTTAGTAAGTATTGTTTTGCCAATGTACCATGAATAAAAAGCATAATACGTTAAGTAAGTTTCTAAGTTACGAAATTTCGGCCAAATATACCCGTTTAGTTACAGTTATTCAGTCAATAAAATACAAATCTGATCATTCTGGTCCAATGAAAAATCTAAAGCTAAACACAAAGAAACCAAACAATGGCAGTTCTTCAGTTTGCTTAATTGACACGTAGCAGTTTAACTACCTATTGTTTAGCTTCCTGTCAAGCAGATTTTTCGGCAGATCAAAATGATGACGGGTTATTGATGTCGGTGCCTTTTGTGTTTTATCCCTTGAGTTATAATTAAGGTCCAGTCTTACCTATCTCAGTTTGAACAAAAACATTTTATATAAATTTCCAACATTCTTTCAATCTTTACAAGCTTCTAAAAAGTGAATGAAATAAACAGATAAACATTTATAATATGCAAAATGTTACTAAGTTAAAAAAAACTGTAATTTATTCTTGCTGCAAAATAATCAGAAAGTGTTACTGCATAACAATTTTACTATATACAATTGTTCGATAGCGACTGTCAATATAAGAATCAATCGACCAATCAAATAATTCATTTCGACCGGTAGGGAACTCCCGACCAAGCGACATTGACCAATATTAATGCTAAGTTTTTTGGTTGGTTACTTATTACTGGCCACATTTTTTTTATTGTAAAATATCACCATTTAATATCTAAGTGTAACTTTCTGTTAGACTTAGTGGGCTTGGCCAGGGGAGTCAATGGGCGTGACCAGCGGCGTAAGAGGGCGGCGCAAGCGATAAATAGGCCTGTATCAAATTCGATTGGAAATATTTAGGGCAAATAAGTTATTGCTTGTAACAAACAAGTTTTTCTTTGATCATGATTTTTTCTGCGATTTACATCGGAGAATCCTACAAAACTTTGATATTCCAGAAAAAGAGTGACCTAATGGGAACTTCACTTTATTCAAAATCCTGATGTTTTTACTAAAAGCTGCAGAAATTTCATTATTAAATACAACCAATTTGAGGGTATCTTATGCGCTAACTTAGGTAAAAACATGGTTTAAATCTATACATTTTACGTCGATTAGGGAATAAATTTCGTACACCTTCGATTAATCCTTCTCGATTCTGCTTCCTGGAGAATACATGAGTCCGAAAGTGGGAGCGAAAGAACCAAGATTGTAAGAAGTAAAGAAATTTGAAGTAAATTTGTCGATTTCAACAACAACAATCTCTAACTATAAGAAGTAACTTCATTTCAATTCACAAAGCTCGACATGCAAAACGCACAAAAACTTTCATCAAATTAAACACCGTGAAAGAAGAATAACCAATTCATTATAAGAAATGTCGAAATTAGATTTCAGAACACATCATTTTGGGAGAAATTTCTACAGATTGCTTAGGATAACTTGACCTAGTTGTCGTTTCTAGTCTAACCTAGTTGTTTCTAGTCTAAAAAGTTCATTTCATACTGACAGTCTCATTGCCAAGTAATCTCAAACTCAAATTTTATTTCCATTTAACTTCTTTTAAATCTATATGAGCCAATAAAATGATAATAAAGATACCTTGTTATTATTAGACCAATTTTCTAGGGGGATTGTGGGCACAGTATATTGATATTCTCGAAGTATGAAACCAAACGTTTATTCTTATAGTTCATTATAAACAACAAAACAGAAAAAAAAAAAAAAAAAAAAAAATCTAAAGATACATAAGCTTGGGTCAAGTTTTCTTTACAGACCGACTTTGTCCGCAAACATAAAAATAGTTCTGTATTCAAAATTCTTTTCATGAAGGTATACAACCAATCAAATAGATGAAACTTAAACTAAAATTAGAATATGTAAAATAAATTGTGCTGGTTCGCATGAGGTTGAATTCCGCCTTACGATATAGTATGCGTGTTCGTGTGTTAACTACCGATTGCATAGGGCTCAGAATTGCCTTGTCAGAAGACATAGTCACGTGGCCAGTGACGGACGCGAGATTCGAACTCATAGCATTCGAGTCCTGTCCAGTTACGAGTGCGCCTACCGAAACAATGAGTCACACAAGACTAGTAAAACATTGCAAGTAAGCTAATTCAGTTTCATAGAAGTGCGTTCGTTCTAATAACAGTCTAGACGAATGCCTATTGGTCCCATTTATCAAATACAAATGTCAGAATAGCGTCTTATTTATCGGTAATCGTTTCTTAACAGTCAATTTGTAAATAACGAATAACGAGTTTTTATGTACTTGTTGACTGCAAGATTTACCCTAATTTTTAGGCTTTTCCCCCTTGACAGATTGCTATAATAGTAAATCTAACACTAACAATTCACGAAAAAGGCAGATGTCATTAAGTCAAAACACGGGTACTTATGACGCAGTTATCTTAAATAATTAAACTTTCTTTGGCTTTTTAGCAAGCAAAGCGTCAGCTTTGATAGCATAAATAAACAGACAAAATGTTGAGGTCGTCTCAAAGTTCAACGAGTGAAAACTGCCACTGGGGGCTTAACCATTAAATCCGTTAAAGGCCTACGGCATAAAAAGCAGTTCTTATGTATTTCAAGAGTATTGCAAAAACTGCATGCAAGTTAATCTAAGTATCATATCTCACTTTAGCACATCGTGTTTAAAATGGATCTGATCAGAGTTTTCAAAGCAATTTCTTCATTTTCCACATTGTTTTCTACAACTATCTTCTTGAGAGGGGTAAAACGGAGGGATTGTGTTGGAATAGGTTTACCCCGTCGTTACTTTAACCTCGTTTCGTATTCATAATAACAAAAGACAAAGAAGATTACTGAATAAAACGATGCTTTGCTAGCTTGCAGTACTCTTCAGTACTTTTTTTAATACAAATGAATTGATAGAATTTAAATCATGGTTTCCTGACCTCGTATTTAGGTCAAACACCTTGGGGCTGCAGTACTACTATTTGTACAGTGTACGAGGGACGGTCAGAAAATATGCGGACATTCCATGCTCCTCTCTTTCCACGTGCAACTATATACACATATATTATGTTGGTGAAAATTCATTCACGAATAACGGTCAGTTTATTTTCAATGTTTGTCGGTTTACACAGTTTTTTGCACTCTGATATACGATAGGCGTTTCGTCTATGATAGACTCTTTGTTAGAGGAAAAAGGCTCTGTGATTATGTTTCAGAAGGTGAAAGGCCCTGCCACATCTTTCAAAGGCTTAAAAAGGATTTTCTGATAAATGTGTATCACGTTAAACCTTCTACAACTGGATTTCTCAGTTTCGTGAAGGCAGTGCAAGTGTTTGTGACAGGCCTCGGACTAGGTGATAAGCTTAGGTGGTGAACAAAACAATGGTAGCAAATGTTAAAGCTTTGTAAAAAAAAACAAACAAAAACGTCGAACTTTGGAGGAGGTAGCCAACAAATTTAGCATCGGTAAGGCATCGGCACACAAAATTTTACACGAACACCTAGGCATGAGCAATGTAAGTGCCAGGTGGGTGCCTAGACATCTCTCCGCAGATCAAACGGCAGCCAGATTAACCAATGCAAAACATCATTTAAGTCGTTTAAATTGCGAAGGAGATTAGTTTTTGAACCACATTATCACTCGAGATTAGATGTTGGTTCCTTATTCCGAACCCTGGACAAAAGCTCAGTCAAAGCAGTGGAAACGAGTTGGTTCCCGACCTCCTAAAAAGTTCGCGCTGTATCCGTCGGCTGGCAAAGTCATGCTTGTTGCCTTTTGGGATTCACGAGGAATGGTGCTTACTCAATTCATGCCAAAAGGTCAAACTGTTACTCCCAAGTACTATTCTGAGATAATTCTGTAAAATCTCAGAGAAAAGCTCAACCAAATGCGTCCCTGGTTAGCACAGAAAAAAATGCTTTCCTACTTCACGATAACGCCGTCTCCCGTAACGAGACTTTTATAGCGGAGGTTATCAACACTTAAAAATGGCAATTGTTGTCTCACACTCCTTTCAGCGAAGACCTCGCCCCCTTGTGACTTTTATTAGCTTCCAATACTGAAAAATTGCTTACTGTGAAAAAATAAGCCCAGGGCTTGATATCTGCTGTTACATAATACCTAAAACACATGTCTACGTCATGGTTCACAGCGAGAAAACAAAAGCTCCCACGAAGATGGCAAAAGTGCGTAGATGTAGGTGAAGAATATTTTGAAAAAGAGTGGAAAGATTTTAAAATGTTCAATGGTTTCCGAGAACGAGTCAAAAGTTAAGATGTTTCTGAACGTCCCTCGTATATGCACTTCGTAGCTGTGCACTCCATTCATTGCCATAAATCATGACTGAACACGTCTATTTCATGTAAGAATTAATCAATTACTGTTCCCCCCACCGACTCTCTAGACCCGCCGATTAACTCCGACAGGAATTTCCGCTTCGATTTTTAACGGCGTTTTTTGCAAAAAATATTGCCAGTAACATTAAATAAAAAGTAAAATGGTTGGTTGGCGACCTAAACGTCGTAACTTTAGCATGGAATAAGCTGTTGTTGCGATGTTTAAGTCGCCACAAAAAGGTTGATTCCTCGCTTGACAGCCGCGATTAGGCAATTACTATAAATAGTTCCGTCAATAACGATTGAGGTTCAATTTATGTGTTATATGTATTTAAAATCTATGGTCATTGTTGTTGGACTATGTATTTGTATGCTATATGTGTCTTATGGCGTTGGAAAAACGAAATAAAACTTGTAAATATAAACTCTCCAAATCATTTTAAAGCTAATAAAATTCCGAAACATTTCTTTGCAAATATTACCCTGACAGTTTACCACGATATATTGATTGTGTCAAGAAACCGCGTCTTTTCACCGACTTTAATCAAAATTCATGAGATTTTACTTTTCTATATCATTTGCTTTAATTTTTATTTTTGTGAGTTGATTGTCTACTCAGAAACGCGATTTAATTGTCAACCAATCAAAAACATCGATTTATCAATCAATTATTTCATCTAGACTGGAAGTACAATATTGACCTGCGACATTTAAGCATAGAATTTTCGTTGTAGTTCGGCGGGCGACTTAAACTTCATAACAAGATTTTAAAGTTAATTTCAAGACCATTTTAAGATAGAATAACCATTTATGACTCCGAAAATCTGACGAGAGCGAAAAAGTTCATGCAGTATTGCGTCTAGACCAAAGCCGATTTGTATGAATTCATCAAATCTAAGTGTCAAAGAATTTACTGGAATTTCGCATTCTGTCTTTTCCAAAGATGACAGTTTGTTAATATTCAATTTGTTAATGTAAAAATGTCAATCATACCAAATATAATAAACTCAACTGTTTCTTATATAATTGACAACGAATTTGAATTGATCTTTAGATTAATACATCGTAATAAACGAAATCGATTGTTTTGTGTGTGTGAATTTGTCTTTCTCTGAACTGCGTATTTATACAATGGTTTAGGTAAACTTTTGAAAGGGGAAAATAATTTTACTTATTTGAGTGGAAGATTTTGAAAATAATTAGAGCTAGCCTCGATGTTACATCGTTTCATAATTTAATTGGTCAGAATGTAACAACTTCACATCATTGTATACGCCTAAACAACTGAGTTGTACATTTTATAAACATCGCAATCTGCCCGACTCGTAGAATTATATGGATTGTGTATTGAATTGAATATGTTGTTGTCCTAAGAACTACAAGATATTGTAGTTCTTAGGACAACAACATATTCAATTCAATACACAATCCATATCTTTTCGTCTATCAAGATTCAAGTGTTTCGATTCTCTGGAAATATACTTTATACTTCAACGAACAAAATTTTGAGTACGCAAGTATTTTGTATGCTTATGCACAAAGTAGTTCCATAAAATATTTACTCAAAACTAGTAAAATATTTGCTTTGTTTTGTTTGGTGGCATTAACTTATAACAAATGAATATTTTTCGTTTTCATTGAGTTATAAACAAAAAACGTAATCACACCGTATGAATACGCGAGGCGGATTCGCAGATAAGTGTGATTTGCTCTTTAGATCCAAACCTCTATGAAAGCAAAATATATTCGTTACATTTCTTAAATCAATTATAGATTAGTTTCCTAACTATGAATTTTAATTGGTAAAAATAATGTTTCATTTAAGAGATGAAGAGAATATTTTTTGTTTTCATGGAGGTATGAACCGAAAAATCTAATCACACTGTATGAATACGCGAAGCGGATTCATACATTGTGTGATTAGGTTTTTCGGTTCATACCTCCATGAAAACAAAAATGTTCTCTTCATTTCTCATAATTCAATAGCATCGAGCGAAAAAACTAAAAGCTTTACAAATATTGATACTCTTTGGTATGGGACTTTTTTTTGCGGAAGCAGACAAAATCGCTGCATGCTCAAAATTGTGTTCATGGAGTTATGAATAATTTTTCTCGACCAATCAGAACGCTCCTTTTTGATAGACGAAACTAAAAATTAAATTATAGCCAAATGACAGAACAATTACAGAACCACCACAAAAGGTAGTTTCCACTACTGGTAAAGACTTATTTAACATAATAAAACAAGAACATAAAATCTTTTATTCTCATGGTACTAATGTTATCATAGCCCTGAAGGGACCAAACTATAGTGAGGAATTTGTATAAAATAATAAAATAGAATAACATTTGAAGAGTTTTTTCTTTCCGTCAATGTTTTAAATTCTGTTGTTTGGGATATTTCGACAGGGAATTGGTCTTCATTATAGAATATGTTTTACTATTACAAATACAAACTTAGTTCCTTTATAAAACATGCACTGGCTTACAGCATGGAAACTGCGAATTTATTTGAATTTTAAAGAATACAAAATAATTTATCATAAAATGATCTCAAAAAGGCAAACACTTAAAAACTGAGACATCTTTTTACTATAAAATTCCTTTTTGCGCAAGCAACCAAAATAGTCCCGTTTTCATTCCTTGGCAATATGGCGCATTTTTTTCGGACAGATCAGTGTACATTATTTAACCCATTCAAACACAGTGGAATTTTAGACCGGTCCAAATTGAAAGAAGCTGCAGACGACAATTTCAAGTTGATAGAATTTTGAATTTTTTCGTCATTTTGGGTAGAAAACATTGTGGATAATGAAGAAATTGCTTGATTCAAGCAATTTCTTCATTTTCCACAATGTTTTCAAAAGCTTTTTTCTTGAGGGGCGTAAAAAGGAGGGATTGAGTTGTAATGGGTTAACTAGAATTACATCATGCTTGCCGACCCATCTTATTCCAGGTTTTATTGGTAAGAACCGCATGAGGTAACGTGACCTTATTTATGCTTTCATATTCGCTGTTCCAAGATTTTCTATCAACGTCTATTTGTGAAATGAATACAAGTTTTATGCACGGATGAATCAAGAAATCTATCCAATTTAACGTATTTATATTGAAAACCGAGAAATCAATTGATAGGTTTATAAAGGTTAAAAAATGGCGTAGGTCATCGTACTTTCTGTTACAAAAGCTTTCAAGTCATTTTACGAAACCTCTGTGTTCATCACATTTCTCAGTGAAGTCTTTGTACGCGGATTCTTTTGAATTAGATTTTAGACTGTGAAATTATTTTATCTGACAGCTATTGTGGACATGAGTTCGTGATTATTTGAGTTTTTCAAAAGACAGAGCCCCAAGAAAACATGAAAACTACACAGTAATGTCACGGAACGATATGATTGCCACTGTTAAAATGAATTAGGTGGAATTTTTATTGTGATCTGACAGACTAATCATTATTAAAAAACTTACATTCTACCGAACACAATGTACTTTTTCCTAGAGAAACGGGTATTGATTCGAGTTTTATGGCTAAAACTGTATTGGTGCATTTTTCTTAATCCTTGTCATGCTGGACCCGGAATATTCCTGTCTTTGCAGAAGGTATAGACATAGATCAGCCTGCAAATAAGTGTTGTCTGATCTTAGTGTATATCACCTGTTTGTCCCTTTAAGGATAGATTTCATTAAGAAATCAAATTTGTAAAAGAAATATTGACCATAAGTGAATACTTTGGTGATTTCAGCCCTTTGATTTTCATTCAGTTTTGAAAAAAATATTCAGCAGAACAAGAATTAAGAAAGTATCTCGGTTTAATCCATTACCAAATACTCTTACATTTTTAGGGACTGTTGAAAAAAGAGAATGAAAGCATGGTGGAAAAAGAAGAAAATACTGATAACCGATCATTAACATTTCCTTCTTATCGCAAAATATGTTTTACCCAATCTAACCCAAAAATAAAGAGTTGACCACATTTAAGATGTAGCCTTCAGCTCCTTTCAATTTGGACAAGTCTAAAATTGTGCCGCTAGGTAATTGTATTTAAGAAACTTAATTGTGAAAGTAACCCTATTCATTTTAACCAACAATTTGAATTTGACAGCCCATGTTAAAGAGAAACAGCGAATAACAAAGGTTTTGTTTCGACTTTCAAGACTGGTGAATTCTAATTTGCTGAACAAAGTGTTTTCATACCTCAGTGAAATTTATGTATGAAATTATTATGTATGTTACACAAATGAAAATAACAACAACAACAGCAACACATATTTCTTAGAAAATAAATATACACCTTTTGATGATGCTTTTTGGTGGTTTTGCTTTAATAGAAGCGTAAAATTATATTCCTCATCCGCTTTACGGCTTCATAGAATATGATAAGGATTTTGTTTAGGATGCCGCTATGAAATGTAGTTTCTACATTGAAGTGGTTTAACGATAGTATCAAATGTCAATTGCCGCTGTCAAATACCATTCCCATTTTTCATTTAGACCAAAAGTACGGTAGAATAAAGGTAACATGTGCGATAGTTTTTAATGTATCTCGTTTCTACGAGATAGCAATTCGGGTTTTGATAATAAAATATCGTGTTATAACTGTTCTTCAAAACAATTACCTTTTTACTCCCCCCCCCCCTTAACCAGAGCAAAAAAACAAAACAAAAACCCCAAACACCAAAAAGCACACGAATTCCTATTTCCTTGCCCCTCCTTTCCCCTTTTTGAAACAACCGCATCAACAACATCAATAACAACAACAACAACAACAAAATGAAATAAAAAAGAAGAAAAAAAAAACCCTAACAAAACAACAAAAACAACAACACCCCCCCCCCCCGAAAAAAAAAATCAACCAACCAAACAAACAAAAAAGAACAGAATATTATTTCGAGATCTTTTGCGATATTGAACAAAATTTAAAGAACCCCGTACATGTCACCTATGTGCCATCGTACCAAAGAGAACATTTATGTCAAGCTTTTTTGTTGGTTTTGCGACCTAAATCCAACAGTTTACATACATTTTACTTTGAGTCCCTGACCATATATTTAACAAGAGCAACCTATAAAGATGCAAACGCTCGGCTGTGCTCGATAGTTGGTAAGTTCTTAAAGTTAAAAAGGGGCATAATTCTTTCAAAATGCATTTAGAGCTACAAAGGGGTCGTTTGGATAGATTGCTATTTTGATAGTGAACATATATTCCAAGTTTCAAGTGAATATGTTCAGCATAATCGGAGACATTAAAATGTCGAAGACGACGACCTAGCCAATACAGTACATCTGGGTTACTCCGAAAATAGCCGATCTGAAAATTAATGTCGTTTGATACCTCAGCCGAACTACAAAGTTGGAGTTCAGTGGGCGGTGCAAGCGATCTGTTGTTTGTTACCTGTAGAGAGAAATAGGTCTTTTTGGAACTGCATGAAACAGATATTTGAAAAAAGGATCAAGCAGAGTATATCAAGGTAATGGAATATTCTAGATGTAAACAAGAGGACCATCGGCGCTCACCTGAGTCCTTGACAGAAATAAAGGAGCACAAGATGTCTTTGGATTGGACCTATTGACCTTGTTTTTGACTCATGTGACCCTACATCGAAATCGACTGAGATTTAATGTAGATAAACATCAAATATTAAGAGGCCTTAGCCAAAATTATGGGGGTTAAGAGTGTGCACAAGGTTTTACTAATATTTGATCTAGTGACACAGTTTTGACTCCACATGTCCAATATCCAACTCGACCGAGATTTTTATGAAGACAAACCTTCTAACCAAATATTAAGTCATTTGATAACAAAATGCGACGTACCAGGTGTTTCTATGATTCGACATAGTGACCTAGTTTTTAAAAGATGTGACCCAAATATGATCATGGTTGAGATATTACGAAGACAAGCATTCTGACCAAATATAAACTTGTGAACTAAAAAGATAGCGTGTAAACAAGGTATTTCTATGATTTGACCTAGCGACCTTTTGTTTGATACGATTGAACCCAAGATCTGAAATTGGCGAGAAACAGTCTCGCCATATATATTAAAGGAAGGTATCGATGGTTTTTTCATGTCACAGATTTTAATTATCTTTATTTCCTCTCATAAACTATTTGAAAACAATATGCCGAAAAGTAGTTTTGCAAAAATATGAGATCGCTTATCAGAAAAAAGCAGGGTATTTCCCTAATAGCCTACGTAGGCTAATAATCTATTTTTAGATTAATCCGAGACAGTTCCGAAGATTATAGGGCATTCACGTGGCGCGAATAACCGTTAGAACCTTGCATCTTTTTCAAATTACATCAAACCAACGTCATCGTTACGTCATCAGTAGTAATGTTCGCTAGCTGGTCTGTAAAGATCAGTTCTTTCAAGTGACATGATTTAGGACGTTGGCTGTTTCGCTAGTACATTTGTTACCTTCATTTGACTGGGTCATATGCAAATGAGGTCATCCGATGTCGACAGCCAAATTCCGTGATATCTAAAAATAACCTGGAATTCCGCTGAACCTTTCCGATATAACCAGAAAAAGCCACTTTAGGTGTACTAGATAACCACCAAGACGATACCTGAGCTAACTTAAAGTATTAAATGTTCGTTTTTCGGCACTTGATAATTTTTCTTATCTAGGTTTCAGAAACATCGATACCTCCCTTTAAGTCATTTGATTAGAAAATTTGGCTTCTAGAATACAAACAGGGTAATTCTCAGATTTGACATAATGACCAAGTTTTTCCCTCGACGTGACCAAACTTCGTACTCGAACCAGATTTCAAGACATTACAGTCAGTAAATATTGAGGCCTCTAGAGTTCAAACAAGATACTTCTAATATTAGACCTAGCGACCTTGTTTTCGAATTTGGCCAAGATATTATGGAGACAATGAAAACAAAAAACAAACAAACATAAAAAACAACGATGAAGTCAGAGTTAAAAAGTGGCTCCTAGAGTGCATACGAAATATTTCTATCATTGACCTAGTGACCTATATTTTTACCAAAGGCAAGCTTTGTCGAGACAGCATGGATATAAACATTTTGGCAATTTTTGAAGACATCTGAGCCAAAAATGTGGTCTTTGGGGTAAAAAAAGCAAAAGAAGTTGACGGACGACTCTATGACGACAGAAACAGCTTGATTAGAAATGCCCACCTGGCCCAGGTGAGCAAAATACTCCGAGGACAAAAATGTTTCGATTCTCGTTCTACTAAAGAAACTTATTTTACCGTCTTCAATCAAAAAAGAGCTCCAAACGATAAATTTCATTTCGTCTGCTAGCAGATATCAGATAGCTCTTCATTAACCTTTTGACATCGATCAAGTTACTAGAGAAACCATTACAGTAAATCACGATCTCTTTTATTTGCCTTTCCGGCTTGCTTTGTTCAGTTTCTTAATAGCGATTAAGAAAAGAAACCCTGAGTTTTTTTTGTAAAATGAATAAAGTTAGGCATTTTTGTCAACATCAACAGTAAAAGTTAGATAAGCTGTAGTAACCAATTCACTATTTTAACCCTTTGCATGCTGGATTTAGATTTTAAACTTGAGAAAATATTATGGGAAAAGAAGAAATTGCTTGCCACAAGCAATTTACCATTTCCCCAATATTTTCTACCCCAATTGAATGGTTATTTTTCGACTTAAATCCTTTTTAAATTGTTGTCTGCAAAACCTTTGAATTTAGACAGGTCTAAAATTTTGCAAACCAGGAAGGGATTAAAACAACATACATCACCATGAAACCCATTTTTTACATACAATTATAATAATTGTTAGAGTAATGCTTGCGAGCCTCTCAATATTTCCACATAATGATTTTTTGATAGACTTCGTAGTCATCCATCGGTGTTAAGCAGGAAAATCCAGCAGGATGTTACTGTGTTATAAAAAAAGTAGTGCCCAGTTAGGTTCGATTTATCATTTTTCAAAACCTGTCTCCCCCAACAACTGTGCATTTTGAAAATGGCGTAATACGGGGAGGATTCTATGTAATTCGTGACTGAAATACTGTTACAAGTGGCGTTAAATCACATGCATTCAATCAACCAACTATGTAATTCGTAGAACTCGTAAAGACTCCTCTTATATACGAAAACACCTTTTAGTAACCCGCTTAGCGTAAAGGCGGTCGGTCATGGTTTTTAAGTTTTTAAGTTTTTAAGTTAGATTTAACAAAACCGCAAAATGAACACAGGACAATTTCATTTCAGGTTTCTTGATAACACATATCACGTGATCTCTTAGTTATGAATACATCTCGGGTTACTTCTCATCTCAACTTGCCACGGACAATCACTTAGTTGTAGCCGAAGACAATAATATGGCACATGTAAAGGATGATATAAAATTTCGTTTAGAGACTTCTAAACATGCTTTAGTTTGCTTTAACCTATTGAAAAATAAGGTAATAATCAGCGCAGTATTTTCTTTTTGTGTGTGTGTGTGTGATTCGCCGTCACGTGTTTGGTAATCACGTGATCTCAAGTGACATGTGGTAGTCATGTGACCATAGAAAGGCAATGTTTACAAATATGGCTCAGGTCGCAAATGCATTTTTACAATAATCACGCCGGCCAGTGCTTTAAAACATTCTAGAGCGATTATGGGGGATCGTAGGCATCAAGCAAACGCAAATTATTGTGGCATTTAGAGCTTTTACTCAATAAAAATAGATGCAAAACGAAAGTAGAAGATTTTGTAAATTAGAATGTAAACATATCAACTTCCGGTTTCTACTTATTTACTAACGTTATTTACATCAATAATAACACATCAAACCTTTAACAAGTGTCACCTTTTTACTTAAAATTTTTTACGGTTCTAAAGCCGAATAACGAATAAGGAAATCGCGCGACTACAGGGCGCAGAAGATAATTTGATACTTTCTTCACCATATTATAGGAATTTTTAGGAAAAGGGCAAACTACCATGTGCAAACAATAACGTTACAATAACGTTAACGTCTTTTTTCTTTTCAATTTTACTCACAATGCTTTGAATATTATTTTTTGCTAAGTCTAAACCGGTATTTCAAATCGATCAACCTGAAACAAGTTTCTGTGCATTTCCACAAATTTCCACGTATACTCATGACCTTGAAGTGAAAATCTACGTGAGTTTAGTATGATCGTTACAGAATTGGCCGAGTTGAAGGTCAAATAATCATCGAGGTCATTGATTTCTTACTGTAGAAGCTGTTATTCTCTGTTTTCAAGATTCTAAAAGGAGTTCACGTATGACAGTTGATCAAAAGGAGAATGTTATGCTTGAAAATTCTAATTTTGCTGTGCGTGACACGAGCTTATAACCCATTCCAACACCATAGAATTTTAGACCAGTCCAAATTCAAAGAAGTAGCAGAGGACAATTGTAAGTCGAAGAAATCTTTAAAATCCTGGTCTTTTTGGACAGAAAACATTGTGGATAATGAAGAAATTGCTTGTAACAAGCGATTTCTTCATTTTCAACAATGTTTTCCAAAGCTTTTATAATCAGGGTCATTTTAAAGCGTCACTGTAAGGGAATGGGTTAAGACAATGCTAGTTTTTGATTTCTGTCTGTGGATTTATGTTTTTGTGCGTTATTCACGCAAATATGTACACGATTGGGAATGCCACTTTAAGTTTCAATTATACAGTGAGTAATTTGCCTTCTACTTTGGGGACTCAGCATACCAGCTGTATACCGCGGGGTGTTAAGCTATACTGTAACATATATTTAAAGATGTTTATTATTTTTTCAATCAATTACCAAACGATAAAATTTTGGAATAGTTACAGACGAGAATTGAGATTGAAAAGTAGGCCCAGATAGGGTAGAAAGCATTGCGAAAGAAGCTTCAAGTATTTCTCATTTTCTCACATTTTTTTCTTTAATGCAATTCTCCAGGGGCGTAAAAAGTGCGATGGTTTGGGAACAGCTTCTGATGAATCGCGGAAGTTTTAAAAAATATACAAAACCTCTCATTTGTTTCTTACGAGTAATTATTCTCATTGAATATTGCTAATCTAATATTGTCCAAGTTTCTTAAATGAAATATCAATCCTTTGTGGAATGTCTTCGGAAATGGGTCATATCGAAAAAGTAAAAAAAGAAATAAGAGAGTATTGATCTTGAAAGTTAGTAAGTCTGCGATCAGGTGAGGTTGGTTTAACGTGACTTTCAGTAGTATTTCAATAAAACCGCGGTTGGTAGGTGCACCCAGCCATGGCTTCCTGTAATTGTTAACACCAGTAACATGTACAACTGCAACAATAAATTTGGGTAATTACATGTGTAGCCAACTTAACGGGCAAATTACTTATCATATTTCCGTCAGTGCAAGACAAATGACACGTGTGACAATGGATTTTTTTCCAAAAAAGTGATCGTGTTCAGGACTCTAAAATAGAAACATCTTGTATTATGTGTACCTATTAAACAAACTAGGCTAGGACAGAGGCTATGCTTACAAAAGATTATCTATATGAAAATTGACTGCCGCGATGGCCGAGTTGTATAGGTGCTTAACTCGTGATCTGGTTCGAGCCCCAGTGTCACCGGGGGTGTGTTTAAGTCGTCAAACCAACAAAGATGCTTTACATAAATGTCGGTCAATGTTGGAGTCCAATGTTCTCTTCCGGTCAAAATAAATGACTTTATTGGTCGATATATCATTTGATTAAAATTTGACGCCACATATGCGAACTATTTTTAGATTTTTGAATAAGCTGTGGTTACGACGTTTTGGTTGCCAACCAACAATTGAACCATAGCAACTGGCTATTACTTTTAAAATCGAAGTAGAACTTCCCATCGGGGTCAATGACCGGGACCAACGGAGTAAATGGGTTGAGTCAGCGATTAACCAACTACCAGGTTGAGCGACACCCCTGGTGACGGTTACATGAAAGGGGTAATAGTGCAGGGATGCATGACGAAAGTTCTGAGTTATGCGCCCTTATCTTTAATGTGTTCGATGTTCACTACCGTCACATGTAGGGTTAATGTCTCATTCGAAAATCAAATACTTTGTTAGTTGGTTCAGCCTGGGGCTCGATCCCCTACCTCGAAGTTTGAAACCAAGAGCTTTACCAACTGAGCTTATCCGGTTGAAATGCCTTATTTTTGTAGGTTAACGAATCCCAATATTCTGGTCACCGAATATACAGGTTTTGATTCATTTTTCCAAAACTTCAGATCAAAACTCCTTAACCCATTCCCTTACAATGACGCTTTTGGACACCATTCAGAAAACAATTGGGCAAAATGCTGTGTATAATGAAGACAGTGCTTGTAGCAAGAAATTTCTTCATTCTCAACAATATTTTCAAACGCTTTTTTCTTGAAGGTCGTCAAACCGTGAATTTGTGGGAAAAGGTTAATGATATTGTATACGATAAAAAAATCATTTTTGACATCTTATTCTTTAACCCATTTCCACTCAATGACGCTTTTAGAAACCCCCAAGAAAAAAATCTTTGGGAAAACAATGTGGAAAATGAAGAAATTGCTTGTAACAAGCAATTTCTTCATCATCCACTATGTTTTCTACCCCAAAATTTAAGAAATCCCAAATTTTCATAACTTTTGAATTGTCCTCTGCAACCTCTTTCAATTTGGACCAGTATACATTTTTGCCGTTTGGTAATGGGTTAAGTGTAGACATATTTAAGAACTCCTCTAGTTTAGGTAGCTTGATTTAGCATGCCAACTCCATATCCTCACAGACAACATATTCATTTGTTTTTGGCATGGAATAGTCGTCGGCGTAATGTATTTATATGCAATAAAACAGAAAGAAAATCACATTGCGTCAGTATACCGACACTGTGTATTTATAGGAATATATTCGATCTTTACATTTTTGTTTGTTATTTCTTTATTGTACGAGTATTTATTGTACCAGTTTTTGTACGAGTTTTAATTTGTACGATTTTTTTTTTTTCAATCATATTGAAAACCGATTTTCGAGTTTACATAATCCTATTTTTGAAATTTTATTCCAAAAATGACAAGTCTAGAGTTCTGACATTTTAGTCCTGGCGACATTATCAACAATTCGTCGCTAACGTTCTAAACCGTCGTAACTACAGCTTGATTCAAGCTGTAGTTACGACGTTTTAGAACGACAGCGACGAATTGCTGAATGATGGGTACACCCTCTGACCTCCGAAAGCAGAGATATAGAAAACTAATTGGCGATTTATGCAGTCATGTACATAAACCTTAAATGCTTGATATGAAATATCAGAGTTCATCATAGGATGTATTTACTACGTTTAAGTCGCCAAACTAACAAAAGTGTCGGCCTATGTCGCAGATGAAAGTTAAGTTCAGGTGTAAATGAACAGTTTGATCGATCGATTGTTTTTTGACTGAGCTGCGATTGGTCATTTCGAAACAGTCTGTTGTCCCTTCAATTCCCAACGAAATTCACCGAAAAAAAACCCCCAACATTTTGTGTAATGCATTAGAATAGAAGTTTTCCCGCTGGGTATTTCAAATTGGGTTAAATCAGGGAATCAAGTGAAGGAATAGAAGTTCCTTTTTCATGGCGAATCTGATCAAATTTCAGCCTCACGGGAGTTCCTTGAAAATCTCCACATGTGACATTAAATAGGCCGTCGACCAAAATGTCGTAACCGCAGCTAATTCAAGTTAAAGCTACAAGGTTTTTATGCCCAACGCCGATTTTTCATTTGACTGAACCACTTAAACGAGATTGAAATTTGATACTGATTAGATCAGCTTTTGAAGCTTGTGGCCACAAAAAAAGTCTCTCATAGATTGAACTTTAAATTGTCACAAAAAGATACTGACAGAAAACGCGCATTAGAGAAATATAATAGGAAAAATACGAGATATTCATCAGGAGAGAAAAGGAAGAAAGAAAGTGACAAAGAGAAATAGAGAAAAGGGAGGTACAAAGGGGGAAGTATGTTAAAACCACTTTTAAAACTAGTCAAATAATATCACGGCGACTCGAGCACCTTACCATGGATTCCCGGTATTTCTCACACCAATACCACTACAACTATTCCGAGCCTCCAGCTATTCACCCTTTTAGGTTTATGAACCATAGACCCCATGATTGAGAGTTCGACGTGCTACCAACTACGTTTTGTCCGCGGCAAAAAAGGGGGAAGAGATTGATTGAATGGGGTTTAACGCCTCTTTTAACAGTATTTCAGTCATATCGCGACGGCTGGAGCACCTAACAAAGGATTCCCAGTATTTCTCACACCAGTGCTACCACTACATCCTTTCCAAGTATCTAGCTGCTATCCCACCTAGGTTTACGAATATCCATTCATTGGTGAGAGACAAATGTCGGGAACGTACGTGTCGTCGGCGGGGATCGAACCCATAACATTTCATGACTGAAGATTAGGAGTCTTATGCGCTATCAACTGCGCTATGTCGGCGGCACAAGACGAATATGAGTGTGAATAAAATCTTAATTTTAAAAAGGCGTCGGAAAGCATTGTGAAAATGAAGAAATTGCTTGTTATGAGCAATTTCTTCATTATCCACAATGTTTTCTACCATTCCAACACTTGAATTTGTCGTCTGCAACTTCTTTGAATTTAGGCCAGTCTGAAGTTTGTGTAGTAATAGGTTAAAGCGGTCATTTTAATAGCTTGACCCAGTACGAACTTTAACGATAAAAATGACATTTAGGGAACGTCTAGGCTGGAAGGGATCACAATTCGTTATGGCACCGGACTATCAATCATGACGTCCAGGGTTCGATCCCCGGTGTCTCCCACCAGATAGTCGTAAATCTAAGGCTCGGGAAGAATGTAGTGGTACTTGTGTGAATCTATGGTTAGGTGCTCCAGCCGCCGCTATTTGAATGAATACTGTTAACATGGCTTTGAACCCCATATAAACATACAGAACCTTGTACATTAGCTACCAGCAAAATGACTTGCTCAACCTCCTCTTTCCGATGTGTTCGGTTTTAATAAAAATGTCCGACTTTAATTTCATCGTCTGGAGCACCTTACCATGTTCATTATATTAACCCGAAAAGTTCGTTAGCTAAAAGAATATCATTACAGTCTCCATGTACGAGGGACGGTCACAAAATATTCGGACTTTTCATGCTCCTCTCTGTCCACCTCTCTATACACACACTATATATTGGGTGAAAACTGCATTCGTTGGACAATGATATGGTCAGTTTTGTTTTAATGATAATTATGTTTACACAGTATTTTTGCACTCTGATATATGATAGGTGTTTGTCTATCATGGACTCTTTGTTAGAGGAACAATGTTCTGTTATCAAGTTTCTGGTTGTTGAAGGTGGAAAACCCTGCCATATCTTTAAGATGCTCAGCTTGGTTTCGTGAGTCAGAACAAGTGTTTGTGACAGAACTAGGAACGGGCGGCAAGTTGAGACGTTGACCCCAACAACTTTAGAAAATGCCAAAGCGTTTGTTAACAAAAATCGTCGAGTAACTTTGGAAGAGATAACCAACAAGTCTAGCATCCATAAGGCATCAGCACACAAGATTTTACACGAATACCTAGGCTTGAGCAAGGTAAGTACCAGATGGGCGCCTAGACAGCTGTTCGCGGAACAAAAGGCAGCCAGAGTAACCAATGCAAAAGAACATTTGAGTCATTTAAATCGCGAAGGAGATAAGTTTTTGAACCGCATTATCACTGGAGATGAGATTTGGGTTCATTATTCCGAACCTGGGACAAAAAGCTCAGTCAAAGCAGTGGAAACGAGCTGGTTCCCCATCTTTTGAAAAGTTTAAGTTTTCCCCTTCGGCTTGCTGCCCTTTGGGATGCTCGAGGAACGATACTTACTCATTTCATACCAAAAGGTCAAACTGTTACTGCCAAGTACTATTCTGAAGCAATTCTGAAAATCTCAGAGAAAAGCTGAAGCAAATACGTCCCAGGTTAGTTCAGAAAAATGGCTTCTTCTCCACGATAATGCCCCCTTCCATACCGCCGCAGGAACAGTGGAGGTTTTCAACTCTTACAAATGGCATTTGTTGTCTCACCCTCCTTATAGCCCAGACCTTGTCCCCCTTCCATCCTGTGCTTTTTATTTGTTTCTAGAACTGAAAGAAATGCTTGCTGAAACAGGGCGGCTTTTTAATATCTTTTGTTACAAACTGCCAAAAACTTAGGTATACGTCATGATTCTCAGTGGGATTACAAAAGCTCCCACAAAGATAGACGTAGGTGGAGAATATTTTGAAAAAGAGTAGAAAGATTTTTTTTTAAAAAAATGTTGAATGGTTTCCGAGAATGAGTCAAAAGTACGGATATTTTCTTGCCGATTCTCGAATTCCGTCCGTTCGAGTTTAAACTAGTTTTCTTTGACTGGTTTTCACTTGCCACAACTAGAATCTCACATCCTTGTAAAACCTGAATTTGAAAATTCAACTGATTTTCTAAACGCAATCTCTAGCTGTAGTCTATATCTCCCAACGACGATTTACAATTCGATGGTTCAGCGCGAAACAGTTGTAACTGCCTATAAACATATAGGCGGTTACAACTGTTTCGCGCCGAACCACCGAATTGCTTTACATCCCTGACCATATTTCGTAACCCACCATCGTTTTATATTCATTCTAATTGTCTTGTCGGGGGTAAGTGGGCGTGTTCAGTGATCAGCTAGGAATGACTCCAGTGATGACCTTCAATCGGGACTTGTCAGTTAGGAATGACTCCAGTGATGACCTTCAATCGGGACTTGTCAGTTAGGAATGACTCCAGTGATGACCTTCAATCGGGACTTGTCAGTTAGGAATGACTACAGTGATGACCTTCAATCGGGACTTGTCTAAAACTTTACGAACCAGGGTAAAAGTAAACAAAATAAATAAAAAAAAAAAAAAAAAAAAAAAAAAAATGTACGTGAAAGTGCAGAAAAGACAAATAATTTGATTGCTAATAAATCTGCTTTTCGAGCCAACATGCTGGGAGACATGAATAACGATTGTACTTTAAGGTGTTTTTAATTGGCAGGAATCATGAACTCAAATGGAAATTGTCTTTTAATTTCTCAGGATTTTCCCGTTGCAATATCAATAAAACAACGGGAGAGGCAATGCTTGTTTCTGTTTTTTAAAAACAAGAAACTTCTAAAAAAAAAAAAAAAATGTAGACACCATTATTTATCACAAGGCAAAATTAGTACTGCTTTGTAGAAGATGAGGGAAAGAAAAAATAGATACAAAATAGATACTTAATAAATGAATGTTTATTATGAGTTTATATATATATATATATATATATATATATATATATATATATATATATATATGAGGAAAAGAAAAAATAGATACAAAATAGACACTTAATAAATGAATGTTTATTATCAGTTGATATATATATATAACTCTATATAACTCTATAAAACTCTATATATAACTATATAACTATGTAACTATATATAATTATATATATGTATGTGTATGTGTGTGTGTGTGTGTGTGTGTTAGGTAACATTCAAAATAATTATTGAAAGCGGAAGGTTTCGACCGGGTCAGCCTGCGCAAGCCGTGCAGTCAGAGTAGAGTCAATATTTTTCTAGCTACAGATTTGGTCCCCTTTACTTTTATTGGGTAATATAATTTTTGCCCAAATCTAATACCCAAATCTACAAAATCATCTTTGGACGGTAAAAAATATCGTAACTACATTTTATTTCCTATCTCAAGTTCTCAAGTAAAAAATCGTTTGTGCTGTGTGTTTTAAGCTTTTTTTATTTTGTATAAAATACAGTTTTAATCCTATGCATCAAAATGGAATTGAAATATAGAATGTGTACGTATTTATCTTGAGGACTGAAGATAATAAACATATTTTTCGTTCTCAATGAGAATGTAGCTAAACTTCAAACTTGAATAAATCTTATAACAAGTTTTATTTTCTTATCAATAGTTAACCATAGGATCATAAAGGAAACACTTTTGTATGATAGTAAGACTCATGGCCCGAGAGTGTAACAAACCGATTTTAATATTTTTGATCGTATTTTTCTTAACCGTCATAATGACGTCATAGCGGAAATAATGACGTTATTTTATAAACAATATTGCATGTTTCGGAGAAAATATATTTCGATGAATTTATAGGTGACATATTGCAAAACTGTAGGCCATATTATAAATACAGTAATTAATTCGCGTTCATAAAATCTCGAAATTATTAAACTCGTCATTTTAATCAGATAAAAACTCGGCATAGCCTCGTTTTTATCTGTTTATAGATTGACTCATTTAGTCAATTCGGTATTCCTTGACCACTCTCCCAATAGCCTCGAGTGAAGATTGTAGTATTTCTCAATTGAGTAAGAAAAGGTTTCAGAAGCAATTTCTTCTTTTTCTACAATGTTTCCTCAATTATAAAATCACATGGACGTAACAACCAGGGATTTAACAGGAAAAGGTTAACAACAACCAAACAAACAAAAACAACTACAACTGAATGTCCTTTCCGTGTGTCCGGGTCAATATACATTTTGTACCTTTTTTTTATCTATGGCAAGGAAAAAGAGGACCTTGATATATTTTTTTCTTAACATTTTTATAACTTATATCTTTTACAAGGAATTTCATGAAACATCATTTTCTGATTATCCGTTTGTTTATACTGAATTATTCTGGTTCGATTACGACGAAACTTGTAAGATTATAAGAGTCACTCTCGAGCACTCATAATCCAGATGTTTCTACGTTTCCAAATGAGAAGCAGTGGCTTAAACCCCCACTGCTACCCGATTTTACGGATGGGCAGAATATTCTCTGTTACTAGGCAACCTAAAAACTATGTGTTTAATCAATTCCTGTGTCTTTGTTACAGAAAATGGCTTTGTAAAAAATGCATCAATTGTCATTTCTTCTATATCTATTTGACAACATTTCATTCTCATTCCATATTCTTAATGTATATCAGTAGGGAAAGACATAACACCTTTTGCTGTCAAAATTATTTATAACACGACGTAAGGCGCGGGAAAGAAATGCATCCATGAAAGATTTTTGATATGACCTTGGTAATATGCTAACGTGATTGCTACGCAAATGGGCGGATGACTGTTATACAGCCTTTATGTTACCGGAAAACGACGTCATAATAAATGCTCTGGCGGCATTTTACAAACGGCATTAAATGACCCCCAGATAATCTTCAATCGAAAAATTTCAAGGATTTCATCGATTTAAAGCAAACATAGAGGTCATACTACATACATGATATCAGATTCATGTTAACAAACCGTTGAAATGGGCGATAATCTTACGTAACCAATCAATTAACCATTGTCATGCTGTTTAAATTACCTTACTGAATTGGTGTAAAATCAAAGCGCTGAAAGTACTGATGCTTGTTGTTAAAAAATCAACATTTCTGTTAGAAATCAATTTCATAAACAAGTCTAGCAGGAAAAGTGCAAGCAGGTGGTGTGCACTTATGTGCAGGCTGATCTTGGTCTACATCTCCTGCCAAAACCGGAATATTCCGGGCTCAGCATGACAAGGGTTAATAGTGTTAATCAAATAGCAGATTTAGAAAACTCGTTATGTAAAAGATAAAAACTCGGCACAGCCTCGTTTTTAACTGTATCAAGATGACTCGTTCAATAAATGCGGTATATCTAGATCACTCATTCAATAACTTTGATTGATTTGTCATGCAAACGAGGAAAATGACTTCATGGATAGTTCATATCTGTCCTAAGTCCCTTGAATTTCCAGATTTTGTTATTGATCTTTTATTTTTATATTATGCTTAATGAAGATATTGACCGATCGCAGCTGTAAATCAAGGAATCAACTGATCAATCAAATACTTTATTCAGCCCTTTCCTTAGCTTTCAACTCCACCATTTTCCGCCATTTTTGTTAACCTTTTTTATTGATTTGGCGACTAAAACATCGTTACTTTAGCTTTTTCAAGATCGTTTAGATCACCAACCGACTATTCTACATGTTATATGCTAGTTGTCATAATTTCTGCAAAATTACGCCGATTAAAATCAAAGCGGGACTTCCTGTTGGAGTTAATGGGCGGGGCCTAGGGAGTCAGTGGTTGAGGCCAGCGATTGGTCAATTCAGATATGTGTACGAAATACAAAATCAAACTTTTTTTCAAACATTTTTATATTCTATCCAGCACTTATTATCGTTTTCCTCAATGCCTGTTATATATCTTTTTTTTCTAAGTATTTTATTTAATATAAAAAAGTGTTAAAAGCAATATTATTGATCAAATAAATCTCAGAAAAGCTGAAAGTATTATTATAGAACCTGCTCATACTGCGAAGCCGGCAGTCTTACCAGGATCATTGACCGGTCTAGTATCTGATGTTTAACCGCCAACTCATATTGTCACGGTAACTCGTCACAATGTTACTATTCCACATAAAATAATTTCATCCTCTACCAAAACCATCGATCACATTTCTTTTGATTGGTTATTAAAGGATATGAAAATCCATTCAATAGGAATAAAACTGTTGCTTTTTGCATCGCTAGACATAATTAATCGGTTAAAACTATGAACCACAAAACACTTAGTGGTTTCTAGAAAATGCTTTATTTCAATAAATACCCCGTCCTGTAAAAAACAAAAAGCCGCGTGCAATTCAATAACACGATCCGTACGCACGTATGGCCATAATGCAGTTAGCCATAACGGTTTTAATAGCTTATCATGGTTTTACAGTGTGTAAAAAATTCATTATTCCAATACTTCGGTTTAATAACCGTCACATTTTTTATATTATCAGCGACAGATGGGTTTCATTGTTTCAAATGCTATTTTTAGATTTTTTCATAACATTAGTGACGGTAGAGCATCACAATGAAAATGACACTTGTGATGTGTATCCATCACCATGAATGGTGACGTCTAGCCATCAGATACTGGACTGTGATATACCAAGATGACAAATTGGCCCCTTTTGGTGTGTCTCTATCTAAATGAAGAAGTCTGACTTACTTGAAGTGGGAGAATATCACCAGAGATAGGATCAGTAGAACGAGAGATAAGGAATAGCCTCCAATAAAAATGTAAATAGATGTTCTGTCCTCCTCAACCTAGAAAAACACACAATTATATAAGGCCTGTCGGGCGAAAAGGGACCTCCTTGGAAGAACGAAAAGAATCGACCCCGGTCGATATTTTTCGCCCTTTGTAGATTTTTTTTAAATTCTACAATGGTCAATTTATCTCTTCATATGTTTATTTTCAAAAACTACAAGCCGCGGCTATGACGCAGTTAAAAGCGCGTCGGACTCTCAATCATGGGGTCCATGGTTCGATTCCCGGCCGAGCCGAATATCTTTCCCAAACATTTGTCTCCCATCAATGGGGGGATGATCGTAAACCTAAGCTCAATGAGCAGCTGGAAGCTCGGAGAGGATGGAGTGATAGTTCTTTAATGGTGTGAGAAATACCAGGAGTTTATGGTCAGGTGATCCAGCCTTCGCGATATGACTGAAAGACTATTAAAAGTGGCATTGAAGCCCATTAAAAGTGGCATTAAAACCCATTCAAAATCAAACAAGAGACCCATGAGGGCCTGAGACGCTCTACTGGTTATCAAGTTTACCGTTAAAGAAATCTGACATTTAAGGAAGTTAATTGCTCAAAGAAGAATGCATAAAGAAAAAAAGGGGCTTTATGCCCTTTATCATTTTAAGCAACAATCCTCAAGGCCCCCTTTCCCATGTTTCATGACGGATCCACTCCATTTTCAAAAGAAAGTCACCTTATGACCCTACAATCATTCTGTGAATATTTCACCAGAATCTGACAATAATTGTGGACTTAATCACATAAACAGGATTGTTTTGAATGAAAATCAATAAGGCCCCTTTTCCTGTGTTTTCTGATGGATCAATTTCCACTTTCCACTTTCCACTTTCCTTACAACCCTACAATTGTCCTGTGAAATTTAAAAGACAATTTGATATTGATGGTGATCTTCATCACATACACAAGAATGTTTTGAATGATAATCTGTAAGGCCCCTTTTCCTGTGTTTCGAATGCCACAATTATTCCATGCATCTTTGAAGAGAATCCAATAAAACTGTTGACTTTATTGTGTTAACAAAGATATTAAATTCAAGTTCTCATAAGGCCCCTTTTCCCGTGATATTTTACTGTTGGTTTTATCATTCTATGAAAGTTAAAAGTGAATCCGATGAAATATTTGGAATTTATTATGTTTACTAGAATATTTAAAAAAAAATCATATGTCCCCTTTTTACATTATACTTGATGGATTGTACCCAGTTCTGAAAAGAACCATCTAAGTATTTGTACAATCATTCTGTGAAATTTTTAAATTGAATCCGGTGAAATCAAGGGACATCATTGTGTTAACCAGAATATTTAAGAGAGTTTTTCATAAGGCCCCTTTTTATGTGACCCTTGCTATAGTCAGATCCACTGTCAAAATCAACAATTGGAATGATGGTACAATCAATCTGTTTAATCTGTGGAATTTATTGTGTTAATGAGTTTATAGTGAAATATTCCTAGGGCCCCTTTTCTCATGATACTTTACAGAACAAACCAAATTTCAAAAGGAACAATTCTAATGAAGGTAGAATCATTCTTTAAAAGTTAAAGAGAATCAATGAAAACAGTGGACTGAATTGTGTCAAGAATTTTTGTAACTAAATTTTCATACGGCCCCTTTTTCCGTGAAACTTAACAAATCAGACCCAATGTACAAAGGAACAATCCTAATGATAGTTTGAAGAAAATGATAAAGACTGAGGACTTTATTGTAATGATGATGTCTTGTAATAAAATTTTTATAAGGTCCCTTTTCTTGTGTCACTTAACCAATCAGACCTAATTTACAAAGGAACAATCCAAATGATGGTACAATCATTCTATTAAAGTTTGAAGAGATTCTGATAAAGACTGAGGGCATTGTTGTGTTTATGAGGATTTGGTAATAATTTTTCATACAGCCCCTTTTCCTATGATACTAGACAGATCAGGCCCAATTTGGAAAGAAACAATCCTTATGATGGTACAAACATTCTGTGAAAGTTTGAACAGAATCTGATGAAAACTGCAGACTTTATCTTGGTGTCAAATTTTTAAAATAAAATTTTCATGAGGCTCCTTTTCCTGTGATATTTGAAGGATCAGGTCTCATGTCAGCATCAACAATCGCGATTATTGTACAATGATTCTGTGAAGGTTTGAATAAAATCCAATGAAAGCTCTGGACTTGGTTACAAGGATTATAGATAAAATTCTCTAAAGGCCCCTTTTACCATGATATTAGACAGATCACGCCTAATTTGAAAAGAAAGAATCCTCATGATGGAATAATCATTCTGTGAAAGTTTTAACAGAATCTGATGAAAACTGTTGACTTTATTGTGGTACAATGATTTTAAAATTAAATTTCATAATGCTCCTTTTCCTGTGATACTTGACGGATCAGGTCTAATGCAAACATCAACAATCATAACTATTGTACAATTATTCTGTGAATGTTTGAAGAAAATCCGATGAAAGCTCTGGACTTGATTTATAAATGAAATTTTCATAAGGCCCCTTTTCCTGTGCTTCTTGACAGTTCAAACCCTGTTATGAAAAGAATGATAGTTATGACCTTCCAATCATTCTGTGAAAGTTTCAACAACATCTGATCAAAGCTGTGGGCTTTATTGTGTTAACAGGGTTTTATTAATTGAATTTTCATATAGCCCCTTTTCCCATGTTACTTGATGGATCTGAACCAATTCCAAAGGGAACTCTTCTTACAAAAGTATAATTAATCTGTTTGAGTATAAAGACAACCCCATCTCATCTGTGGACTTACAAGCATTAATTAAGTTTTTTTTTAATTGAATTTTCCTAAGGCCCCTTTTCCTATGTTTCTCAATGGATCAGACCCAATTTGAAAGGAACAATTCTTATGATGGTACAATCATTATGTGAAAGTTTGAAGTCAATCAGGTGAAATCTAGGGCCATTAGGTGTTAACTAAGATTTTTTTTTATTAAATTTTCATAGGGCCCCTTTTCCCATGAAACTTGATGGATCAAACCTACTTCCGAAAGGAACAATCCACATAATGTAATAATCATTCTTGGAATGTTTGAGGAGAATTTGTTGAAAACTATGGACTCTATTATGTTTACGAAGACTTTTTCAATCCAGTTTTAAATGGGCCCCTTTTTCCCGTGATCCTCGACTGATCATACCAAATTTTGAAAGGAACACTTCTTATGACGGTACAATCATTCTGTGAAAGTTTGAAGTCAATCAGATGAAAACTGTGGACTCTAGCGTGTTAACAAAGATCTTTGAATTAAATTTTTATAAGGCCCCTTTTCCTATGTTTCTTGGGGAATCATATCCGATTCCAAAAGGTACAATCCTTATGATGGTACAATTATTCTGTGAAAGTTTGAAGAGAATCCGTTGTAAATTGTTGGCTCTAGATTATTATGGAGATTTTATTATTAAACATTTCATAAGGCCCCCTTTCCCTGTGTTTCTTGAAGGATCATACCAAATTTCAAAAGGAATAATCCTTATGATAGTACAATCATTCTGTGAAAGTTTGAAGGGAATCCGATGAAAACTATTGACTCCAGAGTGTTAAAGAGTATTTCTTAAAAGATTTCGATTAAATTTTCATAAGGCCCCTTTTCCCGTGTTTCCAGATGGATCTTACCAAATTCCCAAAGGAACAATCCTTATGATGGTACAATCATTCTGTGAACGTTTAAATACAATCTGATGAAAACTGTGGACTCTAGAGTATTAACAAGAATTTTTTAATTGAATTTTCATAAGGCCCCTTATCCCCTGTTTCATGACAGATCAGACCCATTTTCGAAAGGAACGATCCTTATGATTGTACAATCATTCTGAGAAAGTTTGAAGAGAATCCGATGAAAACTGTGGACTCTATCGTGTAAACGAGGATTTTTAATGGAGTTTTAAATTGAATTTTCATAAGGCCCCTTTTTCCATGTGTCTTGACGGATCATACCAAATTTCGAAAGGAACGATCCTTGTGTTGGTACAATCATTCTGTAAAATTTTGAAGAAAATCCAATGAAAACTGTAGACTCTATCGCGTAAACGAGGATTTCTAATGGAATTTTTATTAAATTTTCATTAGGCCCCTTTTCCCATGTTTCTTGACGGATCATACCAAATTTCGAAAAGAACGATCCTTATGTTGGTACAATCATTCTGTGAAAGTTTGAAGAGAATCTAATGAAAACTGTGGACTCTATCTCATAAACGAGGATTTTTTAATTAAATTTTCATAATGCCCCTTTTCCCGTGTTTCTTGACGGATCATACCCATTTTCGAAAGGAACGATCCTTATGATTGTACAATCATTCTGAGAAAGTTTGAAGAGAATCCAATGAAAACTGTGGACCCTATCGCGTAAACGAGAATTTTAATTGAATTTTTAAAGAATTTTCATAAGGCCCCTTTTCCCGTGTTTCTTGACGGATCATACCCATTTTCGAAAGGAACGATCCTTATGATGGTACAATCATTCTGTGAAAGTTTGAAGAGAATCTGATGAGAACTGTGGACTCTATCGTGTAAACAGGACTTTTTAATTAAATTTTCATAAGGCCCCTTTTCCCGTGCTTCTTGACGGATCATACCCATTTTCGAAAGGAACGATCCTTATGTTGGTACAATCATTCTGAGAAAGTTTGGGGAGAATCCAATGAAAACTGTGGACTCTATCGCGTAAACGAGGATTTTTAATTGAATTTTTAATTAAATTTTTATAAGGCCCCTTTTCCCGTGTTTCTTAACGGATCATACCCATTTTCGCAAGGGACGATCCTTAAGATGGTACTATCATATTGTGAAAGTTTGAAGAAAATCTGATTAAAACTGTGGACTTTATCGCGTAAACGAAGATTTTTTAATTAAGTTTTAATAAGGCCCCTTTTCCCGTGTTTCTTGACGGATCATACCCATTTTCGAAAGGAACGATCCTTATGTTGGTACAATCATTCTGTGAAATTTTGAAGAAAATCCAATGAAAACTGTGGACTCTATCGCGTTAACGAGGATTTTTAATTGAATTTTTAAATAAATTTTCATAAGGCCCCTTTTCACGTTTTTTTTGACAGATCATACCCATTTTCGAAAGGAACGATCCTTATGATGGTACAATCATTCTGTGAAAGTTTGAAGAGAATCCGATGAAAACTGTGGACTTTATCGCGTAAACGAAGATTTTTTAATTAAGTTTAGTTAGGCCCCTTTTCCCATGTTTCTTGACGGATCTGACCAAATTTCAAAAGGAACGATCCTTATGATGGTACAATCATTCTGTGAAAGTTTGAAGAGAATCCGATGAAAATTGTGGACTTTATCGCGTAAACAAGGAAAAGTTTAACGGACGGACGACGGACGGACGGACGGACGCACGGACGGACGGACGGACGCACGGACGCACGGACGGGAAAAAGCCATCGCTATAGCTCTAGAGGCCTTCTGCCAGAAGAGCTAATAAAAACTAAGCTATATATGCCGTTTTACATTTTGTAATCAGATATCCAAACCGGTACCTTTTCGCTTGAATGATTAGAAGAGTGTCGTATCACTTCCATGGAAAAATGTTTGTATGTTTTCCCTACCATTTTCATTCATTTCTGTCCAGATTTATGCCACTTTACTATATTTCGGCAACATTATTTAAAGTTACCATAAACCTTTTTAGATTCCGCAGTAAACTGGTGACACAATGCAAACAAAAATACACATTTCATTTCTTATAATTGAATTTAATACATCCATAGAATGAAAAAAATGTCAAATGCTGTAGGTAGAGTTTTGTAGGGAACTATTTTTTTGCATGATCATAAAATAGTTTCTAAATCGGTATTGTCAATGGTGGCCTGGCACAAGTTGTTTTACCAATCAGAACGCATGCATTTTTTAGAAGAAACTATAATCAAATTTATTGAGGTATGAAAATAGAAAATAACCTCAGACTGCATAAAACAAGAAATCGGTTTAATTTAAGAAAAATATTATCACTTAATGGGAAACACATCGTTGATGCCTAAAGCATATGGTAATTTGGAAAAGAACGGAACCCTTGTTTCCGTAATTCACTTTTTGGCCTACTCAAAAAGTAGAATTTAGGTGGACTTACTTCCACTTTCCCAGAATCTGTTTAGCTGAATAGTCGAAAAGTGGAAATTTTTGACCTGACAATCGCTGTAAAACTTTCTCTACTTTTCAACATCACGTTTGACTAGAAATACGGAAATAAGGAACTATTAACTTAAACTTGATAGCGCATAATTCCTTCTTTTCGGGTTCCTCGTAGGTTGAAAAGTTGATGGCGGTGACAGGATTTCGTAGAAAAGACTCTTACTTACCATAGTCGAACCTCCCCGACATAGGCTGTAGTTAGACCACTGCGCCCCCGATGTCTTGACAAACCATGTACCATTCTCTGTACATTCCTTGAAGGCATATTCTGAAGTTAAGAAATGTTGTATATAGAGATGGTTACGATAGAGATACATATTGTATTTGCTTTGAGCTGCGTAGGAAAATCTTGATATTCCACGAGATATTCCACACAAAGTGTCCTCCTCAGCTCAAAGCAAATAGATGTTAAATCGCAATCGTAACATAATGTTAGATTTATCATAAAAATAATTGTGAAACGTTGGAGCAGAAATTAATTTAGCCCGTACATTATTTTTCACCCGTTTAGTATCTTTCCTCGCGAAAGTTCCATTTGTTTTCTATAATAATAAATAAACTTTATTTTCAAAAGATAAAACATCAAAACTGCAATTAGATTTAGAATGACCAAAAAGTGTCTATGTTATAATATCGCCCCATTCTCTCTGTCTCTCTCCTTCTTTCAATCCATTAATAAACGAAAATCAATGATGAGAAAAATCACGAACATTGGACAAACAACTTGAGATTATTTGAAAATATGTTAAAAGATGAGAGCCATCAATCACTTGTTAAATGACGTCATCATGACATCATCTTATAGCAAACATTACATCAGTAAATTCCAGGAATAAATTCAAATGCTAAAAACTGTTATTTACGTGATGTAAAACACTGTTTCTCGATTTTTTTAGACAAGATGATAGCCAAAGCCTCATTTAGTAACTCTTCGATTCTAGACTCAGTCAAGGTTATCTTGTTCCAAAGATCTGATGACAGATCCTATATCGAGGGTTTATCGCAACACTCTCGTAAGTGCCTATATAAGGGGAATACTCTCATAAGTGCCTTTAATAGCTCAACACTCTCGTAAGTGCATATATAAGCGCAACACTCTCGTAAGTGCCTATAATAAGGGCAATATTCTCGTAAGTGCCTATAAGAGTGCAATACTCTAGTAAGAACCTATAATAGCGCAACATTCAGTTAAGTGCTTATTTTAGCGCAACACTCTCGTAAGTGCCTTTATTAGCGTCACACTCTCGTGCCTATAATAAGGGCAATACTCTCGTAAGTGTCTATAATATGGGCAATACTCTCGTAAGTACCTACATTAGTGTCACACACTCGTAAGTACCTATATAAGCGCAGAATTCCCTTTAGTGCGTTTAATAGCGCAACACTCTCGTTAGTGCCTATAATACGGGCAATACCCTCGTTATTGTCTATAAAAAGGGCAATACACTCGTAATTGCCTGTATTAGCGCCACGCATTCGTAAGTACCTTTATTAGCGCAACACTCTCGTTAGTGCCCATAATAAGGGCAATATTCTCGTCAGTGCCTATCATATGGGCAATACTCTCGTAAGTGCCTATATTAGCGCAACACTCGTAAGCACAGCACTATCTTAAGTGTCTTTATTAGCGCAACACTCTCGTAAGTGCCTATAATAAGGGCATTACTCTCGTAAGTGCCTATAATTTGGGCAATACTCTCGTAAGTGTCTACATTAGCGCCACACACTCGTAAGTACCTATATTAGCGCGACACTCTCTTAAGTGTCTTCAATAGCGCAACATTATCGTAAGTGCCTATTATACGGGCAATACTCTCGTAATTGCCTATAAAAAGGGCAATACTCTCGTTATTGCTTATATAAGCGCTACACATTTTTAAGTACCTATATTAGCACAGCACTCACTTAAGTGCCTTTATTAACGCAACACTCTCGTAAGTGCCTATAATAAGGGCAACACTCTCGTAAGTGCCTATAATAAGGGCGATACTCTCGTAAGTGCCTATATTAAGGCAACACTCTTGTAAGTGCCTATATTAGCGCAACTCTATCGTAAGTGCCTATAAAAAAAGCAATACTCTTGTTAGTGGCTATTTTAGCGCAACACTCTCGTAAGTGCCTATATCAGCGCAACACCCTTGTAAGTTCCTATATTAGCGCAATACTCTCGTAAGTGCCTTTTTTTTGGCATAACACCATCATAAGTGCCTATATTAGCGCATCATTCTCGTAATTTCTTGTGTTGATATCAACTTTCGGTCTGAAAAAAGGGCCGGATTGTCCATGGTTAATATTCATTCCTTTAGATCGACGACAAGGTTTGCGCCCTTAGATACAGAATATGTTTCGTCCAAATAATTTTCGTGCCTGACAATACAAATCTCTTAGCGTCTTAAAGCACGGATTTCCCCTAAAAATTCCATTTAAACTCTCGCCCACCTGGAGAGGCAATCCAAGATAGCGAACAGAATTTTTTAAAATCAAAATTCGTTGATATTAATGCGTACGGTACCCAGGGGCCGAAGATAACGAATATGATAGGAATAAATATTTAACAATAGAAAAAGCTGTATCGAATAGGCCTTTAATAAATAGAATAATCAACTTGTCCATCGGACTCGTTTTTCAACGCCTAACAACGCATTTCCGTGAGAGATTTTTCATATCAAAAATAACCAGTTGATTATCCAGTATTTCTTTTGTATAAAACGTAAGACGTCGGAACAAAACATTACCAATTGAATAAAGGAATAGCACGTAACTGAAGTAAAAATATATTCAATATTTTTTGGTACAAAAAAGTGGGAAAAAAAGAAAGAAAACACTATGGAAAATAAGGGAAGGCTAGTCATGAACATACATGTATTATCTTTCCTTTTTATTAGGTGTTCAGAGTGAAATTTATTTTGAATGTTGCCGGAGCTTTACATACTTAGTCAAACATAATAAATGATTAACAGATGTACTCTATTATCTGAGAAATCAAACATTTGGAAAGAGGAAAATGAGATATATTGTATTGTGGAAAGGGTTGACTTATTCATAGCACACAACCCTTCCCTTTTCCCAACTATGTTCTCTAAATTGTCAAATATTGAAATTATCAAGAGAAAAGGTTAAACGTTCTAACATTGAAATGTACTTAGTATACATGTATAGGTTATTGATAGCATATTATTGATCTTATATGGAGTTTCACTAGATTTTTTTTAATTTCAACCAATACAGCAATGACTTCCCTTTCTTCAGTATTTTCTAGCTAGCTTTTTAGTACTTATAGACCGAAAATGTTTAATGTCGTCTTTTCACAAAATGGCGTTAAGATTTTCTTTTCACAAAGGTGAAGATTTAATTTTTTTACAGTTTATTGCCATAAAGTGAAACCATAATATAAATGGAGTATGTAAAGCATTGTTTTTATCTATTTATTGATGTTTAGTTTAGTATATTCTTTTTTTCATAACCACGTATTCGATATCACATAACTCGCAGTTGACGAAAAAGCAAACATATCGGAAAAATATTTCAGCGATGTGCTTCTTGTAGTAATTGCATTTTCCCCACGATTAACAGTAGATTTTGCGATCGCTGGATGCGTATAAAATATGGTGCTATCATTATTATTATTATTCTTTTGAAATACAAAATGTAATTGTTCTTTGTAAAAACATTTTGACTATCCGTAAATACATCTACATGTATGATAATAACACCACTAAGATTTAAAATAAATAGTGATTAGTTTATAACTAAGAAACAACAACAACAATCTCAAAAGTTAAAATTGTTGGAATCTGTTTTGAGAAAACACTTTCTGCAAGCTTACCTCTGGAATCAAACCCAGGAATTGCCGGACAATTAATTTTCGCGGTCTTGCCAGGTAAGGTATCGGGCCAGCAACCTCCAAATCGGTCAATAGTGCGCTGACAAATAAGGCCATCTGAAAGTAAACAGTGATAAACGGTCTTAAACCTTTCCTATTTTGAAAAATTTCAGACCTGTCCAAATCTAAGGGGGTTGTAGAGAAGAATTTAAAGCGGGTTTAATTTGAAAACAAGCTCGCTTAGAAAATGGTCGCTTTGCACACTTTTTTTCTCTATGAGAAGGGTGAGAAAAAAATTGCCATTCGTAAGAGTTGATAACCTCCACTGTAGCTTTGGTGGTTTGGGAGGGGCGTTATCGTGAAGAAAGAGGGCATTGTTTGTGCTAACCTGGGACGCATTTGCCTGAGCTTTTCTCTGATGCTTTTCAGAATTAGCACTTGGCAGTAACAGTTTGACATTTTGTCATGAAATCAGTAAGTACCATTCCTCGTGAATCCCAAAAGGCAACACGCATGACTTTGCCAGCCGAAAGAGATAGCTTAAACTTTTTAGGAGTCGGGGAACCAGCTCGTTTCCGCTGCTTTGACTGAGTTTTTGTCTGAGGTTCGGACTAATGAAACTACATCTCATCCCCAGTGATAATGCGGTTCAAAAACGCATCTCCTTCACAATTTAAACGACTAAAATGCTTTTTTTCTCGTTGCCCTTTGATCTGCAGACAGCTGCCCAGGCACCCACCTGGCACTAACCTTGCTTATGCCTAGGTGTTCGTGTAAAATCTTGTGTGCCGATGCATTACTGATGCTAAACTTAACAAAGATCCCATAATAGACGAAACACCTATCATATATCAGAGTGCAAAATACTGTGTTAACATAACTATTATTGACCATAAACTGACCACGTAATTTGCGAATGAATGTAGATTTCACAAATATATAATATGTGTATATAGCTGCACGTGGAAAGAGAGGAGCATGAAAAGTCCGGATATTTTTCTGACCTTCCCCCGTCTCTATTGGTATGATTCATTACCTCCGATCATTACAATAAATTTCATACACTTGCGAAGCTTTTCAGAAAGTCAGTTTTTTCATACTAGGTCTTCAGTTCGTCAAGATTTTTTAGTAATGGATAAAGGTTTTCTGAACTAGAACAAAGCCAAACTGATTACAAACATGATCAATTTTTGAGGGGGATAAGCCCCCTTCGCTGTGAAAACCCACAGATTTTAAGTGCTAACCGGGCCAATATTCTACAGACGAAATTGCATGTCTTTCATACGTAGGTCGGAGTTAACTTTTCAATGTAATCAATAAACACATTGGTTCTAAAATTTAAGTGACGGATCTCTGGCCACGCCCACTGACCACCGCCATGGTAGTTCGACTTAATCGTGTATTATAACCATTATATCTCAACGATGTTTACTATGAAGTTTCAACAATTTGCAAAAAGAATGATAAATATAAAGTTTTGTTGCAGTCTTATGTTAATAGAAGCTATGAGTCCAAAATTATGATTGAACATAACAACAACCTCCAAAATATATGAAAATTACCTTGGAGGATCCAGGATCTCTGTAAAGAGGGTTCATTATTACTCATCGGGAGGGGTTGTTTCATTTTCCTACTGCAAAAAGCGGTCGTTTAAGAGAATAGTCGCTTTGTACACTTTTCCCCAAGGATATGACAGATTGATTAGATTGCATACATATTATTGGAGAATTCTCACTTAATCCAATGTTGTTGGGACTCATCAGAATCGTCTCATAAGTTAAAAAACATAGAATTTAGTTGTGATTTTACTTTTTAGCAAAATGTCTCCACTTCTCTAGAAACATTTCCGTTTAAAAAAGGATTCGATTATGGTCGCTTAATGGGTGTGGCCGCTTTATAGAAGCGGTCACTCCAGCAGGATCGACTGTGTTATTGACTTTGTTGAATATCCCCACGACTTTGAAATGATTAGGCTACAGAAGGGGGTTCAAAACAACCAGCGAAACCCTCTTTATCCACTATACTGCTTGTCTTTTTTTTATTTGTGTATAACCATTCTAAATTAGTTTTGCCAAGCTTTGGTGTTACTTTAACCATTTCCAGTTCAATCCCTGTTTTTTACGTCCCATCTTTTTATACTTGAGAAAACGTTTTGAAAAAAAGAAATTGCTTCTAACGATCAATTATTTTTTTTCCGTAACATTTTCTACCCTACGGGTTGGCTAATTTTCAAATTACGCTCACTTTTGATTGCTGTCTGCAATTTCTTTCAAATTTGACAAGATCAAGATTTTGAAAAACATGGACAGGTTAATGACATCAATAAGAAATACAACAAAAATCATGGTTCCTGCATATAAATTCATGCCCATCCTTGCATACATTTATTCTCTTTCATTTTATTCAGATTACAATGGTCTAGGTTTCAAACACCTCTACTTTCATTTTCTTTGTCACTAATTAGAAATGTGAAATTATTATATATGGTGTAATTCACTAACGCGCCACATTTTCATCTTTGATATTTCGTGACAGTTTCCAAATTATAGGTTTACGAACAAAAAGAAATCTTCAACTGGGTTCTACCCTTCATTCTATTACCAGCCTGATGACGTAAGGAGTGGTTTATAGCTCTTGGAAAAACAGACGTTCTAAAAATACAAACGGTAAATAAGAAAGTTCGTATTAATACCACCGTTTCGCATTTTTTTGAACTTAGACTAAACTGGAGATTAAGAAATGTAGTGCCGTTTACAACATAAAATAGGCACACAAGTGTAATTTATTAAAGGAAGCTTCTATAAATCTAAATTTTGATATCTATAAATTCATGATATAGCTTATTTTGTTTTTGCATACACCCCCCCCAAAAAAAAAAAAAAAAAAAAAAAAAATAAAAAAAAACACAACCCATACAATGTCGTTTGTAAACTGTGTCATTATTCACAATGTGACGTCATTTTCTTAGAACCATAAGGCTTCACCTGCTTCACTTAGTTAAGAAACTAACTGAATAAAACTCATATAATATCGAAAATTATGAAATGTCCCATTTAAAAGTCATTGGACAAATCAAATCGTAAACCAAGACCGGGGATGAACTTTGAACAGGGACGTGAAAGATCTGGTTTGTGTGTTTGACAGCGACTCTATAAGCTTAAAGCTTTCGTCGCAAACGTACTAAAATAAATTAGTATAAATTTATAAACTAACTTTGAACTCCAACATTGGTCGATATTTGTGTGAAGCATAGTTGTTGGTTTGGCGACTTAAACGTCGTAACCACAATTTATTGAAGCTATAGTTAGGACGTTTAGGTCGCAAACCAACAATTTTACGTTTTTATGTTCAATAGCCGTTTAATACCAAAGTCGAACTTCCTGCTGATGTCAGTAGGCCATGTCTGTTATCCATCCGTCAATGTTGCTCGTAATTGAGTTTGTGAAATTGTTGAATTCCACACACCTGCTTATAGTGAACAATTCAATCCATTACCTAACGACAAAATGTTAGACCGGTTCAAATTCAATATTATACAGACGACATTTTAAGTTCAGGACACCCTAACTAATTCTGTGCAACAGGAAAGAATACATTGTGCAAAATGAAGATATTGCTTGTTACAAGCATTCTTTCAATTTACACAATTATCACAGGCGTTCTCTCTTTTAAAGGAGCACAGAAAAGCGGGATTGTGTGGGACTTTGTTAAAGCGTACTTTTGACCCTTCTAGGGCACTATAATTCATTCCTTGTGCCACTATGACATAGATGGCACACCTTATCTTTTTGAACTCTCCAATGTTTTATGAAGAGTATATGTATTGACTCTATCTCGAGGTGGATTTCTAATGAATTAATTTTACTGAAAAATTTAATACAAATCTATCACAGTATCACACATACCAGGAAAATAAGTATTTTTGTATTTAACCAAATGAACTTGACACCAAGTAATCAATCAGCCTTTGTGTTGAAAAGAACTGGGAAACCTTAAATCTGTATCAATCTTCTTTCAGATAAAATGTTACAAAAACCGACTACGAATTTCGATAAACTACGGAACCTCATAAGAGGCATCCCATATCTTTTTAATACGCAATTTATTCAAATTTTTCGAAATTACGAAATAATACGGAATGGCATAATAACGAAATACTCTTCAAAGGATTTCGTAATTATGGATTAAAATTTCGACACATCGATCATGTGATGTATTTGAATCAAAATAGAAAGAGCTGATCTAGAAAGGGCGAGACAATGAGTCCAGACTCCCCTCTAAAAAATATGGCAAGAAGATTCGGAAAATCAAGGTATCACACTGTTAGTAAGCAACCAAAAAGTCGTACTTACAGGTGTGTTCAAGCTGTAGCTAGGACATAATACTCACCAACTGACGAATAATTTAACACGAGTCTATTTTCGGTTGGATCCCCTCTCAACTGAGAAAAATCTGGATCCGCGAATGAATAGGTACACATTTTAAAGTTTGAACTCTGGTTGATCCAAATTTACAGACCTCACAAAAAGGTTTATAGAAATGAGGTAAATTTTATTTCGTGTATGCAATCCTGTATTTCATTGAGAGGAAAATTAAATTACCAGCTTGTGAGAGATTCGCCGTCAAAAAACCCCCCAAAAAACATAATCTCTTCGTTAATTAGAGATATCAGCACTAAACTTGGAAATTGAAAAGAACTTACTTTATAGTCTGTTAATAACTTTCTTTGTGCTGAGGAAAAACAAATTGTCCGTTCTATCTTTGGATTCGATAGCGTGCCATTTGCATCTCAAAGGATGGCCGTTACATATGCATATAACGCTAAATCTCACACAGCCTAGCTCATCCAGATTTTAGACAGAATTGGAGGATCGTTGACCACGCCTACTGAACTCCGACAGGAAGTACCGCTTAGTTATAAACGGCGTTAAAATTTATAGCCAGTTGCATGTAACATAAGCAAAATGGTTGGTTTGCGATCTAAAGGTTTAAGTCGCCTAACCAACAAAAATGTTTCACTAAAATAACTACTTATGTCGGACTTCAGTTTATTTTCGATTTATGATTTGATTGGTCGAATAATTATTTGACTGACACCGCGATCCGTCAAGAGCAACAGTAAGAACAAACATGCTACAGACAATAAAGGGGTCATACGGGAAATTCAATCATAGAGGGAAACTTGGCAATCACGAACATCTTTGATCATTTTGCTTCTTGTTTGGCATTTCGTGATTATTTTGCAGTGTTTAGGTAAAGATTCAGAAGGAAATGCCATATCACAAATCTGTCTGTATAGATAAATATCAATACGAATCGAACAGTTTTGTGTCAAGGAAATCACCTGAAAACATTAGTTAGAGCATTGGTGCTTTCAAAAATTGATCGGCGAGTGTCCCGATAATATAGTTAACAATCGGGGCTGCAAATCATTGAATAAATCTACCAATGAAATAATTCATTCAATCTGAAATTGAGGTTTCATCTCCAACATTGGCCGCCATTTGTGTGAAGTATTCTTGTTTTTGGCGGCTTGAACGTCGTAACTACGACTTGGTAAATCTGTAGTTACGACGTTTAGGTCGATAACCAACCATTAAAGTCTTTGCAACGTTTTAAAACGAAGCTGGACTTCCCGTGGGGAATAAGTGGGCGGGGTCAACGATTGGCCATAGGCAGACCAAATAAGAAGGACGGAAAACCGTTTTGTTACTTTCCGTGTATTTCTAAGCAAAGTATTCTTATTATGATTTTTGGATATTTTGGAAATAAAACGTGCCAGAATTTGGATTTATTATCCAAATACAAGGTCGACTTATAAATAATTGCACGTATACCACGTGCTTTTAACCAATTCCCACACATTGACACTTTTTGACGCCCCCAAATAGATAAAAAAAATGGGGAAACATAGTGTGAAATGAAGAAATTGTTTGAAGCAACCAATTTCTGCATTTCCTACAATGTTTTCAAACCAGAAAATCGAATATAATAATAATAATAATAATAATAATAATAAAATAAAAGTTAAATAAAACTTTAAATTATCGTCTGCAACTCCTTTAAAATCGGTCTAGTCTAAAATTTTGTCGTCTGGAAATTGGTTAACGCTATTCGATTAATGATTGGTACGAAAAGACATACAGTTTACAGCAATCATATATAATGACGTTGCTAGGTTATGTGTCGTTTTTTCGAAGGAATATTAGACATAAATTTGACATTCTACGGTTGGAAGATGCAGACAAACGGACAAATACTTTAATAAAGATAAAGATAAGTAGTTTTTATTTCTTAAAAATAACACATTCTTTCTAACGATTCATTAAAACAATATTCGGTTTATAAAAGAAAAAGAAATTGATGAGAATAGTGAATTAAAATTCCGTATCAAATTTATTATGCAAACAAAGGAAACGGAAAACCTTAGTTTTTTAAAAGCTGGCTATGACAGCAGGCAATTCCTCATTTCTAGAATTTTACATAAAATGCCGTTTGCCAGTGTTAGAATTGTCAGAAATACTTATTCTCAATAACAACTTTTAAGATTGAAGTGAAAAAAAAATCCAAAACAAATGTCGTTTGCCACATTGTACTATTTATCATTTGTTTTGCACGAATGAATTGACATAAAAACATTTGAATCGTAATGTTCTAAAAGCCTGTATTTGAATAAGAAAACAAGAAATTTATATATGTATATATATTGTTATAAAATGAGGTTTTCAAATTTTGTCATTACAGAAATATGAAATTCTCCTACAGTGCAGTAAAGGTTTTTATTAGAGATAAACTTCTTAATATTCGGCATTTGTAGTAAAGTTTCGGTGATTTTCGCCGACCCCCCCCCACAAAAAAAGGAGAAAAAAGAAAATCGAAAACATTTATCATGACAAAATTGACGGACACAATTGCCAATCAAAAAAAGGCTCGACCAATTAAATCGTTCAATTAAACCGGGAGTGAACTTTGAGCTCCGACCCCAGCCGACATTTATGTCTAGCATTCTTGTAAGTTTGGCGACTTAAATGTCGTACCTAGAGCTTTTAAGGTCTATTTGAGAAAGAAATAAATGCTCTACTTCTAATGGCAGAGAAGCCAAGAGTGTATTTATAACTTTGTCGCTTATAAATACAAAATTTGTTGAATTTACACATAAAATGAACGTTGCATGGATTAATGCAAAAAAGAAACCATTGTTGGACCTTTTGGGACAAATCAACATTTCACAAATGAATTATATTCGATATCCTTATGACGCCATTAATATCTTTGAATCTGCTGATATTACTTTCAGGAGCACCAAATAGATGAAAGCAGGGTTCAATCAAAACATTGCGTCTATCATTTTGATAATTTTGCTGTTTTCAGTTAAATTATCATTTGACAATCCCTAAAAAAATTGAGATAATCTACAGGGAAGCCATAAACACCACCAATAGCCCTTTTATAGATCTTAACCCCTTAAAAAGCAGGAATGAAGTACAAATATAATGAACAAATACGCAGTTCCTCGTAGCTTCCGAGTGCTTCACTACATAGTTAGAGATGTTTGCTTTATAATAAGGTATTGAACAGAACAGAACTTTGAAGTATTAAATAGGTTTCTTATACACGGTATATCAAATTCAGCCGTGCCTCTGTGAGTTATTTATCCCCTTTTGTCCGGCGTACGTCCGTCGTGCGTCGTGAGCCGTGCGTCGTGAGTCGTCCGTCAACGATTTCTTTGAACGACATCTCCCCCCAAACCACAGGCCAATTCGAACCAAATTTGACAGAAAATAGCTTAAAAAATTGAGATCCGTTAAAACTCAAGTTTCCATGACAACAAAAGTGAAATAATAAAATTGTTCTCATCATGACCCAGAAGGCGTAGAGCCTTGATATTTTGCATGAAGCATCAGTGCATTTACCTTTTCAAAATAGCTAAAATCATAACCCTCGCATGTCCAAATGGTGAGTTTATAAAGAAATAAATAACTATCCCCTCCCAAACCACGTGGCCAATTTGAACCGAAATTGGCAGAAATGATCCTTATGGGCCCCCCTTCAAAAATATCTTAAAGAATCGAAATCCGTTAAAAATTCTGGTTGCCATGGCTTCAAAAGTAAATTTGTTTAGAAAAAATCTTCTCTTCCTGACCCAGAAGGCGTAGAGCCTTGATATTTTGCATGAAGCATCAGTGTATTAACCTCTTTCAAAATAGCTAAAAGCATGTCCCTCGGGCCCCAAGGGGCGGAGCCTAGGGGGGATGGGGCTTATGTAGGAATAAAGAACGACTTTTAAAAGAAATCTCCTTCCAAACCTCTAGGCCAATTTGAACCAGATTTGGCCCAAATGTTCCTTAGGTTGTCCGATTTGAGAATAGCTAAAGGAACTGAACTCCTTTAAAATTCTGGTTTCCATGGCAAAAAAAGTGAAGCTTAAAAAAATCTTAAAAAATATTCTCCTTCTGAACCAGAAGGCGTAGAGCCTTGATATTTTGCCTGAACCATCATTATATTGACCTCTTTCAAAATAGCTAAATTCATGACCCTCGGGTCCCAAGGGGCGGAGCCCCAAGGGGCGGGATTGATAAAGAAATGAAGAATGATTTTTAAACGAGATCTCCTTCCAAACCACTGGCCGATTGAACCGAATTTTGCAGATATGTTCCTAGGTTGTCCCCTTTAAAATAGCTTAAAGAATTGAAATCAGTGAAAACTCTTGTTACCATGGCAACAAAAGTGAAATTCTAAATTTAACTAACCTCTCCTCCTGCCCAAAAAGCCATAGAGCCTTTATATTTGCAAGAAGCATCGGTATATTGACCTCTTACGAAATAGCTAAAATCATGACACTCGGTCCCCAGGGGCGGAGCCCAAGGGGTGGGGTCATATCGAAATAAAGAACGTTTTTAAACGACGTCTTCTCGACAACCACAAGGCCAGTTTGAATCAAGTTTGGCAGAAATGTTCCTCATGTGATCTCGTTTAAAAATAGCTTATAGAATTTAAATCCGTCAAAAAGTAAATTTTTGAAGAAACCTTTAAAATTCTTCTCCTCCTGACCAAGAAGGTGTAGAGCCTTGTCATTGTGCATGAAACATCATTATATTAACCGCTTTTAAACTAGCTAAAATCATGACTCTCGGGTCTCCAGGAGTGGTGCCCGAGGGGTGGGGTTTTAATAGAAATAAAGAACGATTTTTAGATGACATCTCCCGAAAAACTACAGGGCAATTCGAACTAAATTTGGCAGAGATGTTTCTTAGGTAATCCCGTTTAAAAATAACTAAAAGAATTGAAATCTGTTGAATACACTTGTTGCCATGGCAACATAAGTGAAACTTTAAGATAATCTTCAAAAATATTCTCCTCTTGAACCAGAAGGCGGAGAGCCTTGATATTTTGCATGAAGCATCAGTTCATTGACTTCTTTCTAATTTCCAAAATTAAAACGCATTGATCCAGAGGGAGGAAAAATGTTCTCTACCTTTCAAATTAGTCCTAAAGCCTTGGTCTTTGACATGCAGACTTTGGGATCCCAAGGTACAGAGCCTATACATATTTAAGGTGCAACAAATTGTATCTTATGAAATTTGACTGTTTAAAGAAAAAAGAGCTTTTATCTCAGGTAAGCGCCCCAGGGCCAACGACAGTCTTGTTTACGTTTTCTATTTGGCAAAGCGTATCATAGCGAGCTTGTGATCTTTTCTAAAATCATTGATATACAAGGTATGTATATGATTCTAATGTGAGAAATTTTGTTCCTACGAGAGCCGCAGAGCCCCTAAAGAATAAGAATAAGTGCATACGTAAAATACTAAAGTTATGGAACTTCGTTATTGGGAAAATACCTATCATTATTCAGAATTTCGACGTTTTCGTTCTAAAACCTCTTAACTATAGCTGGATTCAAGCTGTTGTTTCAAGGTTTTAGAACGATAACAACTGAAATGCATTATTTAAACAATCAAAAGTGCTAGAAGAGTCCATTAACTCGGGTCTTACGGTGTCAAAACTACTGGATATAGATAGGGACAACGTTTCGCTATTATCTTTAATTATGTCTACATTTTACCTTTCTTTATCCTAATTGCAAGTGTTTAGTAACTCAAGTGATAAAAACTGAACAAGCCATTTAAGTGGGAGTTCATTTAAATAGGCTTTATCCCATTTGACATCATTTTCGGACTTTTCCAAACTTGATATCTTTAAATACCCTTAATCGGATATCAAAACAACAACAACAATACAAACAACCCAAACGAAACAACAACACCACACAACAAATATTCCGAATATCAGCGAATTTTTAATTTTGTCGACGATTTTTTCGCTTTTGTGTATTAAAATACCAGACAATAAATAATATGAACATCATTATAGTTGACTGCGTTTCGTGACGCAAAACAATAATGCTCGCAGTTTGCTGGCAATAAGTTCATCATTCTTCAAAAGAAATCATGGCAAGTCTGCTTGATAAGTACACACAGACCTGGTCAAAAATGTAGAAATCAATCGCAACATGAAATTAGTCTGTTAGAATCGAAAAGTATATACTTCGCCTTAGATGTTGACATTCACAGCGAGCATACTATGTTCAAATTAAATTCAATGTGATTACAGTCGCAGAATTTCCAATGAAGTATTTTCTGTGATATACGCTCTTAAACCCAAACACACTTCATCAACAACCTTTATTATAACACCTGCCTATCAGAAGCAAGACAAACCCATGGACTTTTAATACATTACCGGCCTCCATAAGTGCTTCAATTTTCTTACCCAGCTACTGTTTGGGTAGGCCATGTCTTTCTAAAATCTAATTTTCTTTTATGATTTCCGATGGATTGAAATTATTAAAATGATAACTTACTGTGTTAAAACTTCTTTTCGTTTTAATATCTTTAAGTGACATATAAAGAGTACTATATACTGTGTTCCTGTCAATTTAATTGGCTTTCTAACAAATCTTCGCTATTTACTAGACGATAAAATGATCACCCGCATTGTTAAAACTTCTTTACACAATAGCATCTTCAACACGTGAAATTAATTACTAGCTATTTTTACGTCGTTTGTTTTAAATAGATTTTTCTAAATATCGAAACGTGATCCACTGAGGCGTTTCATAAGTTGTAGTTTGGCCATTTTGCATGGCAACGACGATATGTCAACATAATGTTCACTACGAATTCTATATACCAACGTAATTTTAAACGTAATATTCCACTAATAAAAATACGAATTGAACCTATGCGTGAATTTTCTCTTGAAATTTCATTTGTGCGACTAGAAAAAACTAGGAACACCTTCCGTACAATCTGACCAGCGTTTTCACCAATAGCGTTCGCTAGACAGCTACATGTAAATGTAATGACCCAACCTTCTTTAATCTTACTTCACAGCTTGACTGTCAGTTGACTGCTGTCAATAAAAATTCAACGTATTTGTAGACCGGAGTTGATCTTTTATATGAAGCATATATATTTAGATCACCAACCGACAAATTTACCTTTTTTGACTTGTAACTGATCAAATCAAAGCTGTTTAATATCTAAGAGGAACTTCCTGTCGGAGTCAGTAACCTTGGCAAGCGATCCTTTAATGTTGTTTATCGGAGCGTTACTCGTTTGTGAAATCGGCCAATCGCTGGTCCCGCCGACTGACTCCTTTGGCCCCACCAATTTACTCCGATAGGAATTTGAGCATGGATTTTTAATGGCATTATTTTGAAATAAAAATGTCAAGTAGCATGTCTCAAATAAGTAGAATGGTTGGTTAATGACCTAACATATAACTATATATTGAATAGTCGCAAAACCAACAAAAATGATTGACCAAAATGGCGGCTAATGTTGGAATTCAACCTGCTTTTTAGTGAAAAGTGTAACCCTTTACAAGGCGCAAAATTTTAGATCGGTCCGAATTGAATATATGATACACGAAATTTTTAAGTCCAGGATCTCCGAACGTATTTTGTTTTATAAGAATGTAAATAATGTGAAAATAAAGGTATTGCTTGTTACAAGCAATTTCTTCATTTTCCTAAATATTTTCTACAAAGCCCCTTTAACGGGCGTCAAAAAGCGGAATTGTGTGGGAATTGGCTAAAGCGTACTTTCGACCCTCTGGTGCACCATAATCCACTCCACTATGACATAGATGTAGCACCTTATCTTTTTAAATTCTACGATATTTTATGAACAGTATATGTAGAGAATCTGCCTCATGAAGGAATTCTAATGAATCAATTGAATTGAAAAGTTTAATCTATCACAGTAGCATACATACCAGGAAAATTAGCAATTTTGTATTTTTCAAAATGAACTTGACACCAAATAATCAATCAGCCTTTTAGTTGAAAAGAACTGGGAAACCTTAATTCTCCATCAATCTTATTTCAGATAAAGTGTTACAAAAACCGACTACGATAAACTACGGAACCTCATAAGTGGATTCCCATATCTTTTAATCCGCAAATTATTCAAATCATTCGGATTTACGAAATAATATTTCGAAATTCTATTTCGTTTTTTTTCGAAATACGAATAATTACTAATTACAAAATAATGCGGAACATTTGAATATGTGAAATAAGGTCTAGAATGTCACTTTCCGAATTCCAAAGATAAAAACTTGGACATACCACATCAATCATTCGTTTTGAAGGAATAAATCTAAATCGCAAATTTATTTCAATCCAGCCTTTTACACTTTACCATAAACCCCCTTTCAATTGCATTTTAATTGACATTAGTTTTGAACACGCAAATCATTAAGTTTAAGCCGCGTCTTGCAAACTTTCCCAATTCTATTGGCGGGATTTTTTTCATTGCTTTGAAAAAAATGTGTATACAGACATGTATTATTTTTTCTTGTGAACAAAGAAGTTTTACAACTGTCCCATTACTGTTTAATATGTTTTGTTTATTTGACATTTCTTGTGATATATGTTTGCGGCATGAAGAGGATAGTTTGTTTTCACTGAGATAAGAAATTAAATACCCAAATATCTAATCACCTTTCACAACACCATAAAGTACAATTAAGATTTTACTTTTATGCGTGAATGAAAAAAGGCTTATTTGCTTATTGATGAAAAACGAAGGAAGACGCTAATTAATATATATATAAATAAGTGGACGAATTGATGAAATGAAGTACCGAATTTTTCACCGAAAAAGTTAAATAAAAACCTACGTGATGAGTTTGAAGCAAAGTAGAATGCGCTGATTCAGAGAGGGTAAGGACCAGGGTACAATCTCCCCTCTAATTTCGACAAAGATATGGCTAGAAGATTCGCAAAATCAACATATTACATTGTTAGTGGGCAACTAAAATGGCGTTACTATAGGTGTGTTCAAGCTGTAGTTACGACATTTTTCTCTCCTACTGACGAATATATCAAAACGAGTTCATTTTCGGTTTGATCCCTTCTCCATTGAGAAAAGATCTGGATCCCCGCATGAATAGATACATATTTTGAAGGATGAAAATGGGGGTGGGGTGGTAAATTTACAAATTGCAGACCTCAGAAAAAGGTTTTCAGAAATGAGAGAAATTTTATAGCGGGTATGTATTCCTGTGTTTCTTTGAGAGGAAAATAAGATTGCAGGCTTGTGAGAAATTCGCCGTCAAGAAATACAGAATGTCATCATTAATTAGAGATATCAGCACTAAACTTGGAAATTGAAACAATCCTAACTTATAGTCTGTAAATAACTTTCTTTGTACTGAGGAAAATCAAATGTCCGTTCCCTCTCTTGATTCAATAACTTGCCATTTGCATCTCAAAGAATGGACGTTACAAAGGCATAAAACTCCAATTAGCTTATCCAGATTTCAGATAGAATAGACGGGTCACTAAGCAGGTCAAATAATCTCCGACAGAAAATTCCACTCAGATATAAGACAGCGTTATTTTGAAAAAATGTTATAGCCAATTACATATAACAAAAAGGAAAAAGGTTGGAGCGGCACTTTTGTCGCAAAACCAACAAAAAATATTTCACGTAAATGTGGCAAATGAATGTGAAATATTTTTTTTGCTTTTGCGTTTAAACGTTTAAACAAATGTTGGAGTTCATTTTACTTACGACAAATCATCCGATTGGCCGCGATTCGTCAAGAGATAAGAGCAACACTAAGAAGAAATATGCTACAGACGGCGCGGGGTCTTATGGGTAATTTAATCATAGTGGGAAAGTTGGTATTTACGAACGCCTTTGATCACTTTGCTTCTTGTTTGGCATTTCGTGATAGTTCATAAATATTTAGCTTAAAATTCAGAGGGAACAGTCATATCACGAACTGTATAGATAAATGTCAATAAGAGAAAAATAGTCTTGTGTTACGGATAGCCCTTGCAAACATTAGTTAGCGCTTTTGAGCCTTCAGAAATTGAACGGGGTGATATTTTGAGGGAGCCCATATTACCCGGTGAGTGCCCCAATCGAGGCTGTCAATTATTTAATAATTCTACCAATCAAATATTCATTCAGTCCGGAATTGAGCTTAGAACCTCGAATGGCCGCCGTCTGTTTGAAGCATTTTTGTTAGTTTTGCGACTCAAACGTCTTGATTACAGCTTATTCAAGCTTAACTTTCGATGTTTAGGTCGCCAACCAACTATTGTAGTTTTTGTTATGTTTAAAGTCGAAGCTTGACTTCCCGTCGGAGTTAGTTGACGTGGCGGAGCCAGGGATTTGTAATTTGGCAGACCAAACAAAAACAACGAAAAACTGTTTGATTACTTTACATGTATTTCTAAGCCAAGGGTTTTTATTTTAAATTTTCTATATTTTGAACTCAAATACATTTAATAAAACAATAATTTTGACTTGAATATACACATATTTATCAAAAGATACTTGATTTTAGATGGTGTTTGATTTTTTTTGCTCTATTTTGGGCTCATTCGTGTGGCCAAGCAATTAACTATTTTGAAGAACAGCCCCCCCCCCCCAAAAAAAAAAAAAAAAAAAAAAACGCGCCATGTATCGCCACAAGGTTGGTTTATGCTGAATATCTATCCTTTCTATACAAAATTTTAATTTTTTGTCTTATTTCCTGAAAACTAAAAGAATAAGCAGGTGGCATAGACTGGGATCAGAATGCTCTTCTGTACAGGCTAATCCTAGTCTATACACCTGCCACAGCCATTGTCAGAACAGGAATATTCTGGGATCAGCATGACAGGGGTTAATTTTTGAAAAAAATATTTCTATTGATTCACTAAAACAAAATTCGGTTTATAAAAGAAAAAGAAATCGTTGGGAATAGCGAATTGAAATTACGTATAATAGTTTTCCATGTAACTCCATGCATTAAAATTAACTATGCAAACAAAGAAATAGAAAAGCGTAATTTTTCCTAAATGATGACTATGACAGCAGCCAATACCTCATTTCTAGAATTTTAAATAAAATGCCGTTTGTCAGTGTTAAAATTGTCGGATATCATTAATCTTAATAACAACTTTTAAGATTGAAGTTGAAAAAAAAAATCTAAAACAAATTTCTTTTGCCATATTGTTCTATTTATCATTTGATTTGCAGGAATGAACTGATATAAAAACGTTAAAATCGTAATGTTCTAAAAGCCTGTATTTGAATAAGAAAACAAGAGACAGTATTGTTACAAAACGAGATTTTCAAAACTTATCACTACAGAAATAATAAACTCTCCCACAGTGTTGAGCATTTTGTCTGAGAGATGAAACCTTATAACAACCCGGATTTGTAGTGGATTGTCGGCGATTTCAAGTAAAGAAACTAAAAGAAAAGATGTTTCGACCATATTAAACAAAATTGACTGATCGCAAGTGTCAATCAAAATGCTTCGACCAATCAAATCGTTGTGAACTTGGAACTCCGTCACCGGCCAACATTTATGACTAGCATTCTAGATGGTTTGACGACTTGAACGTCGTAACTACAGCTTGAACAACCAATAATTCGACTTTTTCTGATATGTTCCTGGCCACAAATTATTCAAAATAACGCCGATTAATATCTAAGCAGACCTACCTGTCGGAGCTCAGTCAGCAGGGCAGAGATCCGTCAATTCAAAATCTATGAAGGGTGATTGTTTGTGTCGGTGTAAGGTCTATTGAGAAAACAATGAATTCTCTATTTCTACTTACTAGGCACGAGTCAAAATATAACTTTTGTTGCTCATAAAATACAAGATTGGTTAAATTTACCCATAAAACGAACAACTATTACGTTTATTTATGCCAAAAAATGCAAATCATGTTAGGGAATTTTTAGGACAAATCATCAGAAGGTGAGTTACATTTTGTTAACTGCTGATATTACTTTCAGGGACACCAAATGAATGAAAGCAGGGCTGAACCAAAACAGCCCGTCTATCATTTTGATAATTTTACTCCTTTTTAGGTTAAATTATCAAATGGCAATCCCTCAAAAAATGTGGTAATCTAAAAGGAAGCACTAAAAATCATCAATTACACCAACACTAACACCACTACCAACAGCAATTTTAGCAACTTTAGATCTCTCTCTTGAAATAGAAGAATGAAGTATAAATGTAATGAAGAAATGCGCATTTCCTTGTATGCAATCTGATAAAAACACATGATACAAGCTTCTGAGAACTTCACAGCCTAAAAAATTAGATTCCTCAACATAATTAGAGATATGAGCACTATAGTTAGGTATTGAACAGAACTGTACTTTGATCTTAACATGCACGGTAAAATAATTCAGCCATCCTCAATACTTGCGATTCTATTCCATGGATCTTGTAGTCTTCACGGAATATTTCATGTTGCCATCAAATCTATTTTCGCTTTTTCTTCGGCAAAACCTTTCATAGCGAGCTTGTGACATATTTTGTATTTATTGAAATAAGGAATATGTACATAATTCTAATGGGGATTGAAGGATTTCTTTTGTGAGAAAGTTTGTCCCTACCAGAACAACAACTGATATGAATTATCTAAACGTTCAATAATGTTAGTGTTAGAAGATTCCATTAACCCGAATCTTACGGTGTCAAAACTACAGGATATATATTGGGGCAACGTTTCAGCTATTATCTTTAATTATCTATACATTTCCTTTCTTATCCTAATATCAAGTGTCAAGTAACTCAAATGATAATTGTTAAAAGCCATTTAAGTGGGTATTCATTTAGGTAAGCTTTATCCCTTTACGTTATCTTTGGATTTTTCAAAACGTGACACAGTTTTTTTTGTAATATTCCTGAGAAGTTATCAAAAAACAAGAACAACACAACAATACAAACTACCCAAACCAAAACAACAACAACAACAACAACAAAACCCTAAAGTCAGCGAAAATTCATTTTTAGGTCGATAATTTTGTACGATTTTGTGTATTAAAATATTAAAGAAAAGATAATATGAACATCAATATAGTTGACTACATTTCGTGACGCAAAACAATAATGCTCGCAGTTTGCTGGCAATACGTTCATCATTCTCCAACAAAATTATGACAAGTCTGCATGTAAAGTACACACAGACGTGGCCATAAATTTAGAAATTAATCTCAACATGAGACCTGTCTGTTAGAATCGAAAAGTATTTTCTTCGCCTTAGATGTTGACATTCACAGCGAGCATACTGTGTTCAACTTTAATACAATGTGATTACAGTCGCATTATTTTCATTGAACGTTTTTCTGTTATATACATCGAATACCTAAACACATTGCACCAACAACCTTTATTATAGCACCAACCTATCAGAGGCATGACACAGTCATGGGCTTTTGTTACATTACTGGTCTCTATAAGTGATTCAAATGTCTTAAAAAGCTACTGTTTGGTTAAGCGTCTATCTAAAAGATTATTTTCTTTAATGCTTTTCGGTGGATTATCGGGTATCACTTGATTATTTCCCCGAAACAAACAAGAAAGTTCCCCGAAACAAACAAGAAAGTGACATTATCAAAATCGTAACCAACGTTGTTCAAACATTTTTCACAATTACATCTTCAATTGACATATAGAGAGTACAAGATACTCTGGCTCTTTAATTGACGACAACCAAAAATTGAGCTATTTACTAGACGATTAAATGATTATCCAAATTGTTAAAATTTCTTTTCACAAAAACATCTTCAATATGTGAAATTAATTGCCGGCTGTGTTTCCAAACTTTACTTTAAATTGTCTTTTGAATATCAAAACGTGCTCCTCTGACCATTTTAATACAGCTGTAGTTACGCCATTTTGTACGGCAACAACGATTTGGCAACGTAATGTTCACTACGAATTCTATATACCAACGTAATTTAAACGTTTTTTTTTCATAAATGAAAATAGGAATTGAACCAATGCGTGAATAGAAAGATGTAAATGTAATAAATCAACCTTCTTTAGACGATCAGCAACTCTGGCAGGAAAAGTACAAGCAGGAGGTGTAGACTAAGATCAGCCTGCACCTAAGTGCAGTCTGATCTTAGTCTACACCTCCTGCCAAAACCGGAATATTCCGGGTTCAGCATGACAAGGGTTAAGACGATCAGCGAACAGTTTTACTTCTCAGCGTGACTGTCAGTTGATGGATCACGAATGTCAATCACAGAATGCAACGGTACAATCATACATTTAGACGGAAAGTGAACTTTGAACTCCTACATTTATGTGAAGCATAGGTTAAACGTTTAGATCACCTACCAACCTATTTACCCTTTTTTACTTGTTACTGATCATAACAACGCGTTTCTATATGGAACTTTATGTTCGAGTCTGTAGTCCTAGCAAGCCATCCGCCAATGTTGCAAGTAATCGGAGCGTTACGAGTTTGTGAAATTGCTGGAATGACACACACCTGCTTTTAAATGAGGGCTTTAATCCAATTACAAACGACAAAATTTTAGACCGATCAAAATTATATAAGATGCAGAAAACATTTTTAGGTCAAGACATCCGAATTTATTTTGTTTTATAGGAAGGTAAATATAGGGCAAAATAAAGATATTGCTTGTTTCAAGCAAATTATTTATTTTCTAAAATGTTTTCTCCAATGCCCCTTTCAAGGAGCGTCCAAAAACGGGATTGTATGGGACTTTGTTAAAGCGTATTTTTAACCCTTCTGGTGCACCATAATTTACTCCTGTCTGTCACTATGGCATAAATGTAACACCTTATCTTTTTTGATATCCCGATGTTTTATGAAGAATATGGGTATTGACTCTGCCTCGAGTTGTATTGTAATGAGTTAATTACAAATGATACAAATCTATCACAGAAGCATACATACCAAGAAAATTGTTAGTTTTGTATTTCACAAAACGAACTTGACACCAAATAATCAATTAGCCTATGTGTTGAAAAGAACAAGGAAAACTATTAATCTTATTTCAGATTGAATGTTACAAAAACCGACTACGAATATCTATAAACTACGGAACCTCTTAAGTGGCATCCCATAATTTTCCAATTAATTATTCAAATCATTTCGAAATTACGAATAATACGAACTTGTGTAATAACGAAATATTAGTTTAATAGTTTAAAATTATTCTATTGCCGTAACTTGAAGAAATGATCATGAATATAATATACACATTTATTTATTGGCAAAAGGGTCTGGCCACAAGGTTTTACAACTTAAATTCGTCCATTCCCTTTTGTAAACATACACAATTAATGCCTTGAAATTATAATTAAAAGTAAATAAAAAAAAGAAGAATGAAAATGTTAATCAGAGATAAGTCTTATGATATGACTGTTAAATTAAAAATATTGTAAAGAAATGTAAAGATAATTTAATACATTAATATCATAGAGAAATTAACTAGGTTATCAAAGTGTGTCGGACAGGCAACCCGGCGTCAAAAGCCTGGGTACTAAGCGATAGCAACATGATAGCAACATGACTTATTCAAACCTTTCAGACTCTTTTATATAGAGTTGTGCAGCTTGAGAAATAAAGGAATTGTCTTCATAATTTAAATTTGTTTAGCCATATAGAAATATATCAACCCCAAGAGGATGAATCCTTCGTAGTTCCCGAGAAAGTTTAATTCTAGGTGTTCGTAGTTCTCGAAAAAGTTTAATTCTTGGTAAGATGTACTTTGGGCATTGGAAAAAGTAATATTCACCATCTTCAGTAGGGTGTCCACAGATACAAGTGGAATCTGTGGAAATATGGTTATTCATAAGATGAAATTTAAGCTCGCTGCAGCTTTTACGAATTCTTGCATGTAAAACTGAAAATTTACGTTCGCCATTAAAATAGTATTCTGGTACCTCATATACTGAAAATGATTTTAGTAGGCGGGATTTAAATAAAGATAAAGATGGAAGAGACTTTAAATCGTTAGGGGTATCATTCTACAGCTCTACAGCAGATGGGATAACGGATTTGGCATACAGGTTTGGCGACAGGCACCCATGTCTATATTGTCTACATTTCATAACGAATAATTGGTTCTTGCATTTACTGTCGTTGGAAAGATATATTTAAGATAATTTAGAATAAGACCACTGATGATTTGATAAATAAATATAAGCTTTTGATATTTTCTCCTTTCAGCTAGAGTCAGCAAACGGATTTCTTTGTACAAATTTTCAAAGTTAAGAGCCTTGTTAGACCAGACAAACTAACGAATAATACGAACTTTCGTAATAACGAAATACTTTTCAAAGTTTTTCTTAATTGCGGAATGTTATATCGTAATTTTGAAATACTTTTAGCTAATTTACGAAATTTTATTACGTGATTACGAACTAATTTGGATAATTTGCATAATTGAAAAAAACAACCTGGAATGCACTTCCGGGGCTCAATAGACAATCAAAGTACTGGAATCACTGTAATCGCTCACCCCTGAATAATTGAGAATTGCTGTTGTTGTGATTTTTAGCGTTGTATATTTCTTTGGAAAAAATTTATACGTTTGACTTTCTTTATGGCTAGCACAGTGTTCAGCCCAGGAAATAATTCCTTAAAGTGCATTTGATGGAATAGGATTGCTTTATCAGAATTGGTCAAATCAATACTTTACCGATTGATTGATTGAATGGGTTTAACGCCACTTTTTAACAGTATTTCAGTCATATCGCGGCAGCTTGAGCAACTAACAATTGATTCCTGGTATTTCTTACATCAGTGCTACCACTACATCCTTTCCTAGCCTCCAA